>CM065591.1:271690566-272290566 GCA_033119425.1 Bufotes viridis
TCTGATACAAATCGCCAAAACCTCTGCTTACTTACACACTTCCATAGTTAATATTCTGGGAGCCATTGCTCAATGTGATCTACATAACAAGGTCAATGAGAGCTCCCCCTAGTGGTGACTGCAGGCAGTTGGACTTTTATTATACATATATTATCATGTTAGGTAGGGATTAGTGCAGCCTTGAACTCTATCTCTACCTACTTGCACGGTCTGTCCTAACCGACCGTGTACAACTGGGCAGCAGTCCCTAGCTTAAATACATGCAGGGGCCTAAGGAAGGAAGAAAACTACCAAAACCAGAATCAAAGGAGCCAAGGTCCAAGCCAGGAGGAACGCAGGGACACAGGAAAATACTAAATCCAAATCAACACAGGCCGAGGTCAGGAACCAAAAGGTAACAACAGTTCAAGGGAGATAACAATAACAAAGTCAGATACCAGCCGGGGTCAAAAGCCAAGAGGTCATGTAAGTACCAGGGAAATCACAGAGACGAAGTCCAAAACAAGCCAAAGTCAAAACCACAGTAGTCACGATATACAATACGCTAGTGTGGTAAGACCAATCACAGGCAACCTGTGGCCAGCAGGCTGCCTGTTAAATAGCCCCAACTGATGAGTCACGTGACGTGGCCAGCATCACTTGACTCGCATCACGCACCTCAATGCAGCTGAGCGCCAATTCATCACTATCTGCTCAGCTCCCCTGCTGCTCATTGTCTAGGGGATGGAGGATGCCGGCCACACTGAGGATCCAATTAATTTTTCCCAGCAGACGTACTTGCTTCAACTTTGAATCTTTTATTTTTTATTTGCTAAAAAGCATTCTTTAACAGGGACGCGTTCGGCTCCTGTAGCCTTTCTCAACCAGCTACACTAAATAGGGGTGAGCGGCCGGTCCTCCTGCCCACCCCATGGAGACGAGACATCGGCGTCGCTCTCTCACACAAGCGGGATGCCGGCGGCGCTGCAGGAGAGCCTGCGCCGCCTGCTCCTCTCACAGTACGGGGGTACTGTAAAGGGAGCAGGTGACGCGAGCCTCCTGCAGCGCCCGGCATCCCGCTTGTGTGGAGCGAGGACGCAGCCGGCTTCCTCGTCTACATGGTGTCGGCGCCACCAGACCCATAATTGCCACCAGACCCATAATCACTGGAGTCGGTTTATCTGGGTGAGCAAGATGGAAACTTCTCACCAACCTAGTAGCATGCATTTTACTTGCTGGTACCCAAGATCTCTCCTCAGGGCCAAAACCCTTCCAGTGACCTAAATGCTGCAACGAATTGTGAGCCTTTCTCACATCCAAGATTCGTGAGATCTCAAATTCTAGTTGACCGACAACCTCCACTGGCGACGGAGATTCCTGGCGACGGAGACTGTGCACTGTTCTTTGACCACAAAATCGGCTTCAGGAATCTGAGAGTAAGATGACGAAAATGAACTAAATCGTGGTTGAAAACGGAGACATACCAGTAGACGAGTTCACCCGATTGTTAATGGCGAATTCAGCCAAGGACAGAGGTTTGACCCACACATAACACCTCAAAATTGTTCAAATATTGGTTTAAACGTTCAGTTTGCCCGTTGGTTTCAGGATGAAAGGCCGAAGAAAAAGACAGAGAGATATTAAATTTATGACAAAAAGCCCTCCAAAACCTTGAGACGAATTGAACTCCTCTATCCGAAAACACATTCTCCGGAATCCCATGCAAACATATTACATGATCTACAAATAGAGAAGCCAAAGTCTTTGCATTGGGCAATTTTGACAGAGGAATGAAATGCACCATTTTCTAAACCTGTTAACGATTACCCACGCAACCGACTTACCCTCCGAAACCGGTAGATCAGTGATAAAATCCATGGAAATATGGGACCAAGGTGTACTAGGGATGGGCAATGGTCGTAATTCACCCACCGGACGGGACCCAGGAGTCTTGGACCTGTCACAAACCTCACATGAGGATACATCTCTAGACAGGGTTGGCCACCAGTAATATCTGGAGATTAGCTCCTTGGTGGCATTAATACCCGGATGTCCACTAAAAACAGAATTATGGCAATCATCCAACAGTCGAAGACTCAAATGACCAGGGACAAACAATTTATCTTATAGGGGATAGTACAGGAGCCAAATGTTGTCACGTAGTAATTTCGGTCGTCAAATCGGAGGAGACCGAGGCCCCAATGACACCAGCCGGCAAAATCGGTTCTGGTAGTGTATCAGGAGACTGAAAGGCACAAAAACTTCGGGATAGGGCATCTGCTTTGACATTTTTACTTCTTGGCCTGAAAGTAATACAAAAGTTAAAGCGTGTGAAGAATAATGCCAACCTAGCCTGTCTGGGATTCAAACGTTTAGCAGATTCCAAAAACATCAAATTCTTATGATCAGTTAGTACAGTAAACTGATGTTGAGCCCCCTCTAAAAAATGATGCCATTCCTCAAAGGCCCATTTAATAGCAAGTAATTCACAATTACCAATATCGTAATTTTTCTCAGTAGAGGAGAATTTACGAGAGAAGAAAGCGCAAGGCCTCAGTTTAGTGGGAGTTGATGACCCCTGGGAGAGTACAGCTCCAACTCCATTCTCGGAGGCATCAACCTCAACCACAAAAGGCCTTTCTTGGTCTAGTTGGACCAACACTGGAGCGTTAATAAAACACCTCTTGAGTGTTTCAAAAGCCTCTATATCCTCTGGCGACCAGTTCACTAGATCTGCACCCTTCTTGGTTAGGTCGGTGAGAGGCTTAGCAATAATAGAATTTTTTTTGTAATAAAAGCGTTGTAATGCTTTAAGAGGGGAGGGCCTTACCCATTCCAGAATAGCCTGCACTTCCCCCGGATCAATCTTAAAGAATTGGGGTGTGAGAATATATCCCAAAAATAGAATTTCCTGTACTTCAAAGATACACTTTTCACTCTTAGCGAATAGTTGGTTCTCTCAAAGAACCTCCAGTACCTGTCTAGTGTGGCTAATGTAAGAGTCCCAGTCAGGTGAATAAATCAAAATATCATCCAAAAAAAAAATTATGAATTTTCCAATAAATTGTCTTAAAATATCGTTGACAATATTTTGGAAAACCGGAGCATTACTTAGACCAAACGACATTAATAAATGTTTAAAATGACCCTCAGGGGTATTAAAGGCCGTTTCCCACTCACCCCCCTCCTTTATTCGAGTAAGATTATAGGTCCCCCTGAGATCGAGTTTAGTGAACCAGTGAGCTCCAAGAATTTGGTTAAACAGGTCTGGAATCAAGGGCAAAGAGTACTGATTCTAAATGGTAATCTTATTTATTTCTCTATAATCAATACGTGGCCTCAATCCACCCTCCTTTTTTGCAACAAAGAAAAACTCTGCCCCCATAGGAGAAACCGAGAGTCTAATATGCCCTTTTTGTAAGCTTTTCTTCAAGTAATCCTTCCTAGACTTCCGGACCGGACAAATTATAAATAGACCCCTAGGGTATTTGGATCCCGGTCTATGAGGGGGAAGGAAATCAGCCTCGGACTTGGAAAAAACATCAGCAAAGTCGCTGATGTATGTGGGAAGAGAACTTGACTTCGCAGAGACTCCAGCCTGAATAACAGGTAGATAACAAGAATCACATTTCACCCACCATTTCTCTAATTTGCCCGTGGACCAGTTGATGACTGGATTATGAACCTAGAACCAAGGTAGATCCAGAACTACATCCACGGGTACATTTTTTAGAACCAAAAAAGAAGTACACTTAATATGACAGACCCCCACAGTCAAAGTTACAAAGTACAATATTCTACTGTCCCGCCCACCAAAGGCGTGAAATCAATAGCAATAATATGAATAGGGTTAGCAAGGGACAACATGGGCACACCAAGGGAAAGAGCAAAGTTATGGTCAATAAAGTTAGAGGCAGACCCGGAATCAACAAATGCCTTCCCAGAACCCTTACTGGAGCCAAAAGAAATACCCACCGGTAACAACACTTTCTCTTTAACCACCTCGGGAAGTACCTTATCCTTCTGGGCGTCCGGACGTGAAGATCACCTGGAAGAAGGAACTTTAGGACATTGCCATAACCAGTGCTCCGATTCTTCGCAAATCGCAATAAAAGCAGGCACCCTTTTGTCTCCCTGACTAAGAGACCTTGATTGACTCTCAGCTACGGCCAACTTACTAGGTTTATCGTAAAGCACACTTAAGGCATGAAAAAACGCTTCAACATTAGCTAGACAAGGTGAATCCGTGGGGAGAGAGTAAGCCCATTCTTGTGGGTATCCTTGCAACAAAGAGATGATAATGCCTACTCTCTGTTGTTCGGAACACGAAGAGTGTGGGCACAAACGAAAATACAGCTTACAGCCCTTTAAAAGTCAAAAAATGCTTCCTGTCCCCTGAAAAACGATCAGGCAGTTTGACATGAGGTTCAAGATTCTGAGAGGAGGAAGCCATTACAGGTGGTGGCTGATGCAATTCCTGCTGCTATAGCCTTTCTGCCAAATCCTGTAACAACAGTACAAGGGAAGTCAGATACCAGCCGGGCTCAGAAGCCAAGAGGTCGTGTAAGTACCAGGGAAATCACAGAGACGAAGTCCAAAACAATCCAAAGTCAAAAGCACAGTAGTCACAATATACAATACGCTAGTGTGGAAAGACCAATCACAGGCAACCTGTGGCCAGCACGCTGCCTGTTAAATAGCCCCAACTGATGAGTCACATGACGTGGCCAGCGTCATGTGGCTTGCATCATGCACCTCAATGCAGCTGAGCCCCGATTCATCACTATTAGCGTTCAGCTCCCCTGCTGCTCGTTGTCTAGGGCAGTGTTTCCCAACCAGTGTGCCTCCAGCTGTTGCAAAACTACAACTCCCAGCATGCCTGGACAGCCTTTGGCTGTGCGGGCATGCTGGGAGTTGTAGTTTTGCAACAGCTGGAGGCACACTGGTTGGGAAACACTGGTCTAGGGGATGGAGGACGCCGGCCACGCTGAGAAGGCGTGCACGGCCAAGTCCTTCCCACCCCACCGTCACCATGGAGACGAGGACGCCGGCCGGGTCCTCGCTCCACAGAAGCGGGATGCCGGCCACGCTGCAAGGAGAGCGCGCGCGTGTCTCCGGCTCCCCTTTACATATATGCCAGGTATCAGGCAATTTGGATGATTTTCTACTACTGCTCTGCTCATCTTTGTGGAGAATCTAAACCCTAAATTATTCTGTGTCATTACTCTGGTATCTCCAGAACCTGACATCATGTCTGTTATTATTATGAGCTTCTCTCAAAAATCACATTACATTTTATGACTCCTGTAACAAGGTACTTACCTTATTTAGGGATCCTTTTGGTTCTTAAGACCAAGTCCTTCTAGCAGGGGTCACTGGGGAAGATCAGGAGATGGTTTATTCTGCTCCTCATTTTGTCTCAGACCTCTGGTGATCCGATCTGCTGCAATTGCCTTCTTAACCCCAGGCTGTTTTTATTTCCAATGGTGACCAGTGGATACCGCTGTGTCCAAGTTATACAGAAAATACCATAAATCTCAAGAAGCAGGAAAATCACAAATCATCAATATACCCAAGGAAGATACAAGGTCTTCTCACGGATGCGGTCCCTATCATCTGATAGTCTGACACATCTTTCCGGGACATAACTGTCTGATAATCAGGTCTCTAGGACCAAGTTCAAATAATAAATTAGGATACCCCCCTCATTAAAAGGTTTAACTACAACAAAGTTATGGGGCCCATAGGCTAAAGGACAATGTTTGTGGGGTGGGATTATCCTGAACCTTTGGTGGTTGTCTAAGTACTTACTACATATACACATATTATCACATGAGAAGATGATCAAACGTATAAAAGTCACTGGTTACTTACCGATGCCAACAAGTCTGTGGGTTCTAGACCTGTACCATGGGTCAGCGGTTGTAACCTGGGGTTGGGTAGAGATTGCAGCTTTGGTGACGTAGAGGTCTGTTTCGGTAATATAAGGCTTCGGGTCGGGGCGATCTCTTGGCCCATCATACACTTGACATGCCATGAAAGACATGGAATAAAATAGTAACAACCGCAGCACTCACGTAGTATTGGAGTCGTCTTTTATTTCTCCCAAAGTAACAACGTTTCGACTTCAACAGTCTTTTTCAAGCATGTTGAAGTCGAAACGTTGCTACTTTGGGAGAAATAAAAGAAGATTCCAATACTACGTGAATGCTGCGGTTGTTACTATTTTATTGCTCGTACGGGGGTCGGACCAGGATCCAGTACCGCAGGCACCGCCATCCAAGAATTTGTAAGCTCTGAAGCTTTGGTAGTGCTGCCCCTAATTGTATATATTTTTTGATGAAAGACATGGAGTCACTAATTGACCTTTTTGGGGAAGCCTGTGATTCTGCTATTCTGCAGGCAGGACATTAGATGGTCTCTCATCACGTTGTGCTGGAAGATCGCTGTGGGTTCACCGTCATCTGCCAGAAACTCAAGGGCAAATGCTATGGCGAACACCCCACAGTCATAGGTGTTTCTCTGCTGATCCATGTTGAGAAATTTGAGATGTTATAGGAGCTCATTGACCACTAAACTGTAGATGTTATTAATCTGCTTGCAAATAGATAGAGGCAAATTGCTGGTGTTGATGCTGTTGGCCACTAGGATGTTGTAGGTGGTGATGAAGCAGGTGGCCAGCCAGTGCACCTTGTCCTCGTCGTAGTGGATTTGTACGGCCTTCTTTAGCACACTGTAACCTGGAAAGAGAATAGCAGCGGCGGGCTGCAGGCCATCAGAGTCCCCAAACTGATTCTGCAGGAGATCCTGGGCCTTGTTAATGATGTCATCGTCCAGCATGTCTTCCTGGCCGTTGCTCTTCAGGATGGATAAGTGTTTTGGAGACACGTTGTTCTGTGTTCTCCGGGTATAGGCCAATTCCACTTGTGGTGTTCCCAGCTCTGGGTTTCCTACATCTTTGGTAGATGGAGCGGACGTGTTTTCTCCCTCAGCTCTTTTGGATGGTGCAGGTAATGTCCCAGACTGACTGTCATTGGAGGTTGGTGCTTTCCTTTTAAGGCTGGCTTTGTAAGCTTTATCAAAGGCCTTCAAAAGGTCTTCAGCAGACTCAGCCATTTTCATGGGTCTCAAAATTTAAAGAAACATCATCCTTCACTGCTGTGTCTTGTTTTTGACGAGTATTTCTATTACATCGTCGTTTACAGCTCTTTGGTGTGTTTTTTTTAGCAGGTAGTGTTTTGTGGGCAAGGAATGGCTCCACAGCATCAGCGTCCCGGGGTCTTTTTTGTGGGGGTTCCCCACTTTCTGTTTTTTCTCCCAGGGATATGCCTTGTGGTATTAGAGGCCCCTCATGTGCAACTTTTGGATCAGCAATAAAATTGGTTGGTGTCTTCTCAGCTGTGTCATGGTGGATGACGTGGTTTTTACGTCTTAGGCCTCTTTCACGCTTGCGTTCTGAGGATCCGGCAGGCACTTCCGTCCCGCCGGATCCGTCAGAACGCAAGTCGTCTGAAAGCATTAGAAGACTGATCAGGATCCTGATCAGTCTTCGAAATGCTTTGAGGTTACTATGGCAGCCAGGACGCTATTAAAGTCCTGGTTGCCATAGTAGTAGTGGGAGCGGGGAGCAGTATACTACAGTCCGTGCGGCTCCGGGCGCTCCAGAATGACGCCAGAGCGCCCCATGCGCAGCATGGATCACGTGATCCATGCGCGTGGGGCGCCCTGACGTCACTCTGAGCGCCCCGGAGCCGCACGGACGGTAAGTATACTGCTCCCCGCTCCCCACTACACTTTACCATGGCAACCAGGACTTTAGCGTCCTGGCTGCCATGGTAACCATTGAGAAAAAGCTAAACGTCGGATCCGGCGATGCGCCAAACGACGTTAGCTTAAGGTCGATCCGGATTAATGCCTTCAATGGGCATTAATTCCGATCCGGCCTTGCGGCAAGTGTTCAGGATTTTTGGCCGGAGCAAAAAGCGCAGCATGTTGCGGTAGTTTCTCCGGCCAAAAAACGTTCCGGTCCTGAACTGAAGACATCCTGATGCATCCTGTACGGATTTCTCTCCATTCAGAATGCATTGGGATAATCCTGATCAGGATTTTTCCGGCATAGAGCCCCGACGACGGATCTCTATGCCGGAAAACAAAAACGCTAGTGTGAAAGAGCCCTTAAGGCAACTGACCTGAAGGAGCTCCTGGCCTGTGTCATCATGGTTGATATCTTGTCCAGGGAGCTGGAGTTCCTAATCAGAGTTCTCCATTTTTGATTCAACTTTCTCAATTGGGTCAGAAGGAATGAGCCAATCGACCTGTGCTTTTGACCAGCAGCCGACGATCAACATAGCGCCAACGCCTATGTATCCTCATGATGGCGTTCAATCTTCTTTCTGAAGTTGTGTGCATCCACAGTTGCATCCACAGTTGTGTGTCACACCTTCACAAATTCATAATTTTGATGTTATCTAGGACATTCTATACAAATGTGGTGACATCACAATACTCTGCCAGGATGAAGGCCAGATTATTTTAACGTTTAAAGAGAAAAAAAGGCGCAAAAATGTGTGTCTGTATGTGACGGCGCTGCGGCCGTCCCAGTGCTGCAGGCTACGTGTGTGCACGCTGTGAATGTTGGCGTGCAGCACATTGTATGTGTGTTTGTCCTAATAGCTCCTAATGAACTGACTGTTTCATAAGTCACAGAAACGCGTCCAGCTTATAGGCTAGTCACCCTGAGAGTGTAAGGGGACAGCCTGTTATGTAGGGACATCAAAAGTAGCCATATTAATCACAGGACAGGAGTTTAGGGATTGTGTGCGAGGCCAGGTGGAATAGCTATACGTGCCAATACTCCACCACTCACATCTCCTGACACTGCCCTGGAGTATTCTGAGGATAGGTCATCAATATTAAAAGCCCGGAGAACTCCTTTAAAAAGGAACTGTCGGCTCTCCTGACATGTCTGGTTTAGTAACCACTTGCATTCCCCATGTAATAGCAATAATTGAGCATCTATTCTTATGACTTCACAATGTGCCATTCCTTTATTATTCCTGCTAGAAATTATTAATGAATTACTAGTGGTTTGCAGTGAAGGTAGAGATGGGTGTTACCAGTTATGGGTGTCCCTGCACAGTCTGACATTATGCAAGCAGCCCAGTGAATAGGGTGGAAAGGGTGAATACCTGGGAAGCACCAGGATAATGCCCTTAGGGTTAGCCCTAAGTCAAACAAAGCAGAGAACAAAAAAAAAAAACAGGTCAGTATTAAGTCTAAAATTTAAAAAGACACAGTCAAAAGGTCAGGTAACAGAAAATATTGCTCAGGTGCTTCCTTAAAGTAGTATTCTGGTTTCAGTAAAAGATATCATTCTTTCTATAAAGAAAAATTATCCAATTTTGTAGTATACCTTCTGTATGAATTCCTTGGTTGATACAGAAAGCATTCTTGGAAAGCAAACTTTTCATTATAAAAAGAACTTTTAAGGGTATGTCCACATCCATGACCAATCTGCGGCGAAATTACATCTGGATTTGTTGCAGATTTCACCCCCTGAGTTGCAAAGGGTTATATCTGCAACATAATTGATATGCTTAGGTGATATGCACAGTTATGGAAAGTGTGTATATTATGTAAGAGCTCAGAGTTTTTAAAAGAAACACCCTAGATAAATGTAAGGGGGCAAGTGGCTGGTAAATTCTGACACACATGCACTGTGCAAAACTGTGCTGCCCTCTGCTGGCAATAGCTGGTAAAAGAAATGATCGTTCTGAGTTCCCTAGTTCCTATCAGATTGCCAGTTTGTGTTTTGCTCATTGGATCGATCAGTGTCCACTTTGGCAGGATGGACAACTGGTTTTATGATGGATTTGACTTTACTGCTGGGAAGCTGAAAAGTATTTTTATTTTATTGGGCAATTACCGTATGTGTTTGGGTCATGCTCACACAGTGTAGTTTTTGTTTTAATTGGATGCATTATACCATATAATAAATAAAACAAAATCACACTTTACCACTCTAGATCAGCAGAGATTTACCCATAAACTAATTTACTGCCCCAAACCGCCACAGATTCTACCCTATGTTGCGAGGATTATGTGGCTATTCACATGGCCGTTTTTTTAGTGGCCATCAAAACATAGGACATGTTCTATTTTTGGCTGTTTTGACGCCAGACGGACCCTATCGAAAGCAGTGGGTCAGTTTTTAAAGGCCATTTAAGACTGAAGTCCACCCATATAACGGCCATAAAAAATGGGTACACTATGAGAAAAAAACCTTACCACAGGCAGGCCAGGAATCCTCGCTCCGAACTGAAAGCAGCAGGACCTGATGTTCCCAGCATATGATCATGTGACATCACGATGTTGGGATCATCAGGTCCTGCTCCAGTAATATATACTGAGCAAACTGCAGGGGTTATAAAAAGCCAATGAAATCTATTAGTTTTAAAAAATGTATTAGATTAAAAATGGATAAAAAACTGATGTTATAAATGGATGGACAGAAAATGGATGCACACACTGATGCAAAATAGCCATGTAAAATGGAGTTTGGGCTCATATATACGGCCGCATTTTGGTCTGCATCCGATCTACGTTTTTTGCAGATGAGATGTGAACCCATTCATCTTAATGGGGCCACAAAAGATGCAGTATTGTCCGTTTTGCGGACAAGCATTGGACATTTCCACACGATTACAACAAAAAGGCAGAATGCACTTGGCTGGTATACGTGTTTTGTGGATCCGCAATTTGTGAACCGCAAAACACGGCCATGTGCATGAGCAGTTTATCTGTTTTTAACAGGTTTTTTTCACTGTCCTGTGAATGTACCCTTATGCCTGTGGGTTATTATTCTGACCATATCTTCCAGTCCAGGAAGTGGCAATGTCACAGAAGCCATTTTTAGCAACTATACAGCTATAATTAGTGACAGTTTTTTGGCTATTCAGTACAGATTATGGATAGCTGAAAAAAAAGGCACCTTAGACCATTTTTTGCCAACTGTTGATGCTTCTTTGGCCTTATGCACACAACCGTATTTATTTTGCGGTCAGCAAAACACGGATGACGTCCGTGTGCATTCCGTATTTTGCGGAACGGAACAGCTGGCCCCTAATAGAACAGTCCTATCCTTGTCCATAATGCAGACAATAATAGGATAAGTTCTATTTTTTTATGGAATGGACATACGGAAATGGAATGCACATGGAGTAACTTCCGGGGTTTTTTTTTTTGCGGACCCATTGAAATGAATGGTTCCGCAAATGGTCTGCAAAAAAAACCCCGGAACAGACACGGAAAGAGAATACGTTCGTGTGCATGAGGTCTTTATAACATAAATGAGACTGACGGATCCCTAGCGAAGGTGCATAGCGGTACAGAACTTGACCTCTATGTCGTTGTTTTTTCAGTAATGGTAGTATGCTTTAGTTGGAAAGTCGTTCATGCCAAGCATCTGGTCTGCACCTCATTAATGCAAGCCTCTACCAGGCCACAGATCATGGTAGAGACCGATCAGTGATTTGTTGGTTTAACTTATGGGTAAGTTGTCTGAAACAACCACCCTCACAGACTAACCATGAACAACAAGTTGTTCTGAAAATTACCATCTAGGCCTAGGTTCCAGCAATCCACCACCCCAGCTAATTGCTGTTCTTTAGGCCTCATGCACACGACCGTTGTTTTAACCCGCATCCGAGCTGAATTTCTTGCGGCTCGGATGTGGATCTATTCACTTCAGTAAGGCTGCAAAAGATGCGGACAGAACTCCTTGTGCTGTCTGCATCTGTTGCTCCATTCCGTGGCCCTGCAAAAAAACAGAACATGTCCTATTCTTGTCCGTCTTGTGGACAAGAATAGGCATTTCTATAATGTATAATTAGCGGCCCGTTCCGTAAACTGTGGAATGCACGAGGCGGACATCCGTGTTTTGCAGATACTTAATTTGCGGACCCCGAAACATGGCGCAGTCGTGTGCATGTAGCCTTAAATAGGTTTGCACTCATACTAATCTTAAGTTGGAGCTGCGCCGGCTTTCCTGAATCTACTGGGGGTGATTACCAACAAATTTGATTGACAGTACAGGCAAGCGGTGCTCTGTGGACATCATCTCGCTGCTTGCCTGTCCGAGCACGCTCCCCATGCAGCTACTAGCTGTTTCTATTATCAGTGTCGTCAGTGCAGGACTCCTACAGGCAGGGGCGTAGCTAAAGGCTCATAGGCCCTGGTGTAAGAGTTCAGCTTGGGCCTCCTTTTCCTCAGTGCTTTGTGGCCAGGGAAGCACATAGCCTTTGTGCTGTCTGAGGCAAACATTGCAACAACACCTCCCCCCTGCCAAATTCTTGACCTAACCCCTTCTCTCAGTGTAACATGGCCAGCATGCACTTTCTATAATACTGGTGTCTTATGCACCATAAGGGTCTTTGTGCCCCCTCAGGCTCCTGGGCCCTGCACCCCCTATAGCTACCTGCCTACAGGGTTTTCACAGCCATCCATGGTAAGCGCATTTGCTCCAGGATACCCATTAGCTGTACAATTAATTTCTATCGGGCATAAACGTGGTAGCTGGGATGGGAGAGGTCGCACATGTGTGAATATGGTCCACATAGAGGTCCTGTCCATAAGATGGCTGCTGATGGAAGGTCATGTGACCAGACACATCACTAAGGGCTCGTTCACATCACCGTTTGTCTTTTCCGTTCTCCGGCTCCGTTAAGGAGCAGGAGAACAGAAAGGACGGATGCTGTACATACCTGACACCTAACTGACACCAACGGAGCCTAAAGACCCCATAGACTTTAATGGGATCCGTTTGGTGTCCACTCAGAACATGATTTTTGAGCGGACACAAAAGTCCTGCATGCAGGACTTTCGTCTCCACTCAAAAATCATGTTCTGCTTAACGGAGCCGGAGAACGGAAAAGACAAACGGTGATGTGAACGAGCCCTAAGTCTCCTCCATTCAAACACACTGCACCTGCATTAAACTCCAAAAGTGCAGTACAGTGTATTTGAAAGGAGGAGACTGAGCAATTTGCCTGGTCACATGACCCTCCATCAATAGCTATTTTATGCACAGGACCTCTGTGTGGAAAACAAAAAGGGGACATACCCTGAGTTACACCTACAGTGGAAACCCACAAAAAGTAACACCATGGAAACAACACCCCTCATGGAATTTAGTAAGAGGTGCTGACCCCACAGGCGTTTTACAGAATTTAGAAACACTTGGCTATGAAAATGAAAATTTCATTTCTTCCAATAAAATGTTGCTTTAGCCCTAATTTTTTCATTTTCACAAGGGGTATTGAACAGTCAGGCAGGGGCATAGCAATAGGAGGTGCAGAGGTAGCAGTCACCTAGGAACCTGAGGAGGCCCAAAGACCATTGTGCCACATAAGAAGACACTGATATTATAGAAAGTGCATGCTGGTCAAGTTACAACCCTGGAGGGATGGGGTTAGGTCAAACATTTGGCATGGAGGGTGCCGTTTCAATTTTTGCCTCAGGCAGCATGAAGGCTATGTGCTTCCCTACCCCTGGGCACAAAGCACCGAGGTAAGGGGGGCCCAAACTGAACTCTTGTACCAGGGCCCTGGAGCCTTAAAGGGGTATTCCCATCACTCTCTTTCATACTTACCTGCTCCCGGCGCGCCGTCCACTTCCTGGTTTCGGCAGGGGGCGGGCTCCATCTTGATTGACGTCTTCTCCCGGCCGGGCCGTGCGCTATACTATACTGGCCAGGAAGAAGTCACCATAGTGCATGCGCGGCGTTGGCGTGCGCTCTCGGGACTGCGCAAGAGAAGAAGAGAGAAGAAGAAGTCGTCTGCGCAAGCGTGGCCACCGCGATTCCGGAGAAGAACGGTGGCTGTAACCAGGGGTGAGTGGAAGACAACAGTCAGGTGGGAATAAGTTAATTAAATATATTTAGAAAAATTATAACTGTTAAATCATTAACAGATTTAACAGTAACATAGTATATAAGACCGAAAAAAGACATTTGTCCATCCAGTTCGGCCTGTTTCCTACAAGTTGATCCAGAGGAAGGCAAAAAACCCCTGTGAGGTAGAAGCCAATTTTCCCCACTTAGGCTACTTTCACACTAGCGTTTTGGATTCCGTTTGTGAGATCCGTTTCAGGGCTCTCACAAACGGTCCAAAACGGATCAGTCCAGCCCCAATGCATTCTGAATGGATAAGGATCCGTTCAGAATGCATCAGTTAGGCTCCTAACGGATCAGTCAATGGGGACGGATCCGTTTTCAATGACACAATATGGTGCATTTGAAAACTGATCCGTTCCCCATTGACTTTCAATGTAATTCAAAACGGATCCGTTTTGGACTTTGTCATTTTTCTTTTAACTAATGCAAACGGATCCGTTCTGAACGGATGCAAACGTTTGCATTATAGGTGCGGATCCATCTGTGCAAATAAACAGACGGATCCGCACCAACGCAAGTGTGAAAGTACCCTAAGGGGAAAAAATCCTTCCCGACTCCAATCAGGCAATCAGATAACTCCCTGGATTAACGACCCCTCTCTAGTAGCTATAGCCTGTAATATTATTACACTCCAGAAATACATCCAGGCCCCTCTTGAATTCCTTTATTGTACTCACCATCACCACCTCCTCAGGCAGAGAGTTCCATAGTCTCACTGCTCTTACCATGAAGAATCCTTTTCTATGTTTGTGTACAAACCTTCTTTCCTCCAGACGCAGAGGATGTCCCCTCGTCACAGTCACAGTCCTGGAGATAAATAGATGATGGGAGAGATCTCTGTACTGACCCCTGATATATTTATACATAGTTATTAGATCTCCCCTCAGTCGTCTTTTTTCTAAGGTGAATAACCCTAATTTTGATAACCTTTCGGGTTACTGTAGTTGCCCCATCACAGTTATTAACAGTGATCATTAAGATGGGAATACCCCTTTAAGCTACGCCCTGGGATCTGGGGTACCAGTACAGCTATTTTATGACAAGCATATGATTTTGCTTTTTGGGAAGCAGAATAAAGAAATGCAGCAATTCTGCCATGTTTTACCACTTTTACACAAAGGATTTTTGTAAAGAAAAATCACGTTTTATGTTTTCATTTTCTGCCATAATTATTATTATTTTTTTCTTTCAATGGTCTTGTTTGAGGGCTTGTTTTTTGTGGAATGAGTTGATAGTTTGATGGTAGATCAACTTTTTGATCCTTTGGTATTACACTTTTTGTGAGAGAGGATGACCAAAAATGGCTATTTTTTCCGTGTAAGACACTGACATATTGCCTATGAGACCAAGCCTGGGTCTCACAGGCTTCTGTAGCTAGTAGGTAGAGATGGGTGAATTTCATATTTTGAAATTCGTTCACGCTTCATTTAGTGGTAAAAGGTGAACTGCGTTATGGATTCCGTTATCACAGACCATAACGCAATTCTACGACGGAATGCATAATGGAATGCCTTTAGAGGCATTCCGTTATTCACTCCGTCATAATAGAATTCTATGGGCAGCAAAACTCCCCTGCATAACTGAAACGGGACGGATCCGTTTTGCAGGCCATAGACTTATTATGACTGAATGAATAACGGAATACCTCTAAAGGCATTCAGTTATAGAATTGCGTTATGGTCCGTGGTAACAGAATCCATAACGCCATTCACCTTTTACCAGTAAACGAAGCGTGAACGAATTTCATAACCTGAAACTCGCTCATCTCTACTAGCAGGCTCCGATGACTATATAAGGCCTCATGCACACGGCCGTTGTTCGGGTCCGCGTCCGAGCCGCATATTTCGCGGCTCGGCCGCGGACCCATTCATTTCAATGGGGCCGCAAAAGATGCGGACAGCACTCCGTGTGCTGTCCGCATCCGTTGCTCCGCCCGTGCTCCCGCAAAAAAATAGAGCATGTCCTATTCTTGTCCGTTATGCGGACAAGAATAGGCATCTCTATAATGGGCCGCGTTCCGTTCCGCAAATTGCGGAACGGAACGCGGAGCAGCTTCCGTGTTTTGCGGATCCGCGGTTTGCGGACCGCAAAACACCCACGGCCGTGTGCATGAGGCCTTAGGCTGTGATGGCTAACCTCTGGCACTCCAGCTGTGGTAAAACTACAACTCCCAAGAGGCACACTTGCTTGGCTGTTCTCAGAGCTCCATAGAAAAGAATTGAGCATGCTGGGAGTTGTAGTTTCACCACAGCTGGAGTGCCGGAGGTTAGCCATCCTTGATGGCATCAGGCTACCATACCAGCCATCAGGCTCCCATCGCCGCCCGGCAGGGACCTGATGCGGTCGTAAACCTTGTACAGGCAGCGACCACAGCACACAAGGGGTTAATATGCCAGCATCTGTGTATTCACCGATGTTGGCAGATACAGCACAGGTCCAGCTGTCAGGAACAGCTTGGCCCCTGCCGCTGTTCAAGCAGATGCAGCACCTGCACTCACTCGATCAGAGCACCATACCAGATATGTATGACGCTGGTCAGGAAGGGGTTAAAGTGGTCACTCTTTTTGACATCAAAGGGAACCTGTCACCTGAGCTGAAGGCAGCAGGTTATAGCGCAGGAGGAGCTGAGCAGATAGATATATAGTTTTGTGGTAAAAGATTCAGTAAAACTTTTCATACAAATTAGTGCTCGTTTATTATGGAAGTGCTCATTGATACAGGAGCACCAGGAAGCTGTGAATGCAGAGTGCTCTGTACTCACCACTTCCTGGTCTTCCTCGGCTGTTTGCAGTACTATGACTGCGCATAGCATGAGGACATCAGCTCTCTGTACACGGCAGGAAGAAGAAAACTGGATGACGGGGGCGGCGGTGTCTGGAGAGGCAACTTTTTTCTTTTTTAGCAGATCTGATCACATGGGCGTGATTCACATAGAGGATTGATCTGAGGTCTGACTGAGGGTCATTCACATGGAGGTCTGAGGGACTTATTAACATTAGGGGTCTGTTTTGAGGTCTGATTAACATTGGAGGTCTGACTGGGGCTGTGAGTTGAGGTCTTATTAACATTGGGGGTCTGAGCTGAGGTTTGATGAAAAACCTAGGTGTGTCTTAGGGGTGGGTTCACACTAGCGTTAGGGATTCCATTATAACATGGTCATAACGGAATGCCCAGACGGAATTCAAAACGGAAGAATTTAAAAGGCATTCCGTTTTGCATTTCGTCATAATACAAGTCTATGGGCAAAAGAACGGATCCGTCCTTCTGTCTTCCGTTATATCCATGTTATAACGGAAAGCCATAACAGAAACCATAACGCTAGTGTGAACCCACCCTTATAGAGCAAAAAATACGATATAAATCTGCTCAACTCCTCCTGCTCTATAACAAGGTTGATCTAGGTTACATTGCATTTTCATGGTAACAGGTAACCATTAAGCCCCTTTCACACGGGCGAGTTTTCCGCGCGGGTGCAATGCGTGAGGAGGACGCATTGCACCCGCACTGAATCCGGACCCATTCATTTCTATGGGGCTGTGCACATGAGCGGTGATTTTCACGCATTTCTTCTGCGTTGCGTAAAAATCGCAGCATGCTCTATATTGTGCGTTTTTCACGCAACGCAGGCCCCATAGAAGTGAATGGGGCTGCGGGAAAATCGCAAGCATCTGCAACCAAGTGCGGATGCGTTGTGATTTTCCCGCATAGTTGCTTAGCAACGGGACCCGATCTCTATTATTTTTCCTTATAACATGGTTATAAGGGGAAATAATAGCATTCTTAATAAAGAACGCATAGTAAAATGAAGTGGAAGGGATTAAAAATAATAAAAGTTAACTTACCTTAGCCACTTGATCGCGTAGTTGCGTTCTCTCCTCTCTTTCCCTGCATCAGCTAAGATCTAAAGGACCTGTGATGACGTCACATCACATGGTCCATCTTACCATGATGGACCATGTGATTGGACCATGTGATGTGACGTCATCACAGGTCCTGTAGATCTTAGCTGATGCAGGGAAAGAGAGGAGAGAACGCAACTACGCGATCAAGTGGCTAAGGTAAGTTAACTTTTATTATTTTTAATCCCTTCCACTTCATTTTACTATGCATTCTTTATTAAGAATGCTATTATTTCCCCTTATAACCATGTTATAAGGGAAAATAATCAATTCTCCAGAAGACCCGAAACCGGACTTCAGTGATGAAGTCCGGCTTCGGGTTGGGTACCAAACATGGCGATTTTTCTCACGCGTGTGCAAAACGTGTTACAAACGTTTGCACCCGCGCGGGAAAAAAATAAATAAAATCGCACAAATTCCCGCAACGCACCCGCCTCTTATCCGGGCGTCAAACATGACGCCCGTGTGAAAGAGGCCTTAAAGGTCTGGATTCAGTCACCCCATTTATCAATATGTATTAATACAGTAGATATAGAAAACATCCGAAACATTCTCTTTTTCAAATACAGTATAGATTTATTTCAAAATAAAAGAACAATTTCAGTTTAACAGTGTCATGGCCTGGGAGACTTGTCAGAGACACAGTTTATTATGCATTCTTTACAGAGGTGGGACATATGTATAATACAAAATGTATTCATGCGCGTAACACATTCACTTTGGCAGACAAAAAGCATAAGTTACAACAATAAAAAAAAAAAAAAAAATCTGAAAATAATATTCAAGATGGGCACTGTTATATATACAATTTACAGTTTCAGGGACAAGTAGGAGAATATACACCCAATAAAAAGGGTCACTTGTCAGATGATGGTCATAGAAAAGTTGTTCCGATAGCCCTTATGAAAGTTAAAAACCTTGGTTTCTTCCATACCTGAGAACTAGTTAAATATTACAAGACGACTACTACGCATACAAATCTTAACTGCATGCTCCAGCATCTACTGGTTCTCTAGCATTTCATACATGGTCACAGTAATGGTCATCCAAATTATCAAGTGCAGGAGACCATTGGAGAGACACTCAAAATTATATCCAACCAAGAACTTTAACTCGTCTATTAATTTAATGCTTCTGTTCAGTAAGAAAAAAAACAAACAAAAAACATTGGGCATTATAGAAATTGACATCCACAAGGGTCCATAGCCTGTTCTCCTCTGCCACTAATGGACACGTAGGATTTTAAAATGGAGATCTATTGGTATGGTGATATGGTATTGAGGGAAAACCCCTTTGAAAATAATTTATTGTAAAATACACATGAGATTTACGTGTCTTTTCCATTGAACAGCAGCAGGGGCAGAGCATTCTGCGGTTCCTATTGCTATTGTGTCATCTGCCACACAAATGTTGAGTAAACCTCGTTCTTTTAAATTTCTAAGCACATTTTTATTAAACAGGACTAACCTATTATGCATAAATAATAATCCGATTTGTGCTCTCTAACTCTCCTCCTGCATGATTTTCACATTTGAGGTGCATGTCATGGTCACAATCTGCAAGCAGCTATGGACACTTCAATACGAAGCACGTCGTCGTGGCTCCTGAAATACTGTAGTATAAAAATCACTACAGGTTTTGCAATAAAACTGCAGTAATACAAACACACAACGCACATCTGTACCAACACATATTTAATGGAACATTTCCAACTTTTTTATACAAAGGTAGGTTCATCTTTCTGATGAAGTGCTTTCATTTGCCAAAATATTCTAAATAATAACAGCTTCTTCCTTGTGCCCTTTGCTTCTTGTACTGGAGAGGCTTAAAACCATTGTACATAATACATGTCCAGCTTACTCTTTAACCTGGAATACAATGTTAGGAACATGGCTTCAAGGACTACAAGAGAGAATGCGATTTGACCCAACAAGCTACTACTTCTCGGTTATCAACCACTTTCAGCTGAGAATGGTTCTATACAATGTACTACAATAAGGATGGTGGGAAGACGGATGGCCATGCTCATAGGTAAACATCTCCTACTTGATCAAACACCAGTGCTGTGAATACTGTATGTAAAAGTTCCCTATTTAAATGTGGAGGTTTCTCAGTTGTGCTCTCATACATACCCTTGACAGCACTCCCCATTAATAAGGCAGACGAGCAGCAGGAGGTATGGTATGCACATTCAGTGCTGCCGATGGGATTATATATTGCAATAACCATTCCCTCCATAACCAAGTTAGACTACTTTCACATTTGCAGCACAGCTCTCTGGCAGAGAACTGCCTGCTGGAGTTCTTCTGATCCGCCATGGCTGAATGCCACCAGAATGCCCGCCGGCCTCATTGACTATAATGGGGTCTGGCAGAAATGGCAAATATGGCGAGATTTAACTGCCAGAGAGCGGTGCCGTAAATGTGAAAGTTGCCTTAAGGCCACAGAGCCTTTTATGTCACTCAAGTACCAAAGTAAACCTTTTGCAACACATATACACGTTCTCACACTTGTGACTATTTGGCCATTCATGGTGTAACTCTGCCAGTTTCGTGGCCAAACGATAATTTTGGCATTTTTTTCTTACACATTTAAATAAATGCAAGTATTTTAAAAAAAAGTCCCTGTGCATGATGCTGATATCTTTATAAATATCCCACATTAGGTCTACTAGACAGCACATTTTGGTTGCATATACATTACTCAAATCTTTGTACATTGCAACAGAAACATAGAACATACACTGCATTATATACATTTATTAGGAACACAAAACGCCCAGATTTCTGTACATACATTACTGAATCTCAAGGTCTGGCGTTTAGTAGGTACCACTACCCACTAAGCTATAATTTAGGGAGGGGGGGGGGGCGTTCACATGTACAATATAATATATATATAACAAATAATTACTTCATCTGTTCCCCACACGTAAGCCCGTATATACAAAAACCATTTGCAAATTTACAGTTAATAAATTTACCCTATGTTAGTGCAAATTTCAGTAGGATTGCAGCATTCAGTGTGTGCTAAGCACAAATAGCACCAGGAAAGCAGGGACGTGCCTTCAAAGGATGACATGGTTCTTATCGCCACTGTGCACAAAAGCCATTCACAGGCTGGTAGCTACCCCCCATAGGGGTAAACTGAATGTCTCAAGCTCCTGTGCATAAACTTCATCAAGGCACTTTTACCAGGGTCATACATTGCTTGCAAGCTCTATGGAGTCAGAATCAGAGTCCCGGTCAGCATCTCTGTAGGCCATAAAGAAAAATGTGTCAGTGGTTGTGAAAAAAGAAAGCACATCTAAAAACAGAACCATACAAAAAAGCGCAACTGATACCTATGTGCCAGAACATATATATTTTTTAATTCACATCATCCCTTCCCAGCAAACCTGTTCTTTTCCAAGCATCACAACTTTGTATAATGTCTAGACACCCCCCATCCAGTCTCTAGATCTACAGTCACAGATGCCATTTTACAGCAAGTGTGTGAAGCAGTTTATTACATGGACATCACATACTTGACCGATACGGTGGTTTGAAACACAATGATGTTTTTTCGGGTGAAAAGCCAGTTTTTGTGGCAGTTTTTTATGCAGTCTTTTGAGACAAAGATGGGAGTAGATTTTAAAGGAATGGGAAATGTGAAGGAAGAACTTAGGGCGGCCATACACATTCGATAGCTGTCAGGGGAACTTTCTCTCAGGTCTCCCCCATGTATGTGTATTCAATGGGGAGAGGGGAGAAAGCTGCTGCCAGACACCTCTGGCGGCATCTTATATCCTAGGAGAAAATAATATTTGCTTTGCCCGATCATTCTCTTCACCGAAATCATCTGTCAGGGGAGAGTCGGGGCTTCCCACACACATTAGTAATAAAAGCACGGCTGTACAACATTTCACATGCAAACAATAGATCTGAGAAATGGGGATCATTCTAAATTAAAGTGGTATTATACCTACTATAAATGAAAAAAAATAGAAGCTCTTTAAGCACATTTTTGATCAAACGTGTGTCGGGCCCATCTACCAGGCATCAAGTTAGGTATAATACCACTTTGATTTCGAATGATCCCCATTTCTCAGTTCTATTGTTTGTATGTGAAATGTTGTGAAGCCGTGCTTTTATTAGTTCTCTGTATGCTTGCTTTATGGATATGCACCTGTGACCATGAATGTGCTAGTCTAAATTTTCTTGTAGTATATATTGAGGGTAGCGGCCTCTTTTAGACTAAGCAAAGCCCATCTGCCTGGGGCTTCTGAGCAGAGTATTAACGTAGCTGGTTCCTACACTGCCCTGAATATTGTAGGCTTAGGTAAGGCTACTTTCACACTCGCGTTTGGTGCGGATCCGTCATGTATCTGCACAGACAGATCTGCACTGATAATACAACCGCATGCATCCGTTCAGAACGGATGCGTTTGTATTATCATGAACATATGCAAAATTGATCCGTCTTGAACACCATTGAAAGTCAATGGGGGATGGATCAGTTTTCGGTTGTGCCATATTGTGTCAGAAAAAACGGATCCGTCCCCATTGACTTACATTGCAAGTCAGGACGGATCAGTTTGGCCTCCACGCAGTACCACGGCACCAGCACAGTACCACAGCACCTCTGCGCAAGCGCAGTACCAGGGCATGGGTAAGGTAAAATTTCAGTGAGAGTTGACTCATGGACACCACACGTGCGCTTTCGGGGGTAAGGAGATCTGCCGGTCAGCAGCGCGCTTCAGATTCATTGCTGGCTGGCGCGCTGTGTAGTGATGGTAAGGAGATTTTACAATCTGCGCGTGTGCAGTGCGAGGGTAAGGAGATTTAACAAGACAAAAGGCCGTCAGATCTCCTTACCCTCTGAGAGTCCACGTGCGGTGTCCATGAGTCAACGCTTACTGTAATTTTACGGAGGCGCCGTGCCGTGGTACTGCGCGTGTGCGGAGGCGCACACCCCTGGAAGTCACATGGATTAAGTTATTTTTCAAGTTAAGGCTTTTTCTCAGAACACCGGGTGAAAAAACTCACTTATGGTCCTTGATTGCAGCATGAGGAATGTGGGCATCAAAGGCAAAGCAATGAAGGTAAAACCCACATGGAAGTATGCCATTAGGCAGCGCTGGGACAAGGTCCACCACCAACAGAGGCTGAGCTGCCCAAGTGCGCCCCCCCCCCCCAAAACTTTGGATCGGGGCCCCTCCCCGACACCGTGCCCGGTCACACCCTCTGTGTCCGCAATTGTCACGCCCCTGATCGCCCAGTAATGCCTCTCACTGCCCCTAATAATGTCCCCAGTAGTGTACCCCACTGCCCCAGTAGTGCCCTCCACAGCCCCTAGTAGTGTCCCCCACTGCCTCCAGTAATGGCCCCAGAAGCGCCCCCCATAGCCCCCAGAAGTGCCCCCCCACAGCCCCTAGTAGTGTCCCCCACTCCCTTCAGTAGTGCACCCCACTAGGGTCCCCCACAGCCCCTAGTAGTGTCCCCCACTGCCTCCAGTAATGGCCCTAGAAGCGCCCCCCATAGCACCCCCCCACTGCCTCCAGTAGTGCACCCCACTAGTGTCCCCCACAGCCCCTAGTAGTGCACCCCACTGCCTCCAGTAGTGCACCCCACTGCCTCCAGTAGTGCAACCCACTAGTGCCCCCCACAGCCCCTAGTAGTGTCCCCCACTGCCCCTAGACTTCATGTAAGGGGGCCCGGCATTTTCACTGTACTTAATGCCGGGCCCATCAGAGCGCTCCTCTCACCTCCATTATGTTCACTGCTCCAGGCTTCCGGGATCAGGCCCCATCGCTGCCACACATTAAGCAGGTGGGCGGAGCCTAACGGAGGTCCATTAGGCTCCGCCCACCTGCTTACTGTGTTTATAGTTAGAGGCAGCGGAGCCTGATGCTGGAGGCCTGAAGCAGTGAACATAATGGAGGTGAGAGGAGCGCTCTGACGGGGCCCGGCTCAGGGAATGACAGGAGGGAGCGCTAAGCAGTTCCCCCCTGTCAGTCCCTCTCCCTCTGGCCGGCCCTTGTCTGCGCCCTGAGGCTGGAGCCTCCCCAGCCTCTGTGTCGGCCCGGCCCTGCTATTAGGGAAATGTATCCCATTAACAAAAAAAAAATCACCAAACCCAGAGAACCCCTTTAATGTTACTGCTATTTATTTTTAGTAGCTCCAATGTAGCCCTCAAAATTTTAAAGGGGCTGGCCCACATCCTTTACCACCTATCTACAGTGTAGGAGATAAATGTATGATAGCTGGGGGTCTGACCTTTGTGACCCCCACAGATCACAAGAATGGGGGTCTAAAATTCCTCTGTGTGAAAGCAGCGGTGGTCATGAATGCTCACTCTATTCGCCATCTATGGGACAGTGTAGTCAGCCATCATCTTCAATCCCAAAGACAGCAACTGCGGTGGCCATGCTTGCGCACTACTGCTCCATTCACACAGGGGACTTGGGGAGGGGGGGCATTATTGCGAGTGGTGGGAGATCCAAAGGTAGGACCCCAGTGATCATACATTTATCACCCATACTGTGGATAGGTGACAAATGTTGTTTGAGGGCCAACTCCTTTAATACGAGTGGCTTGCATCTAAGTGTAGCATAACCTCTGGGTGGATGAGGTTCACATACTTATAGTTCTGGTTTACAGTGCTCTTATATATATATATATATACACACACGTAGAGTTCTAGGTAAACATAAGATCTTACCGTTGTAGCTGTAGAGCCTTCTTGTTTTCTTTTCTCTTTTCTTCATCAATTGGATATAGTTTAAACAGCAAGAGCCCAATTAATATCATTAATATGGGGGCAGCACACACCAGCAACTTCAGGGTTACATTCACCGATTCTGGCTGATCACAACTACCAGTCTGATAACCTGCAAAACTGGAGTAAAGAATAGACTGAGTAAAAATACTTCATAAAATCTGAACGTAGAACAGGTTGACTCAACGCACAGCTCACTCCAGTACCTTATCTTATCCTTGGAGGAAAAAGGCTTTTTTACTGCAAGAGCAGTTATTATTCTATTAGTCTACCCAAGGAACTGAAACAAAAGTACGGTATATCTGGAATATCTGCAATAACCAGGCCCAAGCCACTACACAGAGAATGGTGCTGTGTAGTTCCGGAGCTTCCGCAAACAGCTGAACGGTGGGGGTATTGAGAGTCAGATATTGATGAACTATTCTAAAAGTCAACAATAAGAAGTCCCAGAAAAAAGCAGGTTGAGCATGCCTGGTGTACAGTATTCACTGTGTACTAAAAATAATGCAACACCTTTATTCGGTGGGTTGGTACGATTATGACTATACCAAATTATATAGTTTGTATTATGTTTTACTATTGAGTCTTGAAAATATTTTTTTTTTCTTTGCATTACCATATTCTGACGGCCATGTTAATTTTTTTTTTTTTTTTTTTTTATTGGTACCATATTGGGGTACATTTTTTTTTATAATTTTTTTTTTTTGGGGGGGTCAGTGGCAGTATGGTCAAAAAAACTGCAAGTTTCCAGACATGGTGATACCAATGATGTTTATTTTTTTATTGTTTATTTGTATGTGTAAAACTAGGAAAGGGGGTGAATTGAAATTATGAAATATATATTTTTTTTAATTTAATTGTTAATCCCCTTAGGAGATTTGAACATGTGATCATCTGATCACTTGTCCCCTAGACTGCAATAGAATACTATTGCAGTCTATGGGATTTTCACTGGCTGCCTGTGAAGCCGTGCCTCAGGCTCAGACTTGGGAGCGTTCACAAGGCCCCAGGCTGTCATTCCAACTAATCAGAGTTCTGCAATTTAACTGCAGGGCTCTGATCACAGGAAAGAGGAAGCTCCCAACCTCCAATTCTACATATGCTGCGGTCACTATTGACAGTGGCATCGGAGGGATTAAACGACCAGAATCCGAGTCATCTCTATTCCTGGTCACTGCCAATGGGTATCAGCTGATTTTGCACCCGGCACACTCCCTGCATGGAGCGAACTCAGCACATGAGCCTGCGCTATACTTCCCCTTTAATAGTGTTAAGATGTTAATACTTTTCAGATATAGATATTTTTTCTGCTGTGTGTCACATGTGCTGTAAGGATTTTTCAAATTAATGTGATTTTTGTATATACATGGAGGTGCAACTTTCTATATATGGTCTTGACTTTTTGTACGTTTGTACGTTTTACGTTTTATGGAAAAATGCTTTAAAAGGAACCTGTCACACTGAACATGGTGTTTGAGCTGCAGGCAGCATATTATAGAGCAGCAGGAGCTGAGCAGATTGAGGTATAGCTTTGTGGAAAGAGGTTCTGTTAATCTCTGCTCATTCTGGGCTTTGAAGTCAAGGAGTTGGTCCCATCGGTGACTGACAGCCTCACCTCTATGACTGTGTATACAGAGAGATCTGTCAATTACTGGTAGGCCCACCTCCTTTACTTCAAAGCCCAGAATGAGCAGGAATTGAAATGCATGAAATACAACTTATACTGAATCTATTTCTTTAAAATCTGCTCAGCTCCTCCTGCTCTGTAACATGCTGCCTGCATATTACATTGCATTTTTGTGGTGACAGGTACCCTTTAAGGCAGGCATCCTCAAACTGCGGCCCTCCAGCTGTTGTAAAACTACAACTCCCACAATGCTCTGCTGTAGGCCGATACCTGTAGGCTGTTTGGGCATGCTGGGAGTTGTAGTTTTGCAACAGCTGAAGGGCCACAGTTTGAGGATACCTGCTTTAAGGCATTCTCTCTCTTCCATGATCAACCAGGTTTAAAAGGAACCCATCATATTGAAAATGCAGTTCAAGCTGCAGGTACTGTGCTATGGTGTAAATGAGCTGAGCAGATTAATATATTTTTGTGGGAAACTATTTTGTATAACCTTTACGTATCTACATCTCTGATTATTCTACACATAAGAGTCTAGTGGGCTGTGATACTCAGCGACTGAGGCAGCAGACCCCTAGAGATCCAATATCAATCAGCATTGAAGTCTTGGATGACCCTTTTAATTACCCATGCCAATTAAATCATTCAAATATTAGATTTCCATGTATACTTCTATACAACAAATTCAAGCTTTAGAAAGACCTTGAACATGTAGAGGAAAATGAAAGGTACTTGATTGACTGTTCCGCGACAGTCGCCCTGCCTGGCCCTGCCAATATACAAGGGGAGGGAGGGGCTGGCAGAGGAAGCGGAGCTAGGGGCACAGAGTGGCTTGGGCGCACCCTTGGTACACTTAATGGCTTACCTGCTTATGGATTAAAAGGCCACAATGAAAAGTGAAAGCTATCAGCTAAGATAGTCCTACAAAGTATTGTTCCTGGTGACAGTGAATTTCCTGGTGACAGATTCCCTTTAAAAGCCAAATTAGGAATGTTAAATGGGTTCTCCGGGAAAGATGAGAATGAAAACACTGAAAAAATATGTGATTACAAAAAAACTCTTTAAATGCCTTTAGTTATTTATAATGGCTCCTTTAGACTAGGGGACAATCAGTGAAGGAGCTAAAATAGCGGCTCTTATATTTAGGATCATAAAATCCGTCCTTTACGTAAAGTCTGCCGGTCTCTGTGAAGCTGTATATTATGTGCAGATGACAGCGGGACTATTCTCCTGCACTCATAAGAGAATAGTCCCGCGGGCGGCCCGATGCTCCCGTGTGCATGATGTAGGCGCTCCAGGACATATGGACCGCTCACGGACCGTATGTCTCAGGGGCCATACGGTCGTGTTTTAAGGGGCCCAAGAATGAGGACCAGACCTGCTGCTGTGGGGGAGGAGAGTCATTAGAAAACACTTCAGCCTGCGAGTATGGGATAAGCTGTCATCTGCACATAAAATACAGCTTCACTGAGACCGGCAGACTTTACATAGGGCTCTGTGCTCTGCTTTCTCACACAAGCCGTCCTGCAGTGTCACGTGAAGGGCGGATTTTATCATCATAAATCTAAGAGCCGCCATTTTTAAAATCGTCGCCTAGACTAAAAGCAATTCTAAATAATTAAAGGCATTTAAAAGTTTTTTTGTAATAACATGTTTTTTCAGTATTTTCATTCTTCTCTTTCCCGGAAAACCCCTTTAAATAATTAAAGCAAATTTTAACCAGCTCTTCGGAGTTGGCTATGAACTAAGTAAGGTACTGGTAACTGGCACAGAGCAAATCGATGTTGGTTGCTGCACCCACAAGTTTCTCCATTGCCGAGTGCCTAGTTTACCATATACCTATTCCAACAACCCTTCATTGTGTCTCACCATGGACTGCGCATACTTACTCCAAGCTCAGTGTGGAAATCCCCAATGATACTCCAGAGGCAAATTTGGTAAAGAAAACATAAAAAGAGAAGAAAATGGCTTCATGTCCAGGAGAATCCGGGTTCTTCAAAACAAAGTCATCAATTACATCTGGAAGCATGGACCTGACAGACAGAGGACACACATTATCTCAGGTATCCAGTAAGCAGCTGAGCTGCAGCAATATCTTCACTTCTACATTATGGGGCAGATTTATCAAAACTGGTATAAAGCAGAATTGGCTTAGCTTCCCACAGCAACCAATCAGTTTCCACCTTTTTCAGAGCTTCTTTACAGTTTGATAAATCTCTCCCTACATGTTCGGATTCTTTATAAAAAAAAAAAACAAAAAAAAAAAAAAAGAAGAAGAAATCGCTTTATCTAGTGCAGGCATGTCCAAACTGCGGCCCTCCAGCTGTTGCAAAACTACAACTCCCAGCATGCCATAATAGCTGTAGGCTATCCAGGCATGATGGGAGTTGTAGTTGTGCAACAGCTGGAGGGCCGCAGTTTGGACTTGCCTGATCTAGTGACTGCAGCATGCTGCAAAACCTTCCATAAATGTGCCTATAGACCTTCAATAGTTGTCAGCCAAATTATACATTATGCACCAGTGTACAGGCTGAGGCAAAAGACTGGACGCGCCATATTAACTAGTGTAATTTGTAGAAAATTAACTATGAATTGGGGGCTCCATTATTCTGAAATCAGCCCCGTTTTTTTCCCAATAGGAAGGGATCATGTTATATATCAGTCTTGGCTACATTTACTCAGAAACAGACTGGATGTGTCAGTTATACCCATCTTTATTTGTAAGTGAGGTCAAAGTTTCCTAAAGTGCTTTACATGACTTGTCCACCATTCTGCCGGATGCACATGGTTAAACGTTTAATCCAGTCTTGGTGAACACGCTAAAGTACCGCAAGTGATACCTCTTCATAGCACTGTAGGATTCGCCATGTCAGGTGAGCCATAGTGTACAATACACCTGAAATGGAGAATCCTACAGTGCTGTGAGGAAGTATCACCATGTACCACCGGATCCTCATTGTCTATAATGGGATCTGGCTTCAAGGCAAATATGCCAGGAGTCAGGCAGACAACAAATGCTGCATGCATTTAGCATTGTGGCTGAAGTGATGCTTTACCCTGCCCTTGTATCAGTAAGCATGGCCTCTTGCAGTAACACATTGTCATTTTCATCCTATTTTCAAGTTACTAAGTCCTTACTAATGGTCACATGACAATGTAGGTGTCGAAATGCATAGAGTTGCTGAAATACACAGCAAACATAAGTTAGAAACGCGTAAGCAAGCTAAAGTCTTAAATGCTCCTGGAATAAGGGCTGTATTTTTTATGGCCTACACAAGTTCTGGATATATTTTTCCTTTACTTTGATGGTTACTGAGCGCGCCAAAGTTCTTTCTAAGCACTGGTATTGCATCTGACAAGCGAGTCAAGCGTTTTTACATTCATGCATAAGTTCAGTTACAGATTGCAAATATGCAGAACAGGACAGGCCCTCTTCATTTCCACTAGGTTCTAGCACATTAGACGAACAGTACGGCAGGCTGTGAATATGACGGAACCTAGCGTCAGCTGGCGGTTCCAGTGCACGGCCCTTAATGCATTTGTTACGTTTCTATACTAGATTTCATTACAATTGTGTGAACTTCGAGCAAGGACACATTTAGGTTGTGTAAAAACAAGGCGACTGTAAAACGGTCCTCACCATGGCAGAAGAAATGCGGCAGCTACACTGAGGCCAGCAGCTACGGCGACAACGTAGGTTACGATCAGATTGATCTTCACCACAGCAGCAACAATGAGGAAGGGGACTACAGACTGTAATTGAAGAGAAAAAACGGAATTTAACATTAAAGATACGCAGAAGACTTCTGCTTTTTCTCCAAATGACCAGCAGATGGCAGCATTAAAAAGACTTCCCATCATACAAGTCTCTGCCAAGCATGCTCTCATTCATTCCAGACTACTGCCGGTTAGATTACATTACTTCATTTTTGCTCACCGATATCCCAAAATAGACAGCAGTTTTCTTTCCAAACCGAGTCAGGAACCACTGCCAGAATGGCACCGTCAGTGTAGCAGAAATCTAGGGGCAAAGAAAGAATTAAATAATGAATACATGAATAAAATAGTGTTTGAGAGGGACAGATTAAAAAGTAATATCCGTTTCACAAAGTGACAGTGCCACCCATCTGTCAGAGAGAGAATGGAGGAGGGGCACGGGCATAAATATTATGCTCGCCAGCTTACAATGCCTTTCTGTCCTGGCCTTGGCAGAACAAAAGAAGCTGTGTGCCTGGCTTTGAATGTCAATCAGCATTAAAAACCATTGCTAAAATGAAACATGCAAAAGGTCTTTACATGTCGAGACATTAACCCAAGTCTGGATTCTGCACGGATCCTTACTCACCATTATAACAAGCAGGATATTCTGAAAGTGCTTGCGGTGTTTCAGGGTATACTTCAGAAATAGGGCAAAGTTTCCTTCCAGAAGCTTGAAAAGAGAAGGTAAATGAAAGGGTTACCTTGGTGGCACGTCACATACTCTTCAAAAGCACTATGGTTTTTCTCAACCGTTTAACATATACAAAAAAACGGATATCTTAAACGGATGTCTCAGACTGATGGCAAACAGTGGCATCCGTTCACCAAAGAGTTCCATTGTAAAAACAACAAGAAAAACAAACTTTTTTTTACCATTGTAAAAAATATAGACATTTTTTTCGTTTTACTGCACTGTGCAGGATACAAGAATTTTTTTGGCAACGTATACGTCAAACGGAGGCGTAAAAGGTGATGTGAATCCGACCCAACGTGGTTCTCTGCAGTAAGTGAAAGTGGTGCTAGGACATAGCGGAGGACACATTTTTACAGTCACTGCTGGCAGTTGTGAGGAGACAGTATGTACACAGTTATCTGCAGTGGCAGCCGCAGGCGCTATGTAAACGGACACTGGTCTGCTGCAGCCAAGGTCCTGAGATCAGCACTTGGGGACAGAGTTTGAACAAGGTTTATATTATATAACATCAGCAACCCAGAATGAACCCTTTATGTTCTCATATAGAATGCCAGGAAAATCCATTTTTAGTAAACTCATTACAAATTATTCTCTGTACCATATAAAAAATATTTCATAATTGATCCATTTTTTAACATGAAAATAAAAAAAATCATCTTTATCTATAATATGCAGATAATATTTATAAATGTAAGGGTATATTTGATATAGGGTCACACCACTGTAAATGGACCGACACAATGAAAGATGTGGGATTGTCACGTATTCACTTCTAAGAGCGATCGGCTATTTTCTGAAGTCCCATGGCAGTGAATGGAGAAGGCATTGCATGTGTGGCCACCTCTCTATTCACTGCAGTGTGATGGGGACCCACTTGAGATAGGAGCGCTGGACCCGCGTCATAAATATCTAGATAGGTCTGACCCTTTAATGGTTTTTAGTCTACGAAGGTCGTGAATAATGAACAGTGTCCTTGGCTTGGCTCTCCAAAAGAGCACATATTACTGCCACGTTCAACTGAATCACTGCCCATAGACAAGAGCGCTGCACTTTCTGGTTTTATTAAAAAGAAAACCTTTTTTCCCCAACCCTGGACAGCCCATTTGATGTATTATGAAGAGTTATGTAACTTTATAATATACTTTGTTTCAATTGCTTATCTCAACTTGCTGTGACTTATTGTTGACCTTCTTTGACAGACAGATGGGTATTGTTCACATGGGACAGATCTGTTGCAGAAATTGTATCCAGTCTAGGCAATTTTGTGTAAGCGATACAGCAAGGACTCGAGGCCGATACATTTTACCCACACAGCGTGAAAAAATGTTCTAGACTGGATACAATGCTAGAACAGAGCCATTTCCCTTGTAACTGGGGCTTCGGTAAGGTCATTTGAAAGTGAAGGGGAAAAAAGTAGGAGTAGCCAAAAAAAGCCATAATGCAATTTAATATACTAAAGCAGTTCAACTATTAAAGGGGTTTTCCAGAACCTTACTCGCCTGCTCACTCCTACTCCATTCCAGCACCACCACTTCGGTCTTCCAGGTGGTCTTTTATCTAGTTCTGCCATCAGCTTTCTGCCCCAACTGGAGATAAGCAACTGCCAGACACCACTTATCTCCGGGCATGACATTATGGTTTCCAGGTCTCTCTCTATTCTTATGAGCAAACTCGGCCCTCCAGCTGTTGTAAAATTATAATTCCCACCATGCCCTGCTGTAGGCTGATGGCTGTAAGCAGTCTTTGCATGCTGGGAGTTGTAGTTTTGCAGCAGCTGGAGGGCCGAGTTTGCCCATCCCTGCTATAGGGAGAGACCTGTCATTCAAGCCAAGATGGGCAGGGTGAAGCCACCCAAAACTTTTTAAAACCATGTTGTCTGTAAAAAGCTGCAGTAGTGCTATGAGCATTTAAAAAGCATACATGAGTAACTACAGCTATATGGATACCAGCCTGAAACCGCCTACCGCATGGGTTCTATTTTATAGATTTTCCTCAGGATAGGTCATCGATATCTGATTGGTAGGGGTCCGACACACTGCCAGTCAGCTGTTTAGAGAGGCTGCCATGCGCTGCGGCCTCTTCACAGTTTATCAAGCACAGCGCTGCGGTCATTTAAAACAGCTGATCAGCAGGGGTGCCAGGAGACGGACCCCAACCGATCAGATACTGATGACCTATCCAGCAGACAGGTCATCAATATTATACTCCTGGGAAACCATTTTCATTTTTGATCTAATAAACCAAGGTTTGTTTGTTTTTTTACTGGGAAAGAAGCGAGACAGAATGACAGACCTCAAGATGAAGCAAGCATAGAAATACAATGTAATGTATACAAGAACATGACTATGAAGGGACTTACCATAAAAGCCAATGAAGTGAAAAGAAAGCCGGTGATAAGTTTAATGTAGGGCCCATGACTCATTACTAGTTTCAGGCCCTGCCAGAAGGATATGGGTTGGTCAGACAAGAGCTCACAGGAATCTGCAGGAGAAGCAAAGAGGCCAATGTAATACAAGAAGTGGAAATAGATACATATATACTCATGTAGGATATGTGACTAACGTGTACTCACCTCTCTTCTCATGCACGCCCAATGAAAGGACAATGGCACATAAGACGTAAATGGCACAGATGACCCCTGCAGCAATCGTGTAGGCTTGTCTCTGTGAATACAGACACATGGTTCATTGGCAATCTCATACACGGTAATACAGTTTACAAGCTTTGGTCAAACTGGTATTTGGGAATCATGAGGTTTTCAAAATCCAACAGCCAGTCTGTGAATGTTTTCTTAATCTTCAACTCCCTCCTGTCACATGCAGACCCACAAAAGAACAGGCAGTGCCCCCATCAAGATCTACACATTGCCCACTTATACGCATGTCATATATGGGATGCTGTAATAGTATAAATATGGATCGCCAATTCAGATATCCCTTTATCTCTGACCACAGAAACTCCAAGCTGCTGAAGAAGGTCCCTATGGACCAAAGACGTCCGGCTCATATATGGATAGTGGTTATGCAGCATTTAATTTCCTATAAACTGGATCATGAACCTCTTACTGTGAAAATCACTAAATAAAATTATCTTTAAATTGCAAAGAATATTCTGTGTGCCGCATATCTATACTATTGTTGGATGACCGCCGGGTGTTTGCTGGCACCGGGAAGAGTAAAACAGTGTGCGGTACTCCATTCTCTAATATACATGCACAATAGCTATTAGGAGTCCTAAATGCATGTGTTATTATGCAAAATGGTGTAAATTAGAGCAGCCACGAAATGGCGTAAAGAAGTGTCCACCATGTCTACATACCGAATTATGTATTTTATGACAAAATTGATAAATGTACCCCTAGATTTCTAGTTTTAAAAAGCTTGTGATCACTGTATATATGCAATGGTTAGTAGTCTATTCAAGTATATCATCTACATGAATGGGGGTTGTGACAAGTGCATCTTACTGGAATACGTCTTCTCTTCATATATGTTTTTTACCATATAAATAATGCAAATGATATTGATACATACAACCAGTTACAAGGAACCCAATAGTAAAATCTAAACACAATGCAAAGTGCCCCGAGAAAATAATCTTCACACATAAAGGAGCTCAAGAAACATATTTGCAGAAGCTTGAGGAGCAATGAGTGCTTTGGATTCATGGAGATTGAGGAGACTCACCATGTTGGTAAGAAATTCTGGATCTTGAGAACCATTAACACTTTCTAGTGACTGGTTTTGGAAGGAGTTCGGCCCACATGAGTCCTCCACCTTACCCACAATCTGTCCTTGAATTGCTGTACCAAGGACAGTACCCAATACCTCAACCGTCATACCTGAAAGAAACGGAATAGTAATATTAAAGAGAATGCAGGCCTTTCCAGGAGCAGATTTGTAAGAGCATCAGTTGCCGTTACGTACGGTATCCGGTAGCGGAGTCCCGGTCACTCTGTTCTTTACTGATAAACATTGTAAGAGCTGAATAAGGCACATGGAAACACTGAAAAACAAAAATTATCGGTGTGAAGAGACAAAAACTATGCTCTGTGACCGTGATAACCAGCTGAGGTTCCTCGTAGAAGAGTAAAGGCTATATACTTTTGGCAGATTTTGTGTTAAATACATAGCATCCCGTAAAAGGGAAGAAGATTTTTGCACTTTCCTCTAGAGGACTGGGGTCTAGTTTTGTTTCTGGGGTGTTTGTACCGGAGTAGAAGCATACTACCACGTGAATGCATTGGGGCCATAAGCACCACTCTGCCACTTTTCCAATATTCTTTGGCGCAGATATTCAGAGAACGGACACTTTGAATTCCACCATGATCCTCACCGTTACAAGCGTCTGGAAGAGGCAGTAGAAGGTTAGGTACCACAGGAGCTGTCCATTGGTGAATCCAGGCACAAACCAGATGAGGAAGTAAGAGATCACCGCAAAAGGTGTGGACAATATAATCCTGTTTGTGGAGAAAGAGGAACATGAGAAAGGGATGGGATTTTACATGTCCTTCTGCCTCTGGAGTCACTGCACATAACCTCTGGCTATTATATGTACTTGTATTATTTTTCTAGATACTGAACCAGCAATAATCACTCGAGCAGCATTGGAGCCACTGAGTCTGGTAGCACCAGATACAAGTAATTGACACCAATGAAGCAAGCCATGTGCTCAGCCAACAGTCCTGAGGCTGGTTTTACACGATGCATTTTTGATGCGCTAAAATAAATAATAAATAAATAAAATAAAAGCACAATTAAAGAGGACCCTTCTCCTGACATGTCTGTTCTAATAGCTTCATGCATTTCCCATGTGATAACAATTCTGGAACATCTATTCTTATGGCTCTATGTTGTGCCATTCCTTTATTATTTCTGCTAGAAGTTATGAATGAATTGCTAGCAGTCTGCAGTAAGGTACAGAGGGTAGGTAACCAGTTGGGGGGGTAGGGGTGTCTCTGCACATTACAATGCCTCTGATCCAATCAGTGCTGCAGTCTGTTCAGACTGTGAAAGTCCACCCCCCACCTGGTTACCTCCTCTCTGTACCCTTACTGCAGACTGCTAGCAATCCATTCATAACTTCTAGTAGAAATATTAAAGGAACGGCACAACATTGAGACATAAGAATAGATGTTCCAGGATGGTTATTGCATGGGAAATGCATGAAGCTATTAAAACAGGCATGTCAGGGGAGGTGACAGGTCCTCTTTAAGAAAAAAAAAAAAAGCATTGTAAAAAGCACATACTTTTTTAAAGAGTTTTCTACAGGTGGAATGTGTAATCAACTGCAGCAAAGTGGGGGTCTCAATTTTTTTTTTTTACTGTGACAAAAAATCCAAAGTGTAAACAGGACCCTGTATATGTTAGAAGCTTAGCTGATCAATCTTAATGTGCCTGAACCCATTTAAGACCACACACGATGCACTGTCCCTAATAACCTCTGAAATGCCTTAAAACATTGTTATCCTCAGGATAGGTCATTAAAAGGGGATGTCTTATTTCATCAAGTGGCATTTATCATGTAGAGAAAGTTAATACCAGGCACTTACTAATGTATTGGGATTGTCCATATTGCTTCCTTTGCTGGCTGGATTCATTTTTCCATCACATTATACCCTGCTATTCAGCAGCAGTGGTCGTGCTTGCACACTCACACTACAGGAAAAAGCATCGGCTCTCTGGTGGCCAGAACCTTGGGAGTGCACATAGGCTTTTTTACAACTGTATTTAAGAACGGCCACCGCTGCTGGATTGCAGGGTGGTTGTAACCATGGAAACGAACAATGTATAATGTGATGGGGAAAATGAATCAAGTCAGCAAGGGAGGCAACATTGACAATCAAAATACATTAGTAAGGGCCTTGTATTAGAATTTATCATGTAGAAAAAGTTATTTGCTGAAGTGACACAACCCCTTTAATATCTAAGGCTGAGTTCACATCAGTGTTTGGCCTTTCCGTTCTCCTGCTCCGTTATAGGAGCAGGAGAACAGAAAGGACGGATTCGGCACATAACTGAGCCGAACGGGAGCCAACGGACCCCATAGACTATAATGGGGTCCATTAGTTGTCCGCGCCGAAGATGATTTTGGAGCGGAGACAAAAGTTGTACATGCAGGACTTTTGTTTCCGCTCCAAAATCATCTTCGGAGCGGACAACTAACGGACCCCATTATAGTCTATGGGGCCCGTAGGCTCTGTTCGGCTCAGTTATGTGCCGAATGCGTACTTTCCATTCTCCTGCTCCTATAATGGAGCAAGAGAACGGAAAGGCCGAATGCTGATGTGAACTCAGCCTTATTGAGGAGGGTCCAAGACCCTGCACTCCCCACCAATCAGCTGTTCCTTGCAGCCTTTGGTGCTGGAACTAGCATTGTGAATGGAGCAGGAGGCACAGATCCATTCAAAGTGTAGTGGCGATGCTGGATTACTGCCGCTCAGCTCCAATTGAAGTGAACGAGCTCTAATCTGCAGTAACTCCTCATGGCCACTTCACTTTGAATGGAGCCGTCTGCTTTCTGTTCCATTGAGAGTGCAAGTTCCAGCATCAGAGGCTGCAGGGAACAGCTGATTGGTGGGACTGTGGGGTGTTGGACCCTCACTGATCGGATATTGATGACCTATCCTGAGGATAACTCATCAATACCAGGAGCCTGGAAAACCCCTATAGAGTAATTTCAGAATACACGCTTCATGTTCGAGGGGGACTTACCGTTTTGGACACTGCTCCTTTCACAGGACTGCATGGCATTATAATGTTTTATAATACTGTGTGTCTCTGCCTGACCTTGCTTCTACAGAATCATACTGACATAATGCTGTTACTATAATTCAGTAGATGCAAGATCATGCAGAGAGACACAGCATTATAAATCATTATAACGCCATGCAATACTATGAAAGGAGACGTTTCCTTAACAGGAAATCACGCTCCTACAACGAGCTTGTCTTCCGCACTGGACACGCTCGTCTGAGATAACTCTTAGGCCCCTTTCACACGAGCGAGTTTTCCGCGCGGGTGCAATGTGTGACTTGAATGCATAGCACCCACACTGAATCCTGACCCATTCATTTCAATGGGTCCATGTACATGAGTTTTTTTTTCACGCATCATTTCTGAGTTGCGTGAGAATCGCAGCATGTTCTATATTCTGTATTCATGCAGGTCTGGTCCCATAGAAGTGAATGGGGCTTTAGTGAAAAACGCATTGCATCCATAAGTGCGGGTGCGATGCGTTTTTCACTGATGATTGCTAGGAGATGTTGTTTGTAAACCTTCAGTTTTTTATCACGCGTGTGAAAAACGCATCAAAACGCATTGCACTCGCGCAGAAAAAACTGAACGCAATTGCAGACAAAACTGACTGAACTTGCTTGCAAAATGGTGCGAGTTTCACTGAACCGGACCATGAACGCGGAGCCAATCCATCACGCTTAAAGTTCAGATATGATTAGACCCAACTGCAAGTGACAGCTGAGGCTTCGGACAGTCCGGCTCTTGGCATTACCCTCTGTTGTGATGTTCCCGTTATAGACAGGAAATCCTGTTATGTCACACAGTGAGATCATACAGGATTTCCATGATGGCAGCAGGCCAACAATGACAGCTCCTGAGACAACAGAAATGGCTTTCATAAATCTTTTTCATTTGGCCTCAAGTACGTAAGGAAGGGCTGATACATAATTGTTTGTCTTACAGTACAAAGCCATAAAATCCCTATACCATCAACCACACCTAGTTAATACAGTTTAAGGGTCCATCCACACGTCCATAAGCGTTTTGGGGTCCGCAAATTGCGGATCCGCAAAACACGGACACCCTGCCATGTGCGTTCCGCATTTTGGGGACCGCACATGGCTGGCACTTTAATAGAAATGCCTTTTCTTGTCCGTGTCTGGGGACAAGAATAGGACATTTTCAATTTTTTGCGGAACAGAAGAGCGGATGCGGAGAGCACACAGACCGTTACTTGGGAACAGCATTCACACGATGCGGAGAAATCATATTTTGTGCTGCACTGTGTGAACGTACCCTAATAGTCTATGTACTGTATATATTAAAAGGAAGCCCTAATAAAGTCACTGCCTTGTGCTCTGCTGTAAGGCTCTGCGCACACGCCTTGTCATATTAATATATGTCTTTTCAATGGCTCACATAGTTCGTTTTCTCCCCCGATATACATTTATATATAGTTTGTCTTCCAGCACAAGGATGAGTTCACACATGATGGAAGTTTAATTTAATTCTCCACATATCTGTATAGGATCTAATCATACATTGTGGATGCATGTGGTTGAGGTTTTTACAGGTTAAGGCTACATGCATGACAGTTTTTGCTGTCCGCAAACCGCGGATCCATCTTCCTTTTTTTTCACATCCGTTCCGTGTGTCCGCAAATTTTGTAGGTTGTGTTTGTGTTTTTTGCGGATCCACATAAAAAAAAAACGGAAGGCTTGAACCAGTTTCTTAGAGTACCTGTACAAGTGCCCTGGTTTCCAATCAACCATCCGCAAAAAAAAAAAAAAAAAAAAAACACGGATGCGGATGACAAACGGATGGCTTCCGTTGGTCATCCGCATTTTTTGCGGACCCATTGACTTCTATGGGTCCGCAAACCGTTTTTTGCGGACAAGAATAGGACATGCCATATTTTTTTTGCGGACAGCGGACAGGCTGCCGTGTGCATGTAGGCTAAAGAGGCATTCACACACCTGTATTATTGTGGATCGTACGTGGACACCTTCATTTCTATGGGGCCACTAAAAATGCTGATGGCACACGGATGTCACCCGCAATCTACATCCGTGTGGACAAGATTAGGTATTTTTTTTAATAGGGCTAGCAAAAGTGCAGGATGCACTTTTGATCGATATTTTGCGGCTCCGTGATTTCCTGACTGGAAATTACAGTTGTGTGAATGTACCCTAAGGCTATGTCCATGCGCCATTTTTATGCTGCTAATCCGCAGCGTTGTACAGTACTTGCAAAGTGGATAACATTTTAAGAAATCTCATGCACGCGGTGCGGAAATCTGCAGCATGTAAATTTATGCCGTAGATTTCAGCCTTTGGAATGGAGTCTGTCCAATCCATTGCCGTTTCCGCTACAAAAACTGCAAGTTAGGGCTCATGCACACGACCGTATGTACTTTGCGGTCCGCAAATAATCTGGATGACGTCCGCGTGCATTCCGTATTTTGCGGAACGGAAGAGCTGGCCCCTTATGGAACAGCACTATCATTGTCCGTAATGCGGACAATAATAGGACATGTTACAGGATACAGATATACGGAAACAGAATGCACACAGAGTAACTTCCGGTTTTCTTTGCAGACGCATTAAAATAAATGGCTCTGCATACAGTCCGCAAAAAAAAAAAAAAAGAAAATACGTTCGTGCATGATCACTAATACGTGCGGTTGTTGCAAACTTTTCCGCTGAGTTTTCACACGTGGACGTACCCCGAACACCTTTAGTTTTTAAATATATTTCTATGATATATATGCATATTTTACACCTGTAAAAATGCAACTGCATTGAAAACTGAGGAGAACACATATGGATTTTTTCTTTCTCTGACGCGATTTCGATGCAGTTTTAACCCGCCTCATCTGCTACGTGTAAGTATTCTCTAACGAGTGTGTCGATTTGGTGTGGCATTCACCCTTTGCAGTGCAATCCCGCACATTTTTTATCCTCTTCGTGCATGAGGTTTTGAAAACCTCCCCAACCTGTATTGCAGTATGAAGTGCAGATTTTTGGTGTGAAGTTCAAACCGAAAAATTTGCAACGAATCTACCATGTCTCAAGGCAGGAATCAAGCTTATTGACGGCTGCTAGAACACTGGCAATATACTGCAAAATGAATGAAGTGCCTAATAAGAGAGACAGGGATAGTGAGCTCCAGCAGTGAATGTGATCAGCGTACATCTGCTGTATGGAGCAGCTACTATATCCTGTGCCCTGTAGTAACCTCAGCTGTCAGTGAATGGCTACACACTTCCCGGCCTCTGATTGGCTGGTCTGAGCCCCGAGTGCACACACCCAAGTTTTCCATTGGCCTAAACAGGTGGTGTGTTGTGCTTTTAATAAAGTGACCGCCCCTTATACGTTAACTCATTCCTGAGCCATGCCTTTGTAACTGATCAGGCGAGGGCCACGTCACAGGCAAATACCGCCTGCTCTGCCGGAGGAGTCACACAGCACCACGTCTGTACTCAGGTTAACCCTTTGCCTTTCCCTCCTGAGGGAAATGACCAAATTCTTTTGACTCTAGCATTTCTAACTGCATAAAACAAGAGAGAAACAAAAATCGGTAGATTTTAGCATTTTGAAATAGATAGAAAATAATTCCTTTAGGGTCCTTAAGCACGTGAATTTTAAGTAGCATTTTTTTCTACTGTTAGATAAAATGCATGCTTTTTTTTTTTTTTTGGGCCACCTGTGCCTTTTGCCACACTTTGGGGGTCATTTACTAAGGCTAGTTTCATATCTCCGGCAGCAATTCGCTGGATCCGGAACTGCTGAGTGCAAATGAAATGCCCCATTAACTAGAATGCAATAATCTGGTAAATATGCCAAGAATCGGCCGCTGCATACTGCGGTTTGTGTCTAGCCGATTCCCGGCCAGACGATGTAAAACTAGCCCAAGTTTTTATGCCTGTTTTGGCATTGAAAAAAAGTTACAAGACCCCATTTAGCGACTGACGTCCATGCGACAAATTTTGACGAACATTGTGTTTTTACGCCATCCTCACCACTGCCGAGTGTTCAGCCCCATCAAATTCACTAACATGTATGCTTGTAAGCAGGTGTAAACGATGACTATAAAACTATTGCAGTCAGTGTCAATCTAGGCACCGCCGGTGTGCACCTTGGCATAAATCAGTTGCATCTTCCGGCAGTGCAGAGTCCGTCAAAGATAAGTGACCCCCAGAGTGTCTTACTAGAAGCGTTTTCGCTTTATAGAAGAGCTGTCAAAACGCCGGACGTGTCTGGATGTCGGTATAGCACCCGGGTGTGTAGTTTTTTTATTTTTCCTTTCTCCAGATTCATTCATGTGAATGAATTAATCTCAGATGGAAAGCAAGTAAGAACGGCACCTATTGGTCCGTGCCAGAAACGGAAAAGTGATCCGTATGTCTGCCTAATGTGCAGCTGACGCTTATCGGTCAGTACGTGTGAAATAAAAGATATATTGCAATGTTGGATACTGCAAGCAAGCAGAGTTTTTTCTTATACAAGTCAATGCAGATTGGGTTTGGATGGATAAATACAGATCCATAGACATCTGCATGGTGTGCTGGCGAGTGCCTGACACTCCACTGAAAGTACATGCACTGTGGCGTCTAAAAAAGCGTAACCCGTACGGAGTGTGTCTGTATAATAAGTTACACTGGCTCTGTATTTTCATATGAACAAGTTCATACATAAATTAATCTATACATTCATGTAGTATGAGAGGAGAGCACATAGCGTCATTCATTCTGTCTCATATAAAGCCAGAGAACCCCTATAGAGCAGTGCTCCTCCATACTTTTAACAAGCGGTGAATGAACTGTAGTGTGATGGTATAGTGGCGGTGTAAATATAGTGTATGAGCCGTCCTCACATAATATCCTTCTGTAGATAAAGAGCCCAAACACAGTTACCGTAGTTAACCAATAACGAGCAGTCGGCTTCTGTGACTTTACTACTACACCACCTAGCATTGCCCCTCCAGTTCTCCTCCCGTTATCAGTACGCTACTAGGAGCTATGGCTCAAATAATTACATGGATATTTGTAGGTCAAGCAGTTGGCAGGTCACCTATCAATGTCTCCAGTACAAATCTGGTACAGCGCTCTGTCACGGACACAAAAATCCTATACATAATGAAGTGTAGATAGTAGCTTGTTATTTGATCTGCTGCCGGAGTACAGTCGGGAGAGACGGCCTCAGAAGGTACCTTGCTCCCGATAATTGCCTCATATAATCATTTAGTTGATTAGCTGATAAATGAGCAAATGCTTGTTAGTCAGCTGACTGGCATCGGGATGAAAGTTGCTGATTGTCGGCAGCACATCTCCCCGTGTAATCAGGGATGTGCTGCTGGCAGTCATTAGAACTGACTGGGGGAGGAACGACTGTGGTAGCGCTAACTCCTCCCGCATTCACTTTGCATAGGCCGATGCAAAGAACCGCCAAGGCACGTGTTTATCATCCATTGCCGCTCATCCTATCTCAAAATCGGGCAGCGTAATATTGCCCTTAATTGTTTTACCCTAGTAGTCCGTTCCGACAGAAGAACAGACTAAGGCCTCTTTTTTCCCGCTTACGTTCCATTTTTTGCGTTCTATATATGGAACCATTTATTTCAATGGATCCGCCAAGAAAACGGAAGGTACTCCGTATGCCTTCCGTTCAAAGATAGAACATGGCCTATTATTGTCCGCATAACGGACAACGATAGTGCTGTTCTATCAGGGGCCAGCTGTTCTGTTCCACAAAAAACAGAATGTACACGGACGTCATCCGTATTTTTTGCGGACCGCAAAATACTGAAAAATCCATACGGTCGTGTACAAGAGGCCTAATGGATTTTGCCAGAAACTGCCACTCGCCGCCAGATTCACATTGACTATAATGGTATCCAATGGGGATCCAGCTGCCTTCTACTATAAATGCCAGTTTTCGGCCAGACAAACAAAGCTGAATTCAGTATTTTTTATCATTTATGCCAGAAACCAGCCACATCCCCGTCAGATGCTATTATAGTCAGCGGTGGTGCGCGGCACCGTCCAGTTATGCCGGATACGGAGGACTCTGGTAGTCTCTGCCTCTGCCGGAGCATACCACCAGCGTTCTCAATGCATATGTAAACCTACCCTGTGAAAAAAACTTCAGTGCACAGTTGAAATCTACATACAGTAGATTGCAAACAGTTTGCTTCCCTTATCTTGATTGTGCGATTAATCTGTAGCCACCTCCCACGCTATATTCAGAATGCGGCCACCTCCGTGCAGAACATTGCAGGAGCTGAGGTCCACAGTCTAATTCCATTGGCAACCAGTAAAGCTGCTGTAGATACCACTGAAAATCAGGTTATTTCACTTACCAAGGCATCAGTCGGCCAAACCCAGTCCAAGAGCTTTTACTGACAAAGAATCCAATCAGAGGATCTGTAATGGCATCCCAAACCCTTCCAGTAAAAAGAATGATGGAGGCATGGAAAGGGCTCATCTAGAATTAAAGGAAAAAGCGGCCTTGAAATGACTGCAGGGGTCATAAATGTAGGACTTCCCGTTTATACCACATCGTAGACTTACCGGTACCACATCCAAGAGGTAGATTTGCAGGAAGAATCCCAGGGCACAACCAGTGATTTGGTATGGCGCCCCACCAATGGCATAACATATTTTACTGCAGACGGACAGCTTGTGCTTCCCTTGTCGACCCTGTAATAGAGAAGGGGAGTCATGTATGGTTATGGATTTTCTGCGCACAACGTACTGTAAAATACAGAACATACAAATCAAAGAGGGAAGAATGAGCTTTCAGCTCGCAGGAATGTTAATACTCTCCTCCAGCGATGCCAAGAACAGATTAGAAAAGTCACATACCAGCCTGCATGGCATGGCACAGAAAATACTGTATACAGAGAAAACTGGGATGCACTGAATGCAAGGAGATGGATCCAGAATAGCTTCCACGGCGTTACAGGATACAAATTTACATTTTCGGAAATGCAGACTTAGCATAGGTAGTGCCTGGCGTGCAGACACGTACCAGAGGAAGTTACATAGCCTGTGGTGAAACCTTCCGTTACTGTACAGGTAGCAGATGTACCGCGGCGAAGCAGACAATGAGGGTCCACACTTCTTACTGATGTCACTGGAACCGCTTCACAAAGAGGAGCCTGCAGGCTATAGCAGTCCCCCGCTGGGCAGACAACAATCCGGAAAGTCCAACCCAAATCATTTATTGTTAGATTTCCTCCAGAAATCACAGAAACGACCACCTAGGTGCATTTCAAATACCTCACGAGGGCAGGCCGCGATTGAGCATCCGAATTACGGACACAACATCCGGACCTCCGTGGTCCTACAGGGAGAACCAGAATTCGATCTGTGAGACCAGTATATTTAGTCTGGGAAACACGATCTGTATTTGGCTACATGCACACGACAGTTGTTTTTTGCTGTCCGCAAATCGGAATCCGCCAAAAAAAAAAAAAAACTGATGGTCCATCAGTTTTTTTGGGGAGGATTCCTTTGTTTTCACTGATCCCTTGTAATAAATGCCTATCCTCGTCCGCAAATGAGAAAAAAGCAGGACATGCACTACTTTTTTTGCTGAAGGGAAACACAGACAACGGACGCGGAACACAAACGGATGAACTGTCAGCATTTTGTTGCTGACCCATTGACATGAATGGGTTCCTGTCCTATCCGTAAAATCTGAAACGGACACCGAGAAAAACAACGTGTGCATGTAGCCTTTTCCGGGCTGAACATGAACTCACGGCATCATAATGATTTATAGTGCCTGTCGCCGTCCTAACACTCCATTGGAAAGGGAGAAATCCGCAGCATAAAAACGGACATGCTGCAGATTTCAAATCGCAACGCAGGTCAATATACACTGCGCTTTTTTGTACACTTAGAGTAGATGAGATTTCTTAAACTTCTCATCCACTTTTCCGGTACTGATGTGACCCCCAAAAATCTGTGACATTTTAGTCACGTGTGGACATACCCTAATACAGACCATTTGTCTGCTCAGGACCCCCAATTTCTCAATTACCCCCAGTGTCTCTACCCATGAGGAACCTTATTTTTCACGGTTGTCACGCCCCCTCCTCCCGGCATTGCCATATAGCAATGTGATCACAGGGGGTCTTTAACCCTTTAAGACCTGGTGATCAGCTGTCAAAAGAGCCGCTACTATAAAGAGGGCTCTAGACGATTACCTGTAAGAGTCACATCATGTATAAACCCCTATGCGGTTACAACCCCAGGTCACGTAGACTGAGGGCGATACCTTTTCCACAGTTGCACGTAAGTGTAAGTATTGTGTGGCATTTACCAATTCATTTCACTGAAGTGCAACCCTACAAGGAAAAAAAAAATGCAGACATCCCAGCAGCAGTCAAAGCGGACACCCCAACAATGACTGCTACTCTAAGGCCTCGTTCACACTACAGTGAATCGTGGATGCGTGCTGTCTGTGTTCGCCATGTACCCACATCAGTGATTTTCCACTGACCATGGATCAGCCCAAACACGCCCATGGGTCCGTGAAAACCACTGGCACAACAAAGATGGCGTCCGTATTTGGTCAGTGGTTTTCACGGACCATTGGTAGAAGTTAATATTCAGCCTACCAGTGTACGTGGAATACGGATGACACGCAGGGTAAGAAACGGACACATGGGCCAACGGACGCATCACGGATGAACCACTGATCATCTTGTCACATATGGACGCGTGAAAGAGGCCTACAATCTGAGAAGACAATTTCAGGCGTTTTCATTGAAAGATTTTTCGGGGCTAGCCTTGAGGTGCATTTCCCAGTCAGTGTCAAGATTCTACTGACATGAGTCATCCTTATATCACACTGTACGGTATACGGAAGAAAGGATGGCCGTGCACTGTAGTAACCTTTAAGGGCGGGCTCATTTACTAGGATATTCACCCGTAAGGCTACAATCACACGGACGGACCGCACATGCCGCGGCTGCCTATTCTTGTCTGCAATTGCGGATAAGAATAGGACATGTTCTATTTCTACTGCACGGTGTCCTGTCCGCATCTTTGCGGGCCCATAGAAATGAATGGGTCCGAACCCGTTCCGCAATGAGGACTCATTCATAGGTCGTGTGAATGTAGCCTTATACAGTTCACCGTTCTTCATCCGGTTTATATATAGGAATAGGCCTCATTCACATCTACATTAGTTCTCTATTCCGTCCACTTCTGTACTTCACCTAGATTCGTAGCTGGGCTCTGGGGGACAGCAATATGGACTAATTCCGGATTTGCTGCCAATAATGGAAATTACAGAGTATTTCGAAAGTGAGGTCTGAGGTTAGTACATATCTGGCTAGCTATATACATCAGTCTCATATAGGAGTGCAGCAGTTGCCCATAGCAACCACGTTTTACGAGACGCTATCGACATATGTCCACATTATATCTATATATGATTTGGAAGGAATGGCCTCCCGTGAACAATTCCTGAGCGGGTTCCTATAGTGACTGCCTGGGCATGGCGCCAGGCCACGCTCTGAATAATAGGGCATTATTGTTCCGCCAGGCTGTTAGAATGAACAATAGACAGGAATGCTGTTGCCCATTCCATGCCCTGCTGTCCACGTCAGACACATGGTGCCAGTCACTGAGGAAACTTAGTGCATCCTTGGAAAGTACACCGTGTCCATGACACAGGCAGCGAGTCATAGGAAAGAACTTGACCTGCCTCAATGACACGGGAGGACCAGTCACATGTAGTGGGGGCTATGCAGCATGACCAGACCCCCCCCAATACACACATAGCCATTAATAATAATAACAACCACATAGCCATTAATGCTAGCCATAATAATCACCTTGTCCAGGGATTTGGGCTCCTCCTGCCCCAATAAGCCGGCACATGAGGCGTTTTCGGACTGCTTGTCCATCCCCAGAGAGGCGAGCACCGGCGATGTATGCAGAGGATGATCCTCCGGTGTAATGCTGTCACAGCCCGGGGTAGATGTACGGTGTCTGCGGCTGCTCGGCTCGGTGCACGCTCCCGCCCCGCAGTCTTCACTAACTGATTCTGGCAGATGAATGAACTGCGAGCCGGCAGCTGAGGAGGCACGCCCCCCACCGGAGAAACCCTGGTGCCTCCTACCAGCCCTCCCTGATACCACACCCCTACTGTATATGTCAGCCACAGCCTACAATGCCAACCCTGCGATGCTTCTATCGCGAGATATTACACTGATTATAGAGAGGAGACAGGCTATTGGACTAGACACAGCACTCATAGGGGCTGTCTCACTTCAGTAAATTATATTTATCATGTACAGGAAGATAATAAAGCCACTTACTAATGTATTGTTATTATCCACATTGCCTCCTTTGCTGGCTGGATTCATTTTTCAGTCACATTACGCACTGCTTGTTTCCATGGTTACGACCACTCTGCAATCCAGGGTGGCCAGACGTCCAGTTTTAATCCGGACAGTCCGGTTTTCTGGCTCTCTGTCCTCCGTCCGGCGCAGGGCCTGAACGGACGCAGGGATGTCCACCCTTTCAGTAGCTCACGGTCAGAGAGCAGCATTGCACTCTCTGAGCGTGAGCTGCAGCTATTGACTGAGGCTTCTCTTACCCGGCAGACATGGCCCCTGTGGCTGACTGAGGGGGAGAGAAGCGCATCGGGCTGCCCCCGCACACCTGGGCTGAAAAATCTTCCCTCTCCTCCCCCTGTGGTTTCCCGGCTGGTGGTGGGGGTGTGGCTTCACATGGTTTGCAGTGTGGTGGGCGTGATTTGGGGGTGTGGCCAGTGAGATACGGCTTTCTAGGGTGAACCTAGTGGTCATGCTTGCACACTATAGTAAAAAAAACGCCAACGTCTCTAGTGGCCAGGACCACGGCAGTGTGGCTCTTCCTGTAGTGTGCGGCCACCGCTGCAGGGTGGTCGCAACCATGGAAACGAGCAGACTATAATGTGATGGAAAAATGAATCAAGCCAGGAGGCAACATGGACAATCACAATACATTAGTAAGTGCCTTGTATTACACTGGCCAATGGTCGGCCAGTTCATCGTTAGCGAGCATTCGCAGGAAAATCCACATTTTTAAGCTTGCATATAAATCATTGTTTGCCGGCTGTGTAATCACAACCTGCTGACGGCAAACAACTGGACAGCATGGGGACGAGTGGCATAATGATCGCTCCTCCCCATGTTGTAGAGGAGATCGCTGCATGTAATTGCAGCGGTCTCCTCCTCTAGCGAGCAAGCGATTGCCAGGAAGGAACGCTTCCCTCCTGACAATCGCTTGCCTGATCTGGCTGTCTAATATAGGCTTAAAGTGTAACTGCTGTTTAAATTTTTATTTTTTTTGCTAATGGTTGAGGCAAGTGAAAGGTAACATTTTTCTAATGTACTTTATTTATCCAAAACGTTTATTTTTATTAAAAAACTGGGGCTGAAATGAGCGTTGCTAAGGGCCATCCGTCTCCTGTTTATAAAGGGGAGACAGGCTGTGCGGGCGCTGTGCTTCTGCCTCCCGTGCTCCCCCGGTGGCCACAGGCATCTTAGGAGTTAAAATTTCATCTATATTCGCCCTTTCCATGAAATAGAATCCTCTTGTACATTCACTAACCTGCGATCATTACTCATGAAGCAGCCGCCGGAAGTAGAAGCACTGTGTGCAGGCAGCGCTTACTTCTGGCGGCTGCTTTATGAGTAATTATCGCAGGGATCGCAGGTTAGTGAATGTACAAGAGGATTCGATTTCATCGAAAGGGCGAATATAGATGTAATTTTAACTCCTAAGATGCCTGTGGCCACCGGGGAGCACGGGAGGCAGAAGCACAGCGCCGCACAGCCTGTCTCCCCTTTATAAACAGGAGACGGATGGCCCTTAGCAACGCTCATTTCAGAGAGCGCTGCTAAGGGCCATTTCAGCCCCAGTTTTTTAATAAAAATAAACGTTTTGGATAAATAAAGTACATTAGAAAAATGTTACCTTTCACTTGCCCCCAAAAAATTAAAAAAAATATTTAAATGGGAGTTACACTTTAAGGTGCATTTAGACGGCCGAGAATTGGGAAGGTCATTTCCGACAATCTAGCCATGTAAATGTGCCGCCGATCGCCCCATGAACAAGCGACCGCTCATTCATTTGGTGATCCTGTTGCTCATACAGGTGCCACCGATCATGGCTTCTGGGCAGCAGATTGTGTGGTCTAAACAGCGATCTGCTCAGAAACCATCATTCTGTAGTGGTCTCTTCACTGAACAAGCAGCCGACTGTCGGGAAGGGGCGTGTAAATCCAGCTTTAAGTGCCTCGTATTAACTTTCTCTACATTTCTCTAAATGCCATTTGCTGAAGTGAGACAACCCCTTTAGGCCTCATGCACACGAACCGCGAAATATGCGGCTCGGACGCGGACCCAAACAACGGCCGTGTGCATGAGGCCTAAATCCTTGAATCCAGGTGTTTCATTCAGTCCTATTACCACAGGTGTATAAAATCCAGTACTTAGCCAAGTAGTCTGCCTTCACAAACATTTGGAAAGAATGGGTAATTCTAAGGGCTCATTCAGACGGCCGTATACTGTCCGCAAAAATGCGGATGCCTTTTTTTGCGGACAGTTCAGCATGTCCACAAAAAAATGGATTGCATTCAGCATTTTTGTGGACCCATAGACTTCAATGGGGCCACATCACTGACAAGTATAGGACATGTTTTATTTGTTTTGCAGAGCCGTAGAACTGAAGAAAAGGGCCCCATAGAAGTGAATGGGTCCGCATCTATTCCACAAAAAAAAACAGATCCGCATTTTTGCAGCCAGCATTCGGCCGTCTGAATGAGCCATAAGGCTGAGTTCACATGACTGTTATTTTTCCGTTCTTCCGATCCGTCAGAACATTGGCATCCGTTTGAGCTATTTCTGTCTGAGAGACGGTAGAAAACAGTACTGCATGCATGAAATAGATTCCAAATATGCATAACTGATGCTCAGGATCAGGGTTTTTTTTATAGGATAGTTTTTTTTCTTTGTTTTTCTGTTCTTCTGACAGATTAGAAGAATGGAAAAATAACAATGATGTGAACTCAGAGTTCACAGAATTCCAGCGTAGTACTTAGGGTGGCCACTTGTAGAACCCCAAAAAGGAGGACATCGTACCGGGGACATTGGCCACAATAGTTCAATACTACAGCATGCACAATTCTACATTGTACAGATAAGATTATAAACAGAATGTAAACATTATACCAGCACGCTCCATATGACTATATACAAGATGTATAACTTATACCAGCTGTACATATATAATGATATACAGGAGATACCCAGGTTATACCAGCATGCTCCATATCACTATATACAAGATGTATAACTTATACCAGCTGTACATATATAATTATATACAGGAGATACCCAGGTTATACCAGCATGGTCCATATCACTATATACAAGAAGGATAACTTATACCAGCTGTACATATATAATTATATACAGGAGATACTCAGGTTATACCAGCATGGTCCATATCACTATATACAAGAAGATGTATAACTTATACCAGCTGTACATATATAATTATAGACAGAAGATACCCAGGTTATACCAGCATGGTCCATATCACTATATACAAGAAGATGTATAACTTATACCAGCTGTACATATATAATTGTATACAGGAGATGCCCAGGTTATACCAGCATGCTCCATATCACTATATACAAGAAGATGTATAACTTATACCAGCTGTACATATATAATAATATACAGGAGATACTCAGGTTATACCAGCATGCTCCATATGACTATATACAAGTTGTATAACTTATACCAGCTGTACATATATAATTATATACAGGAGATGCCCAGGTTATACCAGCATGGTCCATATCACTATATACAAGAAGATGTATAACTTATACCAGCTGTACATATATAATTATAGACAGGAGATACCCAGGTTATACCAGCATGCTCCATATCACTATATACAAGAAGATGTATAACTTATACCAGCTGTACATATATAATTGTATACAGGAGATGCCCAGGTTATACCAGCATGCTCCATATCACTATATACAAGAAGATGTATAACTTATACCAGCTGTACATATATAATACATATACAGGAAGATACTCAGGTTATACCAGCATGCTCCATATCACTATATACAAGATGTATAACTTATACCAGCTGTACATATATAATTATATACAGGAGATGCCCAGGTTATACCAGCATGCTCCATATCACTATATACAAGAAGATGTATAACTTATACCAGCTGTACATATATAATTATATACAGGAGATACCCAGGTTATACCAGCATGCTCCATATCACTATATACAGCAGATGTATAACTTATACCAGCTGTACATATATAATTATATACAGGAGATGCCCAGGTTATACCAGCATGGTCCATATCACTATATACAAGAAGATGTATAACTTATACCAGCTGTACATATGTAATTATATACAGGAGATACCCAGGTTATACCAGCACGCTCCATATGACTATATACAAGTTGTATAACTTATACCAGCTGTACATATATAATTATATACAGGAGATGCCCAGGTTATACCAGCATGGTCCATATCACTATATACAAGAAGATGTATAACTTATACCAGCTGTACATATATAATTGTATACAGGAGATACCCAGGTTATACCAGCATGCTCCATATGACTATATAGAAGAAGATGTATAACTTATACCAGCTGTACATATATAATTGTATACAGGAGATGCCCAGGTTATACCAGCTGCACATATATAATAATATACAGGAGATACCCAGGTTATACCAGAATGCTCCATATGACTATATACAAGAAGATGTATAACTCATACCAACTGTACATATGATTATCTACAGGAGATGCCTGAGTTATACCAGCATGCTCCATGTCACTATATTCAAGAATATGCTATACAGTATAACATCTTCTTGTACTGTATATAGTGATATGGAGCATGCTGGTATAACGCAGGCATCTTCTATATATGATGTATATACTATATGTACAGCTGATATAAGTTATACATCTTCTTGTATGTAGTGATTTGGAGAGTGCTGGTATAACCCGAGTATCCTCTGTATATAATTATATATGTACAGCTGGTATAAGTTATACATCTTCTTGTATATAGTGATATGGACCATGCTTGTATAACCTGGGCATCTCCTGTATATAATTATATATGTACAGCTGGTATAAGTTATACATCTTCTTCTATATAGTCATATAGACCATGCTGGTATAACCTGGGTATCTCCTGTATATAATTATATATGTACAGCTGGTATAAGTTATACATCTTCTTCTATATAGTGATATTGAGAATGCTGGTATAACCTGGGTATCTCCTGTATATTATTATATATGTACAGCTGGTATAAGTTATACATCTTCTTCTATATAGTGATATGGAGCATGGTGGTATAACCTGGGCATCTCCTGTATATAATTATATATGTACAGCTGGTATAAGTTCTACATCTTCTTCTATATAGTGATATGGAGCGTGCTGGTATAACCTGGGTATCTCCTGTATACAATTATATATGTACAGCTGGTATAAGTTATACATCTTCTTGTATATAGTCATATGGAGCGTGCTGGTATAACCTGGGTATCTCCTGTATATCATTATATATGTACAGCTGGTATAAGTTATACATCTTCTTGTATATAGTGATATGGAGTATGCTGGTATAACCTGGGCATCTCCTGTATATAATTATATATGTACAGCTGGTATAAGTTATACATCTTCTGGTACCAGAGGAGGACAGATGTATAACTTATACCAGCTCATATACATAATCATATACAGAAGATACCAAGGCCAGATGGTAACTTAACTAGTAGTAATACCTGGGCCTAATGCCTGCCTAGTGGACTGTATGTGTGTGTTGGCTGCTGTGCTGGCTCAGGCTGTATCGACTTGCTAAAAGCAGCCTGAATGCTGGAGGCAGGCTGAGCTCAGTGTGGGCTGGAGGCAGGCTGGGCTCAGTGTGGGCTGGAGGCAGGCTGGGCTCAGTGTGGGCTGGAGGCAGGCTGAGTAGAGGGAGGCAGGCTGAGCTGAGTGCCTGAGAGTGCTGCTGCCTGGACCTGGCTAGCTGGCGAGGCTAGTTTCAACGGTCCAGAAAAGAGAGAAAAATAGGTGCGCTCACCTGGCCAACGACTGAAGCAGAAGCACGGAACACACTGGGAGCTAGACGTGGAGTATATTGGACTCCATGCCGAAAATAGGATTCTCTGTTTAGAAGTTTCTTTTTATGATCACCGCCGCAGACAGCAGGATTAACTCTCTCAAGCCCTTGTATCTGCATACCTGTGGTATCTCCTCCATGCACAGCCACATAATGGGAACTCACTGCCGAGACATTTCTGGTCCGGGCATGAGGAATGTCAGGAATATGACTGAAAATTCTCACTTTTAAACAATTCGTAGTCCAGCCGACATATTGGAGATGACACAGTGTGCAGGTGATACAGTATACCAAAGTTGGTGTTGCAATTGATATACTGTTTTAATTCAAAAGATCTTTGCCTGGCAAGGGAACAGATATGGCAACCTATAAATCTACAAGTACAAATCCAATGGCCACATTTATAATTCCCCTATATCTGAGCCATGTGGGTTGACCCCGTTTGACATCAGAAAGTAAAGCTGGACTTACTCTTTGGGCCAAGGTAGGTGCTCGACAAGCAATACATTTTATGCCCGAACTAATAATGCCAGTCCACTGATCATCATGATTTAAAACAGATAGATGTTTCCTGACAATCTGACAAATACGCGAATATTCTAAACTGAAGCCGGTAACAAAAACCGCCACAGAAGAATTTCTTTGTTTACTAAATTTTTTATGTGAATTGCCAGAGAAAATCAGGTCAGATCTGGATTTGTCCAAAGCAACCCGTTTGGCTACAGTGAGGGCATGGCCGGAATATCTACGTTTAGCAAGACGGTCAGCGACACAATCCATCTCCCCACGGCATGCCACCGCATCAGAACAATTTCGTTTTGCGCGAATAAAAATTTGGTATATTAATATGTATCACGTGACGGGGATGGCAAGATGTCAAATGGAGTGTAGTATTGCCGGCCATCTCCTTACGGTAAGTGTGGGTACTCACAGTGGAACTGCCCACATCCCCCGTAAGTAGTAAATCCAAGAAAGGTATAGTTGCAGAATCATGGCTGAGAACAAGACTAAGGTTTCAACGGTCAGGTGAGTGTACACTGTACTGTATTCTGTACAGACTCTGTAGATAGAGACTGGGCAGTGGGCAGTGTGGCAGTGGTCGCACCTGTGGTCTCTCCGCGTCCTGCGCTCCTCTATTACCGCCTGTAAAAAACACAATTGGCCGGTGCTGCGTGCAGCAGCTGCAGCACTGATGACGTTTTGACGTCACGATACAGCGCACTGTGGTCTGGACCTGCTGCCAGGCCCTGCCTCCTATCGGGGATACTTAAAGTGACCATGTCTGAGCCAGAGGCCGCCGGCTGTCAGCTTAACCACAAGAAAAGGAGGACTTGCGCCGGACAGAGGACCAGGAGTCTAAAAACCGGACTGTCCGGCCTATAACTGGACGTCTGGTCACCCTAGTAGTACTGTAATAGGATGTCACTGCTGTAACAAGTCAGTTTGTGAAATTTCTTCTTTCCTAGATATTCCACCATCAACTGTGAGTGGGATTATTGGAAAATGGAAGTGTTTAGGAACCACAGCAACTCAGCCATGAAGTGGCAGACCACAAAAAGTTACAGGGTCCTTGAGTGCTGAGGCACAGAGTGCATGAAAGTTGCCAACGTTCTGCTGACAGGCTTCTTGCATACGACCATATGGTTTTTTCAGTTTTTTGTGGGCCATTTTTCACTGTTCCTTTTTTTTGTTTCCGTCGTGTTTCGGTTTCCGTTCCGTCGTTCTGCAAAAAATCTCCGTATGGTTTCCGTATGCGATCCGTTTTTTCGGATCGCAAACAGAAACATAAAACTGTACATTACATTAATGATTCAAAATGTTATGTTTCTGTTTGCGCTCCACAAAAAATGGATCTCACACGGAAACCATACAGAGATTTTTTACGGAACGGAAACACAATGGAAACAAAAAAAAAGTAACAACGGATCTGTGGAAAAACAGACTGCAAAACACAGAAAAAGACCGTATGTGTTTTGCAGTCTGCAAAAAATACGGATGACGTCCGTGTACATTCCGTATTTTGCGGAACCTAACAGCTGGCCCCTAATAGAACAGTACTATCCTTGTCCGTAATGCGTGTAATAAGGCCCTATTCACACATCCGCAAATGGGTCCACATCCGTTCCGCAATTCTGCGGAATGGGTGCGGACCCATTCATTCTTTATTGGGCCGGACGTGAAGCGGAGAGCACACTATGTGCTCTCCACCTCCGCATTTGCGGGGCGCAGCCCCGAACTTCCAGTCCGCGGCTCCGCAAAAGATAGAACATGTCCTATTCTCGTCCATAGCTGCGCACAAAAATAGGCATTTCTATGGGGGGGGCCGGCCGTGTGTGTTGCGGATCCGCAACACACCACGGACGTGTGAATGGACCAGGACATGTTCTATTTTTTAGCGGAACAGAAATACGGCCATACGGAAATGGAATGCACACGGAGTAACTTCCGTTTTTTTGCGGACCCATTGAAATTAATAGTTCTGTATACAGTCGGTATACGGAACACAAAAAACAGGACATAAACAGAAAAAAAAAACTTTCGTGTGCAAGAGGCCTTAGGGCTTGTTCACACGACTGTGCCGTGTTTTGCGCAAAACACGGATGCTGCCCGTGTGCCTTCCGCCAATTGCGGAACGGAACGGGTGGCCAGTTTATAGAAATGACTATTCTTGTCCGCAAAACAGACAAGAATAGGACATGACTCATAATTTTAGCGGGGCCACGAAGCGAAGCAACGGATGCGTCCGCATCTTTTGCGGCTCCATAGAAGTGAATGGGTCTGCATCCGAGCCCTAAAAAATGCGGCTCGGATGCATACCAAAACCACGGTCGTGTGAACGAGCCCTTAGGCTGGGTTCACACTTCAGTTATTTGATCAGTTATTTCCATCAGTTATTGTGAACCAAAACCAGGTATGGGTCAAAAGCATAGATATTTCCATTAGGGCTCATTCACACGACCGTGGTTTGGTTCCGCATCCGAGCAATACTTTTTGCGGCTCGGGTGCGGACTTTTTAATTTCAATGGGGCTGCAAAAGATGCATTTTGCGGACAAGAATAGGCATTTCTATAAAGGGCCGCCTGTTCCGTTCCGCAAATTGTGGAAGGCACACGGGCAGCATCCGTGTATTGCTGATCCCCAATTTTCGGACAGCAAAATACGGCACGTTGGTGTGAACAAGCCCTTACACCTGATCTCACCTGAACCCACTGATCAAATAACGGATGTGTGAACTCAGCCTTAGGCCTCTTGGACACAAACTTTTTTTTTTTGTTTATGTTCTGTTTTTTGTGTTCTCTATACGGACCGTATATGAAACCATTTATTTCAATGGATCCGCAAAAAAAACGGAAGGTACTCCGTATGCGTTCGGTTTCCGTATTTCTGTTCCGTTCAAAGATAGATTATGTACTATTATTGTCCGCATAACGGACAAGGATAGTACTGTTCTATCAGGGGCCAGCTGTTCTGTTCCGCAAAAATGGAATGTACACGGACGTTTTTGCAAATACATTTTCTGCAGACTGCAAAATACTGAAAAAGCCATACGGTCATGTGCAACAGGCCTAAGGTCTCTTTTACACGAGCGTGACGGATTAGGTCCAGATGCGTTCAGGGTGTGTTCAGTGAAACTCGCACCATTTTGCAAGCAAGTTCAGTCAGTTTTTGTCTGCGATTGCGTCCAGTTGTTCAGTTTTTTCCACACAAGTGCAATGCGTTTTGATGCGTTTTTCACGCGCATGATAAAAAACTGAAGGTTTCCAAACATCTCCTAGCAACCATCAGTGAAAAACGCATTGTATCCGCACTTGTTTCCGGATGCGATGCGTTTTTCACGCAGCCCCAATCACTTCTATGGGGCCAAGTAGCTTCTCCCCCAGCTCCCCGCTGCTTTTCCATGGCAGCCGGGACTTTAGTAGGGTCCTGGCTGCCATGGTTACCATTCTTTAAAGCTAAACGTCGGATCCGGCGGTTCGCCGAAACGACGTTTAGATTAAAGTTGGATCTGGATTAATGCTTTTCAATGGGCTTTAATTCCGGATCCATCCTTGTGGCATGCTGCGGTTTTGTCAACGTCCAAAAAAGGTTCACATACTGAACGGAAGACATCCTGATGCATCCTGAACGGATTTCTCTCCATTGAGAATGCATTAGGATAATCCTGATCAGTTTCTTTCCGTCCTAGAGCCCCGAGGACGGAACTCTATGCCGGAAAGCAAAAACGCTGATGTGAAAGAGGCCTTAGGATACGCCCACACAATCAAGTCTTTTTTTAATGCTGTTTTCAAACCCAAAACCAGGAGTGCTCTGAGATCATCACTACACATGCACTGATAGTAATTCCACCAGAAAATGCGCAAGATTTCAGGGCCAGGCATCAGAGCAGCCCTGTCAGTCTCACTGGGGGTGGCATCAGGTAAAGGCTGAGGCGAAGTGGTGCTCCGATGAGCTATGCCAGCCCTCGGTGCCCCAAGCATCTAATTCACATAAAACTAAAAATAAAAATGTCTGTGCATTGGTAATATTGATGTCAGAGAAAAATGGCTCATTATAGTCACCATGGTCCCCTCTATCTGGAAATATGCCTGGTTTAATATGGTTGATTATTATGAAATATGCTGTTGATCCATACTCCTGATAATGATAAGTTATCCCCAGGGTAGGTCATTAATATCCAATCAGTGAGGGTCTGACTCCTTACATCCCCACGGATCAGCAATTCCCTGCAGCCTCGTGTGCCAGAACTAGCGTGTGGTAGCCATGTTGGTTTACTGCACCTCAGCTCCTATTGAAGTGAATTGGAACTGAACTGCAGTAACCCAGCACAATCACTACACTTTGAATGGAACTGTGTTTCTCGTTCTATTCACAGTGGTAGTTCCAGCACTGGATGCTGCAGGAAACAGTCAGACCCTCACTGATCGGATATTAATGACCTATCCTGAGGATAGCACATCAATATCAGTTGCCTGGAAAGCCCCTTTAAATCCACAGCATATAATTTAGGCAAAGTTCACACTTCAGTGTATTTATCACTGATTTCCATCAGTGATTGTGAGCCAAAACCAGAAGTGGAGGCTACACAGAGATAGGCCTCCTTCACCTTCAGTATTCTGTCTCTGGATTATGCATGGATTCCTGATGATAGACTATCAGTATTGTCATCAGTATGGCTTCAGGATTTCATCAGGATTTACATGCATTTACATTCTTTCCTCCCTACATTTTTAATGCTCTCCCAAAAAAAAAAAAATACGCACAAAACTTGGACATGCTGAGGATTTCAAATACTGATGGAATTTATACGCCCATGTGAATAGCTCTATTCATTAACATTAGCAGGGGATTCCGGGACATAAAATCCGGGCCATATATGGATTGCAAATACGCCTGTGTGGCCATAAGGTATAAGGGCTCATGCAGACAAATGCCCTGTGCCCGTATTGCGTAACTCAAACTGACTTAAATGGGTCCACAATTCTCAAGATACGGACCGGAGGTATGGATCGGAAGTCCACAGAAGCACTAGGAAGCTTGTGCACATGAGCACCTGTTCTTTTTTTTTTGACTGGCACCTGGTTTTAGCTCCCAGTCACTCATGGAAATCACTGACCAAATCACAGAAGTGTAAACTAGGCCTAAGGCCTTATTCACACAGTCCATGTTTTATCAGTGATTTCCATCAGTGATAGGGAGCCAAAACCAGATGCGTAGTCTACACAGAGATAGTGTATAATGGAAAGACTTGGACACTTGTTCTGGGTCTTTGAAGCACACCTGGTCTTGGCTCACAATCACTGATGGAAATCAGTTCCCGAACACTATGTGAATAAGGCCTTATATTTTTTTCCCATTTTTTTACCCATTCACTGCAATGGGGCCACAAAAGAGGCGGATAACACACCTATGTCCGTTCTGTGGCACCCACAAAAAGATAGAACATAGATGTCCTATTCTTGTCCGTTTTACGGACAAGGATAGAACTGTTCTATAGAGGTCAGGACGGTCTGTTACCCAAAATGCAGAATGCACACGGCCGGTATCCGTGTTTTGTGGATTCGCAATTTGCGGACCGCAAAACAGACTATGGTTGTGTGCATGAGCTCTTATTCCTTTGCAATGAATAAAATCTATATGTAACACATGGATTTTGCAGCACAGATTTTGTGGACATACCTTTAAAATCCATAGCATGCCTATTATGTTGCAGAAATTTGCAGAAATTTACAGCAGATTTTGGCCCTTGCTGTAAAAATTTACCGCAGAATTCATCAGGATTTGCTGTAGATATGTCCTGTCTCGCCTGGACACATTCTTATTATTTCATACAAAATTTCCATTAGAGGGTGTGGCAAAGCTTTTTTTTTTCTCTATCATTTGAAACTGATCTGTTAATAAAACATGCTAAACAATGAGAATTATTGTAAGAGATGTATGATAACAATAAGATATTTTATTTGAATGTAGTACAATGTTTTTGCATGTGTTACGTGCCAGAGAACACATTTACTTTTATATTGCTATTTTTTTTATAGCTGACTTGACTACATTGATATTGATTTGTTATGCTATCGTTTGTTCCTTCAGATGGATAACTAAAAGATGATGAATTCATTATTTTTCTATGTTGAGAAATAGATTATAGACACTCTGGAATTCTGAATAGCAAGAAGGTAACATTTGGGTCAGAGAGGTAACTTTGAGTGTCATCAGCTTAAAAGACATTGGTATTGAAAGCCATTGGATTTTAGGAACTGTGCAGTGTTGTAAATTCTGAGATCGCAGTGGGCCAGGAGGTGAATAATTGGCGTAACCTCTTTAAAGGGAACCCGTCACTTGAACTATCCAGCCCTCAGTGACAGACCCTCTGATTTCAGCTGTCTTTCACTTTTGAGCTGGCAGTCAGTACTTTCATAGTACTGACATGCCGATCCTTGCAATGCGAGCCAGCGCTGCAAGGGAGATGAGTCCGATGAGACACGCTGGCCTCATCCTCTTACACTTCCTGACTAGGGATGAGCGAATTGACTTCGGATGAAAGGTAGCACTTGGAACCGAACCAGAGTTAGGGAAATGTTTTTTTACAGTACAAATTAATTTATGAAGTTATTGCGCAATAACCAAGCCAATACATCTAATACTGTACAGAGCTCCTGCTCCATACAGTATTAGAACAAAGTTTTATGCAAATCGACTTCGGATGTTTCATCTGAAGACGATTCACTCATCCCTACTCCTGACCATGACTGACAGGTTTCTTTACTGTTAAGTATAGGAAAGAAGCCTGACAATTCTGGTCAGCGAGTCTCACCGGAGCGTGCTACGAGGTTCGGCATGTCAGTACTATAAAAGTACTGACTGCTAGCTCAAAAGTGAAAGACCACTGAAATCATCAGGTCTGACACTATACTATGCTACCCTCAATGAAGGCACTATAGTACAGGTGACAATTTCCCTATAAGGTTCCTACGAGGGTGCGCTAATTTCTGGATTGGGGTAGTTAAAGTGAAAAGGGAAGTAAAGGGAAGTAATTGGGGGTCAAATATAGAGAGAGGCAAGTCTGAGAGGCTAGATGGGGAGCAGAGGTGGGTAAATATATGGTGTAGTGTATGGCCCTCCTTGTGAGTGGCTGAGGAGGACCATTGTTAAGATACTTTCACATTAGTGTTTTTGTTTGACGGCATTGAGTTCCGTCAAAGAGGCTCAATACCGGAAAAGAACTGATCAGTTTTCTCCTAATGCATTCTGAATGGAGAGAAATCCGTTCAGGATGCATCAGGATGTCTTCAGTTCAGTCACTGTACGGCGTTTTGGACGGAGATAATACCGCAGCATGCTGCTGTATTATCTTCGTCCAAAATGCCGGATCAGTTGCCAGAATACCGGATCTGACATTAATTTACATTAAAATGTATTAGTGCCGGATCCGGCATTAGAAAAACCTGCGCATGTGCAGACCTGTAAAAAAAATGCAAGACGGATCCGTCTATTTGTATGACAAGCGGAGAGACGGATCCTTTCCTGCAATGCATTTGTGAGACGGATCCGCTTCCGGATCCGTCTACAAATGCATTCAGTTTACACCCAGATCGACGGATCCAGCAGTGTGAAAGTGGCCTTAGATGCCAAAAGGATAGTAGTTTGGAGGCAGATGATTGGCATGTATCAACAGTCATTTTGAAATCACCCGTGATGACATTGAGCATTCTAGCTATATCACTTACTTGATGCCTATATTTAAAGTAAGTAATAGTTTAAACAAGTGGATGGGATGGGATTTATCAAGCTTTAGCAGTATGGGTTGAAACACAGAGTATAGACAGTCAATTCAAAGTCAATCATGATCCTAAAAGATCTGGAAACCCTACATATTTTCATTGATAAACACTTCTGTAGTCAGAAAAGTTGCACAGGATCCTTCATTTTGTCAAATTCCATTATTTGCTGGGAGATCTGTGAAAAATCTGGTGTTCAGGGGCCAGGACCACTCTTGGCCAAGCTGAAAATGCATGTTAAACTGGACCTGCTTCTCTGCTGGGCTATTACTTCAAATGGCACATTAATTATTGGTGATGGGGCAGGGATGTGTGGTCTCTCCATGAATAAGGCTGACTTTTAGCTAGTCCATGGTATTCTTTCGTAAACTAGTATCAAACTGGCTGATTGTCAGACAGATCATAGGTAACGAGCGTTCCAAGGAACGCTTATTAGCAATGATCTTGCAGTGTAATACTGCCACTGATTACTTGATGAACGAGCAAACATTTGGTCATTGTGCGATCCAGATTTTTCATGCTTAAAAATCATCGATTGCCGGCAGCAGATCATGATGTGTAAAGTACCAATGGCATTAGTGATCATTCCTCCCCATAGTGTGGAGGAGATCGCTGCATGTAATAGCAGCGAGAATAGCAGTAACGAGAAGGCGATTGCCGGGAGGTAACACTTCCTTCCTGACAATCGGCTGCAAAATCTGTTAGTGTAATATTATCTTTTAGAGGCAACTAAAGTGGTTTTCTGGGTCATATGGGTCATTAATATTTGATCATGGGGGTCTGACTCCCAGCATCCCCGCTGATTGAAGAAGCTTCTTCCTAGCCCAGTGACATCACGTTCATCTTTTACATGGCCTATTTGCAGCTCAGTCCCATTCAAGTGGACGGCTACTCACTGGAGCTCTGTGGCCTTTTCAAATGGCTGATTGACAGGGTTGCCATGAGTCGGACCTGAGGATAGGCCATCGATATTGAACTTCCAGAAAACCTCATTAACAAAACAGCAAAACATTTTTTAGTCCGTTTGGTACACACATACAGAGTGTCCTTGATGTGACTATGTCCCAAATAAAGTCACCCTAAATGAAAAACATAATGTAGAAAACCTGTGTTAATCAAACCTGAGGGCCCTTTCACTTTCAAGCCAGTTATCAGAAATGAACATTAGTACGAACACTTGTTCACGATAATTCCCCCGTACAAAGGTGATGACGATCACCCAGCAAATGAGCAAACCACTTGAAAGGCACTTAAAATTGTTGTTTGCTGGCAGCAGAATGTCTGAGCCATGTAAGAGGACCTTGAGGTATGTCCTAACAGCTGGCTGTGCATTTTTCTGGACCTTGACAACTCACAGCTCTCCATGGGCTCTCTGCCACACTCTCCTAGCCCACCGGCACACCCCTCGGTGGCTGGCTCAGACCTAGCCCTCTGCAGTCTGTCTCAACATTTCTCTCTACTTGTCAAGTACCTTTGTGCAGACACATTCAATCACTTGGCACCAGGGGCCCCCAGGGACTGACACCCCCTCCTCCTGAAAGATGGCATCCTCCACTCCCAATGTCATCAATCTAAACAGGAGATGGCAACACCCCGGATGACAATGGTTCACCAGCTCTCACCTAACCAATCTAACATGTCACACAAAAAGTCTTAATTTTCACAAACATCACCTTTCAAGGTCCCAAGTGAAGTTAATTGAGTACATCACCTTACACTTGATTCTTAAAATTAATATCCGTAATCCAATGTCTTTATAAGACCACTTTAGATACCTGGTGTAAATTGACCAAACTGATACTTAGATTGTCTTGATTGTATTCATAAGGGGGCAGGGGCATATCTAAAGGGTCATCATGAGCCCTGGTGCAAGAGTTCAGCTTGGGGCCCCCTTCCCTCCGTGGTTTATGGATAGGGGCAGGGAAACACATAGCCTCCGTGCTGCCTGAGGCAAAATTGAAAGAGCACCCCTCATGCCAAATTCTTGACCTAACCCCTTCACTCCAGTCAGAGGTGTAACTTGACCAGTATGCACTTTCTATGATACCAATGTCTTCTTATGCGGCACAAGGGTCTTTGGGCCCCCTCAGGCTCCTGGGCCGGTAGCGACTGCTACCTCTGCACCCCGTACAGCTATGCCCCTGTGCCTTTGTCCTTTGTTTATCCATATTCTTGAACTCCAGAAAACTTAATTTGATTGGTATGGTAATGAGGCCTTAAAGTGCCCAGCGGGACGTGAATAATGGTTCCAGGAGCCCAAGCCCGTCTACTACAAGACCCCAAGCCCCCTCTTCACATGATCCCAGTACCTCCCCTTGTGCTATCTAGTTCGTCCCTCCTCTGCAGTGTCACGATCAGCATGCAGCTCCAACTGCCTGATAAGCATGTCCTTCGGCATATTGCACATTGACTTCCCTGCAGTGGGCATCGGCCTCACTGTTCTTACAGTACATGCGTTGAGCCACGGGACACACTGACCAGGCGGGCAGAGGAAGAGTCAGACTGGATGATGTAAGGGATGGTACTGGGATTGACTGAAGAGGTGGGGTTGGGCTCTTGCAAGAGGTGGGATTGGACTCCTGGAACTGCCCCCCCTGGGTCCTTTAAAGCCTCATTAGCATAACAATTAAATGTTCTGAAGTTCAGAAATGAGGATAATGCTAACAAAGGTATAGTTTTTATTATTTTAGCAATATAACAATAACAGGCCTCACAGGTGCACCAAAATGTTGCCTGTGGATGGAAATAAAGGCACATTCAGACTAGGAGTTTTTACACCTCCAAGCAATTCTATACACAAACTATAAAATGGCGTGATATTAGAAGCAGGACATGCTCCAACCCATATGCAGCGGTGCATCTATACCGGGGGGCAGATCCTGCACTTGTGGTCTGCTGTGTTCCTTCCACAGGCAACATTCTGGTTTTTTTACATCCACACATTTGCTATCCTGTGTAGGATGTCTATCGTGGTACTTGTGGTTCCCTGCGGGCATCCCCCACTGTATTTTTTATGTGGATCGCCACTAGCAGCGGAACACAAGTGCAGGATCTGCCCCCCGGTATAGATGCGGCACTGCATATGGGTTGGAGCACGTCCTGCTTCTAATACCACGCCATTTTATAGTTTGATTATTTTAGGCAGCAAATACCAATTTTTTTTTTATTACATAGCATTGCCATGGGTTGCATAGAGTAAAATTAGGGGACAGATTAAGCCAAATCAGGATGATTCAAAAAGAATTAAGGGAACTATAAAGGAAGAACAACCTCTGGATACTTAGAGAGCATATAATCTACACAAATGGAGATAGAAATGGGATTTTAATAAACTGACAGATTCTCAAACATAAACACACCAAGGCTATTAGAGGGTTATTTGACTCCTTGCTCATTCACACTAGTTTCCTAACTTCAAGTATCTTGGAATGTGCAAACATTGGAAGGACTCTCTTCTGTACAAAAATTGCCTCACTCTCTGAGTGTTTCCAAATCCTGCCCTGTGAGATAGGCGATGGGGTGAGCTGAGGAGAAACCAGCTTACTGAAAGCACACACTGCATTGGGAGGGGGGGGGGGGGTTAGATGTATTACTTTGAACAATATTTGATGTATGATGCTGAGTCTGTAGGAGCAAAATATCCGTTCCCATTGGATGATAAAAGTGATCTGATCTGCTGAAAAAGTTTGATTTGATCGCTGTTTCTACAATAGTGGTTTTCAGATAGACGTCATTACAGGCTATTCTGTGAAGGGGAATAGCAGGTGTTTATTCTGCTGTGATACATTTATTGGAGGCCAAAATATTAATACGTAAATCCAGCCTCAGGCCAATTTACGAAGGGTGTTCAATTAACAGCATTGTTAACACCCACGTCCATCGCAATTCTATTGAATCCAACTATAGGGATCCAGAGGTGGCATCCACCAGACAAGCGTTTCAACTGGGAAGGCCTTTTCTGGGGTGGTGTAATACTCCATTATTTAAAGGGGTCATCCAAGTAAGACAAAAACTTGGGCAGCCCCTGTAAATGTGGTAATATTTTCTCCCTGTTGCTTCCAGCTCTGTGCGCCTTTCCCCCAGCCACTGACATCATCCTGGCTGCAGTGGCGACATTCTGTACACACAGGTCACCATGCCGCCAATCACTGATCTAAGCAGTATATGGGAGGTCAACTGAAACGCATGATGTTTCCGGATCTCAGGAGTTATGGAAATAGCAAGGTAAGACAACCCCTTTAACTCCCCTGAGAGCTAAAGCATCAGGCTTGTTAAAATTCAAATGCCCAATCCTTCTTTATCCTAACATCTGCTGTTGGTAAAAAGTCGGGATACTCCCACATACAATAGATAACCAGCGCTATCAGCTGACATAATCACATGTATATGGCCATCTTAAAGGAGTTGTCTGGGAAAACATAATCTGTAACAGATCAAACAAAAGAAGCATACCGACTCATAGGTGCAGCAAACTGTTAAAACTACTTTATTATTCCTTCTTAAAATAAATATTCATATAATACAAACTAGTGCTGGTTAAAAATACACATGACCCCTAGTCCTTCTGATTTACTTCTCATATGTATTAATTATATACTGCGCACACACAACAGATTAACATTTCTATTAGCAAGGTTCTTGACCTCTGCGTATTAATTTCTATTATAGGGACTTGGTTTGTTTAATCTATGAGAACCAACAAGCTTAAACCTACACCAGCTCCCTTGCTGGTGTACATTTAAGCCATTTTCTATGCCAAAAACTGGCTTTGAAAATAATAAATGAGACAGGCCTACCGGCCTGCTCTCTTACATGCCCATGCCACACCCCCTTTGCGAAAATGTCTGCGCCTAATATATGCCAAAAAGTAGCAGATATTGGTTGATTTATCATCTCCTTGCACCAGTTTCTGGCGTAAAAACAAGTTGCAAACCACTTGTTTGTTCCTTTTTATGCTCCAATTGTGACAAATTTTTATGCCTCCATCACCAATTTCCTGGCAAGCTGACATGGCAAGGGTGGGGAATGCTGGGGATGGTGGGCCCCACACATTTATCTTTATTTGCGCCACTTTTCTCCAGCAGCTCAGGGATGATAGATTTATTTCTGGTACACCGATTGCTGGAGGAGGCCTTCGCCTCATCATAAATTAGGAGCATTCATCAGTGGTGTAGAAGTTTTCAAAGACTGGTGTTAAAAATGATAAATCTTTAAAATATTTAAGCATGCTGAAATAGCGTGTATGATAGAGCCCTTAGGTCTTATTCATGTGGTTGTAATGTGGATGCCTGTTTGCAGTGGCGGATTTGGCATTTCTGGTGCCCCAAGTAAATTATTTGTGGAGGCCTCACTGGACTGCTAAGCGCAACCCCGTCACACTGCTATGTTCCAACACGCTAAGCTCTGCCCACTAAGCCACACATATATTTTTATCGGCTAACCACTTCCAGCCAGCTGGGAGTCCACTGATCTCCGGGCCCCAAGCATTTGCTTGGTTTGCATGTGCAGTACCCCAGACCTAGGGTATCTGCAATTGTTTATTATTTGATGGTAAACAATATTGTTATTCCATTTATTCCAGCAAGAAGAGGAATGGTTGGCAATAATTGGCAGGGTCAGGATAACCACCTTATTCCTCCCCTCTTGGTGGGAGTGGGCTGGTCCTACTTCCTGTTAAGAGTGGGATTTTGAATGCAGACTGAGTGGTAGAAGGAAGCACATGCCAGAGCTCCTAGTCCAAGGGACCATATCCAGTTCTCCTGTGAGACCAACACTCCAGGAGATTGCCAGTCAAGAACGCAGCTTCCAAAAAGCTTCAGTGTGCTTAGACAGCAGAGCACTCATCAAAATCACTGCTTTACAGGCGCCACTGCAGGTGAGGGACTATAGCTGAGACAAGGACAACCACCAGGACATACTAACTTCAAGCCTGTGTCACACACTGCACACCTATATCCAAGTGCCTGCAAGTGCCTTTAAATTGTCACACAGCCAGCCACCATACCTCCACATTCGGTGCCAGAAACTGCACTTTGTACTTAATACTGCTGGATGTTCCACAATTTATATTTTGCACTAAGTAAAGAGAGACTGTTACACTTTTACTTCTGGCCTGATTCTTCAAATCACCTTTCTACTGCACGATCCCCTGGAATCAATGGCCTGAGAGAGTACACTTTGACACAACGTCTCATCAGGGCCACTACCAGGAGCGTAGCTAGCGCCTCATGGGCCCTGGTGCAAGAATTCAGCTTGGGTCCCCCATCCCTCAGTGCTTTGTGTGTCTTCTTATGCGGAACAAGGGTCTTTGGGCCCCCTCAGGCTCCTGGGCCCGGTAGCGACTGCTACCTCTGCACCCCCTATAGCTACGCCCATGACCACTACCACTCCCATCTTCTGCACTGGCTCCTTAGGGGCTCCCTGCACATGGTTGTAAAATCCACCACTGCCTGTTTGTAATACATAGCTTCTAGATGGGACAAACCCAGACACTCAGCATATACACAGATATAATACAAAAATGTATATCCAAAAATATATCTTTATTGAAATCGATAAAACAAATAAATAGATGCATAAATTGGCAAAGACAGACACAACCACATCGAGAGTGCACAAAACACGTCGGGACATCAAGTTATAGCACTGCAAGTAGTGGAAAAGGTGGGATGGAAAAACAAGTATAAATAAGTACAAAATCAAACCATGTGGCACCCCCACCTAAATAAAAAAAATGTTTTTTTGTTTTATCGATTTCAATAAAGATACATTTTTGGATATACATTTTTGTATTAATCTGTGTCAATGCTGAGTGTCTGGGTTTGTCCCATCTAGGAGCTATTCATTTTTGACACTTGCGTTCTATTTGTGTTGTACAGCCGCATTCCGATTTTGTGTTTTATTGCTCATTGGTATCCTGTTTGTAATACAGCAGCAATTCCTGGCCCAACAAGGGGTCTCATGGTCCAAACTTACAGCATCATAGGCATATAGAATGTTGTAAATTCAGCTCAATAAACCCACAGTGGTGCCGGGATTTGTGGCCATAAACGGATGTTAAAATGTGACCACGTTATGGTGTCTTAATAACCCTTAGTCATAATAATGGAAAGGAGAAAACCAGTGCGGTTCATTATTTACATCACTGCTTAGTAGAAGGTTCATGCCAATTTCACTCTGTAATAACCAGCTCTAAAGGTATACAGGGAAAATGTTTAAGAAGATTTAATGGGACAAGTGTACTGCTGTAATAGAAGATTATGTATGACGATACAGTACAGAGGACACATACCGTTGTTATGACTGCGGTATATTTATGTTTATATACTGACACGTGCATGTTCTGTTGCCCTTTTAGACACATCATCAGATTACTCCAAAGGTTGTGTTTGCTGTCAATGTTATAACACAGATCTAAGGTGATGTGACATAGATGTTCAAGTTCACTACAAATGCCACATGGAACTGTTTCTGATTATTATGGCCTCCCTAAAATGCCACCTGCAATACTGCTAATTAGATAAAAAGCAACATTGAAGGGTTGTCCAACCGCACTGCAATTTTAATTATGGTTATGAATGTGCTTGGCAATAAGAAAAAAGACACCTATTCACCAATACTTATTTCCAGTGCTGAGGGTCCCCATCCCTCCTGCTTCCAGTAACTTTCCGACTACACCGCTGCAGCTATTCACTGGCCTCAGTAGTCATGTGTTACTTGGGGACACATCACTGCTGAGGCCAGTGAATGACTGCAAAGCGTACATGTGATGACAGGCGGGATGCCACATCTTTGGTCAGCAGGAGACTGGAAGCAGTGGTGATGGGACCCTTGGTGTTGGAACAGAGTGCTGGTGATCAGGTAAGCTGCACACTTTGGACCAAAATTAAAATTGGTGTGGAGGTCGGACAACCCCTTTAATGTCTTCAAAGCTAAAGAATCATCACTATGAACCTTACCTTATTTTTAAAATAGTCCCAGTAATAGGACTGAAACGTTCCACTGTCTGGTGAATAAAGAACAAAACACTTAAATGACTATGGCAGTGATGGGCAACGTGCGGCTCTCCAGCTGTTGCTAAACTACAACTCCCACCATGCCTTGCAGTAGGCTGATAGCTATAGACAGGCTTTGCATGCTGGGAGTTGTAGTTCTGCAACAGCTGGAGAGCCGCACGTTGCCCATCACTGGACTATGGGACTGCTGCATAATTTCTGCTTCATTTCTGTATTGTTCTGGGTTAAGGTTGGATCCGTGTATCTGCTTGTACACCATTTTCCTGGATGTTTTTAGTACTGCTTGAATTCTTATATATATATATATATATATATATATATATATATATATATATAATAGTCTAATGTCTTTTTGTCTTTTTCAGTCATCAGACTAGGTGCAGAACAAGTAGAGTCAAGAGCTCAAACTTTAATATACTGTAATAATTATACAATGCAGAACATAAAAAGAGCATCCACCCAAAATGTAAAAATGGCTATATACTGTAGGTCATAAATATCAGATCTATGGGGACTGACTCCGAGTACCTCTGCTAATAAGCTGTTTGATGGGTTCTCAGTGCTCTTGTAAGCACTATGACCCCTTTAAAGAATGCAGGTCATTAACATCTCTGCAGGTACAATATGCTTGCAAGAAAAGAAAGGTTGGTCATCTCTGTAGTAGTAAAAGGCTAAAAGAAGACTGTAGAAAAATAATGACCTACCATAACTTTTTCTAATTGAAGAACATTACTTGGTAAATGAAAAACTGTAGTACGGTTTAATCAATCCATAACCATGTTTTACAGCTAGAATAATGTTTTGGAAAGTATTGTGAATTGGTATGTTACAAGTCAGAACCTAGCAAAGGAATATAAACGTTTTATATGTTTGGAGGTGTTACATTTAGATTCATATAGCTAGTCATGGTAGTGACTAATTAGACATGTAGATACTAGCAGATTTACTGGCACTAGTCTGTGCTTATCATATGTTTGTGGACCATGTTCTCCTTATTGTGACTTGTGTTCCGACAAATTCCAGTCTTTCGAATTCAGCTATCATATAGTGTTACTGTCCTGTGAGAATGGAAATAAAAGGTGCCCTACAAGGTTAATTCTTCAGTAAAATGCTGGGAGATGTTCTCTCCCTGCCACCTAGCGTACCATAGATGTTCACAGTGGCGGTTTTTACTGCATTGGTGCATGGGCCCCAACCTGTCAGGCCCCACTGTTCACTCTCATAGGCCTCAGGCCACTAGGTCTAAACCCTAAGCGGCAGTACAACAGTACAGGCAGTTGTGATCTCCTGCTATGATTCCTAGGCAGCGAGACTACAACGTCATGTCTGCCTGCGTCCCGGTGCATACGGATGTGACAAGATCATCATGCCGCCTGAGACCCGACGTAGCAGGTAGTGATGACATTGTGACAGCCTGCACCAGAATACAAGAAACTTAGGCAGCAGGTCAGAAGAAGCCCGTGGCCTACATTGCAGAAGGTGTCATGGAGTGGGATTGAGGTAAACACTTTGTTTTATTTTTCTATCCTGGAACTACTGGTGGCAGTACAGAGATTGGGGGAATTATAAATGTTGGGGCACTACTGGGTTACATACTAGGGGCATTACTGGGGCCTTATACATAGAGGAGGCTTAAACATACTTGAGGCACTACAGGGGCCATTAAAAATACTGGGGCACTACAGGGGACCATTATAAATATTGGGGGCACTACAGGGGGCCATTATAAATACTGGGGGCACTATAAGGGGGTATTATAACTGCATTATTACTACTGGGGGTTCTGTGAGGGCATTATTTTTTATTAGGCACAATATGGAGGGTATTGCTATTAATGGGGGCACTCTAGGGGAGCATTATAACTATTGGGGGCACTTTAGGGGGCACTATTACTAATCATAGCACTATTGGTGGGACTTTTGGGAGCACTTTGGGAATGTCTGTATGCTACTGTTATTTTTTTATGTATAGTATTTGGGGGCATTGGGGAGCACAGTATTGGGGATAGCAGCAGGATAACACTGTTGGGGCACCAGGTAGGGGAGGATGATGGAAAAGTGAGGTGCCTAAGATGTCTGTGTGGCATACTCTGCAGAGATCAGTGGCTGAAAGAAGTAGTAATAGCGGTCTAGTCTAAATGTAGAACATGAGAAAAGAGAACTTCTGAATCAGAGGGGACATCACTGCATATAAGAGGCATGTATGTATGTATGCTGTATAGGCATAAGGCCATCCTTCATATAAGATAGGGCCAGGGGCTATTCATAGTATTCAGCATATTGGGCAGACTAGGTGGGCCAAATGGTTCTTATCTGCCGACACATTCTATGTTTCTATGTATATAATGCCTAACTCAAATATGCCATTATACCTTTAGCAGTAGTGCTGGGGGCAACGCGGAGGGGGAGTCTTTACATTTTTACTACAAGCAGCAGAAATCTAGATTTGGGTCACCAGACATAACTTTGCCCGGCGCCTGAGAAATGCCAGGTCCACCCCTGGATGTTCATCAGCATTCTCATTATGGACAGCATCAGATAAGCAAATCAGTGACCTTGCTAGAATAGACTGACCTCCACTATCAGCTACCAGAGGTTCCACTCAATTCTCAGTGACCTGAACATGACTGACCGGAGACTATTGACATTTTCACTTGTTATATTTACTTGGAGCTTTTCAGGGTAACCTTTAACTTACATTACTGCGCTAGTCTTATTGCATACTGCTTGGATCCTTAAAAAAAACATAAAAGGAAGACAGAGTGTCCACTATATCGATAACACAGGCCATACTAGATTGCAGCAAAGTATGACACTGTTTTTTCCATTCTATGGGTATTGATATCTGCATCCACCCATCTGTATATATATCAAGTAATGTAAAGGTGTTATACAGGGTTAGGGGCAAATCGAGACCAAGACAGGTGTATTATACGGTCTCAGTAAAAAGTCTGTTGGAGTGAGATGAACAAAATCAGGACTTCTACTATAATTTACAGTACTGGTGTAAATGATAGTGAATCGGTCAGGCCATGGGAGGCCCGTCCCAAACATTGTTGAAAAGTGTTGAGAAGTGATAAAGTAACAATTTATAGTCCAAGAATGGCATCCACCATAATCTTGGTACAAATTCAGTGATGAATCTGCCCCTATGTATTTAGACCTCTGTCTTGGGCCGTCTTGAGAAGGTGAGACCACAGTGGTAAACGTTAATGTATAAAGTTGTTCTTTTTGCCTCTTATTTGTTCTTCTTTGAGCTGTGTAAACTGGGACAGACTGGTTGGTACGGATGTACTGCTAGGCCACTCAATGGAAGACTATGGTTGTTAGCAGTGACATAACTACAGGGGAAGGAAGGTAGTGGCTGCTTCGGCCTGAGTTGAGAAGGGGCCCAAGAGCAGTGTCAAGTCTGGTTGAATACTGTCGCTTTTTTATATATCGATTTGCGACTTTTTATCTGGGATTTTTATTTGCTATTTGATATTGACCTGCTAGCATTTATATTAGATAGAAGCTTTATATGCAAAGTGGAGACCACCTAACACTGATACACTGATATACAACATAATACCAAGGACTTTATTATTCCTGGTGTGGACCCAACTTGCATATTTGGTTCAACATCTATACCTGGGTTTGATGTTTTATTTTATATCATTTTTTGGATTTACCTCTATATCTTATGTGTTTAATAAATGTTTATAGTGCAGAGACATATAGTTGAGTGCCCGTATTTCTATTTTTGATTCTTTTCTAGTACAATTCAGGCCAGGCAGGACCCCCTCCAGATAGAGTCAAAATGGTGTAAAGGTGTACATACCATAGTATGAAGGACTTTTGACAAATAGTAATACTAAGTGTCACTGTGCGGTTCACCGTGATGTGGTTTGTCGGTTTACCGTGACGTGGTTTTCCGTGCAGGCTGGCTGCACGCATTTTGCGTACTGGCTGCGGGTGATTCTGTGCAGGTTGGTTGCATTTGGCTGCGTGCTGGCTGCGGTATCTAGTGTGAACCTGCCCCTGTGTGTGTGTACCCCCTTTGGCTGTATCGTCTCCCTGTGGGTATGTCAGGTTTGTTGCGCTCTTGCGTACAGGCTGTGGTGTTCCGTACATGCTGGTTGCTAGGGGCAACGTCCTGTGGTTTCTGATTTGGTACCTCCCTGTTTGGTTCTGATGTGGTTACTTTCCCTGGTCGGTTCCTGTGTGTGTCCTTTTAGGTGCGATCGTTAGGCTGCTATTTCTGCCTTTGAGCGTGGAGTGTTGAGGTCAGTCTGTTTTGTATTGTCTTGTGGGTGTTTCACCCTTCTGCTCTGTGTAGTCTGTCTGTCTACGTTTTTCTTGCCAGGGTTTGCCCTTTGTTGCTGCTGCTACTATCTACTCCTCGGTGTATTCTGCCTGGTTCTGTATTGTTGTCTTCAAGCCCTGTACCTTGGCTTGTATCTGTCCTGTATCTGTATAGCCTAGCAGAGCTTATCTGCGTCTATGATCTATGGTCCTGTTATTGACTGTCTGGCAGTCCTTACTGCTTCTGGTGTTTCGTTCTTGTCTGTCCATGTCCGCCCTCAGAAGAAGGCTCCTGTGTTCCCCGGAGGGGGAATGCCCAAATGCCAATGCCCTTTCTCTGTCTATGTGCAGCTCTGCCTGGGGCCGCTTAGCTTCCATTGCTTGCGGAGCAGGTAACTGCTTCTGTCTCTGCTCTCCCTGTTTTGTGCAGCTCTTCCTGGGGCCGCCTTGCTTCTCTTGCATGTGGCGCAGGTACCTGCTTTTGCCTCTGTTCCGTTCTGCCTGCCTGTCTGTCTGTGGACTCAATGTACTGTTGGTACCTTGTCTGGTATCTCCGTTCCGCCTGATTATGCTGCCACTGACTCGGTTTAAACTCTGGAGCAGCCCCTGGCAACTACCCTAACGGCCCGAGCCTATCCTTACCATCTGAGGCTCTAGTGAAGACCTGGTAGCTGCTTAGTTACGCCCCTCCAGGATATTGCTAGTCAGTGGCACAGTGGGTTCACACCCACTGATCCGTTTCAGTACATTGAGGTCTTTTGTTATAGTCATTGTCACGTGTCTTGGTTCCTTTGTAATTATCTGTTCCGTGGTCCTTGGCCTGTTTTCCTTGTATCCTGCTCGCCGGAGGTCTCGGAGGTCCCCCTTGATGATGTCTTCATGTCACATGATGGCAGGTCCTTTAGCCTCCAGAAGACACCAGAGGAGAAGGAGGAAAACCTACAGCCTGTAAGTAAATACGTTCGTGTTAGGGTCCATTCACACGTCCGTGTGTGTTTTGCGGATCCACGGATCCGCAAAACACGGACATCGGCGATGTGCGTTCCACAATTTGCGGACCGCACATCGCCGGCACTCTCATAGAAAATGCTTTTTCTTGTCCGCAATTGCAAGAAAAATTTTTCGGGAACGCGTTTGCGGACCCGGAAGTGCGGATCCGCAATTGTGGACCCGGCCGGGACATCGTCTGTTCCCATTGAAACTAATGGGTCCGTGTGAGTGTTTGTGTATCTGTGTCAATATCTTCTTATTCTGTATATAGGAGATAGCACCAGTGTCTGAAATATCTGGATATGAGTGGTAGTGTGCAACATAGTTAAAGGGGTTGTCCGTCTTTTACTATTGATGACCTATCCGTAGGCGGAGTCCAACTCCTGACACCCCCGTTGATCAGTTTTTTGAAGAGAAGACATTCCTCGTACGAGCACTGCCTTCTCTGCTCTGTTTACCTGCTCGCCGAAGCAATTGCAGCGGCAAGCAGTGTGATTACAAGTATGGCGTCCCCATTCATTTCTATGGGATGGCTCTTTAGTATTCAATTGAAAGGACACAGTCATTCCATAGAAGTGAATGGGGACGTCATACTTGTAATTACACCTGCTCACCACCCTTCAAACAGCTGATCGGCAGTGGTGACAGGTGTCGTACCCCCGCCGATCTGATATTGATGAAATATCCTGAGGATAGATTGTTTAAAGAGGAGGCCCCCGCCGATGTGATACTGATGACCTATCGTGATGATCAGCCGTTTGAAGAGGAGGCGGCGCTCCATGCATCCACTTATTCCTGGTCATTACACTACGGATTGTTTCCTTTGCAGCGGCATAAATGGAGTGAGTACTTGTAAGTACACTGCACGTCTAAGACAACGGGCAGAGTAATAAAGATGAAGCGCAGCTCGCGTTGAGCACTGCCTTTTGTTCAAATAGCTGATCAGCTGATCAGATATTGATGACCTATCCTGATGGGGAGGGGGGCCACCATTTCAGTTTTCACCTCAGGCAGCAGAAAGGCTAGGTGCAGCCCTGCCAGGAGAAGGAAAGGGGGGGCTGTCCGCCCTGGGTGCCAGCTGTCAGGGGTGTGCCGGATGCAATGAGTGCTTCTATCAATACAGATGGAAGCGCTCATTGGTAGAGCGCAGGAGAGTTGTCAATCCTTTCACTTATTGACCACTCAGCTTTCCGCGCTCCTTCCCTTCTCTAGGCCGGCTTCTTCACTATTCAGCCCTGCGGGCACAGATCGCACTGCTGGACTGTGTAGGAGGAACCCGGGAACCTACCTGTGCACTCCTCCCGCACATTGCTACAGCGGGATCTGTGCCTTCAGGAGAGTGTTGGAGAGGATCTGATCATCAGGAACGGGAGACAAGGTGAGTAGTTACTGTTTTTTGTTCTGTGTGTATAACCACCACTGTGAGGGGGAAAAATGAATGCATAACAACTGTGAGGGGAACAATGTTTTAAAGTATAAGGGGGGGGGGGGTGCCAGAGAAAAGACACGCCCCAGGTGCCAAACATTTTAGGCATGCCTCTACTTCTTTCATTCAAATTTGGCAGGTATTGGCCCCTGCCTAATATCACAAAATCCCCTCCCTGACCTGGCAATACAAAGACAAATGTTTGTTTTATGTCAAAGGTTTTATTTTAAGTGAGTGGGGGGCATAAAAAACTTGCTGTGTGGCCCAGTCAGTTCTAGCTACGCTACTGGTTGTTAGGTTTCATGCACACAATCATATTTTTCATCTGTGTGCTATATGTGGATAACACACTGGCCAATTAATTAAATCAAATTATAGAATATTTTTTAGAACTTGTCCCAAGAATAGCTCTTTCTATTGATAGGAGTGAGGAAAATACAGAATGCATAGTAAAGGTGCACCATTTTGCAGACCAAATACGGATTCAGTCATGTGCATGAATCCAGTGTGTCCCTAGCCTTCAGGCTGTCACCAGAGAAGTAGGAAGGCATACTTTGCAGCACTGAGGTCCTGCCAGTCCCTGTATAAAGTTTTAGTAATATACATTTTGGAGGAGAGCCTCTACACGAGTATCCAATAGTCAAACAATATGTCCACCAGGGGCGTAGCTATAGGGGGTGCAGAGGTAGCAGTCGCTACCGGGCCCAGGAGCCTGAGGGGGCCCAAAGACCCTTGTGCCGCATAAGAAGAGACACAAAGCACTGAGGGAAGGGGGCCCAAGCTGAACTTTTGCACCAGGGCCCATGAGCCGTTAGCTACGCCCCTGATGTCCACCTTTAAATTTATATTTAATATACAGATATTTTCAAAAGCATCAAAAAGTTGAGTACCTTTGCAACTACACTGAATTATTTCCCAGATAGGACATCAATAGTAAAATCCAGGACAACCCCTTGAAATCTCCATGCACATTGGACTACTTTTAGCTGACATCAAGTGTTAACTTTCAATGCCCTATTCTTTTGTTCTCCTGGTTGATATGCCGCCACCCGAGGTGTCTGACAGCGACTTTTTTCTCTCAACATTGAAATTAACTACATGATAAGGCCCTATTCACACGTCCGCAATGTCGTCCGCATGTATTCCGCAATTCTGCGGAATACATGCGGACCCATTGACTGTGAATGGGGCACGGAACGATGCGGAGAGCACACACTGTGCTCTCCGCATCAGTTTTTGCGGAGCGCGCTGCCGATCTTACGGCCGCAGCTCCGCAAAAAAGTAGAGCATGTCCTATTCTTGCCCGCAATTGCGGACAAGAATAGACATTTCTATGGGGCTGCCGGCCGGGTGTGTTTATGGATCCGCAATTTGCGGATCCATAAACACTACGGACGTGTGAATAAGGCCTAAGTGCATGGGGTGTCAGGAGAAATAGCTGTTGGCTGAATACGCATTCAGCTGACAGCTATTTTACTTTGGGTCAAAATCATGGAAACTGTGGCTAATCCAATGAGGATACAATTTCCCATCCTCAATAACAATTTAATTATGGAGACACATGCATTATTAGCATATGCTCAACATCAGTTGCATTACCTTTGTAACTCACATTAATGGGTTGTCTAACTTCAGTAAGTATCATGTAGAAGAAGTTAATACAAGCCACTTACTAATATATTGTTATTATCCATATTGATTCATTTTTCTATCACATTATTCACTGCTCGTTTCCATGGTTACAGACCCCCCTGCAATCCATCAGTGGTGGTCGTGCTTGCATATGGGAAAAAGCACTAGCCATGAAGCTTTTTCCTATGGTGTGCAAGAACGACCACCACTGATAGATTGCAGGGTGGTCGTAACCATTGAAACGAGCAGTGTATAATGTGATAGAAACATGAATCCAGCCAGCAAAGGAAGCAGTATGGATAATAGCAATACATTAGTAAGTGGCTTGTATTAAATATTTCTATATGATAAATGTAACTTACTGAAGTGAGACAACCCCTTAAAATATTTCAATATGACATACAGGAAGTTGAACAATAATGACTTTTCACATGACAAAGCAGACAGAATTTGAAACCATTATGGCAAGAATCCTATATCTCATTTCCAGAAATGCTGTGGAAATTGTGAAAATATGACTGGTGAAGCAGGCTCTGCCAGTCAGAAGGGTGATCAGGGTAAATGTCAAAGTTTTCTACTTCTTTTTTTTTAATTACAAATAAGCTATGCTTCAAGCATACAAAGGGACAAAAATATGGGGAGGGGGAGAAGTCACAGCATATCAAACAACGCAACAGTCAAAATTCCTATTAAAGTAAAAAGATTCGAAAAACAATGAAAAGAAAAGCTTAAAATCATAATTGGTGTTCTGTTATGATGCTCCAAATCTTTTGGATTTTTGTTCAGGGAGAAAGTTAAGGTGTGAGAACCTTAGGTAGCCACGAAATAGATCCACAAAGATTGTACGCAAAAAAATCAACGCACAAAAAAATAAGTTACAGACATAAAAACAATGGGACAGATTTAGCAAAACTAATAGGTTGCTATGGGCAACTAAGCCAGTTTTCCTTTACACCAGTTTTGATAAATCTGTCCCATTATTTGTTTTGTAGAATTGCAGTTCAGATATATTTTACTGCCAAACAAAGCCACATATTAGTGCCACATAACACCCAAATAAGACCACCATAAATTGGTTCCCCTCTGTCTCCACTGACGATAGATCAGAGATGCCTGTAATAAAAATATGACCCTGCCTGGTGGTAGTGCGTTCAAGCATGTGTATTGTTTGCTTGGGGACATTTTTGTGACACAATACATTATGAAAGCAAAGCTGTACACATGTTCTGTTCATTAGCCCTCAGTGTAATTAAACCTCTAGAGCTGTTTTACATTATAAACCCCACTGGGGGACTGACTGATGGAAAATGTACAATGCTGTGAGGTCTCCTGTTGCAATTAAACTAATGTATTAATTTAAATTATTGGAGCAAATATGTAGATAGACCAAGTCACGAGGTGACAAGTGAATTACTTGTTACTGAGTATTACGTCAATCCATATTGCTGATTTTTTTATTTATTTTTTGCTAACAAGCAGAAATATATTCTTTGTAAATAAATATTTTAGGCATAGATTTAGTCATGATACATCAGGATCCGAAGGGGCAATGATAGTTTGTGTATACATTTATAATGATGGTCCACAACAATGGACAAAATTGTTTCAGGTGACTTTTTTCTTATGCATGGCCAGATTTAGACTCTTTTCACACTTGCCTCCTAGTTTCCACTTATGATGCAATAGCTCTGCATGTAGCGCTATTTTTTCTTTCAAATACGATGAAATTTGTGACGGGATCCTTTGTTGCAGGTTTCAACAGAACCTTAGGGCCAATTAATATTGGATGATGCACAGGGCAATGATCGGGAACAAAACAGGGGCGTGGATATACTGTAGGTGGTGCAAAAGTAGCATTCACAAATTCAGAACACAAAGAATATCAGTGTGGTGGCCACTGCCTTTGTGAAGTGGGGGAGAGAGATTGACTCTCTTGACTTGGCCAAAAAAATGAGAGAGGATTATGAATATGTGAGGAAAGCAATATCCAATGAACAGTGGAGAGAAACGCAACTGCGGTTAATGCATAGAGCGACTTACGCTTTTGACCTCTCTTCTAGGGATGCAGGGGGGCAGTTGAAGTTTTTCTTTTTAGGAGTTTTTTGTTTTCTTTTGGTAAAAAAATATGCTGGAAAAATATGTGATAAAAAAGGGAAGCATGAAGATATTATCTAATGCTGTATTCTGTGACCTAGCGTTGAATTGTGGGGAAATCTGTAATGCAGGGCTGAATGTTGATGTGAGCAGGGTTTTACTATGCCATTTCTGTATTTGGAATTATTCTGTGCATATGAACTTGTTGAACCTTTATTGTCAATAAAAAGAAGTAAAAAAAAAAAAGAAGAAGTAGCCTTCACTACGTGGCCCAGGAGTCTGAGGGGCCCAGTGACCCCTCTGCCATATAAGAAATGCCAGAGTTATAGAAATCACATGGTAGTTTGCAGCCCTGCACTGGAGCCCATGATGTTCACGTTACATCCTTAGTACAAACCACTTGTTTCTGATCACTGCCTGCTCACTTAACTGCATTTACATGCAGCAATCATCTGCTCTATGATCATATGAGTGCGGGACAATAGTCCTGCAGGCGGCCCGACTTGCACAGCATCATTATAATCTATGATGCTGTGCGCTCCTGTGCGCACGATCAATGCCGCTCCAGGACATATGGCCTGCTCACAGACCGTATGTCTCGGAGGGCATACAGTCGTGTGCAGGAGGCCTTAGGATAAACAATCGTTACAGCGATCATTCATCCAGGGAAAGGTTCTACCCACAAACATTCATTTTAGGTGCCACATAAAAGGTCATCCGGATAAGTCAGTATCTGCTCAGCAAGGGTCTGACACCCAGGACCCCAGCCGATCAGCTGTTAGAAGAGACCGGGCGCTCAGTGAGCTCCACAGCCTCTTCCTAGGACATGTGATGTCACCGTACGTCGGTCACGTGGCCTAGTTGCAGATCAGCCCCATTGAAGTGAATGAGGCTGAACTGCAATACCAAGCACTGCCACTATACAATGTATAGCGCTGTGCTTGGTGAGCTGCTGGGAGCCAGCTGCGCTCCCCAGAGCTCAGTGGAGCGTGGCGACACCCTGAAACAGCTGATTGGCGGAGGTGGTGGGACTTGAACCCCACCGATCTGATAGTAATGAGCTGTCCAGAGGATAGGACATCATTATATTGCTGGATAACCCATTTAAAGGGATAATCCTATAAAACAATATATAAAGTGAATATGCCATCACTTTATGATCTGTAACCCCCACTAATTTTGAGAATCAAGGGGTATTCAGTGCTGGCTTAGTCTACTTCGACATTAGCGTTTTCAATTCCGCTATTGAGATCTGTCATAAGATCTTAATAGCGGAAGAAAACGCTTCAGTTTTGTCCCCATTCATTGTCAATGGGGACAAAACTGAACTGAATGAAATGGAATGTGTAGAAGGGAATATTAATTATTCATATTTGGAGTTAATATTAATAATTAATATTCATAAATAGGCCTACCATCTATTGTTGACTCCGCCTATTTGTTTTTTGTCCTACCTGTTGCTTTCTTGAACTGCGTGCACTGATTTACGGCGGCGACAAAAGACTATAAACTGTGCTTGAACCATAAAGTATTTATTAAACAATTACAAGTCCACAGTCAATTATTTATGCTATATCTATATATATTTATATCAATGGTATATAAATATATATACATATAGATGCACACAGTAATACACTAACAGCACTATAATACACCTAACTACACTAACAAAATACAATCTACAATTCCACCCCAAAATCTATCTAAATATACACTTACACACACACGTAATAGCAGCACCCACCCACCTGGCTATAAGCTGTCCCTACAGGATAAAAGGGGTTAATTCAATACAGGCAATGCAGGGGTTAACAGGATGGCAGGGGTTAAAGAGATATGGTGTTGATGGTATAGGGTGATGCTGGGGTAGCTGTGGGATATTATAGGGGTTAATTTATATAGGGTTAGGGCAAGGTAGGGGTAAATGCAGAACAGTGGGAAAGGGTTAATCAGGGAGTATGGCTATATTGGTGGCAGTGGGAAAGGGTTAACACAGGATTGGAGTCAAGGAGGGGGTAAATGCAGGGATTGCTGGTATTGATACAGGGGTTAAAGATACTCATCCAGCCTTTAAGGGGTTAATGCTCGTTCCTAGAGAATTATCCTCGCTTGGGCTCGTTTTCCAGGGGTTAATTCTTGCTTGTAGATGCTCATTTTCCAGGGGATGGTTCTTGCTTGGGCTGCAGGGCTCAACTGAAGAGCGCTCCGCCCCCGGACTAGTTAAATCCAGCGGCGCTCGCTCCCGAGCAGCTTGCGCTGCAGGCGTGCGCGCACGCCTGCAGGCAAGTACTCGTGAGCTGGCGAGGTGATATGACGTCACCGCACCATCCCGCGCATACCGGCGCTTCCAGGCAAAGGATCGCTTTGATCCTCCTGCCTTTGAAGTGACCGCGTACCCCTGGCGCTGTAATTACAGCGCCGGAGGTACGTGGCATACAGGGGCAGGGGAGCCTGTTGTTCCTCTGTCCTTGTTATGCAAAACAATTTAGCAAAAGACAGAGGATCTCTTTGAACCTCTGTCTTTTGGCGTGCCCGCAACTGGACACATTTGTCCATCTATCCGGGCGGCATTTCCCCCCCTGCTGGTGCCCGCCATGTTTCCTCACTGCTCTAGATGACGTTTAAAGGAAATCTGTCACCAGGATATTCACTGTAAAAGTAAAGCCAGGGCCTAATAGCACTTAGTACCTTATTTCCTGAGGTTTCCATAACAACTCGGCCATTTCTCTTCCCTGCGGCAGGTTAGCTTTAAAGGGGCAGGGCGCTGTGGATGACACTGTTAAGGGAGCGGAGTGCTATGAAGGTCACAGTTCAGTTCAGGGGGAAAGTAGGGTGGCCATTCAAGTCACCCTTAAAACCCCGCCCCCAGGTCCAGATAAGCCACACCTCTGATTCGGTTAGGCCATGCCCCCTCCTGAGGTGGGAGGGACGGTGATTTTTTCTCTGCAGCTCACATTCAGACAGAACAGTTCTGCTGTCTTAGAGAGAGCTGTTCAAAAGGACACACCCCCAATCCTGTTAGGCCACGCCCCCTTCCACTAAGCGAACAGGGATTAAAAAAAGAAAATTAAAAATCAACTTTTAGGTCCGCTAAGCCACACCCCCGATACGTTTAGGACACACCCCTCCCCCTTTGCAGCCAATGAGTATTGACAAAATGAAGTTAAAATCAACTTCTGTCAGCTGCAGAGGTGGGAGGGACGGTGACTTTCTCTTTGCAGCTCACACTTAGAGAGGACAGTGCTGCTGTCTTAGATTGAGATATTCAAAAGGTCACACCCCAATCCAGTTAGGCCATGCCCCCTCCCACTCAGCCAACAGGGATTGAAAAAATAAAGTTAAAAATCAACTACTAGGTACACAGCTCAGCAGACAGTGTCACACAGGATAGAATATTAGATACACGCTCAGCAGACAGTATCACACAGGATAGAATATTAGATACATGCTCAGCAGACAGTATCACACAGGATAGAATATTAGATACACGCTCAGCAGACAGTATCACACAGGATAGAATATTAGATACATGCTCAGCAGACAGTATCACACAGGATAGAATATTAGATACACGCTCAGCAGACAGTATCACACAGGATAGGATTAGATACACAGCTCAGCAGACAGTATCACACAGGATAGAATATTAGATACACGCTCAGCAGACAGTATCACACAGGATAGAATATTAGATACACGCTCAGCAGACAGTATCACACATGATAGGATTAGATACACAGCTCAGCAGATAGTATCACACAGGATAGAATATTAGATACACGCTCAGCAGACAGTATCACACAGGATAGGATTAGATACACAGCTCAGCAAACAGTATCACACAATAGACTTAGATACACAGCAGACAGTATCACACATTATAGGATTAGATAGACGCTCAACAGATAGTATCACACAGGATAGACTATTAGATACACGCTCAGCAGACAGTATCACACAGGATAGGATTAGATACACGCTCAGCAGACAGTATCACACAGGATAGGATTAGACACACATCTCAGCAGACAGTATCACACAACATAAGATTAGATACACAGCTCAGCAGACAGTATCACAGAGGCTAGGATTAGATACACAGCTCAGCAGACAGTATCACACAGGATAGGATTAGATACACGGCTCAGCAGACAGTATCACACAACATAAGATTAGATACACAGCTCAGCAGATAGTATCACACAGGCTAGGATTAGATACACAGTTCAGCAGACAGTATCATATAGGATAGGATTAGATACACAGCTCAGCAGACAGTATCACACAACATAAGATTAGATACACAGCTCAGCAGACAGTATCACACAGGCTAGGATTAGATACACAGCTCAGCAGACAGTATCACACAGGATAGGATTAGATACACATCTCAGCAGACAGTATCACGCAACATAAGATTAGATACACAGCTCAGCAGATAGTATCACACATGATAGGATTAGATACACAGCTCAGCAGATGGTATCACCCAGGACAGGATTAGATACACAGCTCAGCAGATAGTGGGGCGGGATGCTGTAGAGGTCACTGTTATGGGGGATACTGTTGATATCTTTTTACGACACATGGAAACAGGAAACGAAATAGATTAAATATACTCGTGCGAAGCCGGGTCCTTCTGCTAGTGTATATATATATACCGGGCATACAATTATATATACATGTATATACATACAGGGGATATATACATATATATAATGCAACATATATTCCCACTTGGCCATTCAGGGCCTGTATATATATATATACAGTTGCAAGAAAAAGTATGTGAACCCTTTGGAATTATATGGATTTCTGCACAAATTGGTCATAAAATGTGATCTGATCTTCATCTAAGTCACAACGATAGACAATCACAGTCTGCTTAAACTAATAACACACAAAGAATTAAATGTTACCATGTTTTTATTGAACACACCATGTAAACATTCACAGTGCAGGTGGAAAAAGTATGTGAACCCCTGGACTAATGATATCTCCAAGAGCTAATTGGAGTGAGGTGTCAGCCAACTAGAGTCCAATCAATGAGATGAGATTGGAGGCGTTGGTTATAGCTGCCCTGCCCTATAAAAGAAACACACACCAGTTCTGGGTTTGCTTTTCCCTAGAAGCATTGCCTGATGTGAATGATGCCTCGCACAAAAGAGCTCTCAGAAGAACTACGATTAAGAATTGTTGACTTGCATAAAGCTGGAAAGGGTTATAAAAGTATCTCCAAAAGCCGTGCTGTCCAGAAATCCAAAATGCATTCCGTTCCGTTTGAACTCTGCCCGCGATCTGGTGCGGAACAAGATGGATCCGTCCTGACACACAATGTAAGTCAATGGGGACGGATCCGTTTTCTCTGACACAATAGAAAATGGATCCGTCCCCCAGTGACTTTCAATGGTGTTTATGACGGATCTGTCATGGCTATAGAAGACATAATACAACCGGATCCGTTCATGACAGATGCATGCGGTTGTATTATGGTAACGGAAGTGTTTTTGCAGATCCATGACGGATCAGCAAAAAATGCTAATGTGAAAGTAGCCTTAGTGATACATCCCCTTTTACATTTTCTCTGCACAGCAGCACTCCAATAATAAAGTGATGGCATATCTTAGCAATCACTTGCCATCACTTATAATACCTCTTTAATATACATAGGAATTACACTTTATACACAATGTAATACTAAACAAAGGGAATGTGGGTAAAAACATATAAGATTATTTTTTTTTAAATACTATTGGATTTAGCCAAATATTAAAGGAACATCCATACTTCTGCTAAGATAATAACATCAAAGATCATGTCAACAAATAACACCAAAGAGCTGCAGTATGTCATTGAGGTACAGAATATCACGTACTTTGTAAGCTTAGAATATGTTGAGGTTATTAACATTCAGCAAAAAGTTAACATGTGACGTTCATACTATGTTCTTGTGAGGTGGATGATGCACTTCATCTCTTTATATAACCTGCACATGACACCTTGCAGCAATATACCCCTAGGTACTATTTTCAAATCCTGGCACCAAACCAAATGAACCAGGAGGTTTCTAGAGAAAGCATTCCATAACCTGCTGTTCACCAACCCCTCCAAGCAAATCAGTTCCTGTGATCTAATATTAAAACTTTTGCTGGGAAATAGGTTAGAAAAAAAGATTATGTCCACATAAAAATATCTGGCCTCACATGCCAATGCTTTAATGTATATTATATTTTCTATACATGACTTCATTCCAGAATAAGAGCTTTTCAGGAAATGAACAGTTAACCCATGAATTTCAAAAAGCAATTATACATAGTATTACTAGGGCTGGACTGGCCATCTGGCAATTCTGGCCAATGCCAGATGGGCCAATGTTTCCCTAACAGCTGACTTTTATCTGGAGCAGTACACAGAGCACTCCCTGCACTCAGTGGTAGTTTTTACTGCCACACAAACCACACATCAACTGTCACAGACATTCCTGCAACAGGTGGCAGGAGATCAGTGAGACTGGCAACACATGGTTTGATCTGACATCTTTTCTCTTTGGATCAAATGACGTCTGTGTTGTTTCTGGTGCTTACTACACTTTCTTTCCCCAGGTGTGGCTATTATAGTCATTTAACCTTCTCTACTTATTGTTGTTTCTCCAACTATGCTATGCGGTTTATAGCTTCAGTTTGAGTTGTGGATAGCTGGTGTGTGGATCACTGGCTGAGTTCCTGGTGCTGCCATAGCCACTAGAAGTTAAGTGTTTTCTTTCCCTTTTGTATTTTGTTTGGGTTATTTTGTGTGTTGCATTTCCCTGTCATTTGTATTAAGGCCTGAGGCAGACTCCTGTTCGTCCTTCCTTTTGGAGGAACAGGTTGTCTCAGTCCTGAAATTAGAACCGGGGTCCTATAGGGTGAGTTAGGAAATTAGGTATTCCTGTGTATGAACTCACCTACCTCTGGGGTCTGTTCATACTGGTAGTTAGTCAGGACTTTGATTAGGGTTTTACTAGGAGGTGTCCATCTCCTTTCCCTAGTTTCCAGGCCTTATCCTCTCACCCCTTTCCCTCCAATCTTCAGTGTGGTGTTTCCTCAAGTGATCTCACTGCTCTCTAACTTGTGCCATTAGTGCAGCTACACAGCTTCTTTCAGTGGCAGTCAGAACATAAGGAGGATGGTGGGCCAGCTCTATACAAAGCAGCAGGTCAGGAACCTTACACTGGGCTCTGAGTCCTGTCAGGTCTGGGTTAAACTCGAGCCACAGGAGGTAACAATGATGAAGGCCTCCTGACCATACATGCCTCCATGCACACTTCACCTCCCCTTCCTGTCTGTCCCGACTGCTGAACCCTCCTCCCCCCACCAAAGCTGTTCTAGAAAAGGAATCCTAACAATTTACATAGTTACATAGTTAATACTAGAGTTGAGCGAACTTCTATTTTTAGTTCGCAGCCCCTTATGTATTCTAAATGCCGTTATGGTCCGCGGTAGCGGAATCCATAACGGGATGCTACGATAACCGAACCCGAACTTTGGACGCCGAACTAAAAATAGAAGTTCACTCAACTCTAGTTAATACCCATAACATAAGTCCATCAAGTTCAACAAAGGGATAGGTGGGGACGCGAATCCCAGAAGGAAGTGAGACTCAGATTTCTACACATTTTCATAAGCATTAATGTTATTTACTTTTAAGATTTCATCTAAACCCTTTTTTTAAACTGTCCACTGTTCTTGCTGTGACCACGTCCTGAGGAAGTATATTCCACAGACTCACAGTTCTTACAATAAAGAAGTTTTGACCCTTCTGGAGACTGAAATTTTTCTTCTCCAGTCGGCATTTTACATGGAACAGTTTTTCGCCGTATTTTTGGTAGCACTAAAGCAATGCCCTAAATCACCCTGTTATACCATTGGCTAGGTCTTACAGGCAGTGTCAGACTTGGGTACCTAGGGCCCACCAGTAAATATTATTTTGGGGGCCCACCATACGGATACAGGTGTGTTCAAAATTATTCAACCCCCACTGAAATTGAGTGTTTTGGCCAGTTTGACATTGATTTTGATCATTTCAGTCTCCAGAAGGGTCAAGACTTCTTTACTGTAAGAACTGTGAGTCTGTGGAATAGATTTCCTCAGAACGTGGTCACAGCAAGAACAGTGAACAGTTTAAAAAAAGGGTTTAGATGAAATCTTAAAAGTAAATTACATTAATGCTTATGAAAATGTGTAGAAATCTGAGTCTCACTTCCTTCTTCCTTCACTTGTAAGTCAGACAAATATAACATAACATTTATAATGAAATAACCACAAATGTCTTTTCTGTGCTCACATCATTATCAGTTTTATTCAACCCCCAAGTGACATTCAATCTTAGTACTTAGTACAACATCCCTTTCCAGTTATAACAGCTTTTAAACGTGTGAAGCATAGCTTGACACAAGTGTCTTGCAGCGATCTACGGGTATCTTCGCCCATTCTTTATGGGCAAAAGCCTCCAGTTCAGTCACATTCTTAGGCTTGCGCGCTGCAACTGCTTTCTTTAAGTCCCACCAGAGGTTCTCAATCGGATTTAAGTCTGGTGACTGCGATGGCCACTTCAAAATGTTCCAGCCTTTAATCTGCAACCATGCTCTAGTGGACTTGGACGTATGCTTGGGATCATTGTCCTGTTGAAAGGTCCAATGTCTCCCAAGCCTCAGGTTTGTGACAGACTGCATCACATTTTCATCCAATATCTCCTGGTACTGAAGAGAATTCATGGTACCTTGCAGACGCTGAAGCCTCCCTGTACCTGTAGAAGCAAAACAGCCCCAAAGCATGATTGACCCCCCGCCATGCTTCACAGTAGGCAAGGTGTTCTTTTCTTCATAGGCCTTGTTCTTCCTCCTCCAAACATAGCGTTGATCCATGGGCCCAAACAGTTCTAATTTTGTTTCATCAGTCCACAGAACACTATCCCAAAACTTTTGTGGTTTGTCCACATGACTTTTGGCATACTGCAGTCGACTCTTCTTATTCTTTGGAGACAGCAAGGGGGTGCGCCTGGGAGTTCTGGCATGGAGGCCTTCATTACGCAGTGTGTGCCTTATTGTCTGAGCCGAAACTTCAGTACCGCATCTGACAAATCTTTTTTCAGTTCCTCAGCAGTCACACGGGGACTTTTCTCCACTTTGCGCTTCAGGTAGCGCACAGCAGTCGAAGTCAGCATCTTCTTTCTGCCACGACCAGGTAGCGTTTCAACAGTGCCCTTTGCCTTGAATTTGCGAATGATGCTTCCTAAGGTGTCTCTTGGTATGTTTAACATCTTTGCAATCTTCTTATAGCCATTGCCCTTCCTGTGAAGAGAAATCACCTCTTCTCTTGTCTTCCTGGACCATTCTCTTGACTTCACCATGTCTGTAAACACACCAGTAAATGTCTAGAAGGAGCTGAGTATCACAGTCATTTTACATCTGCCTAATTGGTGCTTATTATGCTTGATTGCTGCTCCTTGACATCCATTGGTGTTTACAATACCTGATCGAAAACACTTGAATGAACCTCTATTCTTAAGATTGGTAGTCTTTAAGGGGTTGAATAATTATGTCAATGAAGAAATCACAAAAAAAACATTTAATACTGTATTACAAAAACAATTGATGTCATTTTAGTTGCATTTGGTTCTTTAAAAAGTCCTTGTAAGATTTCATTCTGAACACAATTACAAATGTACACTAAATTCCCTAAAACCCCTTACAGCATTGGGGGTTGAATAATTTTGAACACAACTGTACATTCAAATATAATAAATAATCTAACAAGTTTTTTATATGAACATAGTCTGGTTGAGGTGCTGTACATTGAATATATGTATGAAGTGGAGTAAGTATACTGTGTTATGTGCCACTTGTGCAGAGAGTGGGAGACTAGGGGCAGACCTTGCTCAGGGGCCCACCGGGGGATTCCCCTGTACCCCTGTGGGCCAGTTCGAACCTGCTTACAGGACTAGCACAGCGCCCTCTGCTAGGGATTTAACAGGCACAGTTTCCATCCCCTATTTATATGGTTGTTCTTGTTGTTCACCACACACCTTGTTCTGAATCCAGTGGACATCAGGCTGACATGCCAGCGACACCCTGGATGCGGTAGGACCAGTTGGTTATTTCATTTATCTCAAGCTGTATTGGTACTGCCGTGTACCTTATGATAGATTTTATGAGATGTACATATTGGAGGTCATTTACAAACACCGACTTTTTGTGCCAATCTTTTTTTCCCCTCTGCACTGCTGGAGCATTAGCCTAATTTATGAAATAGGTGCACCACTACGTACGTGCACATGGAATAAAAATTGCTCTGGCCACTGCAGTAGTTTTTACTCCTCTTTTACAACTATTTTCAGTAAATGTTCCAGCTTCAAAAATAACCCTTAAAACACTATACTTTATTTAAGTCGCTTAAAAAATTGGAAACCTCCAAAAATATAGAACTGACGGTCATCAGTGTTCGAGGACCATATTAAGGCATAAAACACCATCAAGGGGAAGGATGAACAAATGGATAGAAAGAGATGACTCCATTATTAATAAACCATCTGATAAAGATGGTAACCTGGTTATACTCGATCACAAAATGTACCAGCAAATGTGCATGGATCTACTTAAGGATGGAGAAGGGTATAGGGTATTACCATCTAACCCCACTTCATCGTATCTAAATGACCTTAAGAAGATACTTGATGAGGGTCTTAGCAATAAAGTTATCAGCTCAGCGGAATATGATTTCCTTCTCCCCACTAATCTTTGCACAGCCACCTTTTATGGACTGCCAAAGGTCCATAAAGGCACCACTCCCCTGAAAGGTCGTCCGATCTTTTCGGGAGTAGGCTCCCTTATACAAAATTGCGGCATTTATCTGGACTGTGTTCTGGGGCAATTTGTTCTGTCCCTACCAGCATATACGAAGGACACGATAGATTTCCTCAATAAAATCGAAACCATCAATATCAAACCTGACTGTTTTTTAGCCAGTATATACATTGAATCTCTATATAGCTCCATTCCACATCAGTTGGGACTTGAGGCAGTGGAATACTATTTGAAAACGAGAGGCATACATTGTAGGGCACATAACGACTTTATTCTGAGCCTACTGGAATTCACATTGACCCACAATTTCTTCCTTTTTAATGTGCGTTTCTACCACCAGCTCAGGGGGACGGCTATGGGGAGCTCCTGTGCCCCGACTTATGCCAACCTCTTCCTGGGCTGGTGGGAGGACAATTATGTATTTGTGGACCACCCGACATGGTGGAATGATAGAATAATATTCTGGATGCGCTATATAGATGACATATTTGTAGTCTGGAAAGGTGGGTTAACTGAATTCACTAACTTGACTGGAGACCTTAATAACAAGAGGATAGGTCTGCGATTTACATATAAAATACATCCGATGACAATCACATTCTTGGATGTTAGAGTGGCTAAACAAGAGGATAGATTGGTTACGAGTATCCATAGGAAAGCTACGGCCACCAATTCGCTTCTGCACTGGGAGAGTCATCACCCAGTGTCTTTGAAGCGGTATATACCGAGAGGCCAATACCTATGGGTCCAGGAATTGCGGACTCTGAATCCTTTTTTGGGGAAGCCAGGAAGCTATATAACAGGTTCAGAGAGAGAGGTTATCCTCAGACTACTCTAAGGGTAGCATTTAAGTATGCGTTACAGCAAGATGGTACCAATCTTTTGGTTCCTAGACACAAGGTTTATGATAAACAGGCACTCAGTTGTTTAATATCTACGTATGATACCGCTAATCATCAAGTGATTGAAGTACTGAGGAGGTATTGGCCCATCTTACTTGGATCCTGACCTATCTGATGTAATAACTGATTATCCTAGTGTTACCTATCGCCGAGGGAGAAGCCTTGAGAGACCGCCTGGTCCATAGCCATTATACACCTATGACTAAGGCAGGGACATGGCTTGATCGGAAGCCAATTCGGATGTTCAGATGTGGCTCCTGCAAGGCCTGTGATTATGTCTCAACCTCTAAGGCTGTTGTATGTTCAGTAACCAAACAGGTCTTTAGGGTTAGGGATTTTGTTAACTGTAGGAGCAGAGGTGCAATCTACATTTGCCAGTGCCCGTGCCCTGTGGACAATATTGGCAAAACAATAAGAGAAGTGAGGAGGAGGATATGCGAACATATCAATGACGTCGTTAAAAAGAATATTGCTCCGGTTGCATTTCATGTCAATGAAATCCATGGGGGTGATCATAGGTGTTTGAGGTTTTCAATATTGGAGTTGATACCATCGTCACCTCAAGGAGGGGACTGGGATAGGAAAATTCTGCAAAAAGAGTGTGAATGGATACATCGGTCCGTTCCGTTCCCAGTTCCCTTCAGTATCAATGAAAGGTTGACATTCAGATGCTTTTTGTAATGGAAGTGACATGCCTTACTGCGTCGGCTATGATAGCAGCTGGGGTTATCTTTGTTTGAAATCCTGGTACTTTAGGTAAATGTGATGTCCTTAACTTGGCCTTTGATGTGAGAAGTGTCATAATTTGAGTGTTATCTTTTCAAGAGGATTACATCTATCCACTTGACTCCTATGATGACTTTTAATCATGCAAGGTCGTCATGATGGTTATTGGTGATCGGACAATTTCTTGCCCTGGTCACTTATTGTCGTACCTTTATATCCCGCCATGTAAGCTGACTTATTTATTAGCTTATGGAGCATATTTATATAATGGAGGCTCTCCACCCTGCCTGTAATTTGTAACCCATAGTGCAGTTGTTTGAGACATATCTGTACCCTGCGGGATAGCCCATTGCTTCTGCAGTTGAAGTAGATGGAGTTTTTGGTGCACAGTTTTTTTGGGTCATATTGCCTCTATTGCGCTTGGCCCTGTTTACTTGCGTCCCACCGGCAGGAAGCCGTGGCTAGTACGCATCAGCCTACTTGACTTAAATACTCTTTTTCATATATTTACGTGTGTTACACCATCAGGAAGCTGTGTGTGGAACACATCACGTGATGGGATACGTTCACTGTTCTACATTCATATGCGGTCCATAGGCAGGAAGTTGTGGGAGGCGCGTGTCACATGACCGGAAGTGACATAATCGGCGTTTGCTTCGGATACGCATGGCGGGCTCCGTGACTGGGGCAGTATTTGAACAGGACACCCCCTGTGCTTGGGTGCCGTTCTGATCGAGGAGAAGCTCACTTCTTGGATGGGTCATGGGCGCCGACATCTATAATTAGCCCAGGCTCAAGGACAGGGAGTCCCCACCAGGGGCCATCACTGGGCTGAGGTGTAGATTAGGGATATTGCAGGGGCAGTGTCCCCTCTCCCTATCCATTTGTTCTTCCTTCCCCCTTAATGGTGTTTTTTGCCTTAATATGGTCCTCGAACACTGATGACCGTCAGTTCTATATTTTTGGGGGTTTCCCATTTTTTAAGCGACTTAAATAAAGTATAGTGTTTTAAGGGTTATTTTTTTTTAAACTGGATCATTTGTTTACACTAATAACTCAGGTATAGACTACTATTTGTTACTTTGCTGGACTTTTCTTTTCTTTTCAGTAAATGCATCGGGGCTGGATTCCAAGGCCCAGTCACACCCTCACCACTCTTAAATAGTTGGAAAAAGGAGGTTTGCAACTATTTTTACTCCTAAAACAGGCGTAAAAATATTTCTAAGGATATTATTAAAAGTTACGTTTTAAACTATTCACTGATAACACTAAAGGGAATTCGGTGAGCATAGTTATGCAGGATGTATAGAGGTGTGTCTTAGTATTAAAAAAAATTGCGGCCATGCGACATGCGCCGCTGATATTGTCCCTCTTTCTCATCTAATCTCATCTAAAGTTGGGTGGCAAGTGAGGAAGGGGGATTCTGAATCCTTGTCCTGGGTGCTGGAAAACCTCTGCTCCTCAATAGAAATGACATAAAAATGTGCAAAAAAAAAAAAACACAAAAAAAAACACCTAAAGGGCTCTCAGACTTTGAGAGACAAAATTCTCTGGTCTGATGAAACCAAGATTGAACTTTTTTGCCTTAATTCTAAATGTCATGTTTGGAGGAAACTCTCACTGCTAGGGTGACCACTTGTCCCGGATCGGCCGGGACAGTCCCGCTTTTGGAGAGACTGTCCTGGGTACCGGTCACCTCATTCCGGGACAATGCAGTGTCCCGGAATGATCACTGAGCCGCCTTTACGGCCTGCGCACAGCCCCACAGGGCAGGGGAGGGAGAGGTGTGTCCCTTCCCCTTCCTCTGATAGGCTGTGCAGGGCCGGCCGGCAGCCTATCAGGGACCAGCAGACCGGTGCAGGCGGCGCGATTACGTCATCGTGCCGCCTGACTCGGGCCCTGACTGAGCCGCTGCCGTACAGTCAGCAGCGCTGGAGGCAGGACGGGACACAGCCTGATCGCGCTTCACTGCAGCCAAGGACTCAGGACAGGAGGTAAGTATAAGTCAAGTGTTTTTTTGTCATTTGTCAATAGCTGTGGCTGGCTACTGGGCCTGGGGACTGGGACACAGGATGGGGGGGGGTGGACTTATTGGGCCTGAGGTACATGATGGGGGGGGTTATTATGGTATGGCAAATAATGGCATTGGCTACTTGGACTGTGGACAATGGAATGGAGTGGGCTCTGGCACTTATTGGGCCTGGGGTACATGATGGGGAGGGGCTAATTATGGTATGGCTACTTGGACAATGGAGTGTGGACATATGGCTAGTGGCTACTGGCACTGTCACTGTGTGTGGCACATTATAGGGGGGGCCTATGCTACGGCTACTACTGGCAGTCAGTGTCAGTCTGGCACTTAAGGGGGGGGGGGCTATGGCTAATGGCACATGATAGGGGGGCTTTGGCCACTGGCACATTATTGGGGGCATCTATGGGGGCACTTATTACTGGCACATTGGGGGCAATTCTTACTGGCACATTATTGGTGGGCACTATAGAGGCATCTACTGAGGCCACAAAGAACGGCTATTTTATATGGGGGCTCTGTATAGGGACATTTTATACTGGGACACATTATGGTGGGTACTATGGGGAAGGTGGGAGAGGAGTACTATGGGATCATCTACGGGGGCATTGAGAAGGGGTATTTTATACTTACAAATTATGGGGGACACTGAGGGCATTTTCTGGGGCACTATATATGGGCCATTTTATACTGGTACATTATGAGGGGCACTAGGAGAGAGGGTGGAGAGGAGCACTATGGAGGCTTTTACTGGGGCACTATATAGGGGTATTTTATACTGGCACATTATGGGGGCACTATAGGGGCCTTAGCTGAACTGGGGGCATTACAAGGGGGTATATTTTGCACTGTCACATTATAATGAGAATTATTTCTACTGAGGGGGGGGGGGGCATTATGGTGGGCTTTATTACTCCCCCATGGTATGAGCCCCCTATTAGCAGCACCAGCCTCTCCCTGCTCTGCTCTCCCTCTGCCCCTTCTCCAAATCCTTATTATGAAATCTTTCTCATTAGGATAAAACACATCATCACCTCCGCCGACCCCCCGGCCAAAGTGTGGAAGTGTCCGAGATCCCCAAGGGCCAAGCAAAGTAATTGTAGGTTTTGATATAAAATATATTTATGTTATACACATATAGCATACACCGTGCCCCACAATATACAGTTTCTTCTGCTAAAGTCATCAAGTGTCATGGAGGGGGGGGCCTTATTGTTTTTCGCCCCAGGGCCCCATTTCACCCAGAACCGGCCCTGGTGACAGTCACTTCTTTATACTATGCGATCGCCGAATCAGAACGGCATCGCATAGTACTGTCCTGTGTGTGTGTGGCTCCTCCCCTGCCTTGCTGCGTGGCCGAGTAGCGTGACCGCGACCGCATGATGATCTTGTGAAAGTAAGTGTCCCTGAATGGCAGTTAGGAAATGTGGTCACCCTACTCACTGCCCGAATACTATTGCTACAATGAAGCATGTTGGTGGCATGTTTCAGCGGCTGAGGCAGGGGCACTGGTCAAAGTCGAGGGAATCCGTCTGTGAAAGGGAAAGAGTCTGAAGACTTTCCGATTGCACTGCATCATTAATATCAGGTGCTATGTGAATTGTCTTTTAAAAATTCTTGTGAGCACAGTAAAATGATCAATATTTTGCTGCCCTCTAGTGGTAAAACATAAATTCACACAAACAAATTATGTACTATTTACAGGCATTATCCCATGATAGGCATGCATTCACAGAATAAAAGATAAATGTCATATTGCAGGGGATCCAACTGCTGGGACCCCAGCATTCCCAAAAGCAAGGGGTCCCTGAGTCCTTTTCTGACTAGAACTATAGTGTGCATGTGGGTCCACAGCTCCAGTCACTTCTATGAGGCTGACGCAGACAGTACTCAGTCAGTCCCACAGAAGTGAATGAAGCAGTGAGTGGCACCACTGCTCCATTCAGAGAGGTAACAAAGGAAGCGTCCATTCTTGGGATCGCTGGGGATCCCAGGGGTTGGATCCCCTGTACTCCAAGATTTAACACCACAGCATAGCAGCCAGTACTGCAGTTCAACCTGGCTACTTGTATGAGCCAGTGTATCATAAATAACGTTTTTTCCTTTTCTTTTCTTCTTAAAGGGTTTCTGTCACCAGATGTAACCCAGATTTAAGGATGCGGTGTGAGCGCACTGTATGGGAACGGCGCAGGCGCCGTGAACATGCAGATGCCAGGAAGGGAGGGAGCCGTAGCCGGGATCGCGCTGTGGCAGGACATGCACGGCGCATGCGCGAGAAGAGTGCGGTTCCAGCTACAGGGAAAAATGTCAATCAATATGTGGAGGAGCGGCATAGGGACGGGCTTATCGGACGGTTGAGTCAAGGAGGCCGCTGCCTCCTTGACTAAATTGCGCAACCGCCTAGGGCGCAATTTAGCAGGGGGCGCCGCCGGCACCCTAAGATTTAAAAAAAAAAAAAAAAAGCCTGGTTGGAAGGGAAAGTGGCGGCCGGCGCGGCGCCCCGCTCTCATGCTGCGCCGCCTGAGGGGCGTGCGGACCGTACCGGGTGACACCAGTCCCTGGGGTGACACTCGGTGCAGTCGCCCCGTCCGAAGGCGCCAAATCGCGGGCAATGGGCATTATGCCCTCAGCCAATGCTGGGAGCCTGCAGCGAGCAGAGTCGTGGCAGCGGAGAGTGCAGGAGGAGGGCCGGAGGCGTGTCCCGTCCCCTGTTCATCTGATAGGCTGCCAGCACTAGGCCGGCAGCCTATCAGAGGCCAGTCCAGGAGGCGCGATTACATCATCACGTTGCCTGAGCCTACAGCGCGGGACACAGGCCGGAAGAGGCCTGCATCGCATCGCTACCATGGAGGTAAGTATGTGTTTTTTTTGTGTGTTTTTGGAGTCAGTGTGGAGCACATAAGGGGGCGACACATAAGGGGCGACTGCTGGCACATAAGTGGGGCTTGCTGGCACATAAGGGGGCTACTGGCACATAAGGGGGTCTACTGGCACATAAGGGGGCTACTGGCACATAAGGGGTGACTGCTGGCACATAAGCGGGGCTTGCTGGCACATAAGCGGGCTACTGGCACATAAGTGGGGGCTACTGGCACATAAGGGGACTACTGGCACATAAGGAGCTACTGGCACATGAGGGGTCTACTGGCACATTAGGGGTGACTGTTGGCATATAAGCGGGGCTTGCTGGCACATAAGGGGGGCTATTGGCACATAAGTGGGGGGGCTACTGGCACATAAGGGGGACTACTGGCACATAAGTGGGGGCTACTGGCACATAAGGGGGCTACTGGCACTTAAGGGGCGACTGCTGGCACATAAGGAGGGCTTGCTGGCACATAAGGGGGCTACTGGCACATAAGTGGGGGCTACTGGCACATAAGGGGGACTACTGGCACATAAGGGGACTACTGGCACATAAGGGGGCTACTGGCACATAAGGGGCAACTGCTGGCACATAAGGGGGGCTTGCTGGCACAAAAGGGGGGCTTGCTGGCACATAAGGGGGGCTACCGGCACATAAGTGGGGGGGCTACCGGCACATAAGTGGGGGGGCTACTGGCACATAAGGGGGGACTATTGGCACATAAGGGGACTACTGGCACTTACTAGGGGCACTATATAGGGGTATTTCATACTGGTACATTATGGGGGCACTATGGGGACATTAGCTCAGCTGGGGCATTACAGGGGGTATTTTTTGCACTGTCTATTATAAGGAGAATTATTACTACTGGGGGGGTATTATGGAAGGGCTTTATTATTCCCCCATGTTATGACCCCTCAGTAGCAGCATCAGCCTCTCCCTGCTCTGCTATCCCTCTGATCCTTCTCCAAATCCTTATTCTGAAATCTTTCTCATTAGGATTAAACACATCATCAGCTCTGCCGAATCCCCACAATATACAGTATACCTCTACACCGATCCCCCGGCCAAAGTGTGAAGTGGTGTCCGAGATCCCCAAGGGCCAAGCCAAGTAACTGAAAGTTTTAATGTGAATTATGTTTGTTATACACATATAGCATACACTGCGCACAGCGTCATTGGTTGCTATGACGGCGTGCGCTTCGTGCCGCCGCTACACTACTGTAAGGGCAGATCATCTGATGGGGGGGGCGGCAATTTTTATCTTGCCTAGGGCGGCAAAAATCCTTGCACCGGCCCTGGCTGGGGCTGGAGGCAGGACTGTTATGCTATGACAAACAGGAAAAAAAGACCTACATGTACTACAGACATTGTCCCTAAACTGCTCTGCTTTCTCCACCTTTAGCAAAAAAGGTTACTATCTCTCCATGGATTAAAGGGGTTGTCTAGAATTTCATTTTTAAATTACCAACCCCGCCCAGCAGTGAAGAAATCTATACTCGCCTACTCCCCGCCATTCCGTACTAGCACCATATCTGTCTTCACTGGACTTTCAATCCCTGTCTATCAGCTAATGCATGGACAGTGTCATGTGCTACTCTACAGCCAATGAGTGACGTCAGCGGTGATGTGTCCTCAAGCAGCACAAAAAGCTCCTGGCATATACACAACTGGCAAAAAGAATATTTGAAAAACTTAAAGGGGTTTTGTCACTTCAGCAAATGATATTTATCATGTAGAGAAAGTTATTACAAGGCCCTTACTAATGTATTGTGATTGTCCATATTGCCTCCTTTGCTGGCTGGATTTATTTTTCCATCACATTATACACTGCTTGTTTCCATGGTTACAGACCACCCTGCAATCCATCAGTGGTGGTCATGCTTGCACAATATAGGAAAAGCGTCAGCCTCTCGGGTGGCTGGGACCATGGGAGCGCACATAAGCTAGTGCTTTTTCCTATATTGTGCAAGCACGATCACCACTGATGGATTGCAGATTGGTCTGTAACCATGGAAACGAGCAGTGTATAACGTGATGGCAAATTAATCCAGCCACCAAAGGAAGTAATATGGATAATAACAGTATATTAGCAAGTGGCTTGTATTAACTTTCTCTACATGATAAATTCCACTTACTGAAGTGAGACAACCCCTTTAATGTGACTGACCTGAGATTGACAAAGTATAAACAGGCGCAGCATGAGGAACAACAGGAACAATAGGAATTATTCCAACACCCTGTCACGGCTCTGGCACAGTCTTCTTGTTGTGCGCCGTGACACGTTAGCCTTGCATGCTGGTTGCCAGGGGCAACGTGTTGCTGTGCAGCATGTGTGTGCTTTCCTCCTCCTTCTGGTTCTTTTCCTGTCTGGTGCTGGAGGGGTTAACTTCCTGGCTAGGTGTGATCTGGGTGTAGCCTCATGGCTCTTCTTAATCTTGTGTTGAGCCTGAGGTCAGTAGTACTCCAGCCTTGGTGTGTGCTGGAGCTATGCTCCTTCCCTGGATATTCCATCCGTCCAGTGTGAGGGCCACCTAGTTAGACATTGAGGTCATCTGATATTATCCTATGTATTTTTCCCTTCCTTCCCTTGTTTATGTTTGGTGAGGGTTTATGTACGGGGTGTGTTGTTATGTCTAGTGTTGTGTGTAGCTGGCCAGCTAAGACCTGTCCTAGGTTGCTAATAGGGGTTATATGTTAAAGATAAAAGATGTTATATGTTAAAGATATATATGTTATATGTTAAAGACAAAATCTGAGTTATTTACTGTGACTTCATATTTTTGGATGTCATGTAACAGTTATATATTGTGTTCACAGAAGCAGGAAGATAACATGACTTTAAGATTCATTATATGAATGTAAGGTAAGCTCAATGACACTGCAGAATTAACAGAAATTATAATAGAGTTAAACTGTTGTTACTGCCTAGGAGTCTTAACTAATCACAGCCAGCCTCACACTGAGCAGGAGTCTTGACCAATCACAACCAATATTACACTCAGCCTGTGTGGGAAACCCCCTAGCTGCTAGAATCATTACATCAGAGAACAAGAGCAGAACAGACATTCACTCCACTAAGAGCTGAGTTTTATGGAAGCAAAGAGGCCAAAATAGGTATTTAGAACAGTTATATAATGTTTCTATTGTTAGTATTGTGAGCAGAACTGTATACTGAATTAGTTATATGTGTTTACTTACAGTTCCACTGAACTGCTCATACCAGATCATATTGAGCCATAAAAAGCAAATAATCTGCAAATAGTTACTGCAAACTGCAAACCAATAGCAAATCTCAGATATGCTCCCCAGAGAGAAAAAAGTGCTTAAATAACTTAAATTGAGTGCAGATACTGAAGAGAGAAATATATCCACCATTTTATGTTGAATGACAAGATTAAACAGTTGAGCCGCCATTTTGTTATACTTTATTCAACACGTTTTGTACATGTACTATCTGCTGCGGACGTGGCCACATTGTGTTCCATGTCTGGTCTGTTTGGTGTGTTGTTTAGCATGGTTGCTAGACATCCCCTTGTTTGTCTGTGCCTTCGGAAAGGGGTCTCAGGGTTCCCTGGAGGGGGAACTACAAGTCAGTGAGCAGCTCTGCCTGGAGCTGCCATACATCCTGTCCGCATGGGGGTCCAGGTAGTTGTTTGTGTCGGTGTTCCATTCTGTTGCAGTGGTAGGTAAGTGCTAGTTGTTCCGGTATGTTGTTGTATCACTGGGCTCTTACCTGCCGCTCCAGTTGCTATTCACTGTCTTCCCCTACCCTTGCTGCTGGCCTGTGAGACTCCTGTTCTTCTGTGTTCTGGAGGAACAGGTCATCTCTAGCTCCTAACCTTTATTCAGAGGGCGACTTAGGGTCCGAGGTTCCTGTGTATGAGCCCACCTACCATCTGGCTCTGCTCATACGGTTAGGAGTTAGGGCCAGGATTAGGGTGGCTTTAGGAGGTGACCTGCTCCCTGTTCCTGGTGTTCTTGCCTAGCTGCTTCCTTGTTTACCAACGCTTTACAGTGGGAAGTTTTCCCCCACTCCCCCACAGTCAACAACTACTTATCCTGTTAGCCCTCTTTCACACGAGCATGATGGATTGGCTCCGGATGCATTCAGGGAGCGTTCAGTGAAACTCACACTATTTTTCAAGCAACTTCAGTCAGTTTTGTCTGCGACTGTGTTCAGTTGTTAAGTTTTTTTCTGCAAGTGGAATGCGTTTTTCATGGGTTTTTCATGCACGTAATAAAAAACTGAAGGTTTACAAACAACTTCTCTTAGCAACCATCAGTGAAACGCATTGCATCCACTGAAGCCCCATTCACTTCTATGGGGCCAGGGCTGCGTAAAAAATATAGAACATGATGCATTTTTCACTGATGCGTGAAAAAAAACTGCTCATGTACACAGACCAATTGAAATGAATGGATCAGTATTCAGAGCGGGTCCTATGCAATCACGTCACGCATTGCACCAGTGCGGAAAACTCGCTCATGTGAAAGGGGCCTTAGTCCCATAGGCTGGTTTGAGTTTTCAAATGTGTACTTGGGTAATGGTTTCGTCATAGAATCAGCTACTATTTATTCAGTTCACAGTAAGCAAACTCAATTATTCCCTGTTCCACCAAATCAAACAGGTGATGATATTTTACATCAATGTGCTTGGTTCTTGCGCTAATTTTCTCACTACTTGCAAGTTTAATACATGCTTGATTGTCTTCATAGACTATTGTTGGTTGACTTAAAGGGAACCTGTCATGAACTTTATGCTGCCCATACTAACAGCAGAATAAAGTAGAGACAGTTGAGTTGATTTCAGCGGTCTGTCATTTATAAGTAAAAAGTAAGTGGTTGCCGAGAACCAACATCACAATCATTGCAGACTGGGCCTGGGAAAGAGTCCCGGCCACCTGAGAACAGTCCTGGTTATTCATGAATTCCTGCTCTCCTTGACCACCTGCTGATGACTGACAGTCTTCTAACTAGTTTTCTCCCTTTATCTCTAGGAGAGAACTGCCAATCATCCGCAGATGGGTGAGAGTGCAGGAGATTATGGATAACCATGACTCTTCTCAGGTAGATTTGACTCTTTTCCAGGCCTGTGCTGCAATGAATACGATGCTGGTTCTCTGCAACCACTTACTTTTAGCTCATGAGTGACACACCGCTAAAATCAGCATTTCTGTCACTAATTTATGCTGCCCTCAGTGAGGTCAGCAGAAGGCATCTTTCACACGAAGGTTTTTTTTGCGAGTGTACGGGACGTTTTTTGCGTTCAGTATATGGTTCATATACGGAACCATTCATACGGAACCGTGTGCTGTCCGCATCAGTATGCAGTATGTCCGTTCCGTAGCCTCACAAAAAAAATTGAACATGTCCTATTCTTGTCTGTTTTAGGCATTGTTTAGGCATCGGTTTTTTTTTTTTGCGGATACGGAATTTGCAGACCGCAAAAAACATACGGTCGCATGCATGTAGCCTAAAAGATAGAACTTGTCCTATTCTTGTCTGCATCACGGACAAGGATAGTACTGTTCTTTTAGGGGCCAGATGTTCTGTTCCTTAAAAAACGGAAAGCACATCCTTTTTTTTTTTGCGGATCCATTTTTAAATGACTTCAAAATACTGAAAAAGCCATATGGTCATGTGCAATAGGCCTAAAGTTGATGACAGGTTCCCTTTAATGGCTATGTACACCTTTGGGGGTCATTTTTTTAAATTATTTCATTGTAAAAATCATTTTTTCAATTAGAGCCATTTTCTCTGTACCCAGCTGAGATGCTCTATTAGCAGGATCTAAACTTTCTTTCTCTTCTGTCAGGCAGGGAGCAGATGGACTCCTTATCTTTGCTCTCTGACCTTATAAACACTCATTAAAGCTCAATCCTTTTCTTACTGATAAGAATGTAGCTTAAAGAGATTAAGAAAATGAAAATACTTAAATATTACTTTAGTATAAATACATTCCCAAATAAATTTCATTAGCTATAATGGTTCATTTTATCTAGGGAGCAATCATTAGGAGAAATAAAATGGCGGCCGTCCTATTGCTACACACAAAACCTGTCCTAATAACACAGCAGGTTCCTGATACTCACATGTGCTCCTGATCTATACTTCGTTCCTGGAGGAAGATGGCGCAGCTCTTTAACTTGTCCTCCTGTGTAAGGCTGGGTTCACACGGGTGTCACGTTTGACGCCCGGATAAGAGGCGGGTGCGTTGTGGGAAAATGCGCAATTTTTCCACGCGAGTGCAAAGCGTTTTAATGCGTTTTGAACGCGCGTGGCAAAAATCAGCATGTTTGGTACCCAGACCCGAAGCCGGACTTCATCACTGAAGTCCGGTTTCGGGTTGAGTATTCTGTAGTTTTTATTATTTTCCCTTATAACATGGTTATATGGGAAAATAATAGCATTCTAAATACAGAATGCTATATTAACAGGGCAATAGAGGGTTAAAAAAAATCAACTCACCTCCTCCCATTGGTCGCATAGGTGCAAGGAACATCTTCTATCCTCATATCTGTTGGTTGAAAGACCTTCTGTGACGTCACTGGGTCACATGGTCCAATCATGGAAGCTTTTGATTGGACCATGTGACCCATGTGACCCAGTGACGTCACGAAAGGTCCTTTACCCAGCAGAATGAAGAAAGAAGAATGATCCCGTCACTTACACGATTAAAAGGGTGAGGTGAGTTAAAGTTTTTTTTATTTTTAACCCTCTCTTCCCCTTCCCTGATAACCATGTTATCAGGGAAAATAATAAAGATTGGGTCCCTGTCTCTTAGCAACCATGACGGGATAATCGCACTGTATCCACAGTTGCTTGCGATTTTCCCGCAGCCCCATTTACTTCTATGGGGCCTGTGTTGCGTGAAAAACTCAGAATATAGAGCATGCTGCGATTTTCACGCAACGCAAAAGTGATGCGTGAAAATCACCGCTCATGTGCACAGCCCCATAGAAATGAATGGGTCCAGATTCAGTGCGGGTGCAATGCGTTCACCTCACGCATTGCACCCGCGCGGAAATCACGCCCGTGTGAATGCAGCCTAAATAGGACAGGTTTTGTGTTGATTAGTAGGATGGCAGCCATTTAATTTTTCCTAATGATTGCTTCCCAGACAAAACGAGTTATTATAACTAATGAAAGGCATTTGGTAATATATTTATAATGAAGTAATATTTAAGTATTTTCATTTTCTATAATTCCCGGAGAACCCTTTTAAAAAAGTATTTATGACCTCTTAGCAGTTTAAAGATAAGGCTTATTGGATGACCAGCACAAAGTTAAAGTAGGATTCAAACAGCTAGAAAAGCAGTTAAAGGGGTATTCCCATCTTAATGATCACTGATAAATCTGTTAATGATTTAACAGTGATCATTTTTCTAAATATGTTTAATTAACTAATTCCCACCCCTTAGAAGAAAATGAAGATATACTTACCTGATTGTTGTCTTCCGTCTCCTCTGGTTACGGCCACCGCTCTCCTCCCGAATCGCGGTGGCCGCGCTTGCGCAGATGATTTCTTCTTTTCTCCCGGCCGAGCTGCGCGCAGTCCTACAAAGCGCACGCCGACGCCGCGCATGCACTATGGTGACTTCTTCCTGGCCAGTATAGTATACTTGCCAGGAAGAAGTCACCAGGGCGCATGCGGCGACGTGCGCGTTCAGTCCAGCGCGTGGCCCGGCTGGGAGAAGACGTCAATCAAGATGGAGCCCGCCCCCTGCCGAAACCAGGAAGTGAACGGCGCGCCGGAAGCAGGTAAGTATGAAAGAGCGTGATGGGAATACCCCTTTAACCCTTTGTGACAGAACAGTTCTATATTTTTAATAAAGACCCAAAATTAGTCAAATGCAATCATTAAAAAATTGCCCCCAAAGGTGTACATAGTCGTTAACCCTTTCTACCCCGGGCCAGTTTTCACCTTCCTGCCCAGGCCATTTTTTGCAAATCTGACATGTGTCACTTTATGTGGTAATAACTTTGGAACACTTTTACTTATCTAAGCCATTCTGAGAATGTTTTCTCGTGACATGTTGTATTTCAGGACAGTGGTAAATTTGAGTCAAAAATTTGGAAAAATTCACAACTTTTTAAATTAGAATTTCTCTACTTTTAAGACAGATAGTAATGTCTCATAAAATAGTTATTGCTGCTTTATGTTGGCATCATTTTGTAAATGTCATTTTATTTTTTTAAGCCCTTAGAAGGCTTAGAAGTTTAGAAGCATAGTATTTTATTGAATTTTTGACAGTATAATCAAAATATCAAGCATTGTATATTGGTACAATAAAAAGGTCGGATATAAACAGAAAAGAAAGGTAGATACAAAATACAAGTAAATATATAAATACCAGCAGTACACCTCCCTAAGAGGTACTTTAGCAAACACCGAGGGCACAGTTTAGTAAGATATCTAGCATTAGAGCAGTAATCATCAAAACATGCAGGACATCAAGATTAATAAAGACACATGGGAAACAAATGTAAAAGCGATTATCTACAGTAACCTCCACTTCCCAGCGCATGGAGAGACAATCATAAACCCAAGATGGGATAATAAGATGGCATCCGGCAATGGGGTGGCTAGTGAGCTGGATAACCAGGGTAACCACTGATTGTGAGCATGTGTCCTGGACCGCAAATTTGGAGAATACATCAATTAGTGTTGCATATGCTGATTAACCAATTGTTGGACCTCCAACAGCTTAGGGGTAATACTCTGTTTCCAGTGACAGGCAATAACGGTCCGTGTGGCAGTGAGAATAAGTGCAACTACCCATCTGTTTGTAATTGGGATGTCAGACAGCTTTATACACAAGATAGCCAGAGCAGGTTCGAGGACAAAGGACGATCCAATGATCTCCTCGATAACTTTGGCAACATCCTGCCATAAAGGTAAGGTGAGTGGGCAGAACCACCACATATGGGCTGGAGTTCCCCTACACCCACACCCTCTCCAACACAACGCCGAGTAGTTAGGTGTTATATGCAGCGCAGATTTTGATGGATTATTTTATGGGCGCCATTTGTTTTTATTTTTGGAGTGATTGTCTTATGTGGGGGCTTATTTTTTGCGAGATGAGTTGACCTTTTTATTGGTACCATTTTAGGATACATAAGATTTTGATTGCTTGGTATTACACTTTTTGTGAGGCAAGGTGAAAAAAGGCTGTTTTGGCACTGTTTTTTTTTTTTTTACTGCATTCACCTGATAGGGTCGATCATGTGATATTTTTATAGAGCCAGTCGATACAGACGCGTCAATACCTAATATGTATACTTTTTTTTCCTATTTTTTACATTTTTTTTATTACTTAATTATGGGTAAAGAACACTTTTTTTCTTAACTTGAAACTTTTTTTTTTAACATTTTATTTTTTACAGTATTCAGCTGAGGTGGCATATAATGTGATATTTTTATAGGGCAGGTTGTTACGGACTTTGGCGGTACCTAATATGTCTATTATTTTTATTTTAGTTTTACACATTAAATGCACTTTTGAACAGAATGAAATCTTGTGTTTGTGTTGCCATTTTCTGACTGCTCTATTTTTTTAATTTTTTCTGGCGATTGTCTTAGGTAGGATCTAATTTCTTGCGGGATGAGATGGCGGTTGGATTGGTACCATTTTGCGGTACATACGCCTTTTTGATCGCTTGGTGTTACACTTTTTGTGAGGCAAGGTGACAAAAAATGGCTGTTTTGGCACTGTTTTTTTTTTTTTTTACTGCATTCACCTGATAGGGTCGATCATGTGATATTTTTATAGAGCCAGTCGATACAGACGCGTCAATACCTAATATGTATACTTTTTTTTCCTATTTTTTACATTTTTTTTTATTACTTAATTATGGGTAAAGAACACTTTTTTTCTTAACTTGAAACTTTTTTTTTTTATTATACAAAACTTTATTTTAACTTTTATTTTTTCCACTACTTTTGGGGGTCTGATCCCCTGTACAATGCATTACAATACATCTGTATTGTAATGCATTGGCTGTAAGTGTATTACCAATGTAATACACTTACAGCTTCCTGTCTTTGAGATCCAGGGGGTTGGATCTCACTGGCTAACAGGGATGGCAGCTACAATGCCTAAGGAAGGCATCGGGCTGCCGTCCCAGCCATCGAGTCCACGTCACAGCATGGGGACCCAGTGGGGCCGGGTGGGAGCTCCCTCCCCCCACACATGCTGCGGTCAGTGTGACCGCGGCATAGTGAGGGTTAATGCGCCGGCATCTGTGTTTTCACTGATGCTGGCGCATACAGCAGGGGTCCGGCTAAGGGAACAGCCGGTCCCCTGCAGCTGATCAGGCGGACGCAGCTCCTGCATGCGCCCGATCAGCGTACCGTAGTACTACGCCGCTGGTCAGAAAGTCACTTCCCGCAGCGCCGTACTATTATGCCGTTGATCGGGAAAGGGTTAATAGTTCACCAAGATCTTCCAAGAATTGATTCAACCAGATTACTTCTTGACTGGTGTAGGCTGCAGATACATATTCCATTTCTATAGAAGACGAAGCAACATCGACATTGCCCGTGCATTGGGGACCGCAATTTGCAGTCCCCAATGCACGGAACGGATGCACAGCGTTTGTGTGTAAGAGGCCAACTTGAATACAGGGCCAATTCTATCTCTTCTGCTGCCTGAGGCAAAAATTTAAATGGGGCCTCCCTGCCATTAAAAAATAGTATGAAAGCCAAGTAGCCACCGAACTCCAGGACTGTCCTGCCAGATTTGGGGTGGTACACGAACAGATAATGTTGTTATGACCTGCAGTCCTATGTAACACCACAGGTAACACAGTGATACATCTCTGAGTACAAATACTATAGTAAATGTTACCTGCAGACCTTTGTAACAGCACAGATAACACAATGATGGCTATCTGAGTACAGAAAATGTAGTAGTGTTACCTGCAGTCCTATGTAAAGCCACACTAATCCAGATCATATGGTAGTGTTGTAATGACCCAGAGTTACCACCTCCTTTTGTACCTCCACTATTTCTAATGTGTGATCCTGTGTCATCTCTTATATTTATTACCATATCCTGCAATGTGTATATGCATTTTCTTATAAACTGCTGTTTACATGTAATGTGGCTTGTCTACCAGTGGGTGGCAGCTAATCTGTGCAGAAATAGTTTCTTCTTTAGAGAGGGAGGAGTTTAGTTAGCCAGTGGGTCAGTCTAGCCTACCCCCTCCTGGGGAAAGGTTGTGTGTTGGCTAGCAGAGCACTGCCTGCTCTGCTAGGCCCCAGAGGCCCTGCCTCTGAAGTCCTTTATGGTTGCTTATCCCCTACTGGGCTTGCATTGACTCCCAAGCTAACAGAGCTGGATGCCAGGACAAGAAGTTTCTAGGAGTAAGAGACAGACTACAGACAGCTAAGTTCCAACAGAAGAGGAAGAGTTTCCTATTTACCCAGCCAAGCATAGCTGAACTGAGAGAGCTACCGCATAGCAGAGCTGAGAGTGTTGCAGAGAAGTGTTTACCTGCACAGATTATGCCAATACCTGCTGATAACCAAGATAAAGTTTGGAAACCGTTTATGCCAAGTAAATGTGTTCAAGATTACTTTTAAGTCTGGACTCCATTTACTCTACCTATCCATCATCCAAGTTCAACTACCCTTCCTGCACTGCTTCGGACCACATCGCATCTGGGATCCAACCATATCCAGGTAGGAACACCGTGACACGTGTATACAATATCTACAGAGACTGTAGGACACCCCCCTACAAAGGGTACTCCAAATCCTCGCTGCTTCATGGCAGCTGGTGTCACGACTACTTGCTCTAAAAGAGGGACATATTTTGTAGAAACCTCCAGACCGCTAGCTGATGGGCTTATAAATACTCATCAAAGTTCAATCCTTATGTTGTAATATTTCAAAAGTGTTAACAGGCACTCAATCACCAGGAACTGTACCGAAACCAGACATTTATTGTATCAAAATATGAATAAAATCAATGTAAGCAAAGATATATACACATTAAAATATATAAAATAAAAATAAAAAACAACATAAAAAATAAATTGGTGAAAGATACACAGATGTCAGTTATGTGTTCTCCTGTCTAACTTAGTCAGGGACAGCGAGCTGCTGGTGGCACATAGGACTATGACTAAGGAAGACAGGGACACATCCTGATCAGTATATACAATATAGTTGAATCCACAGAGAAGGGAGCTCAATGTGATCTTAATATGTCTATCATGTTAATCCAATTTAAAAATGTCCTTTTTGTATCTGAATGAAAATCAATGTTCATTAATTGTGAACAACCGTAAATAATGTCAATTCATCATGATTCCATGATTTCCAATTAATGTCCATGATTATATGCAATAAATAGTTTCTTATTGAAATATTGTGGACTTATACATTCTTGCCACAGGGGCCAATAGTTTAACATATTTTAGTTGTTCATTATCCCTTTTTCATACCTTTATTCTTGATAAATGAGCTATGGAGACTTCCAGTTATACTCCCCCACTAATTGGCCTCTATCAGAGAAATACATAAAAAAACGCACCTGCGTTTTTGATGCATTTTTACTGTGTTTATTTGTAAAAACAGATCATTTATCTATTACAGACACTAAGAGCATTTAGTGGACCATTTCTCACTTCAGAGATTTTATAATTATGTAATTATACATTCTGTGTTCACTAATGAAACCTCTATATATTATTCCTATAAAGTTAAAGAAAACATGTGACTATCTATTTTGAATTCTTCTTATCCAATCATTCCTACCTTTATTTTCTATTTCTATATATTATTCCTATCATTTCCTTTCTATCTTCTTTATTCTTTTCTTTTTTTTCTTTTTCATTTTTATTTTCTATTTCAGATGGATCATATTAAGGGAGGAGCGTACTTCATGAAGACTATAAAAAATGGTCTTGAACAACATTCGTTATCTAAACATTATAAAAAGTTCCCAAAAAGATCCATCAACACTTACCTTTATAGCTCTCGAAAAAGCGAGGAAACAGTGGAGGGGAGGAGATCATATAGCATCTATGTCAAGAAGGGAATCCAGGAGAATCTTTGAGTTTGACACTCTAATCCCAAATGGGTGTGAATGCAGAAATTGAACTTTTTGGATTTTTGTAGAGTTGGGATGGGTGCCGTTCATGGACTCGACATCGAGATCCGGCTGTTTACCAGCACCTCGATCTTGCCTCCGTGGGAAGCCCCCATCCCCAATCTTCCTCTTCTTTATTAAGTACGCTCCTTTCTTAATATGATCCATCTGAAATAAAAAATAAAAACGAAAAAGAAAATTGAAAAGAAAAAGAGAATAAAATGAATAAAGAAAATAGAAAGGAAATGAGAGGAATAATATATAGAAGTAGAAAATAAAGGACGCACTAAAAACACATCAAAACGCAGGTGCGTTTTTTTCATATATTTCACCGATAGAGGCCAATTAGTGGGGGAGTATAACTTGAAGTCTCCATAGCTCATTTAACAAGAATGAAGGTATGCAAAAAGGGATAATGAATAATGTTGATCACGAATATTCTAATCACAAATTTTTTTTAAAAATGCGCATCATTAGTGCTGATTTGCACAATCGCAAAAATAATGACTGGAGATCGCGAATTCTAGAATTTGCTAATTTATTCAGAATATTATGCAAAAAATTAGTGAAATATCGCAACAACTAATATTGCCTATGCCGCTCATCAATAATAATGAACAATTAAACTATGTTAAACTATTGGCATTTGTGGCAAGAATGTATAGGTCCACAATATTTCAAGAAGAGAGAATTTCTTCTCCGTTGTATTTCTTCCTTCTTTATAATTTCTTTCTTTTATATTTTATTTACCTCTGAAGAAATACATGCAGATGCGTTTTCGGTAATAAGTGGAATTAGTGGTTAAATGGATATCTCCATAATTGGTCCACTATGAATAATGATTATACAAGTTTTTCTTTTCTAATATATTTTTAGTACACCAGTATATTTATTATTTATTAAAGGTATAATTGTATGGATGTCAATGTGAGGATCCACCTCACCTTTTCTGTTGAAACCTAGAGAAAAGTTCGCTCCACCCATGTATTGGGTATAAATATCATTAGCCTATGGATTACTTGTAAGAGCCACTGAAGAAGGAGCTTGTTGCTCCGAAACGTGTATGGTACGACTACAGTAATCCGAAGAGATCCCCCGTATAATTACAGAACGATACAGGACTGAAAGATTTGAACGCTTGATACAAGGATCCAAGGTACATCAATTAACAGGGCGCCACATTGGAGATCAAGCAAACAGTCCGATCACGGGGGGCGCCACGTGGGACGCCGAACACAGGCGATGCACCATTTGTGACACGGGGAGTCAGGAGGTTTGGTTCAGGAGTGAAACACCACTCGAATAGAAGACCTACTCCAGTGAAGCCAACGATGTGGTAAAATCTAACCATTTGCAACAAAGAGAGTCACTCTATTTATATAAATATCTAAACCACAGTGACAACAACTGCCTAAATTATTAACTATACCATCATCTACATCTTCTAAGGAATATAATATATATACACCGTGAATTATGAACACTGATTAATAATATCTAAATCAAGTTACCTTTTTATGTTAATAATTATGTGCATTGATTTATGAATGAAATTGAACTATTCATATTACCATTTGCATCTAGAGAAGAATATATCCACCTATCATGAATACTGATTCATAAATCAAATTGCATACAACATCTGGATCAAGTTACTATTTATTGTATATAATCATGGACATTAATTAGAAAATGAAAAGGAATCATGATGAATTGACATTATTTACGGTTGTTTGCAATTAATGAACATTGATTTTCTTTTGGATACAAGAAGGACTTTATAATTGGATTAACATGATTATTGGATGAAATAGACATATTAAGATCACATTGAGCTCCCTTCTACTTGGATTCAACTATATTGTGTATACTGATCAGGATGTGTCCCTGTCTTCCTTAGGGTAATTTCACACTAGCGTTGTTCGGATCCATTAGACTTATTCATTGAAATACCAGATCCGTCTTTCCGGTATTATACAGAATAACGGATCAGGTATTTCACTTTAAATTAGACTGGTACAGTTTTGTCATGAAATAGAACTTGTTGCTGAGATTCATGCACTTTCTGTAGCTCCTCTCTATCTCTTCTGCAGTTTCACATTTACATATGTGCACAATCTGATAACAACATCTATACTAAGGAACACAGTGCTCTGTGCTTTCTGATCCTTCTTCAGCCAATCCTCTGGTAGTGGGTCTGGTTTACATTCTTGTGTGAATTTCCGCATCCCTTTTTTTTATAAAGAAGCATCTTCTTTTTGAATTTCCAGGATTGGTAGTTATGGTTAGTCAGGACTGTTGAGCTACTGCTGTTGTCCTGCTGTGTGCTGCTGGACCCATAGCCTGTTGGCAGTGGATTAATCAGGTCTTCATCAGGTGTAGCACGAGGAACCACAGGTTTTTATTCAGAAATAACAGCACAACACATGAATAAACCTTAACCACTTTGCATCCGCCCATAGGATATAAACGTCCTATGGGTGGATTTTTTTTATCTATGTTCTGGAATGTCCATTCAGAGATGGCAGCTGCACGCTAATCATGCAACTGCCGACCGGGGGGCCTGCTGTCAGTGACAGCAGGGCAACCCAGAGAGAAGGCAGGGACAGTTCCCAGGAGTCCCTGCCTTCTAGATCACTGTATACACAGTGCTCAATGAGCACTGTGTATACAGAACAGGAAACGCTATGCGCTTCCTGTCCGGACCCGGTGGTCATGTGACCGCCGGGGCTGGGAGAGTGCAGGAGCTGTCGGATCTACCATTAACCTCGATCAGCCCTGCACTGAGGCTGTACAGTGCTGTATTATGCTGTACAGTCTCTCTGGGGGGTGTATTGTTCCTGTACTTAAAGTTAAATGTCCCCCAGAGGTCTTGTATGACCTTATGGGGGACGCATGGTGTAAAATAGAGTGTTTTAAAAAAAGATAATTCCCCAATTAAGTAATTTAAAAAAATGTTAAAAATAGAAAAAATTATATAAAATGGACTTATTTGGTATTGCCGCGTCCGTAACGACCTGCTCTATAAATATATCACATGACCCACCCCGTCCAATAAACACCATAAGGAAAATACAGTAAATGATAACTGTGTCAAAAAAAGCCATTTTTGTCACCTTACATCACAAAAAGTGAAACACCAAGTGATCAAAAAGGCGTATCTCCCACAGAATGGTACCATAAAACCGTCACCTTATCCCGCAAAATATGAGCCCCTACATAAGAAAATCGCTCAAAGAATAAAAAACCTATAGCTCTCAGAACATGGAGACATTAAAACATCATTTTTTTGTTTCAAAAGTGCTATTATTGTGTTAAAGTGAAATAAATAAAAAGAAGTATACATATCAGGTATCAACACATCTGTTATAAGCATCTCTATAAAAATATCACATGACCTAACTTCTCAGGTGTACACTGTAAAAAAATAAAAAATAAAAACAGTGCCAAAAAAAGCCATTTTCTGTCACCTTAAATCACAAAAATTGCAACACCAAGCGATCAAAAAGGCGTATGCCCCCCAAAATAGTACCAGTCAAACCGTCACCTCATCCCGCAAAAAATGAGACCCTACCTAAGACAATCAGTCAAAAAATTAAAAAAAACTATGACTCTCAGACAATGGAGACACTAAAATATGTATTTTTTTTTTGCTTCAAAATTGCTATTATTGTGTTAAAGTGAAATAAAATAAAAAAGTTGACATATTAGGTATCACCACATCTGTAACAACCAGCGCTATAAAAATATCACATGACCTAACCCCTCAGGTGAATACCGTAAACATTTTTGTAATAAAAACAGTGCCATGGCTCTCATTTCTCTCAGCAAAAATGCTATTGTGTAAAAAATAAATAAGAAAAAATATACATATTAGGTATTGTCACGTCTGTAGCGATCTGCTCTATAAAAATATCTCATGACCCAACCCCTCAGGTGAACGTTGTAAAAATTTATAAATAAAAACTGCTAAAACAACCAATTTTTTGGTCACCTTGCCCCATAAAGTGTAATAAATATTAATCAAAAAATCATATGTACCCAAAAATGGTACCAATAAAAATGTCAACTCTTCCTGCAAAGATCGAGCCCCTGCACAAGAGGATCGGCAGAAAAATAAAAAAAATATTGCATACAGAATATGGAGACACAAAAACATATTTTTCTTTTCAAAAATTCTTTATTATGTAAAACTGAAACAAACAAACAAAGAAAGTAGACATATTTTATATCATTGCGTCCATAACAACCTGCTCTATAAAAATAGCACATGATCTAACCTGTCAGATGAATGTTGTAAAAAAATTCAAAATAAAAACAGTGCCAAAACAGCAATTTTTTGGTTACCTTGCCTCACAAAAAACATAATACAGAGCAATTAAAAATCATATGTACCCTAAAATAGTACCAATAAAACTGTCACCTTATCCCCTAGTTTCCAAAATGGGGTCACTTTTTGGGAGTTTCTACTGTAAGGGTGCATCAGGGGGGCTTCAAATGGGACATGGCATCTTAAAACCAGTTCAGCAAAATCTGCTTTCCAAAAACCATACAGCGTTCCTTTTCTTCTGTGCCCTGCCGTGTGCCCTTACATCAGTTTCCGACCACTTGTGGGGTGTATCTGTAAGGCCTCATGCACACGACCGTTGGTGTTTTGGGGTCCGCAAACCGCGGATCCGCAAAACACGGAAGCTGCTCTGCGTAAATTGCGGAACGGAACGTGGCCCATTGTAGAAATGCCTATTCTTGTCCGCAAAATGGACAAGAATAGGACATGCTCTATTTTTTTTGTGGGGACACGGAACAGAGCAACGGATGCGGACACCACACGGAGTGCTGTCCGCATCTTTTGCGGCCCCATTGAAGTGAATGTGTCCGCGTCCGAGCCGCAAAATATGCGGCTCGGACGCGGACCACAACAACGGCCGTGTGCATGAGGCCTAAACCACAGAATCAGGGTAATAAATGTTGAGTTTTGTTCGGCTGTTAACCCTAGATTTGTTAAAGAAAAAAATGGATTAAATGGAAAATCTGGCAAAAAAGTGAAATTTAGAAATTGAATCTCCATTTTTCTTTAATTCTTGTGGAACACCTAAAGGGTTAACAAAGTTTGTGAAATCAGTTTTGAGTAACTTGAGGGGTGTAGTTTCTACAATGGGTCATTTATGGGGGGTATCCACTATGTAAGCCCCACAAAGTGACTTCAGACCTGAACTGGTCCTTATAAAGTGGGTTTTGGAAATTTTCTTAAACATTTTAAGAATTGCTTCTAAAATTCCAAACCTTCTAACGTCCTTAAACAATTCAATTATATTTACAAAATGATGCCAACATAGTAGTAGACATATGGGGAATGTTAAGTAATAAATATTTTATGAGGTATCACTTTCTGTTTTAAAAGCAGAGAAATAGAAATTTTGAAAATTGCGAAGTTTTTAAAATTTTTGGTACATAAAGTGACAATTGTCAGATTTTCAAAATTAGGCCTGGTCAGGAAGGGGGTAAATGGCACGGATGTGAAGTGGTTAAAGTAAGATCAGAATCTCAACACTATCCGCTTCTGGCTTTCTACTCTCTCAACTGTCACTCTGTACATGTGCAGCAAGTCTCCGCCCCATCCTGCCTTTTCTTTTTAGCAGTACTTTATTAACAACATAACACTGTGTCTGGAAACAGGCAGTCACATAATGTAGTTGTTGCAATACACAGAACAATAAGCATTATTCCAACAAATCTGCTCGTGGTGCTTGGTTAGTGTTCATTCAACCAAGGTGGGTCACCCTTTATTTTGGATTCTGCTGCAGGGTCACATTAATACTGGGTGGAATCTCCCCTTTCTCTGATGTAGGTTGTCACTCATGGTAATGGTCATACAAATGCTGGATATCCTCCTGTGGTATGTCGTTCCAAGTTCTTTCAACTTGGACCCGTAGTTCAGCCAAGATGGTTGTTATAGGTTGTGCATTTGAAGGACCGCTTGGTCCATAGTCACTTTCAGGAACAGAGTATGACTTCTCCCTTATGGCTCTCGAAAACCACGGGTTGTTTTTATTGCGGTCAATGTGTTATGTGCCGATATATTGATCAGGGCCACTATTTCACTGGAACAAATACAGGCAAGAAATATGAGATCAAACAGTTTATTAACTGTAAGACCAAAGGGGTCATTTATAGAGCCACCTGTGAATGTGGCCTTGAATATATCGGTAAAACCACCCGTGAGTTACGAAGAAGAACGGGAGAACATGTGGGAGACATCAAACATCAAAGAAGTACCCCCATTGCCACCCATATAAAAGAACGACATGGTGGAGATTTCTCTAAACTCCGCTTCATGGGGATTGAGAAAGTAACCCCAATAAAAAGAGGAGGTAATTGGGAACGAAAGGTGCTACAACGTGAAACATGGTGGATTTTTGAATTAAAGACAGTAGCTCCAAAGGGCTTGAATGAACAGCTGTCTTTTGGTTGCTATATCTGAGTAAATTACCCACCCCTGGCGGCCTATATATTACCATTCTTTATTTAGGATTGATGGTTTTGGGCATATTGAGGTGATTAATTTTCTTTAGCTGAGACATCAAATTTTCAGGATTCCTATGTCGATCATTGATGACTTGTGATATACCTGATGGAGTTCTATCATCACCCTGCGCTGGCATAGGTGGAACACTATTTAGTGTTCCTGGTCGGTTATCACAGAATGTCATTTACCATATCTCTATACATTATAGCAATATCCTTAAAAACGTTTTATTAATTAAGTAACACTTTATTAACATCCTTTGGTGTAGTTTAGTATTTCCTTCTCTGGGTTGTGATACAGTGTTGTATGAAACAGTGAGTAGAAGTACATACTTACCTCGGTCCGTGATAAGTGCAAATATTGATATAACATGAGACACCTGCTAAAAATCCTTTTAAAAATGCCCCCTTTAGAATGCATAATTTACATATTTTACTTATTCATTTCTTCTTTCTGGGGGTACATCTTTCCTTCGTGGCGAATAAGAGGCGTGTGTATAACTCTATTACACGCCCCTCAACACGAAGCCACTGTGGAAACGGAACTCTGACAAAGTATAGAGGACCTGCGATCACGTGATCAACAATAGCGCTGACGTAGCGGTCATGTGACCTCTGACGTTGCGGTCATGTGACCGATGACGCGATTTTAATCGTTCCGTGATTAGACAGGTGAGTTCAGGAGGAGGTCCATACTTGAGAGCGGGACGACAAGGGCATTTAAAAACCCGCAGAGCGTCCCGAAATAAGGCTGCCACATGCAAGACGTACGGATGTCTCCCACAAACAGTGGTTGAGACGCCAGTTAGGCAACACCATATGCCATACAGCAGCGCGACCTAACATGGGAACGGTAACCTGGTGCTGCGCATCTTTTCAAACAGATAAGTAATGAACCGTTCCTTACTCTGTTGATTTGTTTTACTCCCTGATGATTTGGCTGTTGCCAAAAGAAACGCGTTGGGATGTAACTTAACATGGTTAATGTGCATGATTTGTAGCGATACTGCTGGCACACTGTACTATATCATTTCTTTGGACGAATGATCCGGGCAGTCCTCACCTAAATAGGGACATTTAGGGAAAGCGAGCCAGTCTTATACCTTGAGGCAGTGGTAGAGCGCAAGTAGGATCCAGCGACCCGGTCCTGTGCTCTCCTCCGTATGGCTGTGACTGTCCCTTTCTCTATCTTAGATAGTGATTTTGTTCATGGTCTGGTGGTTAACATTGGGTTTAGTTTTAAATAATTATAATAAAGACTATTTTTAATAGGGATACGTTATTTTGTGCCTAGTCTATTCAAGGTATCCGGTTCTTGCAATAATAAGCAAGAAGGTGTTGTTTTCTAATTTCGTTATAGGTTGTGCATAGGAATCTGTCACCCTATCCAGTCCCAAACATTCTCAATATGGGAGAGATCTAGTGATCAAGCTGGTCAGGAAATCTGCTAGATACCCTGCAGAGCAAGTTATGTTGGGTGGGCAGTGTGTGGGTGAGAACACTACATATATAGGAGCCTCCTATTCGAGGATAATGTTGAGGAACCTTCAAGAGATGGCTTGAATACAGTGTGTGAAGAGCTTATGAGGTGGACATAAGATACCCCTTATTGTTACCATCAAAACTTTGCTCAATTTATCAAATGAGTAGTTTCTTTCGTACAGATCCTTCAACAAAAGAGGGGAAGGGGCTCATCTCATTCACCATTTTCTACGCCTGTTTTAGACGTAGAAAAAGGTCTAAATGTAAGACAGCTAGGAAGCTATCTTACATTTAGGCCCCATTCACGCGTCCGCATTTTAGTACGCATCTATTCCGCGATTCTGCGGAATGGATGCGGACCCATTCATTGTGAATGGGGCTGGATGTGATGCGGAGAGCACACTATGTGCTCTCCGCTTACGCATTTGCGGAGCCGCGGCCCCGAACTTCCGGGTTTCGGCCCCGAAGCATCCGGCCGCGGCTCCGCAAAAGATAGAGCATGTTCTATTTTTGTCCGCAGCCTGCGTACAAGAATAGGCATCTCCATGGGGAGTGCCGGCATGGTGTGTTTCGGATCCGCAATTTGCGGATTCGCAACACACCACAGACGTGTGAATGGAGCCTTAAACTGGAGCTGGATATGCCGAAGTTATGGAGAGCCTGGCCTGCGCCTCTTCATAACCTTGGTGGAACCACCGCATGCTATGGGCCTTTATTAAGATCGGCGTCTAAAATGCGGGTCTTAATAAATGTGCCACATACTTTGTAAGGCTGAAAAAAAGACATCCATCCTACAGTTCATCCTGTTTCCTACAAGTTGATCCAGAGGAAGGAAAAAAAACTGTGAGGTAAAAGATGATTTTTCTCATTTTTTGGGGAAAAATTCCTTCCTGACTCCAATCAGGCAATCAGAATGGTCTGGCTACAGTTAGGCCCCTTTCACACGAGCAAGTTTGGTGCGTGGGTGCAATGCGTGACGTGAACGCATAGCACCTGCACTAAATTCTGACCCATTCATTTCATATCATTTCACGCATCACTTCTGCGTTGCGTGAAAATCGCAGCATCTTCTATATTCTGCGTTTTTCACGCAGCTATGGCCCCATAGAAGTGAATGGGGCTGCGTGAAAAACGCATTGCATCCGCAAGCAAGTGCGGGTGTGATGCGTTTTTCACTGATGGTTGCTAGGAGATGTTGTTTGTAAACCTTCAGTTTTTTATCACGCACGTGAAAAACGCATCAAAACGCATTGCACCCGCGCAGAAAAAACTGAACAACTGAACGCAATCGCAGGCAAAACTGAATAGCTTTGCCTGTAAAATCGCACAGTTTTCACTGAACGCATCCCAACGCATCCGGACCTAATCCGGACACACTCGTGTGAAAAAGGCCTTAAGGACACATTATGTGTCTGAAACGTGTCAGCTTTTTGATGTGTACACTTTGTTTTTAAAAGTTTGGAATAAAACTTGCAATATTTTAATGGAAGATACACTTGCTGGAAAATTTTCCTGGATTATTCTTGTGATTGCTTTGTCTTGGAGTCGGCCCAGTGCTTCAATGTGGGTACAGAAGAAGAAGGTGAGCTGTGAACTGTTTTGTTTTATATTAAATCAGAATAACTTCCTGGATCAAACTATAACTGGAACTATAACATGTAATATTATTACACTCCAGAAATACATCCAGGTCCCTCTTGGGCTCTTTTAGTGAACTCACTTTTACCACTTCCTAAGGCAGAGAGTTCCATAGTCTCACTGCTCTTACTGTAAAGAATCCTCTTCTATGTTTGTGTAGAAGTCTTCTTTCCTCTAGACGTAGAGGATGTCCCCTCGTCACAGTCACGGTCCTGGGTATTAATAGATCATGGCAGAAATCTCTGTACTGACCCCTGATGTATTTATAGATAGTTATTAATTCTTCCCTCTGATTCCCATACCAGTTATTATTTTAGTTGCCCTCCTCTGAACCCTCTCCAGCTCTGCTATGTCTGCTATTGTTCACAGGAGCCCAGAATTGTACACAGTACTCCATGTGTGGTCTGACTAGTGATTTGTAATGTGACACGAATATATCCCCTTATACATCTAAACCCCTTTTGATACAACCCATAATCTTGGTAATTTTTTTTTTTTTGTGTGTGTGTGTGTTTATGGTTTTCTGGATATAATTTTATGAAGTCACTCGATATATTTAACTTCCTCCTTTGTTTGGATCTTTACTATAGCAAACAGTCTTGTTTACCATTACTGTGAACAGAGAGAACCCCCCTGTAGTAACTCGATTAGAGCATCACATATTACACTGATAAGTGCAAGGCATCTGTGATCATCGTTATCTAGGTCTATCAAGAGAACAATAGTGCTGGTATACAGTTATCCCAATTCCACAGCTACCATTATCATGAGAATTAACATCTTCCCCCACAGAAACAGTAAATCGGCAATGGATTACATATATAACTGGCAACTAGGCCAGTTTTGCTTTGCACCAGTTTTGATAAATTCCCCCATTGAGTTTTAAAGTTTAAATCCCCTTTTCTGATGAAACTGTCCCTTTAAGTAGGCAGACAAAAAATTTGTGTAACATTATGCTAGATAAGAATAATCTGCCCCTAGTTAGGGATTATAATTGTTTAATTTGTAAAACGGTTGATATGACTAGATATGATCATTGAATTCCAGAACTCTGCTATAACCTCCAATCCTGAGATTGCAGAGGCTACAGTGTTGCAGACCTTTCAGTGTCCCTCCCTGTACAACAGCACTCCTGGCCTCCCTGCTGTGCAGTGAACTGCAGCTGTCCAAAAGTTGGGGCCCCAAGTAATTAGAAAGGGATGGCATATCCTAGCAATTTTCTATCACTTTTTGACATAGTTTGATAGAAATTAAAATGAAGCAAAGTTTAACCCCTTAGTGAACAATAACATGCTTTTTATGATGGTCACTAAGCACTGCACAGGTCTCCCGTGCAATGAATAGTGGGGGCTTGCCTCTGACATGAGAGCCGTGCTCCTGCTGTAACAACCCCGACCAGCAAAAGGGCTGATCTGGGCAATTTAACTGTTTTGCATGGCAAAGGCAATAGCACTCACGGCATGTAAGCAGTTACAGAGGGAGTGGGCTCTTTCTCCCATCGGCACCCTACGAATGAGATTGTGGGGTGCCAATTTCAGTGCACGCAGGCTGGGTCCTAGTGAAGGCCCACAGACTAAAGAAATATGCTACTGCATCACGCATTGAGTCCATGCGCCTGAAAGATAGTACAGTTACTACAGACCCTTTGGCCATTGCTGATGCATTTGCGGACTACTACAGCTCCTTATACAACTTGAAAAATGACCCTACTGCATAACAACCCATGTCTCAGATAATTTCCTCTTTTAGAATCAACCTTTCTACCAAAGATTGCCTTTCATTATCTTTCTTCTATTAATTGTTCGTTTACCGATATGGAAGTTGGGTTAGCACTCAAAACTTTCAAACCTTACAAAGTCCCGGGACTTGATGAATTCTCAGGTAACTACTTTAAGACTTTCCAAACGGAATTAATACCTTACCTTACCCAACTGTTCAATGCTTTTCTTTTACCTAGTAAATAGTATTGCGAAATAAATTCTTACTGCTACTATCACAACCAAAAGGGGAAAAGTCCGGATCTTCCATCCAATTTCAGGCACATATCCTTATTAAATAATGATATTGAATTTTTTTTCCAAAATGTTGGCTTTGAGGATTCAAATCTTGCTCAGCAAATCAATTTCTCTAGATCAAGTTGGCTTTGTCCCTGGACGCCAATGTCAAGATGGCACTAGACGGATGCTAGAGTTGCTGCAGCTTTCTGAGACCTCTGGCTCACCCACAATTTTTATATCCTTAGATGCTGAAAAAGCATTTGACAGGGAGCCCTGGGGGTTCTCGGAAGCTGTTTTTTGCTAGTTTGGTTTTTCTGGTTCCATACTCACGGCCATTGTTAATCTATATACAAATCCATCTGCGCGTGTTTTCACCTCGGGTTTTTACTCTAAGTATCCCATCAGGGATGCCTGTTATTGCCCTTAGTTATCACCCTTATCATGGTGCCCTTGGCTACAAGAAGGGGTGTACCTATAGGGGGTGCAGAGGTAGCAGTCACTACTGGGCTCCTGAGGGGGCCAATAGACCCTTGTGCCACATAAGAAGACACAGGCATTTTAGAAAGTGCATGGTGGTCAAGTTACACCTCTGGAGAGAAGGGATTAGGTCAAGAAGGCTATATGCTTCCCTGCCCCTATCCATAAAGCACTGAGGGAAGGGGGGCCCAAGCTGAACTCTTGAACCAGGCCATATGAGCCTTTAGCTACGCCCCTGGCTACAAGGGGTCGTGTAGACCTGGCTATTTCTGCTATCTCAGTGGGTTTATACAGGGGCAGACTGGCCATATACCCTACCGGAAATATTCCGGTGGGTCAATGCCCAGGAGAGGCCACCCAAGCCCTCCAGATGGCAGGTACATATTGTTTTGATGTTCTCAGCATTAATTAATGCTAGGAGCATCAGGCTCCTATTGCACTTGGCCAACAGCCGCAGGTGCCCTCCTCAACTCAACTGTATCGCCGTCCTCAGGATGCTCATAGGGCAGCATTCTGGTATTTTGTTTTGCTAGGACGGTATTTTGTGCTGCACTATGGTATTGATGGCCCTGCATACTTCTGTTGTCCCTGTCTACTTGTGGATTGTGTTGAGCCTGCCTGCTTGTGTTGCCCTTACTTCTGTCAACTGGGACTCATGTGACTTGGGGCCACTTTTAAGTTTTTTTTCCAGTGCCATTTTAAGTTCCCAGTCCACCCCTGGTTTCACATGTTCACACAATAACTCTCTATGCAGATAGTGTGATATTGATATTAACTAAACCTAAAACTTTTCTCAGAGCTATAACATATATTAGAAGAATTTGCAAAAACCTCCTTGTATAAACATAATATTACTAAGTCGCATATTTTCCCTTTCTCTATTCCTGATGCTATTAAAGTGCAGATATTAGAAAAATTACCATTTACATAGTCCACGGATCATATTCAGGTTTTCATTTAACCTCACACTTTAGAGACCTTATTCCATCTAGGTTCACCTCCCTCAGAATGGAACTGCAAGTGGATTATTCTAAGTATTCTCATATCTATCTCTCTTGAAAAGCCAGAATTAATATTTTGAAAATGCTAATTTTCCCCAAAATACTTTATAAATTTCGCTCTTTCCCACTTATTATTCTTACCTGTATAATCCATTTGCTGCAGTCTGATATGCTTAAACTTATTCAAAGAATACTTCTCCCAGAGATCAGCGCAATGAACTCTATCGTCACTTACTTAAAGGAGGGTTGCGTGTACCGGACCTCTTTCATATAATATAAAGCAAATCTTATAGATCACACTAGAGAATGGTGGTCTCCTTCCTCCAATCATAAATGCCTAGATATATAATCTGCGTTCACTAATAAGAGGTCCCTTTATGGCTTACTGGCTGCACACTCACTAACTAGAACACCTAGGCTCCCCCTTCTCATGACCATGGGCTTTTGGGCTTTGCGTAATTATTTATGGAATACTAAACTCTTTATCCCTAACAATTTGGACATTCCACTGGTTCCCTTTAGTTATCTCGTTCCTGATTTTAATACTGATGAGTGGGGAAAGGTGGGGTTCACACATCTAAGTCAGCTAATAGATAATAACACCTTGACAACTTTTGAGTCTATACATCAGACTTATCATCTGCCCAATTCATGTTTTAAACTGTACCTGCAAATAAGACATGTACCCTACAACCCAAACCAGCGCCGGTGCAAGGATTTTTGCCGCCCTAGGCAAAAGAAAAGTTTGCCGCCCCCACCCCCCCCCCTTAACTAACGCCAGTTCTCTCCCCCCCCCTGTTATTCTCTCCCCCCTCTTGCCATTCTTCACACTCCCCCCCCCCCTTGTCATTCCCCTTCTCCCTCTTGTCATTCCCTTTCTCCCCCTTGTCATTCTCCCCCTCTCCCCTTGTCATTCTCCCCCCCCCCTCCTTTGTCATTCTCCCCCTCTCCCCTTCTGTCATTCTCCCCCTCTCCCCTTGTCATTCTCCCCCTCTCCCCTTCTTTGTCATTCTCCCCTCTCCCTTGTCATTCTCCCCCCTCCTTTGTCATTCTCCCCCTCTCCCCTTTTTGTCATTCTCCCCCTCTCCCCTTCTTTGTCATTCTCACCCTCTCCCCTTCTTTGTCATTCTCACCCTCTCCCCTTCTTTGTCATTCTCCCCTCTCCCCTTCTTTGTACCAGAACTACTCCAACTGAACTCTTCTTTAGTAGACATAAACTTTCTACCAAAAGGTCTATCTACTGCATATCTTGCTTTAGGTCCTATTTTGGACAGTAAATCAGGTTTCATGATAAAATGGGAAGAGGCATTGGTTTGTGAATGGTCGTAGATGCATTCTACTGGGTAGTATCGGGCTCCAATTGCATTAATCATGCAGAGCAAAACCATAAAGTACAACTCCGCTGGTACTTAACCCCGACCAGAATAGTTCATATTAATCCCACTTACTGTTCTTCTTGCTGGCAAGCATATGGAGAGAGAGGTACTTAGCAAATATGTGGTCACATTGCCCTCTTATTCCACCTTTTTGGCAAGAAGTTTTTAAACTTATGTCAGATATCACTTGGTTCCCTCTCTACCCCTCCCCATCTTTTGCTATAATGTCCTTTGAACTCTGAGCCCTCCTTTATAATCATAGATGGGTAGTATCCAGGGGTGGATTGGTCATAGACCTCTCAGGGAAATTTCCCGGTGGGCCGATACTCACGAAGCCGCCTGAGCCCTCCTCATGGCCGGCCAGTGGAAGTCTATGGGGATGTATTTTGTGATGGACTGTGGCATTTGGCTCTGTTGGGGTGGTATAACGTGCCACAATATGGTATTGCTGACCCTGCCTTCCATCAATTTGCACCCAACTACAAAACGGGGCCACTTTTAGTATTTTTTCCAGGACCACTTCAGGTTCCCAGTCTGCCCCGCTAGTATCTAATATCCTTACAACAGCACAGATGCTTATCGCAAAAACCTGGAAACTGCCTATTACACCACATATGTAGGAGTTGATTAAGGCCTCTTTCACACTAGCGTTGTTAGGATCCGGCGTGCACTTCCGTCGCCTGAATGCACGCCGGATCCTGCACAACGCAAGTGAACTGAAAGCATTTGAAGACTGATCAGTCTTCAAAATGCTTTCAGTGTTACTATGGCAGCCAGGACGCTACTAACGTCCTGGTTGCCATAGTAGCAGTGAGGCGGGGAGCGGCATGCCACATTCCGTGCGGCTCCCGGGCGCTCTGAATGACGCCAGAGCGCCCTGCGCGCATGGATCACGTGATCCGTGCGATCACGTGATCTATGCACTGGGGCGCCCTGACGTCATCCTAGAGCGTCCCGGAGCCGCACGGAATGTAAGTATGCTGCTCCCCGCTCCCCTACTCTTTACTATGGCAACCAGGACTTTAGCGTCCTGGCTGCCATAGTAACCATTGACAAAAAGCTAAACGTCGGTTCCGGCAATGCGCGGAAACGACGTTTAGCTAAAGGCCAGATCCAGACTAATGCCCTTTAATGGGCATTAATTCCGGATCCGGCGTTGCGGCATGTCTTCCAGATTTTTGGACGGAGACAAATCCGCAGCATGCTGCGCTTTTGTCAACGTCCAAAAAACGTTGACATACTGAACGGAAGACATCCTGATGCATCCTGAACGGATTTCTCTCCATTCAGGATGCATGGGGATAATCCTGATCAGTAGCTTTCCGTCCTAGAGACCCGACGACGGATCTCTAGGACGGAAAGCTAAAACGCTAGTGTGAAAGAGGCCTAACTTAGTTAATCAGTATACAGTGGGTACGGAAAGTATTCAGACCCCCTTAAATTTTTTACTCTTTGTTAAATTGCAGCCATTTGCTAAAATCTTTTAAGTTCATTTTTTTCCTCATTAATGTACACACAGCACCCCATATTGACAGAAAAACACAGAATTGTTGACATTTTTGCAGATTTATTAAAAAAGAAAAACTGAAATATCATTCGGACCCTTTGCTCAGTATTTACTAGGCGCACCCCTTTGATCTTATACAGCCATGAGTCTTTTTGGGAAAGAAGCAACAAGTTTTTCACACCTGGATTTGGGGATATTCTGCCATTCCTACTTGCAGATCCTCTCCAGTTCTGTCAGGTTGGATGGTAAACGTTGGTGGACAGCCATTTTTAGGTCTCTCCAGAGATGCTCAATTGGGTTTAAGTCAGGGTTCTGGCTGGGCCATTTAAGAACAGTCACAGAGTTGTTGTGAAGCCACTCCGTCGTTATTTTAGCTGTGTGCTTAGGGTCATTGTCTTGTTGAAAGGTAAACCTTCGGCCCAGTCTGAGGTCCTGAGCACTCTGGAGAAGGTTTTCGTCCAGGATATCCCTGTACTTGACTGCATTCATCTTTCCCTCGATTGCAACCAGTCGTCCTATCCCTGCAGCTAAAAAAAAAACCCACAGCATGATGCTGCCACCACCATACTTCACTGTTGGGGCTGTATTGGACAGGTTATGAGCAGTGCCTGGTTTTCTCAACACATACTGCTTAGATTTAAGGCCAAAAAGTTCTATCTTGGTCTTATCAGACCAGAGAATCTTATTTCTCACCATATTGGAGTCCTTCAGGTTTTTTAGCAAACTCCATGCGGGCTTTCATGTGTCTTGCACTGAGGAGAGGCTTCCGTCGGGCCACTCTGCCATAAAGCTCCGACTGGTGGAGGGCTGCAGTGATGGTTGACTTTCTACAACTTTCTCCCATCTCCCGACTGCATCTCTGGAGCTCAGCCACAGTGATCTTTGGGTTCTTCTTTACCTCTCTCACCAAGGCTCTTCTCGCCCGATAGCTCAGTTTGGCCGGACGGACAGCTCTAGGAAGGGTCCTGATCGTCCCAGACATCTTCCATTTAAGGATTATGGAGGCCACTGTGCTCTTAGGAACCTTAAGTGCAGCAGAATTTTTTTTGTAACCTTGGCCAGATCTGTGCCTTGACACAATTCTGTCTCTGAGCTCTTCAGGCGGTTCCTTTGACCTCATGATTCTCATTTGCTCTGACATGCACTGTGAGCTGTAAGGTCTTATATAGACAGGTATGTGGCGTTCTTAATTAAGTCCAAACTGTATATTTAAACACAGCGGGACTCAAATGAAGGTGTAGAACCATCTCAAGGATTATCCGAAGAAATGGACCGCACCTGAGTTAAATATATGAGTTTCACAGCATTCTATGACAGAATGCATAACGGAATGCCTTTAGAGGCAATCCATTATTCATTCCGTCATAATAGAAGTCTATGGGCTGCAAAACGGAACCGTCCATTTCTGTTTTGCAGGACAGGACTCAGGATCAGGAGAGGACTCCCCTGCATAACGGAAACGGTGACGGATCCGTTTTGCAGCCCATAGACTTCTATTATGACGGAATGAATAATGGAATGCCTCTAAAAGCATTCCCTTTCGCATTCTGTCATAGAATTGCGTTATGGTCCGTGGTAGTGGAATCCATAACTCAATTCAACTTTTACCACCAAACGAAGTGTGAGCAAATTTCATAAGCGGAAATTCGCTCATCTTTAAATAACATATTAGATGCTCTGGCCATTAGGTGGTTAAAATAATCTGGCCTTCATCCTGGCAGAGTATTGTGATGTCACCCCATTTGCAAAGAATGTTCTAGAACTGGGCCTGCAGCTGTGATGTCACTGGATGACATCACAATGATGAATTTGTGAAGGTGTCACTCCATGTTGGATGCACACAACTTCAGAAAGAAGATTGGACGCCAGCATGATGGAGAGCTCTGATTCGGAACTCCAGCTTCCGGGCCAAGAAACCAACCATCATGACACAGGCCAGGAGCTTCTTCAGGTCAGATGCCTTAAGACGTAAAAACGTCATCCGCCATGACACAGCTGAGAAGACACCAACCAATTTTATTGCTGATCCAAAACATTCACATGAGGGGCCCCTAATACCACAAGGCGTGTCCCTGGGAGAAAAAACAGAAAGTGGGGAACCCCCCCAAAAAAGACCCCAGGACCCTGATGCTGTGGAGTCATTGCTTGTCCACAAAGCACCACCTGTTAAAAAAAACACCATAGAGCTGTAAGCGACGATGTAATAGAAAGACTTGTCAAATACAAGACACAGCAGTGAAGCATGACGTCTCTTTAAATTTTGAGACCCTTAAAACAGTGGACAAGAAAATGGCTGACGAAGCCATTTTGAAGGCATCTCGTGAAGCTTCCAAAGCCAGTCTTAAAAGGAAAGCACCAACCTCCAATGACAGTCAGTCTGGGACATTTCCACCAGCCAAAAGAACCACGGCAGAAAACATGTCCGCTCAATCTATCAAAGATATAGGAAGCTCAGAGCTGAGAACACCTCAAGTGGAATTGTCCTATACCCAGAGAGCACAGAACAACTTGTCTCCAAAGCACTTATCCATCCTGAAGAGTAGCGGCCAGGAAGGCATGCTGGACGATGACATCATTAACAAGGCCCAGGATCTCCTTCAGAATCAGTTTGGGGACTTTGATGGCCTGCAGCCTGCTGTTGCCATTCTCTTTCCAGGGTACAGTGTGCTAAAGAAGGCCGTACAAATCCACTACGACCAGGACAGCGTGCACTGGCTGACCACCTGTTTCAAAAATGGTGACATCCTAGTGGCCGACAGCATCAAGACCAGCAATTTGCCTCTATCTGTTTGCGAGCAGATTAATAACATCTACAGTGTAGGGGTCAATGAGCCCCTGAAACATCTAACATTTCTCAACATGGATCAGGAGAAAAACACCTATGACTGTGGGGTGTTCGCCATAGCATTTGCCTTTGAGTTTCTGGCAGATGATGGTGAACTCACGGCGATCTTCCAGCACAACGTGATGAGAGACCTTTTAATATCCTGCCTGCAGAATGGCAGGATCACAGACTTTCCCAAAAAGGTCAATTAGTGACTCCATGTCTTTCATGACATGTCGAGTCTATGATGGGCCAAGAGATCGCCCTGACCAGAAGCCTGAAATTACCGAAACAGACCTGGATGCCCTACGGCCACAAAGCTGCAGTCTCTACCCAACGCCAGATTACAACCGCTGACCCATGGTACATGTCTAGAACCCACAGACTTGTTGGTATCGGTAAGTAACCAGTGACTGTTCTAAGTTTGATTACTTTCATGTACTGATTGTAATAATGTCTTTTCATGGGATAAGATATGTATGTGTAGTAAGAACTTAGACAACCACCAAAGGTTCGGAATAATCACACCCCACAAACATAGGCCTTTTAGCCTATGGGCCCCATAACTTTGCTGTGTCTATAGTTGTACCTATTAATGAGGGGATGTCCTAATGTATTATTTTAACTCGGTCCTAGAGACCTGATTATCAGGCAGTTGTGTTCCGGGAACATGTGTCAGACTATCAGATAATAGGAACCGCATCCATGAGAAGATCTTGATTGTCTATATTGATGATTTGTAATTTTTCTGCTTCTTGATATTTATGGTGTTTTCTGTAAAACTTGGAAACAGCTGTGTCCACTGGTAACCACTGGAAATAGAAACAGCCTGGGGTTAAGAAGGCAATTGCAGCAGATCGGATCCCCAGAGGTCTGAGACAAAATGAGGCGCAGAATAGACCATCTCTTGATCTGACACAGAATAATTTAGGGTTTATATTCTCCATGAAGATGAGCAGAGCAGTGGCCATTAGTGGAAAATCATTGAAATCGCCTGATACATAGCATATAAGTATGATAAAATTCTAACTACCTGCAGTCACCACTAGGGGGAGCTCCCATTGACCATGATATGTAGATCACCTTGAGCAATGGCTCCCAGAATTGTAACTATGGAAGTGTGTAAGAAAGTAGGGGTTTTGGCGATTTGTATCAGGAAAACTGAGCTCCAAACCCTATAAAAAATATATGTGAAAATAAATCAGCCCACAATTATAAGGTGTATTCGGTTGGCTACAGCAGTGGGTCCCAGAACAAGAATAACAGCTATAACAGTCAATGACATTGATAAGCGTTGGTATCGCTGTGAGAAACATGGGTCCAAGTTTAATACAGTTAAAGGGATTACAATGACCCACAGTGACCCGATGTAAATTGTGTGTCACTTATATGTAATTTTCCGCTGCTCCATGTTCAGTAATAATTTGTTATATTTTTGTATTTGCAGATCACTGTACCAGAGCAGGGGTCTCACTTTGTCCCTGCAATGAATATAGGATACAGCTGGAGGTGATGACAATACTACAAGTCAGCGACATGGTGGCCACCATGTCAGGATCAGATGACCTGTGCTTCAGCAAGAGGCATATTCCGGGCTCGGTCTCTGCACTCACCCACCGGACTTTCTGCAGTCAGACATATTCACTAAGGAAGTGAGTTTCCTGCTGTATCAAATGCAGATTCCAGGCTTGGTCTCTGCAATAACCACTGCACTTGACATTCACCGTACTTTTCGCAGACAGATGTATTCACCAAAGAAGTGAGTTTCCTGCTGAATTAAGAGGCAGCATCCGGGCTTGGTCCCTGCATTCACCACTGGACTTGACATTCACCGGACTTTCCGCAGTCAGAAGTATTCACCGAAAAAGTGAGTTTCCTGCTCCATCAAAAGGCAGATTCCAGGCTTTGTTTCTGCAGAAGTCAACGTACTTGACGTTCGTCATTGATTCAAGGACAAATCTACCATCCTCCTTTTCCTCCACCGCCTAGGGGATGGGCAATCCTTCAGCCATGGTTCCTTAGAGGTTTCCTCCATTGGGGGTTTTTCCTCTCCTGAGTGCTGAAGGCCCCACTCTTTATGAGTCGAAGGCCCACGTCAACAGGGCCACATTTAATACAAGTGCCCTGACTTTTGATGAGAACATCTTCTGTACATTTGATACCTTGCAGTTAATAAAGAAGTCAGTGTATATTAAGTAATATCAGTAAGTCTGACCCTCTTTATGAATCTTCATAGTCAACTGGATGGGGGTGCACGTGTAGGACCCCTGCTGATCACATAGTGATAGCCTTTCCTGGTTTTACAGATCAGCATATTTTTTTTATCCCCCACCTACAAGATAAGGGGATAAGTATCTTATCGGTCGGGGTTGATGGGTCCCCCATGATCATGAGAATGAGGATCCTGTGTGCCCAAAGAAATGGAATGGTAGGTCAACCATGTTCTTTTCTGCTTCACTCAATGTCTATGGGACTTCTGGAAATAGCTGAGCATTGTACTCGGGTGTCTCCAGCAGTCTAATAGAGAGTGAACAGAGTAGCTATGTGCATGCTCGACCTGCCACTTCAATCGTAAGGGGACACAGGATACAGTTCTCATGATCAGTGGTGGTTCTAGATATTCTGTGGATAGGGGAAAGTTTTGTATTGACAGAAACTATCTCTGGATCGCATACCCATTAAAGTCAACGGGTCCACCAAAAATGTGGATGTAACATGGACCACATCCATATTTTTTGCCGATCCACGATTTGCAGACCACAAAATGGATATGGTTGTGTGCATATGGCCTTATACAGATCCTACTAAAAAAAAATTATTAAGAGGTACAGTCAGCGGTGTACCTCCACTGTAGGCAGACCACACAGCTGCTATTGGTCACCTGTTAGGAAGTGGGCCTGGTCTTGGACAACAGCCCTGCCTCCTAATTACACTTAATTTTCGCTCCTGTTTTGAGTCTCTGTCCAGGGCTTAGGCTCTGCTTTCCAGTTCTCTGCTTCCTCTATCCTGTCCTGGGGGTCCCCCTTTACTTAGCACATCATCACTGGCTAGTGCTGGGCTGGTCAATTAGCATTAGCAGTGCTTGCAGAGCACTTTAGTGTCCTGTGCCATGGAAGTCGGGATTTCATTTCTCTGCAAGCAACTTACAAGTGACAGTGTAAAGGATGATGAGAGTGACCTGCGGAAACAATTACTTTAGGTGAGAAGTGACTGTGCTGTCAGTAATATGTGTTTTGGGTGTGAAGTGAACCCCTCAATTCCAGTGCTGAACTCCTAGTTCTGATGCAGAGTTCTACTCTCTCAGCTCTGCAGATGAACTTGAATCGTCATCCTCTCAGTCACTGACACAGTGTAACGCTGCCATGCCCTGCTTTGTGCACTGAGGTATAGTAGGTGTCTCTGTGTCAGCTTCATGTATTGATGTAGAGACACATTGTTTGTCCTGCTTTACACTTCAGCTTAGCTCGGTATGGGCATTAATACATCATATATGGATATGTCTACATTCTCAATTTCAGATCACTTTGTTTTGTTACAACTATTTGAAGGTTTATTTGTTACAGTTATAATTGATAGTAATGCCAACGCTATTCAATCACAGTACAAAGCGTGACTATGCAAAATGTTTACCAAAAGACCAAAAAGGGACACGCAATACAATTCCATAAACTTTATTAGTTGATAAAAAAGACCAACAACATACACAATGTCAATATAAAAATATATATATGGCAGCAATACAAATGGTAGCCAAGACATATGACTCCCCTCCCATGCAAAAGAAAACACCGTTAGTACTCCTATATAAGGCAGAATACCTTCTACGGCAGTGTTGTCAAACCAACCACGTCCCCAATATAGGAAGAATACAAAGAACAAAACAGTGTTCAACTTAAGCTGATGGGCAAGACCACCCATACACTACAGCAACAAAGCACATATGTTCAAATAGATATATACCTGAGGGACACTTTAGAAAGGAGGACACGGGTTTCTTGTGCAGAGAGGAGAGCCAACCCCGACGTACGTTTCGCTCCGCTTTCTCAAGGGGCGTATCTGATTTGATCGCTCTAACCTCTATATGTATCCATGTCTATCAGATATAATGTAAAGCACATGTGTGTATTTTAAATTTGAGTTTGAACTCATTACCGCATCACAGGCATGCTGGGGATATGTCACGTCTCCACGCCGTCGCACTCCCACTGACGTCACGGGCGCGCGAAATAGCGCCCAACATCAATCCAATCAGCCGCATAATCTCGCGGCATCATGACGCCACCACGAAAGGCCGCAATGCCGCGCCCACCGGACATCAACACGAAAGTGCGTGTCAAACAAAGGGAAAGAGGGCAAGTCACGTATTGCGGCATTACGTCGCATTCGTGACGTATCCAAACAACATCCTCTCCGTCCGAAAGAATCGCGAGACTTCATCCGCGAGCCAGCTAATGCTCGCGAGATGCTGCCCGCGACTATATAGGACACATAGGAAATAACAGGAAAAGAATAAGGGGAAAGAAAGATACAGTTAAGGATAAAAATGAGGCGGGGGTAGCATAATCGCTTCCATAATCTAAAAATGGGGTAATGTGACCAAACAGGTTACTAAATATACATGTGTATACATAAGTGTAATAACCTATATTGAGAGGTCACCCGATCCTAATCTGATCATGTGACCGTCAACATTAAAGTGAAATCAACCTATTAAATAAGATCCTTATCCCAACGGGTACAAATATATATCATCAAAGTGTTATTAATACATATAAGATTATAAAAACATATACCTTGTGAAATAATAATAATAAAAAAAAGGGTGATAAGTGACAGTGCTTAAAGTGCTCAGTGATATGTGAACATGCAGGTGACAAAGAAAAAATAAATAAGAATAAATAAATAATTATAAGAGATAAATAATGAATAAATACATGATGATTAATAAATACAATAAAAAGTGATAATTCATCTTCCAATGTAAATATGAATAGCCAAAGGTAATGTGTGAATAAATACAATGTACACACAACTATAATTATAAACATAATTCATATACCCAAAGAAAACCCCATCTGCCTATCAAAGGCTACCCCGCGCTTAAAAATGTCCATCCTCCTCTTGTGCAGTAACACATACACACATGTATGAGATAGAAAAATATATAACAAATTGTCCCAACTGCATAGTCCAAAAGGGGGAGTCCATCACATATCCGAACCAGATCTCCAGTCTGCCATTCCATCTATACCCAACATAATCAAGTATAGTTGGGTATAGATGGAATGGCAGACTGGAGATCTGGTTCGGATATGTGATGGACTCCCCCTTTTGGACTATGCAGTTGGGACAATTTGTTATATATTTTTCTATCTCATACATGTGTGTATGTGTTACTGCACGAGAGGAGGATGGACTTTTTTAAGCGTGGGGTAGCCTTTGATAGGCAGATGGGGTTTTCTTTGGGTATATGAATTATGTTTATAATTATAGTTGTGTGTACATTGTATTTATTCACACATTACCTTTGGCTATTCATATTTACATTGGAAGATGAATTATCACTTTTTATTGTATTTATTAATCATCATGTATTTATTCATTATTTATCTCTTATAATTATTTATTTATTCTTATTTATTTTTTCTTTGTCACCTGCATGTTCACATATCACTGAGCACTTTAAGCACTGTCACTTATCACCCTTTTTTTTATTATTATTATTTCACAAGGTATATGTTTTTATAATCTTATATGTATTAATAACACTTTGATGATATATATTTGTACCCGTTGGGATAAGGATCTTATTTAATAGGTTGATTTCACTTTAATGTTGACGGTCACATGATCAGATTAGGATCGGGTGACCTCTCAATATAGGTTATTACACTTATGTATACACATGTATATTTAGTAACCTGTTTGGTCACATTACCCCATTTTTAGATTATGGAAGCGATTATGCTACCCCCGCCTCATTTTTATCCTTAACTGTATCTTTCTTTCCCTTATTCTTTCCTGTTATTTCCTATGTGTCCTATATAGTCGCGGGCAGCATCTCGCGAGCATTAGCTGGCTCATGGATGAAGTCTCGCGATTCTTTCGGACGGAGAGGATGTTGTTTGGATACGTCACGAATGCGACGTAATGCCGCAATACGTGACTTGCCCTCTTTCCCTTTGTTTGACACGCACTTTCGTGTTGATGTCCGGTGGGCGCGCATTGCGGCCTTCGTGGTGGCGCCATGATGCCGCGAGATTATGCGGCTGATTGATTGATGTTGGGCGCTATTTCGCGTGCCCGTGACGTCAGTGGGAGTGCGACGGCGTGAGACGTGACATATCCCCAGCATGCCTGTGATGCGGTAATGAGTTCAAACTCAAATTTAAAATACACACATGTGCTTTACATTATATCTGATAGACATGGATACATATAGAGGTTAGAGCGATCAAATCAGATACGCCCTTGAGAAAGCGGAGCGAAACGCACGTCGGGGTTGGCTCTCCTCTCTGCACAAGAAACCCGTGTCCTCCTTTCTAAAGTGTCCCTCAGGTATATATCTATTTGAACATATGTGCTTTGTTGCTGTAGTGTATGGGTGGTCTTGCCCATCAGCTTAAGTTGAACACTGTTTTGTTCTTTGTATTCTTCCTATATTGGGGACGTGGTTGGTTTGACAACACTGCCGTAGAAGGTATTCTGCCTTATATAGGAGTACTAACGGTGTTTTCTTTTGCATGGGAGGGGAGTCATATGTCTTGGCTACCATTTGTATTGCTGCCATATATATATTTTTATATTGACATTGTGTATGTTGTTGATCTTTTTTATCAACTAATAAAGTTTATGGAATTGTATTGCGTGTCCCTTTTTGGTCTTTTGGTTAACAGTTATAATTGATATACAAACTTAGATACTATATGTGTTCCTTTCTTAATGAACTTTATTCACATGCATCCAAAAACCTATGTCTATAGGATACTGAATTGTTAAAATCTAATAAACATTTGAAAGTAAAAAAAAAAAACATCTACAAATCAACTATTTTCTTAATTTCTAAGGGGCCAGCGTTGCGTGAAAATTGCAGAATATAGAACATGCTGTGATTTTCACTTTTGCGTTGCGTGAAAACCACCGCTCACATACAAAAACCCATTTAAATAAATGGGTCCGGATTCCGTGCGGGCGCAATGCGTTCACCTCACGCATTGCACCCGCGCTGAATTCTCGCTCGTGTGAAAGGGGCCTAAGGGTGCTGATACAGTTGTGGACAAACAGGGAACCACTATTGGGAATAGTCATTCTGGCTGGCTGTCTTGATTAGGGTCCCCAGACATAATTTTGCTGGAGGCCCCTGAAAGGTCAAGCCTGTCTCTGATTATGTGACAATAGATACTTCTATTTAGAGAAAATGGACGGCACTGTGCTTTTCATTGAGGTCCGGGTGCACGGTCAGCAGGTCGGATCCCCATCAAAATGAAATGAAAGGACCGGCACTCCGTAATTTCTTTGCAAAGAAATTACGGAGTGCCGGTCCTTTCATTTCAATAGATACTTCTAGTCTACTCCCAGGCTGTCCCCTTCCTTTCCCACACAATACCCACTTTTTTAGACTTGGTGTGAGCAGGGAAAAGTCGCAGATTGCAACGCAAATAACCTTTGCGCCGCAATCTGCGACAAAAATATGCCTAATATAGGTGGATTTTTGATAGTAAATAACCACCTCAGTGTTTTTGCTCTCCCAGCTTTTTATTGTTCAGGGGGAATATAATTACCGTATATGCTCGAGTATACAAAATGTGTGCCAAAAAAGCCGAACTCGGCTTATACTCGAGTCATACAGGTTATTTGATTCGGTGCGCACGCACGACGTCTTCTGCCGTCTTCTGGAGGGGGCGGTGCTTCAGCTCAGTCCACAAGTCGCGGCTAAGCTGAGCTGAAGAGGTAGAGGTAGGAGAACAGTATAACCCACAATATTCAATGGCACATTTAATTACAGTGAAAACCCCATTTAAGGCAGTAAAGTCTTATTAAGTGGTCCTGCAGCAAGTTAAAGAATTTTCTCTCAATATCTGGGAAATTAAACCATTATGATCACTGTACCTGCCTGTGTAGCCCGCTCTACTTTGTTATACAGCGGAACTCCTCTGTGATGTTATGGGGTCTATAGATTACACCAAGTATTAGTTTTTCAGAGATTATTTCTCGTTGCAATTCCACCCATAAATTTTCAACATCCTGATAGGGAATTTAGATTGTGAGCACCATAGGGGACAGCAAGTGATTATAATATCTGTAAAGCGCTAAGGAATATGTCAGCACTAAGAGCAAGTAAAATAAATAATCCACTAAATAAGAAGCAGGAGCAGCATATAAATGACAAAAAGTAAAAAAAAACAAAAAAAAAACATTCATGCAAAAAGGCATGCTCCAAAAGATTTTGTTTTTTTTTACAACAGAAAACTAGTCAAAATGAAGCAGGAGCAGCCGGCCAGGGCCCCCTCCCAACACAGAGCGTATAGCAGTAATGTGGTCTACCTCTATGGACAGTACCTCTTTATGCCTCTGAGTTCCTATGGAGGCATATGATGTTTCTTTCTGCATTGCTTCCAGTGAAGAATATTTCAGGAAATAATATATCCTATGTGACAGCTCCCAGGGGACATATGATTCCATACTAGTGAGCTGTATAGCCTTCATTCAGTGCTGTACGCATAGCTGTCATTGCCTCTCCAGGAAATATCAAAGATATGATACTTTTTTGCAAAGAAATTCTGAAATGTGGCTCACTATAACCTTTCTGAATTAAACAGGTTTTTTATAAGAAACACAGTTATGGTCATATTCTGAAATTTAGCAGGAGCTGACCACTAGGGGGAGATCCTGATCAACCAATATTTGCACACAAAAGAGATGCACAGATCACTGCTGCTAACTGAACACTGGGTAAGATGCTTTCAAGGTCGTGCTGTGGCTGCGATGCGGCCACTCTAGGATCAAGTACCGTGCCGCCATATGACTCCAAATAACTAATTAGAACTGTAATCTTTAGTTGGTCAGCCTTGTTAATGGCTGTGTGGTATTGCTGGTGCTGCAACAGCAATCAACAGTGCAGACCGACAAAACAGTACAGTCCTAATTAGTTATTCAGAGCCCACTGCGGCACGTAGGGCTGCGGTGTACTTGACTGCAGTGCAGTTGCTTAGCAATCACAGTCCGACTGTGCCGTGTGCTGGCAACCTCACATAATTATCCATCTGATGACACAGTGTCCGGAAGGCTGTTCTAGCAGAGAACAGTCTGCCAGCATTCACCAGATCAGGTATTGCCGAATTCATCAGATCACCACTGGATCCCTATTGACCATAATGGGATCTAGCAGTAACCCAGCCTCTTTCAGACATAAATGCTGGGTTTTGGCCATAGAAATACCACTGCATGCAGCGTTTTTTGTCTGACAGCCGGCAATCATGCTGGAAAATGTTTAACTGAGATGTGAACGCAGCCTAAGGATTTGTTTCCATGACAATAAACCCTAACATGATTGTGGAGGGGTTGTCTCATCATAGACAATGGGGGCATATCGCTAGGATATGCCCCCATTGTCTTATAGGTGCACCTATATCGGGAACGGAGCCCCGCAAGGTGGTGGCTGGAGGACTCAAGTCCGGCCATCACCAAGCCGGCTCCCCATAGAAATGAATGGGAGCGTACCGCGCATGCACAGCCCCCGCTCCTATTCACTTCTATGGGCTCGGCGGAAATAGCCGAGCCAGCGCCCCATAGAAAATGAATGGAGGGCGGCTGCGCATGTGCAGTGCGCCCTTCTTCACTTTTGGGGCTCCGTTCTCTATATAGGTGCGGGCCCCAGCGGTGGGACCCACACCTATAAGACAATGGGGGCATATCCTAGCGATATGCCCCCATTGTCTATGATGAGACAACCCCTTTAAGCATGGGCGTAGCTATAGGGGGTGCAGAGGTAGCAGTCGCTACTGGGCCCAGGAGCTTAAGGGGGTCCAAAGACCCTTGTGCCGCATAAGAAGACACACAAAGCACTGAGGGAAGGGGGCCCAAGCTGAACTCTTGCACCAGGGCCCATGAGCCATAAGCTACGCCCCTGCCTTTAAGCCTCATTCACACATCATTGTTTTGGTCAGTGATTTCCATCAGTGATTGTGAGCCAAAATCAGGAGCCTTCACAAACCAAACATAAGGTATAATGGAAAGATCTGCATCTGTTCTGTGTTTAGACACCCACCTGGTTTTGGGTTCATGACCACGAACGTAAGGGCTCTGTGCCCGTATTGTGAACCGCAAACGAGGGTCAGCAATATACAGGCACCGGCCATGTTCACTCCATGCTGCGGCTGCAGACCCACTGACTTGAATGGGTCCGCGAGCTGCAAGATACGGCCGAAGATAGGACATGTCCTATCTTCTGCCAAGCAGAGGCACGGATCAGAAGCTCACTGAAACACTACGAAGCGCTTCCGTGGGATTTCTGGTCCATGCCTCCTCACCATAAAAGATAAGACATGTCCTATGTTTTTTTGCAACCTGTGGATCGCGTACTCATTCAAGTCAAAGTGTCCGCATCCGCAGCACAGAGTGCACACAGCTTGTGTCTGTGCATTGCGGACCGCTATTTGCAGTCCACAGCACAGGCACGGAGCCCTTACGTTCGTGCATGAGCCCTTACGTGAGCATGAGCCCTTGCATCGCGGGTGATGCTAGGGAGGCTTGTCTCCATCAGGACAACGGGAGTGCCAGGGAGTGGGGTAAGTATAACCTATATGAGGGTGCCTGGGCATTGGCAGAGGGGTCATTATAGGGCTCATAATGAACATTTTACTGAAACTGGAACACAACAATTTTTGTGTTCACAATGGAAGGGACAAAAGATAACACCAATGTCTCAAAAGACACTAGAGGACATTACATGGTTGCACCGTAGTGTGCCAGTATCTCTTCCTGTGCAGCATGATTAGATTCATAGATAGGGTGCATGCCCTGTTGATGACTTTGGAGTCAGACCATGTTTTGTTTTGGCTACTCTTTTTTTTATATGTCAGAAAGGGTGGAGCAGGGATTTCAGAAATATGGGCTATCTATAAATAAATAGATAATACATATAAGACAGCTGTTGATTGAACGCACATTTGACTGACAGCTATCGCTCCCGATCCCCATCCAACAGGAAGAGAGGAAAACCACTGCCAGATCCTTATCTCCCCGACATCTGCTACTGGGGGAGAGTCAGAAGACCCCCATACACATGGGATGGTCGCCAAGTCCTGTCAGCTTTAGAACAAATATTGTAGAGATAACCAAAAACTATAGAATTTTTACCACAACAGGCACAGAGGATTTCCCAAGAGCTCACTCTTTTGGTTATTATAAGACACACGTCATATTTGGCTACTTAAATAGCTACTTGCCACATTAAGATAAAAATGTCAAAGAACAAAACGACCTACTGTTGTTTTCAAGCATAAAGGGACAGAGATGCTAAGTCTTAGTATTAAGTCAAATGACACAAAATTCACAATTTTTTTGTTGCTGTTTTTTTTTTTTAAAGACACAGGCCTCTGTCTGGTACATCAGATGGCAGTTTCTGGCATAAATTATAATAAATTGGACAGGCTACAGAAGGTCACACCCTACCCACTTTTCTTGAAACTTTTAAAAAGTTGTGAGAAGAGTAAAAAGTCACAAATTATGGTGCAAATATGGCATATGCCGTAGTTTGCAACTTTTTTTTTACAATGCAAATATGGCATAAAAAAGCTTAATATATGTTTCATAATGTTCTTCCCCATTTGTGCATTGTCAGAATGGCAATAATTTGTATAGAAATATCAAACTACTCTCATTGCTAGAAAACTCCTCATGAAAGTCCCAGTCCAGTCCCAGCTTTCAATAACCAGGAAATTGTTATTCAGCCTTTCTCCTCCCCAGTTATGCCAGAGTTATGTGTCACCTAAGCACAGGCCAGATTGGGGAATCTGTGCTGCAACAATATGGTAGGCAGTGGTGAAACAACCTTCCTTGCACAGGTTGTCTGACCTAGGCAACATAATCGAGATGCTTCTGTGGCGCTCAATGTGTACCACTGTGGTTTGGCAGCGGTACCGCAGCAGGACCGCAAAAAACTGCTGCAAATGGAAGGGTAAATTGAATATAATCAAAAGGTACTGCGCACATGTAAGGACAGTTTTGATCGAAAAGAGCGGGATTTAACGATACCAATGTCCACCAACAAACACACAGGTATGCAGTGTAGTGGTAAGTCTCATATATGCATTATACCTGTTTGTGCTGTGGTCCGATCCTGCAGTCTGCCAAGGTAGCGTCTTTGCCGGAGTCTTGGGTAATGGTATCGCGGGTCCCGAACTTTAAATGCTGTCTTGATAATCAAGTTCACTGTGGTAGCGTGCAGCTTCGTGCCCGGCCGGTGGCACGATGCTACAAACAGGTAGGAGTAAGGCAGAGTATTGCGCTCACTAGGAGCAGCGAGTGACGTCACTTCCGTGGTTCCCACTAACCACCGGTGCCAGGAAAAAAGCCTCCAACGCGTTTCGAACAGACGCTGTTCTTCTTCAGGGAGTGTTACATGGCTCCAAGTGCTGTCTCTATTTATGCGCTCACTGCCTGAGGTCAGAAATTGAAATTAACTCCTTCTGTGCCTAAAGATGTAATGAGCCTTCACAGTTACTATCACTCAAATGCAAAAAGCTCTATTTCTGCATTCAAGCCATTTGGCATTAACGAATCCATGTTAAATATCCATTTGGCCTCTGCCCGCGACATTTCTTTGATAAAGTCACCACCCCTTTTGTTCTTTTTAATTTTTTCTACTCCGCAAAAGGTAGAGCCAGCAAACATACCCTTGTGTTTCAATTTATAATGACGGGACAGTGGATGACCCTCATACTCCCTCTCTATATTGTATATGTGTTCCCCTATTCGCTTTTTAAGGGGTCTTTTAGTGCGACCAATATAAATCTTTTGCAGGGGCACATTATTGTATATATTACCCCCGTACTATTACAAGTTATAAAATGTTTTATGGTATGTTTATATGACTCATCCGTATTCATTATTTGCTTTTTAATTTTCTGATTATAAGATTTTTTACAGCCTCTGCAAGTCCTGCACGGATAAAAACCCCCCCTGTCTTCTATTTTTTTATTATTATTATTCATTGACCCACTGTTTACATTCATTTCTATACATTTACTTGTGGGGGCAATTATGTTACCTACATTTTGCGCCTTTCTAAATACAAATTTGGGTTCTTTTGGGATCATTTCACCTATAACTTTATCCTCCTTGAGGATGTCCCAATATCTCTTTACAATTTTCTTGAAATGGGACACCTGATAGTTATATGCTCCTAGTGAGCGCAATACTCTGCCTTACTCCTACCTGTTTGTAGCATCGTGCCACCGGCCGGGGCACGAAGCTGCACGCTACCACAGTGAACTTGATTATCAAGACAGCATTTAAAGTTCGGGACCCGCGATACCATTACCCAAGACTCCGGCAAAGACGCTACCTTGGCAGACTGCAGGATCGGACCACAGCACAAACAGGTATAATGCATATATGAGACTTACCACTACACTGCATACCTGTGTGTTTGTTGGTGGACATTGGTATCGTTAAATCCCGCTCTTTTCGATCAAAACTGTCCTTACATGTGCGCAGTACCTTTTGATTATATTCAATTGACCTAGGCAACAACTTGCCATATGCTGTATTACACTGGCCATACACATTTGAAAGTTATCAGCTGACATCTATTCCTTCCAATGCCACATTCACATGCATGGTCAGGGCCCCTCAACAGTATTACACAATGAAATTATATACAGTGGCAGTATAGACAGTGTAGAAAACGGATGGAACAGCTGCCGGGCCGGGTCTGAGAGAGCGGTCTTTACTAGCCACAGGAAAGGGGGCGGCATGAAAGGAAGGGGTTGTGAAAAAATTACTGGGGGAGGGGGCCCCATTTAAAAATGTGCTGTGGGGCCCAGTCATTTCTAGTTACGCCACTGCCAGCCACATAGCATTGCGTAATTATACAAGCAAAACATCATGGAGGGCATATATACAGTGTAATATAGAGGTCTATGGAGAGGGTATATACAGAGTAATATAGAGGTATATGGAGGGGGTATATACAGTGTAATATAGAGGTATATGGAGGGGGTATATACAGTGTAATATAGAGGTATATGGAGGGGTATATACAAGGTAATATAGAGGTATATGGAGGGGGTATATACAGTGTAATATAGAGGTATATGGAGGGGTATATACAAGGTAATATAGAGGTATATGGAGGGGTATATACAGTGTAATATAGAGGTACATAGAGGGGGTATTTACACTGTAATATAGAGGTAGATGGAGGGGTATATACAATGTAATATAGAAGTATATGGAGGGGGTATACACAGTGTAATATAGAGGTACATGGAGAGGGTATTTACACAGTTATATAGAGATATATGGACGGGTATATACAAGGTAATATAGAGGTATATGGAGGGGGTATACACAGTGTAATATAGAGGTACATGGAGAGGGTATTTACACTGTTATATAGAGGTATATGGACGGGTATATACAGTGAAATATAGAGGTATATGGAGGGGGTATATACAGTGTAATATAGAGGTATATGGAGGGGGTATACACAGTGTAATATAGAGGTACATGGAGGGGGTATTTACACTGTTATATAGAGGTATATGGACAGTTATATACAAGGTAATATAGAGGTATATGGAGGGGTATATACAGTGTAATATAGAGGTACATGGAGGGGGTATTTACACTGTAATATAGAAGTATATTGAGGGGGTATATACACGGTAATATAGAGGTATATGGTCCATATACCTCTATATTACAGTGTATATACCTCCTCCATGTACCTCTATATTACAGTGTATATACCCCCTCCATATACCTCTATAGTACAGTGTATATACCCCTTCCATGTACCTCTATATTACCATGTATATACACCCTACATATAAGCACCCCATACTTCTTACATCCAGTGACGTCTCCTTTGATGTATTTGTTCTCTGTCCTCTCCTTGCAGACCTTCAGACCAGACCACCATTTTGTCACCATTTTTCGTCTCTGCAGTTTGACAACACAAAAAAAAATCTTAGTTTACTACTTTTCCATCATCCTCTCACCTTCTGGACAAATCATCCTACTACCCCCAATACTATACTGCAGAAACAGATAATACCCCTGATAATACTAGTACCACGCAGTGCCTCCCACATAAAATATCCCTTCTTTGTGGCCTCAGTAAAAGCCCCCATAGTGCCCCATAATTATGTGCGAGTAACAAGTGCCCCCCATAGATGTCCCACAATGATGTGCCAGTAACAAGTGCCCCCCCCCATATGCCAGTAACAAGTGCCTCTCCCCCCCATATGCCAGTAACAAGTGCCTCCCCCCCCATATGCCAGTAACAAGTGCCTCTCTTTCCACCCCCCATGTGCCAGTAACAAGTGCCTCTTTAACCCTCCACGTACCAGTAACAAGTGCCACTTTAACCCCCCCACCCCATGTGCCAGTAACAAGTGCCTCTTTAACCCCCCACCCATGTGCGAGTAACAAGTGCCTCTTTAACCCCCCACCCATGTTCCAGTAACAAGTGCCTCTTTAACCCCTCCCATGTGCCAGTAACAAGTGCCTCTTTAACCCCTCCCTCCATGTGCCAGTAACAAGTGCCTCGTTAACCCCCCACACACACACACATGCCAGTAACAAGTGCCTTTTTAACCCCCCACCCCATGTGCCAGTAACAAGTGCCTCTTTAACCCCCATGTGCCATTAATAAGTGCCTTTTTAACCCTCCACATGCCAGTAACAAGTGCCTCTTTAACCCCCCAGCACGCATGTGCCAGTAACAGATAGTCTGCTATTAAAAAACAAAAACAAAAAAGAACAACCACTTTTACTTACCTCCATGGCAGCGATGCGATGCAGGCCTCTTCCGGGCTGTGTCCCAGTCCGGCCCTGGTCACTGCACTTCTGGTAGTGATTTATCCGATCTTACTTTCCTCTGACATCTGCTGTTGGGTCAAACAAAATAATAGCTTATCTCAAGGAGACCAGCTACAGAAAAGACAGCGGAGCCTCAGTTAAGAGTCTCAACAAGGCAAACCAAAGTGCTAAGCTCCCTGGGAAACAGGAATATGCAAAATAAATGTGGAGCCCCAGTTACGGGTCTACAACACAATGAAAGCCAGATATCCCTCAAAGGAAGGAAAACCGAGCAAAGGGGTGTCTCCATCACAGAGATCACCAAATCCACCATATCAAGTGGCCCCTATGTCAAGATCCTGCTTTTTTACAAGCTTTAAGGATATGACGGGGAAAACCTAAGCCAGTTATCCATCCACAGACAGCTGTTTCGGGGTGTTGCCCCTCATCAGTGTGCAGTAGAATTCTGGCTAACCAGGAGCAATGCCTTGGAGACTGTTGGGGAGATTCAGAACATCCCCATACACGTTAAATTATCGGCTAGTCACATTGAAATCAGTGGGTTAGGCCGACATTCCTTTAATGTGTATGGTCACTTTTAGGACAAGTGTTGCTAACCAATAATGGAACTGGAGGATCAAAACAGATGCCTATTGTTTCACTGGGTGTCCTGAGATGCTTAGTTTTCCATGCATTAACAGCAGGGAAACCTAACGTTAACATGTCAGCTTTTCTTGAAGGTTTCCAGCTGTGGGAACCATGCTGTGATTGAATACTAGCAAGGGGACATTCAAAGTGTCCCCAGTTTCCTGGAGCCAAGAAGTTGCATATCTTGTATACCACTCGTGCAAAAATGTGAGACTTTTTGGAGGTTTTGTGCACTACTTGTAACTTTTCTAAAAAGTGGGCACTGGCAGAGAGTGGAGAGTTCATGGTTTGACACTGTTTGCCCACACATTTATTATAATCTATGCCAGAGGGCTGCCATAGATTATACCTGAAATCAATCTACACCAGCATTCTTGGCACAGAGACCTGCACAGATGTGCCACAATTATTAAGAGGCATCCATCATTGGTTTGGTTGGATACAGCAACAGTAAATGCTACATGCAGGGTGAAAGCAAACCAGAGGGATTTGTTTACATGGCTAAATTGGGTCAGGAGAGTCCATAATTGATCATGTACATGAGGTAAGCAACTACATGAGCATATCTGTTAAACACCATAGTAATCCCAGAAAGCCCCTTTAAACTTACAAAAATATATTTATAATACCGGTATATATATATATATAATGCCCATCAAGTTAGGCTTTTAGCTAGAACAACTTTTTTTTTCTAATTTAGAATTAGAGAAATCATTTTGAAAGATCTTCTAGGAATCAGGTAAGAGCCTAGCCTAGTATTGTGTGTTGAATTTGCACAAGGCTTTGTGTTTGGTTAGCCTCAAGCAATCTCATACAATTCCTCCTCCTGTAGGTAAAGTAAGATTTTTATCTTGGGTGGCATAATCCCTGGGAAAAGCAATACATTAATTAAATTACCACTGTCTCTATGTGCAATTAGGTGAGAGTCAAAAACAGTGGCTCTAGGGGAGAAAAGTGCTAACTGTGCCACAATCTATCATCCTAAAATATTTATAAGATTTTTGAAAAGGTCATTTGATTCTCCCCTACTGTTCTGCAGTTGCGAATTGTTCTTTTTCATTTTCTAGTTTATCATAATTTGTAATATATACGTATGTAACAATCTGGTTAGACTGATATCTGCTACACATATAGTTATATATTTGGGTCACTCATATATATAATAATAGCATTATGAAATACTTAAAGGGGTTGTCCGAGTTCAGAACTGAACCTGACATACCCACATCTTAACCCCTCCGGCCCCTGTGATATGAGTATCGGTAGATTTCATGCTCCGATGCTCTCCCTTGCCCTACGCTGGCAAGCGCAAGGGCTTGTTTGTTTACTTTGGTACACTGCTAGGCAGAGGCTTTCGCCCAGCAGTGTATTCGGTGATGTCACCGGCTCTGATGGACCGGCTTACAGGCTAGGGCAGCACTAAAGCTCGCCCATCAGTGCCGGTGACGTCACCGGGCTCACTGCTGGGCAGAACGCTTCGCCTGGCAGTCCCTATGGAGAGGCCAGTACATCACGGGAACTCCATAAAATGCCTTTGCCCCGCATAATTTAGAGCATCTACAAAGTAAAGCATCAGAGCATGCTCATATTAGTGGGGCTGCCTGGGTGAAAATATGGGTATAGCCAGGTTCAGCTCTAAACCCGGAAAACCCCTTTAAAGAGGACCTGTCACCACAAAATGCAGTGTGATCTGAAACCAGCATGTTATAGAGCAAGAAAAGCTGAGCAGATTGATACATTTTTGTGTGAAAAGCAGTGGCGTACTGCTAATATAGGCAGACCAAGCGTTGCTATGGGGCCCACAGCACAGGGGGGCCCCGAGCGCATGGAAGGCCCTGCCCTCTATGTCTACTCTGCTGCACAGACAGTTCTCCCTCCAAACCGCCCCTCCTGCCGGGACGCAGCACAATGGCTCCTCCTACTTCCAGTCAACAGCGGGACCCCGGCTGTGGAGACTTGTGAATCTGTGGGATCTGGCACCTGGGGAGACTTGAGCAGGCAGGTAAGTACGCCAGGTATGTGGATGGGAACAGACGGTGTATGGAGCCGTCTCCTGCTCTCCGCCGCTCCCGCTATGGAACCTTTCTGTGGGCGGCCACGCTCACTTCAGCCAGGATGGCTACCTGCACTTCCACTTGTCCCTTCTTCAATGCGGGTTCCTTTAGGATATGTCTCCTCCTCCCGGCAGGGCTGGTCTCCTGCTCAAGTGCTCGTGCAGCCCCCTGGACACATGGGGCTGGGGCCCACCACTGGCACAAGGACTCTGTGGGGGCAGGTGCCCACTGCAAGGGCAAAGATTAATATGGCAAGTGCCCACAGCAAGGGCAAGGATGGGGCAGGTGCCCACAGCAAGGGCAAGGATGGGGCAGGTGCCCACAGCAAGGGCAAGGATGGGGCAGGTGCCACAGCAAGGGCAAGGATGGGGCAGGTGCCACAGCAAGGGCAAGGATGGGGCAGGTGCCACAGCAATGGCAAGAATGGGGCAGGTCCCCACCTCTAGGGCAAGGAGCCACTGGGCAAGTGCCCACTGCAAGAGCAAGGACTAATATGGCAGGTGCCTACTACTAGGTCAAAGAATGGGCAGATGCTAATCGCTAGGGCAAGGAGCTACAATTGCTATGTGGGGCAAATTACTATATGGGGCAGTGTGGGAAAAATTACTATATGAGGCAAACTACTGTGTTGGGGCAGTGTGGGGGAAATTACTATATGGGGCAGTGTGGTGGAAATTACTATTTGGGGGAAATTACCAACCGCCCCCCTCCCCCCCATCGCTGGATCGCATGACAGGGGGATTCAGCGGCAGCCTTGGGGGCATCAGGAGTGACGCAGGTGTCGGGGAGCGGTGCCCGGGCATTTTCAAGGGCATAATAGGGAGGGGGCAGGGGAGGAGCCAGGGCAGGTGGTGGGATGGGCCAGGGGTGGGTAGTGGGTGGAGTTAGGGGGCCCAATACAGATTCTTGCTATAGGACCCAATGACTTCTATGTATGCCCCTGGTGAAAAGATTCAGTAAAACTAACAGGTTTTACTGAATCTTTTCACACAAAAATGTATCAATCTGCTCAGCTTTTCTTGCTCTGCAACATGGTGGTTTCATATTGCACTGCATTTTGTGTTGACAGGTCCTCTTTAATGTCCTACCTCCCTAATTTTGTTTACTGCATCTTGCCTTTATAAAAAAAAAAATCAAAGTTTTTGAAAAAGATGAATACAAAAAGGTTGAGACAAATGTTTCTATCCTTACACTATCTACTGTAAGAAATACCAATAATATCTTATTTCAGATACATAGGGGGACATTTATTAGGTTAAAACTGCAGCAAAATCAGCAACGTTTCCCTACTCAGTGGTGAGAAAAGGGGGCATGGCATTGGTGGGGAAGCAGGCGGGCCAGCAGGCCCGGCTCATTTATCATGTCCACACTGGTTTTTGGAATGTAAAATGGCTGAAATATATGCCAGCAAGAGTTAAGTCTGTTGCACAGCCTTCCGGAGGAAGTACAGAGGGACTTAAGACCCCGGTATTGTTTAATGTGGACACGCCACTCCCTTTTGTTAGAGTAATGGGCATCATGACATTCTGTATTTGTAAAGGGTTTTTCATCATGCAGGGAAATCTCTGTGTGGTATCAAGCATTTCTCATAATCAGAGATGCTTAGTCCCCATATACAAAGTGATTGATACCCAGCTGTCGAACAAAATCTTACATCCTTTGACCAGATTAAAGGGGATGTGCCCCCAGTACATATTGATGATCTTTCTCTTTAAGATTGCACTGCAGATCATTTCGGAAGTCTCATTGGGGCAGTGTTAGGTACCCATCTGCAGAAGCCACCTTGACGTTGGTAGATGGGCCCGACACACATTTGATTAAAGATTTGCGTGAAGATTTCATTACTTCCATTTTTCATGTATAGTAGATATAGCACCAATGTAATCCAGAATAATCTCTAATCCCTAGTTCTACTCTTTGCGTGTATAACAGTGTGCTGCCATATTTTGTTTGCTGTCTGCATGTTAGCTTTATGGATGTGCACCTGTGACTTTGGATTTGCTAGTCTAAATTTCCTTGCAGCCTAATACAATTGTTTGGCTTGCTTTTGACATTGACCCTAGTGGCTGTTAGGGGATGAGCACCTATACGGCAGCCACTGACTCCCCTGCTCCACAACATCCTGTGTTAGACATTACACATCTGTGGTCCAGTTTCTCAGAAGAACCCACCACAGTTACAGTCATTGCATGACCAATTATAATAAAACCTTGAGCGATTACCATTAACCCCTTAGTGACCACCAATATGCCTTTTTATGGCGATCATTAACGGGCATTAGGCTGGGCCACGTCGGCACTGTCTAAAGCCTCATTCACACATCAGTGTTTCACTGTGCTGTACGTGTTCTCCACGGACAGCACACGTCCCCATTCATTTTAATGTGTGTATTCAGACATTAGTGTTTTAGCACAGTCTGTGTTATCAGCACGGATGCGTGCTCTATTTTGTCACGCCCATTATAGTCTATGGGTCCGTGAAAACCACGGATGCAAGATGAATGCCATCCGTGTTGCATCTGTGTTTCATGGACTATTACAAAGAGATGCTTTGAAAATTATTTTTTAGCTGTTCAGTGTCAGTGAAACACAGATGGCACACGGAGAGCAAAAAACGGACCTACGGACCCAACGTGGATCCTTAAGCTTAAGCGATGCATGGGTCTCCCTTGCTGCAGAGAGTGGGTCTCTGCTCTCACATGCAAACTTCACTCCTGCTCTAATGACCCGGACCACCAGGTGCGGCGATCCGGGCTGTATAACCCCTTACGTACTGCGGGCAATGGCACCCGCCGCATATAAGCGGACTCCCTCTGTATCCCATTGGCACCCTGCAAATGGGATCATGGGATGCCTATGCCAGTGAAGGGAGGTTGGGGCCTAGAGTAGGCCCCAGGCCTGCATCCAGCATTTCCCAGCAGGCTGTGCCTCCCTGGCGCAGCCTGCTGGTCAATGTCAGTATAGCACTGACATTAAAATAAATTGCACTAAAGCAGCGTTTCTCAAATAGTGGGGGGCGCGAGGCTCCGTAAAGGGGGGCTCCAGGTGACAGGAGATGAACGCTTCCACTGTGGAAGCGTTCATCTCCATAGTGATCTGTATCGCCGTCCTCTGGACAGCGATACAGATCGCTGTGCTGTGCGGCAGGGGAGGGAGAGGCGTCTCCCTCCCCTGCTCCTCTGATAGGCTGTGGGCCTTGTGCCAGCAGCCTATCAGAGCGGTTCAGGCGGCGCGATGACGTAATCGCGCCGCATGAGCAGAGTGCAGAGCGGGACACAGGCCGGAAGAGGCCTGCATCCAGCGCTTCCAGGGAGGTAAGTATTGGGTGGGGGACCCTGGACTCTATTGGGGGGAGCCTGCACATGATTTGGGGGAGGGGAAGCCTGGACCCTGCACATGATGTGGGGAGGGGATTAATGTAGCCTGCACATGATTTGGGGGTTAATGGAGCCTGCACATGATTTGGGGGCTTAATGGAGCCTGCACATGATTTGGGTGGGGGTTAATGGAGCCTGCACATGATTTGGGGGAAGGGGTTAATGGAGCCTGCACATGATTTGGGGGTTAATGGAGCTTGCACATGATTTTGGGGGGTTAATGTAGCCTGCACATGATTTGGGGGGTTAATGGAGCCTGCACATGATTTGGGGGGTTAATGGAGCCTGCACATGATTTGGGGGGGGTTAATGGAGCCTGCACATGATTTTGGGGGGTTAATGGAACCTGCACATGATTTGGGGGGGAGGGGGGGTTAATGGAGCCTGCACATGATTTTGGGGGGGGGGGGGGTTAATGGCCCACACCTGTGGGGAGATTGGTGTACTTATAACAATTAAATAGTCAAATGATACAATTTACAGTCGCGCGGGGGGGGGGGGCGCGAAATGTTTTCTTCTTCCTAGGGGGGGCATGACAGATTGAGAAGCACTGCACTAAAGGAATAGTGCAATGTATTTTAGAATTGATCAAAAGATCACCTATTAGGCTACATGCACGCAAACGTTTGTGATTTGCAGTCCGCAAATTGCGGATCCGCAAAAAAAACAGATGACGTCCGTACGGCATCCTTTTTTTGCGGATTCATTGTAACAATGCCTATCCTTGTCCGCAAAACAGACAAGAATAGGACATGTTCTATTTTTTTGCGGGGCCACGTAACAGAGAAACAGATGCGGACAGAACACGGAGTGCTGTCCGCATCTTTTGCAGCCCCATTGAAGTGAATGGGTCCGGACCGAAGCTGAAAAAAATTCGGTTCGGATGCGGAACCAAACAACGTTCGTGTGCATGTAGGCTTATAGTCCACTTGTGCGACTATTAAATGGTTAAAAAAAAGTTTACAAACATTCCAATAAAAAATAAAAAATAAAATTCTATTGAAAAAATGCTTTTCAATGGAAAAAAATGGCTGATGTTTGGTATTACTGTGTCTGTAACAATGTGCACTATGCAAATATTATGTAAATTGTCCCGTACAGTGAATGCTATAAAAAAAACAACAAAGAAATGCCAGAATTACTGCTTTTTCCTTAGTCGCCACTAAAAAGACCGAATAAAAAGCGATCAAAAAGTGTTATGTACCTGAACGATGAAAAAAATAAAATAAAAATTGCTTGGTGAGTAAGGCCTAAAACAGGCTGCACACTAAGAGGTTAAATAGCACAACCGAAATGATGTACAGAGAAAGATGTCTGCTTTTTTCTCCAACACATTTTATTCCTTGCAATATTAGAGCTTAGAAGACGAGCCTTCTTCTTTGTCTCTTTTCCATACTTCTCCATGCGCTTATATTGGTCGGATGTGTTCGGAGATAAGACATAACATGCAAGTTGTAATAATGTAGCAGAAGGTGGAAACGTCTAGAAGTAAACAAAGAGGTTAAATGCATGGGAAAGGACATATTAGCATCACACAGAAACATGCAACCAGAGGGACCAGTAGAACAAAATCTTGCCTGAAGGATGTGAATTTCTTTCTTACGTAAATCCTGTATTCTTGTGTTTCAATGGGCCAAATGACTCAATTCGTATTCTTATTAAAGACAACTTAAGAAGTCACATGCAAATATTTTAACAAGAAATACATGAAATCTGTTTCTCAATTGCTTTAGGCACAATGGTGAAAATAGAGGGTCTACATAGTCTACAATTTGCTCTTACCCTCAGTTCACACTTGCGCGTTTTACAGCGCGTTCGAACGCGCTGTAAAACGCATAACCGATGCAAACCAATGCTTCCCTATGGGACTGGTTCACATTTTCACGTTTTACAGCGCGTTCGAACGTGCTGAAAAACGCCCGACGCATAAACAAGTACTTGAGCTTTTTTTGGGGCGTTTGACGCGCGTATTGTGATTGACGCCACAGTAGTCAATCACACGAACGCGCGTACGACGCCTTAGGCTTAGTTCACAACATCTTATATTCAAGTTGTTATGGATCCTTCACCATCAGAGCCCAACAAGCTTCACTGACTAATGGTGTCAGTCATGGTGTCATTTTACCTGAAAAAGGCATCTGGCAGACAAAAACGTATCTGTGGTGGAAGCTGTAATGCAGATGTGAAGTGAACCATAGCCTAGTTCACTATTTCTTAAACATACTGAAAAAAAATCAATGCAAGAAAAAGAGCATCATCTTCCTAAACTGTTGCAAAAAAAGTTGCATGCATTGGACTCTCAGCGTAAGTGTGCAGCAGTTCCCATCCTGACCTTCCCGCACTGGCGAGTCACATAGCATTATATTGATTTATGATGCTATGTGACCCTTAGGCCTCTTTGACATGAGTGTGACGGATTAGGTCCGGATGCATTCAGGGTGCATTCAGTGAAACTCGCACCATTTTGAAAGCAAGTTCAGTCAGTTTTGTCTGCGATTGATTTCAGATTTTTCCGCGCGAGTGCAATGCATTTTTCACGCGTGATAAAAAACTGAAGGTTTCCAAACATCTAGCAACCATCAGTGAAAAATGCATTGCATCCACACTTGCTTGCGGATGCAATGCGTTTTTCACTGAAGCCCCATTCACTTCTATGGGGCCAGGGCTGTGTGAAAAACGCAGAATATAGAACACGCTGCATTTTTCACGCAACGCAGAACTGATGCGTGAATATTGTAGTCAGTTTTGCTTGAATCTGCGGTGGTGTACTTTGCACTAAATGTATCAGGCGGCACATGGTGCTTGTTAAATTTGGAGCATCTTAAACTTAACACTTCTGTCTGGAAATATTACTCCAGTTTTCATACTGGAGTGGCTTTGGAACTTTTTTCCTACTTTTAAAAAAAGTCTCAGTGATAAATCTGGAGTGAAAATCATTAAAGAAGACCTTTCATCTAAAAAATCATAGTCCAATTCTTACACTACCTTATTGTGCTTCTGCCAGTGATGTCCGGACACCTTTTCTTTTTTTTAAAGGACCCCCCGTTCGCCCGCTGCGCTCCCCGTTAGTTTATGCACCTCATATGCAAATGAGGCATCTTGGTTATAGTAGGCGTTGATCTCTTAGTTCTGCTGGGCAGTGTTCACCTTTCCCTGGCTGAGAGCGCATCCAATCGCAGCGCTTGGCTCTTAGCCAGGGAGAAGGAGCTCAAGTTCTCGTGAGAACCGCGAGAACTTGAGCTTGCAGAGTTCCGGAACCCGCGCTATCTTGGAGTCCCCAGTGGAGAAGACGACTGCAGCGCCAGCAGCAGCATCGGCATCCTGCAGGTACCGATGCTACTGTCGTCTTCTCCACTGGGAACTCCAAGATGGCGCGGATTCCGGAACTCTGCAAGCTCAAGTTCTCGCTAGAACTTGAGCTCCTTCTCCCTGGCTAAGAGCCAAGCACTGCAATTGGATGCGCTCGTAGCCAGGGAAAAGTGAACACCGACCAGCAGAACTAAGAGATCAACACCTACTATAACCAAGATGCCTCATTTGCATATGAGGCGCCAAAACTAACGGGGAGCGCAGCGGGCGAACGGGGGGTCCTTTGAAAAAAAGAAAAGGTGTCCGGACATCACTGGCAGAAGCACAATAAGGTAGTGTAAGAATTGGACTATGATTTTTTAGATGAAAGGTCCACTTTAACATAGCTCACCATGCCTGATTTCCCACCTACTTTTCAAACTGGCGTAAGAGGTGTGAAAATGTAAGAAGTCGCTACATTTTTGAGCAAGTGAAGGTGCCAGTGCAGGGTGTGATAAATTCCCTCCAAATTGTTACAGATATATTACTCACATGCTTCATGGCCTGAACACCAAAATTCTGCCTCCCATGCTTTTCAGTGGGAGGCAACACTGAAGACATGTCCCTTCTCAGTGCAATTGCTGCTTTAGGCTACATGCACACGACCGTATTTTGCATCTGTGTCCGTTGCGTTTTTTTTTTTGAATCCGTAATTTGCAGACCTCAAAACACATGTTTGTGTGAATGTAGCCTTAAACTGCTACTCCGTAATCTTAAGCGCTGCCTCTCATTGCAAAGAAAGGGAGGCAGAAACGATGCGCCCGCCAGCAAGTCACCGTGGGAAAAATGCACACGACCATTGCTTGTTTTGCGGTCCGCAAATTGCAGATCCGCAAAACACAGATACAGCCTTGTGCGTTCTGCATAATAGAACAGACCTATCCTTGTCCGTAATGCAGATAAGTATAGGACATGTTTTATATTTTTCCAGATGCCAAGGAAAGGACAAATGGATGTGGATAGCACGTGGTGTGCTGTCTGCATCTTTTGCAGCCGCATTGAAGTAAATAGGTCCACATTTGACCCGTAAAAAATGTGGATCGGATGTGGACCAAAATAACGTTTGTGTGCATAAGCCCTTAGGCTCTTTTTTTGTGACATTTGTGTGCAGTTTTACATTTTTTTCACCTGAGGTTTTTGTTGCGTTTTTTGCTTCAGAACGCCAGCTCTAGGTGTAAGCAGAAGATGTATGAGGAATATGAAATGCAGGACACATGAATGTTTTTTGCTCCTGGTGGTTTTTGTTCATTAGGTGGCATTTCTTGTCTTTCTAGCTTCTTTTCAAAAGAGCAGCTTGCTGGAGCTCTTGGATTTTTCTTTCAGGTTTGACACCTCCTCTATAAGGCCTCATGCACACGGCTGTTGTGCAGCCGTTCTGTGCATTGGGGACCACAACTTGCAGTGCCCAACGCAAGGCAACATCCGTGCGACATGTTCTATTTTTTGCGGTCCGGAGGCACGGACAGAAACACCATGGAAGCACTCCGTAGTGCTTCCGCGGGGTTCCGTGCCTCCGTTCCACACCGCAGTTCCGGATTGCGGACCATTTAAGTAAAGGGGTACACATTCGTGATGCGGGGAGCACACGGCCGGTGCCCACATATTGCGGACCCGCTGTTTGCGGCCTAATGAGGCCTAGGGGAAAAACACCATAATGAAAACAGTATGGGTAAGGGTCCTTTCACACTTGCGTTCTGAGGATCCGGCAGGCACTTCCGTCCTGCCGGATCCGTCAGAACGCAAGTCACCTGAAGCATTAGGCCTCTTTCACACTAGCGTTGTTAGGATCCGGCGTGCACTTCCGTCGCCGGAATGCACGCCGGATCCTGCACAACGCAAGTGAACTGAAAGCATTTGAAGACTGATCAGTCTTCAAAATGCTTTCAGTGTTACTATGGCAGCCAGGACGCTACTAGCGTCCTGGTTGCCATAGTAGCAGTGGGGAGCGGGGGAGCGGCATACTTACATTCCGTGCGGCTCCTGGGCGCTCTGAATGACGCCAGAGCGCCCCGCGCATGGATCACGTGATCCGTGCGATCACGTGATCTATGCACTGGGGCGCCCTGACGTCATCCTAGAGCGTCCCGGAGCCGCATGGAATGTAAGTATGCTGCTCCCCGCTCCCCTACTTACTATGGCAACCAGGACTTTAGCGTCCTGGCTGCCATGGTAACTCATTGACAAAAGCTAAATGTCGGATCCGGCAATGCGCCGAAACGACGTTTAGCTTAAGGTCGGATCCGGATTAATGCCTTTCAATGGGCATTAATTCCGGATCCGGCGTTGCGGCATGTCTTCGGATTTTTGGACGGAGACAAATCCGCAGCAAGCTGCGCTTTTGTCAACGTCCAAAAAACGTTGACATACTGAACGGAAGACATCCTGATGCATCCTGAACGGATTTCTCTCCATTCAGGATGCATTAGGATAATCCTGATCAGTAGCTTTCCGTCCTAGAGACCCGACGACGGATCTCTAGGACGGAAAGCTAAAACGCTAGTGTGAAAGAGGCCTTAAAAGACTGATCAGGATCCTGATCAGTCTTCGAATTGCTTTCAGGTTACTATGGCAGCCAGGACGGTACTAGCGTCCTGGTTGCCATAGTAGGAGCGGGGAGCGGGGGAGCGGCATACTTACATTCCGTGCGGCTCCCGGGGCGCTCCTGAATGACGTCAGAGCGCCCCATGCGCATGGATCACGTGATCCATGCGATCACGTGATCCATGCACTGGGGCGCCCTGACGTCATCCTGGAGCGTCCCGGGAGCCACACGGAATGTAAGTATGGCGCTCCCCGCTCCCTGCTACATTTTACCATGGTAACCAGGACTTTAGCGTCCTGGCTGCCATGGTAACCAGTCAGAAAAAGCTAAATGTCGGATCCGGCAATGCGCCGAAACGACGTTTAGCTTAAGGTCGGATCCGGATTAATGCCTTTCAATGGGCATTAATTCCGGATCCGGCCTTGCGGCAAGTGTTCCGGATTTTTGGACGGAACAAAAAGCGCAGCATGCTGCGGTATTTGCTGCGTCCAAAAAACGTTCCGGTCCTGAACTGAAGTCATCCTGATGCATCCTGAACGGATTTCTCTCCATTCAGAATGATGATCAGGATTTTTCCGGCATAGAGACCCGACGACGGATCTCTATGCCGGAAAAGAAGAACGCAGGTGTGAAAGGGGCCTAAGCATGGGCGTAGCTATAGGGGGTGCAGAGGTAGCAGTCGCTACCGGGCCCAGGACCCTGAGGGGGCCCAAAGACCCTTGTGCCGCATAGGAAGACACACAAAGCACTGAGGGAAGGGGGGCCCAAGCTGAACTCTTGCACCAGGGCCCATGAGCCGTTCGCTACGCCCCTGGGCCTAAGACACACTGGGGATCTCTGACTCCCCTCTGCTCTGCTTGGAGGTTGCGCAAGGATGGCAAAAAACATCCTGAGCGTCAAATTCTTGTCACATAGGTGTTTTAAAAGTCGCCAAAAAGAGCCTTATAACTTTTTTATGCCAGAATCTGGAGTAGGGATTAAGGATGAGCAAATCGACTCGCATAAAACTTCGTACTCTTACTGTATGGAGCAGGAGCTCAGTGCAGCATTAGGCTAGGTTCCCACGACGACATTTTGTCGCACTATTGTCGCGCGACAATTTTTATAATGGGAGTCTATGGTGTCGCATTGCGACATGCTGCGACGCGCACATTCGCTTAAATCCCATTAAAGATGGGTTTTTCTGTGACTGTCGCGTCGCAGTTGCAGCATGTCGCATGTCGCAATGCGACACCATAGACTCCCATTATAAAAATTGTCGCGCGACAATAGTGCGACAAAATGTCGCGCGACAAATGTTGCAGTGAAGTTGTGCCCTATTTGTCGTGCGACTTTTTGTCGCGCGACAAATGTCGTCGTGTGAACCTAGCCTTAGAATGTAGTGGCTCTGATGAGCCGAAGTTATTGCTTCGAGAAGTCTCGCGAGACTTCACGTAATAACTTCATAAATTAATTTGTACTGTAAAAAAACATTTCCCGAATTGGGGTTCAGTTCCAAACGGTACCTTGGAAACGAACCCGAGTTCAAGAAATGTTTTTTTACAGTATAACTTAATTTATGAAGTTATTACGCAAAGTCTTCAGAGCCACTACATTCTAATACTGTATGGAGCCTCCTGCTCCGTACCGTATTGGAACGAAGTTTTATGCGAATCGACTTCGGATATTTCATCCAAAGTCGATTCACTTATCCCTTAATAGGAATGTTAGTAAATCACCCCCACTGTGTGCAAAAAACATCAGAAAAACTGGCAAAAACTACAGTGGGGAAAAAAAATGTTTCAAATGTTTCTGTATGTTTGTTGCAGTCTACAAAATGTGGATCTGCGAAAAAAATTGAGATGACATCTGTGATGACCTTAGGCTCCATTAACATGATTTTTGGCCCGCATCTGATGTGGATTGCACATAGACCCATTCATTTCTATAGGTCCGCAAAAAAAAACAACAGCCACTGTGTGCTGTCTGCATTCATATGTCCGTGGTAGCCGAATCCATAACAGAATTCTTAGATAACCCAAACCTTGTACACTGAACTTGAAAACAGAGGTTCGCTAATCCGTACATATATGTCCATTCCACAGTCCTGCGGACAAGAATAGGCATTGTTACAATAGGTCAGCAAAAAAAACGGATGCCACACAGATGTAATTTGCATTTTTTACAGACCTGTGTTTTGTGGACTGCAAAATACATACAATATTCTGACTTTTTTTTTACTGGTAAGAAACACCAGAGTAAAATTTAGTGTGTGTAAGGACCAACACAAATGTATGTGAATAGTCCCTAATGGTAATATAAGTGTGAATGAGCCCTTACATTTGCTAAAGAAATTGTTCTGCTATCTTTTCGACAACTGCGCTCCACTATAGATTCTTCTTCTGTATAGTACGGGATTACACTTTTCTTTGGTTGTGCTTTTTAGTTTTATTATAACACTTTTTTCATGAAAACTTGATCACTGTGCATTTCTTATTGTCTCCATGTCATTGAAAGAGCGCATGTTACCCTCCTCCATGATACGCCCCAAGGGTCAGACAAGTCTTTGTGTGTGTGTGTAAAAAAAAAGTGACATTAACTCTTTGTTGTGCATTGCAATGATTGCAAAGGGGATCATCTGGGACTATTGGGGGAAGGGAATAGCAGCTGTCCTGATCTAGTACAGGAATCCCTCTTTCATCCAAGGATGGCTTAGGTGCTAACAATGGCCAATGGACAAATGAAAAGGTTCACATACACTAAAATGTTTCCATATAAAGCTTACATGCAAAAGATGATCATCTGACACAGAGGTAAATATGTAATCACTTCTAACAATTCAAGGTACCGCTGTCTTAGACACAAATTAATTTTGTATATTTTTCATTTCTTTTTTTTTCCAAATATATATGTACATTTCTCCTTTGTTTCTATGAGGCCAATGAATACCAGAGTGTCATTTTGGTATACATTTTTGTATAAGGCCCCTTTCACACGAGCGAGTTTTCTGCGTGGGTGCCATGCGTGACTTGCCATGTAGCACCGCACTGAATCCTGACCCATTCATTTCAATGGGTCTGTGTACATTTTTTCACGCATCAGTTCTGCGTTGGCGTGAGAAGCGCAGCATGTTCTATATTCTGCATTTTTCACGTAGCCCTGGCCCCATAGAAGTGAATGGGGCTTCAGTGAAAAACGCATTGCATCCTGATGTAATCCAGATGCAGTCCGGGTGCAATGCGTTTTTCACTGATGGTTGCTAGGAGATATTGTTTGTAAACATTCAGTTTTTTTTCACTTGCTTGCAAAATGGTGCGAGTTTCACTGAACGCACACTGAGCCAATCCGTGTTGTTCGTGTGAAAGGAGCCTAAAACATAAGGTATACTTTTTGTTCAACTGTACTGTACCCAACACTTTATGCTAAAAGAAGCATTGCATTAAAGGCTCCATTCTTAGGGCTCATCATGCACAAAAAAAAAAAAATTCTGCGTCTGTTCCGTTTTTTTTTTTTGTGGTCTGAATTCAGAACAATGGTGCTGAAAAATACCCCAGTGAATGACTCTGTGTGCATTCCGGTTTGTATGTCCACATGGCTGTTTCGCAAAAAAATAGAACGTGTCCTATTATTGTCTGAATTACGGACAAGGATAAGACTCTTCTATTAGAGGCCAGCTGTTCCGTTCCGCAAAATGTGGGATGCACAAGGCCAGTATCCGTGTTTTGCAGATCTGCAGACCGCAAAACACCCAACGGTCGTGTGAATGAGCCCTTATCCTTCGTTTCAAATTTCCTATGGTATTTACAGTATATAAAATAGCGGTGCACATGAATCTGTCTTTCGAACGGAGACAAAAACTGTGACAATCTGTTAGGTCCCAATTCACACAGTACAAAAACGCAGACAGGGCAATCACGTTCAGGTTATGAACTTCACTCACTGCCTTCAAACAGAATTAGGGCTCATGTACATGAACGCATTTACTTTCTGTACCCGTTCGTTTTTTTTGGTGACTGTATGCAAAACCATTCATTTCAATGGGTCAGCAAAAACCGGAAGTTACTCTGTGTGCATTCAATATCCGTATTTCCGTTCCACAAAAAAATAGAACATGTCCTATTATTGTCTGCATTATGGACAAGGATACTACTCCTCTATTAGGGGCCAACTGTTCCGTTCCGCAAAATACGGAATGCTCACAGACATCATCCGTATTCTTTGTGGATTTTTTTTGCGGACCTCAAAATACATATGTGCATAAGCCCTTAGATGGATTCAGAGGATATAGACAGTTCGTGAACTCCTACATGGGAAAGCTATCACGGTTGCTTCCAGCTTCTATGTTCACTTTCTCTCCAAGTTGGTTTTTACGAAATTGCAGGAACCAAACTGACATCCAGATGGTGTTTAATTCCAATTGTCCTTCTTGAACATAAAAGGAGACTACTGGCCTCTTGCACACGACCGTTGTGCTCCCGTGGCCGCATACGGCGCTTCCGCAATTCACGGGCACCGGCTGTGTGCATTCCACATCACGGATGCGGACCCATTCACTTGAATGGGTCCGTAAATCTGGATATGCCATGCGGTGCGGAACGGAGGCACGGAACGGAAGCCCACGGAAGCACTACGGAGTGCTTCTGTGGGGTTCCGATCCATGCTTCCGTTCCGCAAAAAAATAGAACTTGTTCTATCTTTTTGTGGAACGGATGGATCACGGGCCCATTCACATGTCCTGCATTCAAGTTGAATGGGTCTTGATCCATCCCGGCCGCCGCACGGACGTTGCCCGTCCCCAATGCACGGAACGGAACCACAACGGCCATGTGTATGAGGCCTTAAAAACATATATTTTATTCCTCATACTCACAAAAGGAGAATAATATGTGCAAACTCTGACCATAAGGAAACATTCACACGAACGTATTTTGTTTCCGTGTCCATGCTATTTTATTTTTGCGGATTGGATGAGGACCCATTTATTTCAATGGATCCGCAAAAAATGCGGACAGCGCACCGTGTGCTGTCCGCATCCGTATGTCCGTTCCGTATCCCCACAAAAAATATAGAACATGTCCTATTCTTGTCCATTTTGCGGACAAGGATAGGCATTGTTACAATAGATTTACCAAAAAAAACTGATGCAACACCCATGCCATCCGTATTTTTTGCAGATCCGCATTTTGTAGACCGCAAAATACATATGGTCGTGTGAATGTAGCCTAACACTGACCCTGGGTTTAGCCTCCATTCAGCTTCTTCTGGTCATGGTCAGCATACATTCATTAATATACCTTATAGGTAAAGATACCTCTAGTCACACCCACTATTGCCATTTGGAATCTGTTTAAAAAAATCACAAACGGACGCACTAATACATGAAAATGCATCTACCATAATAACTGAATAAATGTACTTATAAAAAAAACAAAAGCTTCAAATAAATAAGCCTCCTGCTCATATACCTTGAAGCTATCAATAGATTCCCAATTTCGCAATAAAATCCCCCTACTTTATAAAGAGAGATTAAACAATCCCCAAAAATTACTTCTCTAGTGATTCCCTGATCACATGTGCAGAGCTACCCAATAACAAAGCACATAGCATCATTATCCCAAACAATATTTAATTTCAAACTTGATACTCATTCCTCCTGAAGCTAAAGTTTTTAATGTATAGATCCAGAAACTATAGAGAAAACTTAAAGTTCATCTCTCATCAGATTTGTAGCTATGAAACTGGCTGACCTGTTGCATGTGCGCTTGGCAGCTGAAGGCATCTGTCTTGGTTCTATGTTCATATGTGCCCGCATTGCTGAGAAAAATGATGTTTTAATATATGCAAATGAGCCTCTAGGAACAGCGGGGGCGTTGTCATTACACCTAGAGGCTCTGCTCTCTCTGCAACTGTTTTGCCCTCTGCACTATGATAGGGCCAGGCATTATGACATTTACACTGTCTGGCCCTGTCAAAGTGCAGAGGGCGCAGCAGTTGCAGAGAGAGCTGAGCCTCTAGGTGTAATGGTAACGCCCCCGTTGCTCCTAGAGGCTCATTTACTTGAATGGATCTGCAATCCGCAAGATACAGAGATTTCGGTCTGTGCATCCACACCGCAAAAAAATAGAACATGTTCTATTTTTTTATGGTGCGGACTGAATCTTGCGGACTGTGGACCCATTCAAGTGAATGGGTCCACATCCGTAAATGGCTAGCACACGGCCGGAGCCCGTGCATTGCAGACCGGTATTTGCGGTCTGCAGCACGGACACACATGTCCATGAGCCCTTAGGCTCGCGGAAACTTTGGATTGCGGAATCAACAGCACGACAAAAGGGTATATACTGCTGAAACTTTGATGTAAACCCCAGAGAATTTGCACTGTCCATAAGTGGCCATGTTATAATAAAACATAAAATAACCTTTGTAACTGATGTCTGTCTCAGCACAGCAGCAGCTTAGCCCATACATGACCTACCCTCAAATGCTCCCAGTACGTCGCTGGGTTAATTGGATGAAGCCGCCATATGACGGCAGTGCTCAGTGCAATGTAATCATGGCTGCAATGTTTATGTATCGTGGCAAGCCAAATTGAGGCTAAGATTAAAAAAACTAAACCACATTTTTGTAAAAATCTATTACAAAGTCAAATGGGACTTTGCTTAGGACTAGATATCCATGACTGCGTTCTTCCCCAAACAGTCCACAGGTTGTGTATGGTCCCTCAGCCCCATCGCTTTGATAAATGCATCCCATTAAAACTGGCCATCTAACCATGTCTTTTCATCAAACTGTGGGAGTGTAGGAAACTGTTCAGCCTGGTACACTGATGAGCGCTCAGGACATCCACATCACTTCAGGCAGTGACAGTCAGTCCCATAATTAGGGACAATTGTGCTTGTAGTCTGTCCCTAGAGAACAAGAGCCGTTACTGACCCCAATCAGCTCCACTCATGACCGCTATGTTGAGGAGCAAGCTGTTTTGTCTGGATTTATATATTGATCTAATATTGATCCATGTAGCGTCCCGTCAGCGCAGACACAAAAGTGGTGAGGTCAATAACTGTGCCACTACTTTAAAAAAAATGATAAAACCAAGTCTTTCATGTTTGTAAATTTAGGGTGCCTGCACACAGTGCGGATTATGCATGTTTTTTCCGTGTGATGACGACCGCCCCATGCTGTGGACCACAAATACACAGGTACCGGCCGAGTGCACTCCATTTGCGGATGCGGACCCATTCACTTGAACGGGTCCTCAATCTGCAGGATACGTTCTGCATCACAAAAAAAATAATTGTACATGTTCTATTTGTTTTGCGTTGTAGAGGCACAGACCGAAATCTCATTTAAGCACTTCGTAGTGCTTCCGTTCTTTGCCTCCGCACCGTATCTTTCGGTTTGCAGACCCATTCAAGTCAAAGGGTCCGCATCCGTGATATGGACTACACAGGGGCGGTGCCCTATATTGCAGATGCGCGATTTGCAGTCTACAATACGGTCACAGAGCACACACACGCTCATGTCCATGACAAATTGGACAAATCTCATGTAGACTTTGCTTCTTTCCTTAGGAGGTCATGCACATGACCGTATTTTGTTTCCTTCTCTGTCCTCTTTTTTTTTTTTGCCGATTTATTTAAATTCAAAAAATGCGGACAGCATACCATGTGCTGTCAGCATCAGTATGTCTGTCCCGTAGCCCCGCAAAAAAAATAGAGCATGTCCTATTTTTTTCTAGTTTGTGGACAAGGATAGGCATTATTACAATGGATCCGCAAAAATAACGGATCTGTAAAAAAAAAACGATGCCATACGGACGTCATCCGTTGTTTTTTGCAGATCTGCAATTTGCGGACCACAAAACATATACGGTCTTGTGCATGTAGCCTTAGGTGCAGAAATTGAAATCTGCAGCGTGTCATTTCTTGTTGCGGATTTCACCCTTTTCAATGGAATGGTAAAAAATCTGCATCAAACCTGCACCAAAAACCCACAAAAACAACAATAACTAGTGCAGATTTATGTGCGTTTTTGGTGTGCAGATATCACGCAAATTTTCCGCACATAAATCTGCACTGCGTGCAGGTAGCCTTAGGGGATTTTGGATGCGTTTTTTTTTTTGGGAAAAAATACAATTACAAAAGCAATATGTGAAAGCACCCTATGCCCAGGATCACATGTGACTGATTAGTTGCGAATCTGCCATTACGGATTTTCCTGCGGCAAATCCACAGCATTGTACAGTACCAGCAAACGTGCAGGAGAATTTCAGAATTCAGAATTTATACTGCGGACTTCATCAATCTCAATGGAGAGGGTGAAATCACCTGGTGTTTCCATGTAATTTGCCACGTGTGACCCCGGCCTATAGGCCCCTACACGCGATTTTAGTCTGTCTTTTCTTTCTCACTAAAAAAAAGCCATATAAATCACTTGCTTATGACCCATTTACACGGCCGTATGAACGGGTCCACACCTGTTCCGCAATTTTGCTGAACGGGTGCGGACTCAAAAAATACAGAGCATGCCCTATTCGTGTCCGCAATTGCGGACAAGAATAGGCATTTTCTATGAGAGTGGCAGCCATGTGCAGTCCGCAAATTGTGGAATGCACACTGGCCTGTATCCGTGTTTTGCGGATCCGCAATTTGCGGCTGTCTGAATGAGCCCTTATGTCCATACTGCATGTGATTTTAAGGTCCTGACTCCTTACACATAAATTTGACTGGTGTTTTTTTACCTGTAAAAAAACCCACCAGAATACGCGCACTTTTTTTTTATTTAGACTTGTGGTTTTAGAAAATTTTATTTTCTGCTCATGTCTTACCACTAGCATTTTCTTCATGGCATTATTCCCCAATAGAGGTGCTGTAAAAATGCCTGAAAAACCACCAAGAGCTACAACATGCTGCGTTTTTTGAAAAGAAAGACAAAAAAAAAGCCACCTAATTAACGAAAATGCCAGAAGCAAGAAAACCCTTGTGTCTTATGTTTCAAATTTCCTATAGACCCTCAATTTACATCTGGGGCTGGTGCACAAACAAATGCAGGCACCACTGAAACCACAAGAATGCCACAAAAAAAACAAGAACTACGGTGTCAATTACAAAGTTCTAGGCGACTTTTTAAACGCACATTGTCGCACAGGCATTTTTAGGCCGTCCTTGCCACTTGGGAGCGGTAGGGAATGGGGCAGGACACCAGCCCCGGCAAATCTAGTAACATGTACGCCTGGAAAGAGGAATAAAAATGTTGGCAAAAAACGACTCCACTCAGGAAGCGGCACAGTTTTTCACTCCAGGCACACAGACTGCGTAGATGCGTCCAATTTATCACGAGGCTCATCCCCATAAATTATGCGCATCCTCTGGCAGCGCAGGGGAGAATCAAAGACTGTAAAATGCTGGCCTTTGTAAATGACCCCCTACGTGTGAAAGTACCTTCACAGCATGTTTTTTAAACAAAAACAAAACCACTTGTTTCCGCATGTAGTGCAAACACTTGTCAGTGTGAACATGCACATATAAGCGCAGTGGGTAAATTATGGTAAATTGGTTAATTATGCTGCACACGACCATGTTTTTTGTCTGCTTTTTTTGTGGACAGAACATCCATATGTCTGTCTGTTCCATGGCCCTGCAGAAAAAAATAGAACATTTCCTATTCTTGTCCATTTTTAAACATTGGACAGTTCTACAGAGCGCTGGACGTACCATTACACAAAACGTAGAACGCACGCACGCGGCTGGTATCCGTATTTTTTAAATCCGCAATTTACACACCGCAAAACCAGCTACAGCCACGAGCATAAGGCTACATTCACACGACGACAATAAGTCGCGCGACAAATAGGGCACAACTTCACTGCGACATTTTGTCGCACGACAATTTTTATAATGGGAGTCTATGGTGTCGCATTGCAACATGCTGCGACTGCGACAGTCGCAGAAAAACCTGTCTTGAATGGACGGTCGCCTCGCAGTCGCAGCATGTTGCATGTCGCAATGCGACACCATAGACTCCCATTATAAAAATTGTAGTGCGACAAATGTCGTCGTGTGAACGTAGCCTAAGCCGTAAGGGTATGACCACAACCTGGAGCGCATTCAAACACTGAGAAGTCTTATCCGCCCTTTAATGAGCCACTCCTGATATTGCCTTCCAGAACCGCATGCACCAACCTGACCATGTGGCCATACCCTGAAAGCCCCACAGTAACTGAGCTGACTGGATATATGACCCATGGCTGCTGGAGCTGACACGGTTTTCCCCATTTATTAATGCAGACAAAGCCTGGGCACTGCAGCCACCCTGCCTCCTCCTCAGCACTAGTAACCGTTCGCAGCACATGGGCAGGAGCTTTGTTCCCAGCTTCCTACCAGCCACAACAATGTACACACAGGCTGCAGCCGGTCATTTATGTAAATCATCCCTTCCCGCCTCCTCCTCCATCTGTGTGGAGAGCCCGAGGAGCCGCGCCCATGGGGGAGGGGCGAGCAGAGCTGATATAATGAGCTGTGGGAACAATGCCCTCGCTCACATTCAGCGTGCCCAGGAGAGCGTCTGGGGACACCGGGGTAAGGGGCAGCACGTGTGACCGGGAGGTTGCGGGCTGCAGCACTGCCTGTACTGCGCACTTGCCTCACGGAGTGTTTGTCTTCTCTAGACGTGTGGTGTGGATGTTGCGTTACCAAAGATCTGCTCGTAACTGGGGGTTTGTCTTCACTTTTTAAGTTTCCATTTCTTTCATTCACTTTTAGCTTTGCTTTAAGGTGCATAAACTTTTTGCTGTCACTTGTCATTTTTAAAGCCCAGCTTGTAGTCCTGTCCATGGCCACGCCTCCTGGGTAATGCCTACATCCCCCTGAACCCTAAGCAGGACCATCTTTCTAGCAGATCAAAGCATCCTGGTTTACCTCCCCCTTCCTAAAACCATCCACCCCATTATCACAGCTGCATAACAGCCCAGATACTAGTGATCTTCCTCTTTCTGCAATCATGAGAACCCCCTTTTAATTGTGTGCGTTTGGCAGGTGCTGGCAGAACCCTGGTGACCACTTGTGTGCACCTGTAAAGCATGGTGGGTATGGTCATGTCTGCTGGACCTTTGCTTCTCTGGTGATCTGTCCCATCCATCCTGAACAACCGAACTCCTAGTTTAGATGAAATGTGCCACAACAGGAGTAGCACTATCCTTCCCCTCTGGCAGAACCTGTTCCCTAAATAGTGTATGTTCCTTAAACAATGGTCATGTTGTTGGACCGCCTTCCTCTGCTAAACTTACTCTTGTAATCTCTTGTAGGACAATGGATCTTGGGTGTTATAACACACACTACTTCTACGATGTGGACCTTAAGGAGGACTTTTATCGCCACATTGCTCCCAGTGAGGACATATGGAAAAAATTTGAGCTTGTACCTGGGTGCCCCCAGTCTAACGCCGTATGTCTTGGAGAAAGTGGCACTGAATGGGGATCCGAAATAATGGATTTAGGCTGGGAGTCTCCCGTGAAACTGTCTGGACTTAGTTCTGTAGTTCTTCTAAGAGACTGTATGTGGAGTGGCTTTTCAACCCGTGAACATCTGGAGAAGGTCATCAATGAACGCTTTTCATGTGCCCCTTCGCGGCCAGCAAGTACTGCTAAACCTGTTCCAGACTCTGAGGTCCTGGAGACGGCTGCCGTCCCTGCCGAGCAGACCGCTGTGGTTCCAGCTCCCATTCCTGAAAAGATATCGCACTCATCGGGATCTGAAAGCACTAGTGACTCTGGTAAGAGAGGACGGGTGGTTTAGAATGGGACCTTCACCTTAGGTGTTGGTGTATAGTTGGCTTTGGTCAGTAGGTGCTAAGAGTTTGGGTGAATTTGACTACTTCTGCATTTCTTATTTGATCTAACATTAGTGTAGTCTGTTCCATTATCTTGTATGTTAGTCTTTGATTGTGGAAAGCACCTGCAATAAAGCCTGTCCAGGGTGGATCCCTTACTTCCTTAGAAGTTTACAAGCTGGTACTTGTGTTGTATCCACACCTTGTGCTCTTAGCAGGTGTACAATGGGCTAGGCAGCTTCATTAGTAGGTAACCTGCTGTTTGAGTGGAGAATTGCAGGGGGGTTTGGTGGCCAAGCTTTCTAATGTGTCACCTACCGTATTTTTCGCCCTATAAGACGCACCGGCCTATAAGACGCACCTGGGTTTTTGAGGAGAAAAATAAGAAAAAAAATATTTTTAACCAAAAGGTGTGCTTTTGAAGTAATGGTGGTCTGTGCATGACAGTATTATGGGGGGGATCTGTGGATGGCACTGTTATGTGGGGGAGATGTGGATGGCACTGTTATGGGGGATCTGTGGATGACACTGTGATGGGGGATCTGTGGATGGCACTGTGATGGGGGATCTGTGGATGGCACTGTGATGGGGGATCTGTGGATGGCACTGTGATGGGGGATCTGTGGATAGCACTGTGATGGGGGATCTGTGGATAGCACTGTGATGGGGGATCTGTGGATAGCACTGTGATGGGGGATCTGTGGATAGCACTGTGATGGGGGATCTGTGGATAGCAGTGTGATGGGGGAGATGTGGATGGCACTGTGATGGGGGATCTGTGGATAGCACTGTGATGGGGATCTGTGGATAGCACTGTGATGGGGGCATTTATGAATGACACTGTAATGGATTGGATCTGTGGATGACACATATATAGCATCTTATGCTATATGTGTCATCCACAGATCACCCAATACAGTGTCATTTATAAATGCCCCCATCAAAGTGCTATCCACAGATCTGGCCCATAGTGACTGCTTAGGGGCGGAGCCTGGCAGCACATGGCGGGCGGCCCGCCGCTAACAGCTTGACTGCTTTGATAACACTTATAATCTTTAATCATGTCCCCTTATTCCCTATAATGCCAGTACAGTAGCGCTCTGCTAACCTGCTATACAGATCCTCTAGCAGGCAGAGCGGTGCGGCGGCAGGCTGCTGTGTAATGTCCTCACTGGCGTCATCTGCCTGCTCCTCCTGCTTCATTCATAAAGTGAAAGGAGCAGGCAGATGGCGTCAGTGAGGACGTTACACAGCAGCCTGCCGCCGCACCGCTCTGCCTGCTAGAGGATCTGTATAGCAGGTTAGCAAGCGCTACTGTACTGGCATTATAGAGAATAAGGGACATGACTAAAGATTAAAAATGTTATGAAACCATTCACGCTGTTAGCGGCGGGCCGCCCGCCGCATGTTGCCAGGCTCCGCCCCCTCCTCCTTCCATGCTGATACATCGCATGCTGTGCGATGTATCAGCTTTAACTATAGGAAAATGGTAGCATTCGCCATATAAGACGCACTGCCATTTTCCCCCCACTTTTGGGGGAAAAAAAGTGCGTCTTATATGGCGAAAAATACGGTAAGTGTCCTCATTTTTTAAAAAGTGACTTCATAGGAACCTGTGATGACAACCATGCTGGTGGCTTTCTAAACTGTAGAGTACCTAAATATCTGGTGCTAGATGGTCACCTTTCTGAGGATGGCATGTGCATTACCTCTTGGTTCCACCTGGGGACGAAGTTACAAGCTGACTATAACTTGTTGAAGGGTGCTTTGAAGCAAGTCGGGGGAAGTGTGTCCTACAGGAGCTTTGTCTGAAGGTTCCCCCTCCACCCAACACCAAGTTACACAATGTGCAATCTAAACAAGGCAGCCACATGGCCAGACAAAAAGCAACAGCTTGCAGCCGGCAGGGGTTCAGACACCATCTCCAACCAATAGGAGACCGGCATTTGAATGGAGAGCATTAGACCAATTGGAGTTCAGACATGACTGGGATTTATTAATGGGAAGTTGAGCCTATTCACATAATTCCATCCTTTGTGGTGTCTCTTTTGTATTGAGTGTGCAGACTCCCTTCCCCCATGCCTCGCCCATTAGAACAGCAGGAGGCACATGCTGCGAGACTTAACACTCCCATTCATTTGTTCATTGCAGTGCTGTCCAACCTATTGTCTGACTGTGATTTATCCATATAGGTTGGTAGTGCCGTATGCTGCGTTTAAGTGCTTGACTAAGCCTTGGACCTCTAGTCTTGATTTATAGTAGATCTTTCATTGTGGCGGCGTTAGGGTTCCCATTTGTAAGCTTGAGAATTTGCTAGATTAAGATTCTGGGCAAGCCGTTCATTTGCATGGCTTTAGCTGGTCTTGGTTAATAATATTAGGTTGTGTATGTCATTTTTAAATAATTATTTTATTTATTTTTTAACAGAAGACGATGAAATTGATGTGGTGACTGTGGGAAAAAGGAAGTCTTATCATGGCCGTCAACCAGTGACCATAACAGTGAGAGCAGACCCTAAACTCTTCCACATATCTATCCACCAGCAACAACATAACTATGCTGCACGCCTGCCCCCTGAGCCCAGTACTGCCTCTCCAGAAGAGGACTGTCCATCTCCCACTGCAGAAGAACCTGGTGAAATCAGCTGTCCTTCAGTGCAACCCTGCAGCCCCACCGCACCCAACTCGCCCAACTCTCCAAGCTCACCCAACTCGCCCAACTCCCCTAACTCCCCTACTGCATCAGGAGGCTCAGACAGTGAGGATCTGGCCAAAAGGAAGAATCACAACTATATGGAGCGCAAAAGGAGGAATGATTTGCGTTCACGGTTCCTGGCACTTAGAGAAGAGGTGCCAGGTCTGGCCCGTGCTTCAAAAACCCCCAAGGTGGTAGTTCTGAGTAAAGCTACAGAGTATTTGCAGGGTTTGCTTAGTGCTGAACAACATCTTGTAGCAGAGAAACTAAAACTTCGTTCACGCCACCAGCAACTCTTGAGGAAAATCTCCCAGTTGAAGGGCCGTTAAGAGGGACACATGGCAGGAGTCTGCCTGGCATTTTTGCACATTTGTGAAGCTATGTCTTGGGATTGCACACAACTGAGACTTTCACTTCTGGGTCAGTGCTCCACAGCACTACTGAAGAAAGGACTGGTCATATCGGGTTCTAAATATGACTTGCTTCTTTCCACACGAGACTTTCCATGGACTTTGTATTTCTCTTGACCTCAAGGGTACTGCTGTGATGTTTCTACCAGCTTAGCCCTTTATTCACATATCGGAGGTCACCTCTCAGGTGGTGATTCTAACTCAATTCTGCTCATTTAGTCCAATAATCACATTCAGATTTTTTCTGGAATGCACTTTATACTCTTGATATTGCCAGATTTTGTATATGGTCTACATGTTTTCCTGCTGATTCCAAATTACCCTTTTCTGTAGCTAAATTTCTGCTACAGTTATACCATATTTGGTGTTTGGCAAGAATTGGGATGTAGTACCAGTCATAGCCTAACCATGACTGATCCTTTTGCAGGGAAAAGTTTTGGTAGACCTTGAGGACTGCCATTGCATTGTGGAGGGAAATTTGGGACTGTCTAGTGTGAACCACTCTATACCTCACTCTTGTCACCTTACACTCGTTTGTTTGTGTTTTTGTGACTTTTGTTTTGTACTTTTCTTTGAACCTGCTGCTGCCTGCTGGATTTTGTACTGAATGAGATTTATACTGTATTTTTGTATATCTTTTGAGTAACAGATTTATACGATAAAGCTTAGCAACTGAGGGACAGTTGAACATTATGATTTTCATATGTAATGGTTTAAATGATCCCTTATCCTTTCTATTTCTGCAGCTGCACAGGGCTTCAAACTTTGACTAGCCGTAAGGTTGAGTTCACACTACCATTGTGGCATTGCGCTCTGTTGGATCAGTCATTACGGATCTCACTGGTGCCGATGAACCTCATTGACTTATAATTGGGTCTGTCGGGTTCCTTTGAGGATTCTTGTCACTTTGATGGGAAATAGTGTGGTGGTTTCATTTTGAAAAGGAAGAATGGCACTGACGGCAGTGTGATCTAGATCACATCTGCCTATGGAGTGTGAACAGAGCCTTAGTTTATCCTGAAAGGGAGAAGCCTAAAGTTCCTTTGAGGAGCAGTAGCCTCCTCTCTGGAATGGCAATGTTGTGAACCTGGGCTAACAAACCATCTTTGATACTGGTCCTGGAAGCTGATCCATTCCATAGCTGGTCTCAAACATGCAACATGGGTTCATGCATTGGCAGATATTCCAACCCCTGTGCAGTGAAAGACAATGGAAATTAATCAGACGGAGGCACACATGCCCGTTATAAAAATCACACGCTGCTGTATGTTGTCTGAACCTGAAAATGACTAAGGTTTCTGAATGTCCTTTGTGGAAGATGCAGAGCACAAAAACACTAATAAAGCAACATTTTCAAATGCTATTTCTGTTTCTATGTTGGTGCGTGACATGGCTTTCATTCAGCCGCCTGTAAAGTCATTGGAGGTAAGGAGTGACAAAGTATATTGTAATCAGTGCCACACCTTGAGTTCAGGCCAGAATACTTCTGCAGGCTGAAAGTTGGCACTTGGGTCAATGCATTCTACTCGGCTTAGGCCGCAGGTATGTGGTGTAATGCAATGTGTGATCTGGAGAAACGTATGTGGGACATCTCTAGGAAACAGAATAAATCTGCCCATAGACTGGAAGCACCAACAGATTTGGCACGGATATTTTCCTTATCAGGATGCTGGTCATTAAAGGTACTTATGTGTTCCTAAGGGAAAGATTAATTTGTAAATGACAGGCACATGCAATGAGAACTGATGTTTCGGATCTTATTCACCTTGTTGCCAGCATAGAAGTGGTAATGGCAATGTCCTCTCTAAACATAGCCAGGTTCAATGGCCATGGGTGATCTGGTACCTTGCATTCACAAGATACGTTAATGTTGCATTTGTTTTTGTTGTGGACCTATTGACTACAATGGGTCTGTGGTTCACATATGCAGCGAAGAATAGGATATGTACTATCCCTTGCAGACCAGACATATGGCTGCAGAAAGCACACTGAAGACGTCCGTGTTTTTCCGCTTCTATATGTCTGTACTGAAAGAGAACATAACCTATTCTTGGCTGCAAATGCTCATTGAAGTCAATGGGTCCCCAAAAAGTCTCTGTGGACCACAAATTACATAAGGGGTATTGATCAAACTGGTCTAAAGTAGAACTTACTTAGTTGCCCATAGCAACCAATCAGATTCCGCCTTTCGTTTTCCAAAGGAGTCGTCAAAAATGAAAGGTTTAGTTGCAATAGGCAGCTAAGCCAGTTCTACTTTACACCAATTTAGGCACCAAACATAATCAATGCGCCTAATAGTGGCATGGCCGCGCCAAACCTTATACTCCAATGAAAGCCACGCCAACCAACAATAGTAAAGTTCAATAATCTTTATTAATTCCATAATATAAAATCCATGATTACAAAAATAAACAATCTATAACCCAGCGGAATTTAGGGTAAAATGACAATAAGGAACAGGGGCGCAACCGGTATGCTGACTATTCAAGTATGCTATAGAAAATCCCCAAAGAGGGGCACTGCTACATTGGTGTTAAAGTTAGATACATAAGCCACCAAAAATCATAGGTGATTACCATCAATGTCAGTGTCTAAGTGATAGAAATTATATAGCATAAATAATGGAGGTGGGGGCAATATATCCACCGGTATCTATGAATACTATATGCTATCTCCGGTCCCCCACACACCCAGGGTATATACCCACGCACCAAAACCAACTGAAATATAACTATCATAATGTGTATTACCTGAGCAGCACTTTCGGTTGCGTCCCGTTCACTGATCCCCAACGCGCGTTTCGCCCGTAGCTTTTTCAAGGGGCTTTACACCAATTTAATAAATGACCCCAATAGTTGTGTGAATGCACTCTAAAGGGCTTGGCCACCTTATGGCAATGTTTCCAGAAGGGCACCATAAATGACAATCGTATGAGGTTAGAGATGCACCACCAGTGTCCTATCAGAAATTCCATCTGTCTGCCCCATGGCTGCTTATGGAGTGGCATGTGACCAGACCTGTCCATCAGCATCCTCCACTGAAGCACACAACATTAGAAACTAGCGCATGGGCAGTGCTACTCCTTGTCATAATACTGTTCACAGCACTTCTGGAAACATTTTGGTAAGGTGGCCAACCCCTTTCATTACAATAGGAAAGCTCAAAAAAATAATGGGCCTCGAGCAACGTGTATGTAGGCACAGTCCTGGTCAGTTTAGAGTAGATGTTACTCTGTGGGGTGTATTGGAGATCATGCTTCTAGAGCAGAATACCCCTGTAATATGGCATGTAAGGCACAACAAAAGTTCTGGGTATTGACCCTTAAAATTCTGTTCCCTGCAATGGCACCTCAGGCTGATGCCGCAAATTACTGCTTACTAGCAAAGACTGTAAAATAAAGTCTAAACACATCCTCCACAGTTATCCAGCAAAAAGTATTTTTCACCCGTTCACAGGGTGGGTGATAAATGTCAGATTGCTGGGGGGTTTGACTTCTGGCATACCCACGATCCTAGAAAATAAGGTCCCAGAGTCCGTGAGTGGAGCAGTAATGTGCGTGTCTGTCCAATCACTTTTATGGGGCTGATGTACACAGCGATCTGTTCTTAGGATTGTTTTGGGGCCACTCGGGTGGACCCCCTGTGATCTAACACTTGTCTAATCCGGTGACAGAGACCCTCATTGACGCACTGGATCAATAACTTTTTTTTTTTGGGCTTAGTCATTTTCATAAAAGCTCCGTAAAGAAGCTTCAGAGCAAGTTGAGCACTGGAGTCCCAATATCGGAGCTGCAGATATTAGGAAAACTGGGCCAAGAGTGACCCAGAGTATTCAGGGTCTGTCACCAGTTTGTCCTCAAATAGGACAGCTTACCTTTCACCTCTCCTGACGTCTGTTTTAGTATTTTATTCCCTGTGGATTATGACACTGTGACATTCCTTTATAAACCCCCCTCCCCCCCTCAAAAAAAAAACACAAAACTGACACCTATCTGGACCCCTACATTGCAATCTGCTAGTAACCCATTCATAACTTCTAGCAGGAATAATTAAGGAATGGTACGACATAGTTTTAAGAATAGTTATGTATTTTTTCACCCGTATTAGCTAGAAGTCCATCAAATTCAACCAAAGGGTGTGTGAGCATGCTCCAGAATTCTTATCACAAGTACCAGACATGTCAGGAGAGGTCCTCTTTAAAACCGTGACAGATTCCACTTAACGTGTCACATCTTGGGGCAGTTCGTGCGTGCGTCCTGCTGAGCAGAAGCTGTGGCTCAATTGTTGACAAGTCTGCATGACAAAGTGTGATGCTATCCCTGCTAGTAGAGGAAAAGGGTTGTTGTAGGTTGCCGACCTACTTGTGGTGTTCTGGGTAATTTATCCAAAATCAAAATTGATAAATACTATAATCGTACGCACAGTTTTTTGTTTTTTTTGTGAGGTAGTGCTAGTTTTAGATTTTCTGAGCGTGTCTGATCAGTTGTGGTTTCGCCCTCACACGTCAGTGAGCCACAGGCTTGTGCTGAGCATGGTCCATTGACTTTAATGTGTGTGTTCACCAATCTGTGGTTTTCCACGCATGGTGAGACCACGGAAGCATGCTCTATTTTATCCATGACTGTGGATGTCTCGCGCACATTATACATGAAAAACACAGATGCCATCTGCTTTTGGTCCGTGGTTGGTATTTTTGCACCATTTCGTACGAGAAAACTACTGAAGTGTATAGATGTGCAGGAACAATGGATCTTTCACACGGTGAACCATAAGGCCCCTTTCACACGAGCGTGGAAAAATTAGAACTGTACTCCACTGAATTGCTTCAAGTGCAATTTTTTATTCAAACTGGAAATGTTTTATTTATTTTTTTATTCAAACGGCAAATCCGCTTGTTGAATAAAAAATTACACTTGAAGCAATTCAGTGGAGTACAGGAGTTCTAATTTTTTCATTGCAACTCTGCCTGGGAACCGTCTCCTGACACCCACGCACTTATTTGGCGTGCCATCCAACCTATTACCATTTACCTTTCATACGAGCGTGACGGATTAGGTCTGGATGCGTTCAGTGAAACTCGCACCATTTTGCAAGTTCAGTCAGTTATGTCCGCGATTTGCGTTCAGTTGTTCCGTTTTTTTTTTCCGCGTGGGTGCAATGCGTTTTTCACGCGCGTGATAAAAAAACCTGAAGGTTTACAAACAACATCTCTTAGCAACCATCAGTGAAAAACGCATCGCACCCGCACTTCCGGATGCAATGCTTCACTGAAGCCCCATTCACCTCTATGGGGCCAGGGCTGTGTGAAAAACGCAGAATATAGAACATGCTGTGTTTATTATGCAACGCAGGACTGATGCCTGGAAAAAAACAGTCATGTACACAGACCCATTGAAATGAATGGGTCAGGATTCAGTGCGGGTGCTGTGCGTTCACGTCATGCATTGCACCCGTGCGGAAAACTCGCTCGCTCGGTGTCCCTCTTTGACTGTCCAAAAAGTTGGGAGGTATGCCAATGCACACCTACACATGGGGTTTGTATTGCGTTTTTTGGTGAACGTGCCTGTCCGCTCATGAGGAATTTTTTTTTTTTTTTTTTCCTGCTATCAATTCATTTTGACTGCACCAGCGCAACATATCCGTTTTTGCAATATGACTGTGAATAGTAGTGATCTGTCATATGAGCAGTCTATAAGAAATGCTCTAATCCATGCAGTCATAAATGCTCTAGTAAAAAAATCCTCCAAACTATAGGAACCCTGCAAATGGAGCTGCCTGCAGCCTTTTCTTGTATGGGATTTTCAGATGACTGGGGCTTTATAGACTTGCCCGTCATGTCTGCTTGTTTTCGTTGCTGCATCAAAGTGCAGATCCACGTAAAAAAACAGGGTGGCTCCAGCAGCATCAGGGAGAACACCATAAAGGGTGCTGATGCCTGCCATTTGATGTGCAGACTGTTGTGCGCGCTGAATCCTTTGGTGTCCTTTGTCTTTGTTCTGCACCAGACACAATCTGCTCACACACCCAGCGTAATTCCTCTGGAAACCCATCATGTCCCTAGCGTTATAAATGCGCTCCTCTTCCTTGTTCCTATGGCAACTGTCGCTGTGATTTGACAGAACTGCTCGTAGTTGCTATTGGACGGCAGACGATTCTCGGTTTCTAGGTTCTTGTTGCTATAAGGCTGCTGATGCAGGACTAGTCCGCAACCTACCACACGCGCAGCCTCCACCTGAGTGGATGAGCGGAGTTGCTGAGAAGGGATTTAGGAAGAAGGTTATTACGCGGTCAGAACAAATAGATTGTTACATAAAGCCTGTGTAATGTCTCGGGAAGCTTGCGGTGGTTGTTTGTGTTGCCATGTGCTGTATATACAGTATTCTAGGTCAGTGAGTATGTGTGGGGGGATTTATCAAAACAGGAGTAAAGGAAAACTAGCAACCAATCAGAATCCTCCTTACATTTTCCAAAGGAGCTGTGAAAAATGAAGTGGAATCTGGTTGCCATGGGCAACTAAGGCAGTTTTCCTTTACAGCAGTTTAATAATTTTCCCCCACAGTGTTCACTTTTCCTTCCAAATCTTTATTTGCTTTTAGGTAATTTTGACCAAATAGAGCCTTAGTGAATGCTGACCTCAACCGTAATTACAATGCCTAAATTGTGTGAGGGCTCATGCACACGTCACTTCCGCAATCCGGAAGGAGCGGTGCGGAACAGAGGCACTGAACCCCACAGAAGCACCAGGAAGTGCTTCCGTGGGTTTTTTGTCCGTGCCTCAGCACCACAAAAAGGTAGTGCATGCGCACTACTTTTTGGTGGTGTGGACGGTTGGATATGGGTTGAGGGCCCCTTTCAAGTCAATGGGTCTATTTCCGCAGACGGTGGTCAGATGGTCGATGCCCGTGCACTGCGGACCGCAATTTGTGGTCTGCAGAACGGGCTCGGCCGGAGCATGTTCGTGCGCATGAGCCCTTAGGGTGAGTTCACACATTGCATATATTTGGATTCCAATATCCATGGATTCAAGGAGTGTCGCAGATTTTCAGATCCCCTGCCTGCCCTATTTGTTTTGGAAAAGTTCACTGCAGATTTGAAGAGCACCTGTCAGCAGGATGAACCCTTTTGAACCAGGTATAATACCTGGTAGGGTTGATTCTGCTGGTCAAAATGATGCTTGTCTTGTGAAAATCGGTTGCTGCATTCTTACGAAAAATAGAGTTTTATTCTGTATGCAAATGAGGGTTTCAGGCCCTGAGGGACAGGGCCCAGATCCTCGGCTTTCCAGTGCTAGCCCCGTCCTCAATACACTGAAGCCCTCACTTGCATCCGAAATAAGTCTTTTTTCTTTGAGGATGCCACAACCAATTTTCACAAGACAGGTATCATTTTATTCAATAGGATCAACTCAACCAAGCAATATGCCTGCTTTAATAGGGTTCATCCTGCTGTATTTCTCTGGTGCAGATACGTGGATTTATTTGTGGAAAAAAAATGCTCAATCTGTGTACTCACCCTTGAAATTTGGTTCCCAATCTCTGCTTTCAATGGCAGTTGCGGAATAAGAGCAGATTGATGACACTGCGCTACCCTGCACAGTGGGTGGCTGGGATTACTACTGTAAAAAAACATTTCCCGAACTCGGGTTCGGTTCCAAGGTTCAGGAAATGTTTTCTTACAGTAGAAATTGATTATGAAGTTATTATGCGAAGTCTCGCGAACGAATACCTTCGGCTCATAGGAGCCAATACATTCTAATACTTGATCCGTGAAGTATTATGCAAATTGACTTTGGATGTTTGATCTGAAGTCAATTCACTCATCCCTACTGGTGGCCATTTTAAATCATTCTCGGAGAACCCCTTTAAAGATGTAACTGGCATGCTCGGTCTAAGGGGGTGGGGGGAACAGTGAGGAGAGATCACAAAGCCAGCAAATGAGATGCTCAGAGCCGCAGGGCAACAGAGAGGGGAGACGACATGACCAGCAGATTAGACACCGCCATTAAATGCTGGGATCTTCATAACACGTGACCGCTGCTCAGAAAGGGGATAGTTTTTAACTGTTTTTTGAGGATAGTTTTAAAACTGTAGTTTTCTTTATTATTCAAATGTTTATTCATTTCAAAAACATAAAACATTGAAAGATAGGCTGTATTTGTAATAAAAGAAAATATTAATAATAAAGGTAGTAATAAAGTATAACTTGAGCTGTAAAACGCTCAAGTGAGAACCAGGGCCATAGGAAAGCATTGGTTTTCATGTGTTGAGCGTTTTACAGCGCGTTTGAACGCGCTGTAAAACGCTCAGGTGTGAACTTAGGGTTAGGACAAGTCCACACTCAGCAGATTTGCCATCACAGATTTTTGCACAGCAAGTCCTCACCATTGTTCAGTACCAGCAAAGTGGATGAGATTGTGAGAAATCTCATCCACACACTGTGGAAAACATAAGATCTGTATTGTAATTGACCTCTAGCATGGATTTGAAATCTGCAGCCTGTCAATTTCTGCTGTGCAATGCAAAGGGTTAAACCACGTTTCCAGGGCAAAATCCACAGGTAATTCAATTGGGGAGATTATCAAAACTGGTGTAAAAAGGAAAGCAGGCATAGCTGTCCCTAGCAACCAATCAGATTGAGCCTTTGATTTTCCAAAGGCCCTCTGAAAAATGAAAGTTGGAATCTGATTGGTTGCTATGGGCAACTAAGCCTGGTTTCCTTTTTACACCTGTTTTAATAGATCTCCCTCAATGTGTTTAGGCCCCTTTCACACGGGCGAGTTTTCCGTGCGGGTGCAATGCATGATGTGAACGCATAGCACCCGCACTGAATCCTGACCCATTCACTTCAATGGGTCTGTGCACATGAGCGTTGTTTCTCACTCATCAGTTCTGCGTTGCGTGAAAATCGCAGCATGTTCTATATTCTGCGTTTTTCTCGCAGCTCTGGCCCCATAGAAGTGAATGGAGCTGCGGGAAAATCGCATTGAATCCGCAAGAAAGTGCGGGTGCGTTGCGTTTTTCACTGATGGTTGCTAGGAGATGTTGTTTGTAAGGCCTCATGCACACGACCGTTGTTTGTTTCCGCGTCCGTTCCGTTTTTTTTCACGGATAGGATGCTTCCCCATTCATTTCAACGGGTCCGTCAAAAAATGCGGATGGTCAACCGTTTTTGCTCCGCATCCGTGGTCCTCGTTTCCATTCCATCAAAAAAATAGTGCATGTCCTATTTTTTTCACGTTTGCGGACAAGGATAGGCATTTTTACAATGGATCTGCCATAAAAATCGGATCCGTCAAAAAAAACGGTCCGTCATCCGTTTTTTTTGACGGACGCAAAATTTGCAGGAGGAGCGGACGCGGAGGCAGGCAACGGTCGTGTGCATGTAGCCTAAACCTTCAGTTTTTTTATCATGAGCGTGAAAAACGCATCAAAACACATTGCATCGGCGTGGAAAAAACTAGACAACTGAACGCAACAGCAGGCAAAACTGACTGAACTTGCCTGCAAAATGGTGCAAGTTTCACTAAACGCATCCGGACCTAATCCGTCACGCTCGTGTGAAAGAGGCCTTACTCCAGTTTTCAGGGAAAAAGTCGCATATAAACATGCACCAAATTTGTAAAAATATTAGGACATTTTTATTCTCATTAAAAAAAATGTGTCTCCCAGGACACACATTTTTAAAATGCGCTGTGGATTCCATCACATGCGTTCAGCGGTAGTTGTCCGGCCAGTTTGCTCCTCCATATAAATTTATAATGTGAACACAGCCAAATATTTGTGTTGTTCATTTTGCTCATAATGAAGTCATGCCAGATCCATAGTACAACAGCCATTATTGGAACCTCTTTGACATATAATAGGGTCCATCGAATCAGTGCAGTGGTTGCCTCAAATCTGATAAAACTGTTGGTGCAGACTGAACCTCCGATGCAAATGTGAATACAGCCTTACGTCCTTCTTGGGAATTTTCTGTCATCAGTTTGGCCAGTTAGATTCAGTTCTATTATGTTTCTGTTGTTTTTGGCAGGCAGAATAGTATTAGGCACTAAAGTACTATGAAATCTCCCTAAAATCATACACCAGATTCCCTGATGTATAATGTACATGCAGGAATCCTCATATTGTAAGTACGTCCATTCTTCTGCAGTCTGGCCTCCTTTGTTAGAAAGCGTCGCTAGGGGGGAGCTGGTTGCTAGGGGCGGGCTCTGCCTCTTCCTGTTCTTGGCGGTGGGCGGGCCGCGGCTACGGCAAGATGGCGGCGCACAGTGTGAAACGTTGTTTACCACTAGTAGTTATTCTAGGGGCCACTGGAACCGGCAAATCCAAGTTGGCTCTTCAGCTGGGCCGGAGACTCGGAGGGGAAGTGATCAGCGCGGACTCCATGCAGGTGACAGGACCAGGGGAGACATGGCGCCCTGTTTATAAGGCTGTGTACGGTAGAAACATCTGTCTGGTATATGGCTGTTCCAAAAAGTACTGACCTCTACACTGCCCAACGTCAGGCAGTTATGTGTGTCGGTTTATTCCATCCATGTGCTGTATGTGAAAGGCTGCAAGCTGCTGTGTTGTTAGGTCGTGTTCATATGGAGCAGTATTAAGTGCTGCAGAGCTGACATATCTGGTCGCCTTCACATACACCTTTTTTAAGCTGGTAAAAATGCTTGTAAAGTAAAAGAAAAAAGCACGCCATGCATTTCAAGCATTTCTAGTTTCTAAATACCTTAACCCCTTCAGGACCCTGAGATTTTCCAGTTTTGCGTTTCCGTTTTTCACTCTTCTCCTTCCCATAGTCCTAAACTTAATTTTTCCATTCCCATAGCCTTATGAGGGCTTATTTTTAGCGGGACAAGTTGCACTTTCTAATGGCGCCATTTACGGTTGCATACCATGTAGTAGGAAGCGGATTTTTTTTTCAAGTGGGGTAGAATTGGGAAAAAACGCAGTTCTGATAAAGGTTTTTATTTTTTACACTGTACACTATGCGGTAAAATTGACCTGTGATCATCATTCTCCAGGTCAGTACGGTTACGATACCAAAAAATTAAAACCTTTGAGAAAAACTAAAAATTTGACCCCTATAACTTTTTTGTAGTTATGTGTACTGGGCTGTGTGAGGGCTCATTTTTTGCGGGGCGACCTGTTCTTTTCAGTGAAACCAATTTGATAACTGGCAATTATTAGATTGTCCATCGTGTTCATTAATGGCTATATAGCCATCATTGAACACTTCATTTCGAATATAACAATACAATGCTGCCACCTAGTGGCCTGTATTGGTATATTCCTGAAATAGCCTGCTTGAGGCTTCGGGCTATTTCAGCGATCTAAGCGGGGGAACGCTGTTACTGGAGCGGAAGCACACGACTTCCGCCTCCGGGCTGATCAGATGCCGTGGTCACATTTGACCAGGGCTGTGGAGTCGGTAGATAAATTTTGAAACTTCCGACTCCTCCTCCTCTGTATTTAATATGCAAATACGAAGCTGTCCCACCAAGTTCTTCTAATCTCCTCTAGCACAGAGAGGTAGTTGAGCAGAAGCTGCTGCCTTCTCCTTTGTGTGCTGATCTTCTGCTGAAGATAGAGCAGTGGGAGGATCCAGGAAGGGGCAGGGGAAGGGGCATTTATTTTAAAACATGATTTTCCTAGTAGAATCCCATAGTCGTGTTTAAAATTTAAGCTAACAATCTGAGTTTACATGTTTTATAGCCTTAGCTGAATGATAGCAGTTTTTCAAATGGTTTACAGCTTCAGTCTTGAACTATTGACTATCCATTCCCTTCACTTATACAAGTGTCTCCAGTCCTTAATCAGTTATCAGTGAGAGGCGAGGATAACCATGGGTTCCCTGTAACAGCAGACCACAAGACAATGGAAAGTGTAAGTATTGCCGCTCCTTAAAGGGACACTGACAGGCTGATTTTCCAGCTAAAGATATATATATACTGGTATTCATCAGAGAATTAGGAATAAAACTATACTAATGTTACCCCCAGTTAAGCTGAACTTGTGTTTAAAAAACATTTTAATCTGTATGCAAATTCACTATCTTTGTGCCCAATGGGGCAGCGTCTCCTGCGGCTTTGTGCCCAGCCGCGCCCGAAGTACAGCTTCCCAGCGCTGTTCCCCTCGTTATTATTCACTGCACTGGCCTTTTTTTCCAGGCTAGCCGAACGCTGAATTCCTGCGCAGGCGCACGTGTAGAGTGCTGGCAGCAGCCTCGCCTGGCTATGCTGAGGCTGTGCCAGCTTTCTCTCTTCCTCCTCGCTACCTAGTCCTGTCTAGTGCTGCCAGTACTCTACATGTGCGCCTGCCCCCTTGGGCACAAAGGTAGAGAATTTGCATATTGATTAACCGCTTCAGGACCGCCGTACGCAGGATTGCGTCCTGCGGGCCGTCCTGTTCTTCTGATCGGACGCGCCGGGGCGTCATCTCGCGAGACGCGAGACTTCCTGTGAACGCGGGCGCGCGCGGGCGCGCGCGCGCGTTCACAGCGTCTGGCGTCTGAAGAGTTGTACTACAGCCTGCCAGCGATGATCAATCGCTGGCAGGCTGTAGATGCGATATAAATCGCATCAAACAGCTATATCAGACGCTGTTTTATGAACAGCGTCTGATATAGCTGCTACCTGGTCCTCTGGTGGTCCCATTTTCTGGGATCGACCACCAGAGGACCAGGTAACTACAATAAAGTTGCACCAAACACTACACTAACCCCCCCACCCCCCTCACCTATTAACCCCTTGATCACCCCATCTAGACCCCTGATCACCCCCTGTCATTGATCACACCCTTGTAAGGCTCCATTCAGACGTCCATATGTGTTTTGCGGATCCGTGGATTCACGGATCCGTGGATTCACGGATCCGCGGATCCGATCCATCGAGATCCTCAAAACACGGACACCGGCAATGTGCTTTCCGCATTTTGCAGATCCGCACATTGCCAGAACTATATAGAAAATGCTTTTTCTTGTCCGCAATTGCGGACAAGAATAGGACATGTTCTATATTTTTGCGGAACGGAAGTGCAGACCCGGAGCGCGGATCCGTAATTCCGGATCCGAGCGGGACAAAGTCTGTCCCCATAGAAATGAATGGGTCCGCAATTCCGTTCCGCAAACAGAATTGCGGACGTGTGAATGGGGCATAAGGGTCCCCTATCACCACCAGTTAGTTAGCTACTTGTTAGGTAGCTAGCGCCCAGCCCACCGCACCGCAGTCACTGATTTTGGCAGAGATTTATTCATCCACATTGATCGATGCGAATGAAGAAATCTGTGCCGTTCATTTTTTTTTCAGCGCAGCGGCTGAACGGAAAAAATCTCATTACCCGTATGCTCAATATAAGGAGAATCGCAGAAACTCCTAATGCTGGCCATACGTGTAATGATTGCGGAGACCCTCAAATGCCAGAGCAGTACAAAAACCCCACATGTGACCCCATTTTAGAAAGAAGACACCCCAAGGTATTCCGTGATGGGTATGGTGAGTTCATGCAAAATTTTATTTTTTGTCACAAGTTAGGGTACTTTCACACTAGCGTTTTGGATTCCGTTTGTGAGATCCGTTACAAGGCTCTCACAAACGTTCCAAAACGGATCAGTTAAGTCCCAATGCATTCTGAATGGATAAGGATCCGTTCAGAATGCATCAGTTAGGCTCCGTTCCGCCTCTATTACGTTTTGGAGGCGGACACCAAAACGCAGCATGCAGCATTTTGGTGTCCGTCTGAAGAGCGGAGCCTAGCGGATCCGTTTTTTACAATGTAAGTCAATGGGGGCGGATCCGTTGTCAGTGACACAATATGGTGCATTTGAAAGCGGATCCGTTCCCCATTGACTTTCAATGTAATCCAAAAGCGGATCCGTTTTGGACTTTGTCATTTTTCTTTAAACCTAATGCAAACGGATCCGTTCTGAGCGGATACAAGCGTTTGCATTAGAGTCTTGAGATCCGTCTGTGAAAATAAACAGACGGATCCGCACCAACGCTAGTGTGAAAGTACCCTTAGTGGAATATGAGACTGTAAAAAAAAAAAAAATCAATTTCACCAAAACACATCGCCACAGTGCGCAAAGGGGCCCAAATTCCAACGAGTACCTTTAGATTTTACATGGCGGCTCACAATTTAGCCCCGCCCAAAATGCCAGAACAGTAAACACACCCCACAAATGACCCCTTTTCGGAAAGTAAACACCCCAAGGTATTCACTGAGGGGCATAGTGAGTCCGTCTGAGATTTCTTTTTTTTTTGCCAGAAGTTAGCAGAAATTGAAACTTTTTTTCTCAGAAAGTGTCATTTTCCGCTAACTTGTGAAAAAAAATGAAATGATACATGAACTCACCATGCCCCCCCGCGAATACTTTGGGGTGTCTTCTTTCTAAAATGGTGTAATTTGGGGGGTATTTATACTATCCTGACATTCTAGCACCTGAAGAAACATGACAGGTGCTCAGAAAGTCAGAGCTGCTTCAAAATGCCCAAATTCACTTTTTTGCACCATAGTTTGTAAACGCTATAACTTTTACCCAAACCAATAAATATACACTTATTGGACTTTTTTTATCAAAGACATGTAGAACAATAAATTTAGAGAAAAATTTATATAGAAATGTAGTTTTTTTAAAAAAAATTTACAACAGAAAGTGAAAAATGTCATTTTTTTGTAAAAATTTCGGTAATTTTTGATTAATAGCAAAAAAAGTAAAAATGTCAGCAGCAATGAAATAGCACCAAATGAAAGCTCTATTAGTGAGAAGAAAAGGAGGTAAAATTCATTTCGGTGGTAAGTTGCATGACGGAGCAATAAACGGGTAAAGTAGTGTAGTGCGGAATTGTAAAAAGTGGCCTGGTCATTAAGGGTGTTTAAGCTAGGGGGGCTGAAGTGGTTAAAACGTTTTTAAACACAAGTAAACCTCAACTGGGGTAACAGTCGTCTAGTTGTATTCCTAATCCTCTGATGAATACCAGCAGATATATCAGCCTGTCAGTGTCCCTTTAACTGCATAGTAAAGCATATGAAAAGCTTCTTCACGGTCACTTAACGTCTTTGTTTAGCGGTAACGTGACGCACTGCATGCATTGGCCTTTATTCTTACAGTAGAGAAGTAATTAATTATAACTTTATCTGAATTGGGACATTTAAACTTGCTTTTTTTTTTATTTATTCCAATTTAAATCTAGTAGGAGTCGGAGTCGGTCCATTTTTTGCCGACTCCGACTCCAGGTACCCAAAATTGACTCCGACTCCGACTCAACAGCCCTGCATTTGACCACGGCATCTGAAGGGTAAAATGTATGTGATCAGCCTTATGGCTGATCGCATACATGTGTCGCGGGTCTCTGCTATTTAAAATAGCAGAAACCCGGCAGCTATGGCGCCTGCTGCATAGCGAGCGGACGCCATGTTTAGGCGTCGGACTTATGACATACATAGGTCCTGAAGGGGTTTTCTGAGATTTTAAAACTAATGACCTATCCTCTGGATAGGTCATCAGTAGAGATGAGCGAAGCGACTTTGGATGCCACATCCGAAGTCACTTCGCTAAAAAATTTCTTATAATACTGTACGGAGATTCGTCTCCGTATAGTATTAGAATGTATGGGCTCCAATGAGCCGAAGTAAGTTATTTGTGAAGTCGCACGAGATTTCCTTGAATAACTTCATTAATTGATTCTTACAGTGTAAACCTTGGAACCAAACTCTGCTTCGGTTCCAAGGTACCACTCGGAGTTCAGTTCCTAGCTTTGTTTTTCACTGTAATAATCAATTACCGAAGTTCTTCAACGAAGTCTCATGTGACTTGGCGAATAACTTGCTTCGGCTCATCGGAGCCCATACATTCTAATACTGTACGGAGACGGATCTCCATACAGTATTATAACAAATTCTTTAGCGAAGCGGCTTCGGGTGTAGCATCTGAAGCTCGCTTCGCTGATCTCTAGTCATCAGTATCTGATCGGTGGTGGTCCGAGACCCCTGCCAATCAGACGTTTGAGAAGGCACTGGCTCTACTGGGAGCGCTGTGGCCTTCTCTCTGCTTTTCCTAGGCCAGTGAGGACACATTTATGTGTTATGTGGCCTAGCACAGCTCAGCCCCATAGAAGTGAAAGGGGCTAGGTGCAATACCAAGCACAACTGCTATACAATGTACACAGGTGTGCAGGGAGAAGGCTGCGGCGCTAACCCCGGTGTCAGACCCCCACAGATCAGATACTGATGACCTATCCAGAGGATAGAGATTGGTTATAGCATATTCCTGATTACAAAGGGAGATGTGCTGCAGATAATTGTACAGCTTTCCCCTCAGTTCACACTTGCGCGTTTTACAGCGCGTTGAACGCGCTGTAAAACGCATAACCGATGCAAACCAATGCTTCCCTATGGGACTGGTTCACATTTTCGCGTTTTACAGCGCGTTCGAACGCGCTGAAAAACGTCCGACGCATAAACAAGTACTTGAGCTTTTTTTGGGGCGTTTGTCGCGCGTTTTGGCCCATAGACTTCAATGGGAACGTGCAACGCTTGTATTTTGCGCGTTTTTGACACTGAAAACGCGTGTTCGAACGCGCGTTTATGAATTTGCAACATGCTGGAAAGGCCAAACTTCATATAGACAGGGATATTTGGTCATTGGAAAACACTGCAGTCAATCACCCAAACGCGCGTAAAAAGCGTGTTTACTATTGCCAAAAACGCGCGTAAAGCGCGCGTCTCAGAAACGCTCAGGTCTGAACCCAGCGTTCATCCTGATAAAGTATGCAAATCAGCTGACAAACAAGCGATTGCTCATTTATCGGCTGATCAGCGGCACGATTATACCGGCTAGTGTCTAGTGAACGCGTGTTTTCAAGTTCGGCATACAGGTTCGGGTTATCTAACAACCCTGTTATGGATTCCGTTACCACGGACCATGATGGAATTCTATGAAGCCTATAGGAGGCGTTCCATCTAATAGAAATTTATGCTGGCCGCTACGGAGTGCTTCCATGGTGTTTCTGTCCGTGCCTCCGCACCGCAAAAAATAGAACATGTTCTATTTTTTTGCGGAGCGGACGGATCACGGACCCATTCAAGTTGAATGGGTCTCGATTCGTCCCGGCTGCCGCACAGATGTTGCCCGTGCATTGGAGACTGCAAATTACAGTCCCCAATGCACGGAACGGCCGCACAACGGCCGTGTGCATGAGGCCTAACTGATGAAAATAACTGAAGTGTGAACTCAGCCTTAGGCCTCATGCACACGGCCGTTGTTTGGGTCCGCGTCCGAGCCGCATATTTCGCGGCTCGGCCACGGACCCATTCATTTCAATGGCGCCGCAAAAGATGCGGACAGCACTCCGTGTGCTGTCCGCATCCGTTGCTCCGTTCCGTGCCCCCGCAAAAAAAATAGAGCATGTCCTATTCTTGTCCGTTATGCAAATTGCGGAACGGAACGCGGAGCAGCTTCCGTGTTTTGCGGATCCGCGGTTTGCGGACCGCAAAACACCCACGGCCGTGTGCATGAGGCCTTAGCCTACATACACACGGCAGTGGTTTTTTGCGGCCTCCGTTCCGTTTTTTTTTTTTTTTTTATGGATCCGTTAAAAATGCGGATGCCTCTTCCGTTGCCTGTCCGCGTCCGCTGTCCGCATTTCACGTCCGCAAAAAAAAAATATGGCATGTCCTACAGGGGTGTGGAATTCCTATCGCCCGACGCCCGGGACATGCAGTTCCGGGCGCCGGGCAAGTACTTTAAACAGTTGTTTAGCCCTGTGCGGGCAAGTAGCAGGGACATGTGGTTGGACAGTAATAGGAGCGGTCATATGCGAGCTGACCGCTCCTATCTGTGTCAGCCTGCCCCTGCATCGTGCATATGACCCGTACATAGCACTTCCTGCAGGCGGCCCCCGCTCCTCCCGGCTCCTGTATCGAAGTCTCCTCCCACCTGCCAGCACGGAGCGCACAGCAAGTCAGCACATCGTCTCCAGAGACAAGATGGGAGAAGAAGTGAGACCCCACGGCCCCCTGCAGATGAGCGTTCCTCCCGGAGCCTGTCCACATCGCAGCTCCGCTGACTGGGAGTTACATAGCATTATACTGATTTATGATGCTATGTAACCCTACAGCTCTGGAATGTGTTGGATAACACTGACAGCATTATGTCAGCGTTATCCAATACATTCCAGAACTGTAAGGGTTACATAGCATCATAAGTCAGTATAATGCTATGTGACCCAGTCAATGGTTGCAGGTCAGGCTGGGAGCTCAGTTGACAGACTCTGGGAGGAACGCTCATCTGCAGGGGTGTCAGAAATAAAGGTAGTGCTGTCTGTCTTCTGAGGCTCTGGCCCTGCCTGCAATCTGCACTGCAGGTGGCACTTTATAAACTATAACGTCTCCCTGTTGCCCCCATACAGTATAACGTCACCCTGTGGCCCCGCACAGTATAACGTCACCCTGTGGCCCCTGCCCCCATACAGTATAACGTCACCCTGTGGCCCCCCCCATACAGTATAACGTCTCCCTGTGGCCCCCGCCCCCATACAGTATAACGTCACCTTGGGGCTGCCCCGCACAGTATAACGTCACCCTGTGGCCCCCGCCCCCATACAGTATAACGTCACCCTGTGGCCCCCGCCCCATACAGTATAACGTCTCCCTGTGGCCCCGCCCCATACAGTATAACATCTCCCTGTGGCCCCCACCCCCATACAGCATAACGTCTCCTTGTGGCCCTGCCCCCATACAGCATAACGTCTCCTTGTGGCCCCTGCCCCATACAGTATGACGTCTCCTTGTGGCCCCCATACAGTATACCGTTAGTACAAGTTCAGGACAAGTAGATGGCCATGAGGGACAAGTAGATTGAGCCCCCACTTTAGTCCTTCGACAAGTAGTTTTTTTTTAAATTTCCACACCCCTGTCCTATTCTTGTCTGCAAAAAACGGTTTGCGGACCCATAGAAGTCAATGGGTCCGCAAAAAATGCAGATGACCAACGGAAGCCATCCGTTTGTCATCCGCATCCGTTTTTTTTTTGCGCATGGTTGCTTGGAAACCAGGGCACTTGTACAGGTACTTTAAGAAACTGGTTCAAGCCTTCCGTTTTTTTTTAGGGGATCCGCAAAAAAAAAAAAATGGAAGACACACGGAAACACAACCTACAAAATTTGCGGACACACGGAAAGGATTTGGATGTGAAAAAAAAAGGAAGACGGATCCACGATTTGCGGACAGCAAAAAACAATTTGTGTGCATGTAGCCTTATCCTTATGCAAGCTAACGCCAAAATAAATGATCATAATTCCCTATTTTTTGTTGGTTGTTTTAATATATAATGGGTATAGTTTCACGTGAATGGGGCGATAATGGCGACAGTTTTGGTGGGTGTGGGTGTTTTTTCTTTTATGTATTTTATTTTTTCTTTTAATTTTTGTTACCAAATTTTTCATATATTTCTGGTACATAATATGTCCCCTGAGAAGTCATAAAAAGACCTTTGGGAAAACCTTCTTCGGGGTCCTGTATAGTACACAGTGTACCAGAAAAATAACATGAAGCCCACCGCTCACCTGGTGTCCAAAGGTGCAGCTCATCCTGGCACAGACGGGGCAGTACACAACATGCAGTACTGCAGACAAGCTACTAGACAACCAATAAAAGTGGGTTACCAGAAAAATGGCCATTTATACACATCACTGTACTGAGTTTAATTCCCAAGGATTTATAGGCAGTATCTGGAGGTGAAGTGTGCCATTGTTTTCAGGTTTCTTCTTGGAGCGGTGTGCAGACAGACAACACTTGAAGCCATGGACGGCGGGGGTTCACTTGCAATTCATCTAAATTCAGTGGAGCTATGCCGTGAGCGGGTCTGTGCCATTCAAAGTGAACAACTGCTCTGTGGATTTTGCTGTGTGGACATACACTTGTTTTTTTTTTTTTTTGTGAAGTTATTTTGGCACTTGTAAGAATTTTTTTTTTATTATTTAATGGTGTTTGTAGGGCAAGCTTTTTGGTGGCATATTTTTTTATTCAGGTGTTTCTCTCTGTGGGTAAACGGCTGAAAAAATGCCATGCAATGTTATCCTTAGGCTACATGTACGTGACCATATGTATTCTGAAGTCTGCAAACCGCATATTCACAAAGTATGGGTACTGGCTGCGTGCATTCCACACTTTCCTTGGTCCGATTTGGGAACATACTAGCAGGGCAGCTCCAGTCCTGACCTCCCAGCACTGACTGGTTTACATAGCTTTATATTGATTTATGATGCTATGTAACCCTTAGGCCCCTTTCACACGGGCGAGTGTTCTGCGCGGGTGCAATGCGTGAGGAGGACACATTGCACCCGCACTGAATCCGGACCCATTCATTTCTATAGGGCTGTGCACATGAGCGGTGATTTTCCCGCATCACTTCTGTATTGCGTGAAAATCGCAGCATGCTCTATATTGTGCGTTTTTCACGCAACGCAGGCCCCATAGAAGTGAATGGGGCTGCGGGAAAATCGCAAGCATCCGCAAACAAGTGTTTCCCGCATGGTTGCTAGGAGACGGGACCCGATCTTTATTATTTTCCCTTATAACCATGTTATAAGGGAAAATAATAAAATATACAGAATACTCAACCCAAACCCGAACTTCAGCGATGAAGTCCGGGTTCGGGTCTGGGTACCAAACATGCTGATTTTTCCCGCACGCGCGCAAAACGCATTAAAACGCTTTGCACTCGCGCGCATTTTCCCACAACGCACCCACCTCTTATCCGGGCATTAAACATGACGCCCGTGTGAAAGAGGCCTAGGATCCGGCCTCAACCCTGCAAATATCAATCGGATTCCACCTTTCCTTTTTCAGACCTCCTTCGGAAAATAAGTGAAATCTCATTGGTTGTTATGGGAAATAAAGCCGGTGTTCTTTTCCACCAGTTGGATAAATCTACCCCGGAGAGTCTCTGGCTAGTTGGGGATGATTAATTGCAGATGCCGTGCTGTGTCTGTTGTTCTCTATGGGCACAGCAGATGCATGCTGTCATTAGACTTTCAATTGTAAGCCGAGGGGTTTGTGCTTCTGAATGCACCTGCAACAACAAGCGGCTATTTTTCCACATAGGTTCCCATAGGGCTCATATCACAATGGCTTAGATTTACTGATTGCAAAGATGGTGGAAGCTTATAACGGCTGTCTAGACCTGCAGCAGATTTATCACAGGGGCTCAGGCTGGATGATATATTTGGTGAAGGGACTATTGGGTGGGCCCCTTGTCAAACCTGTTGGGGGGAAAAAGTGTAGAAACCCTAGATGCACCAAAGTGTGCCAATTTTTTAAGGGTGCATTCACACGACTGTATGTATTTTGCGGTCCACCAAACGCAGATCAGGAAAAAACATGGATGACGTCTGTGTTGCATCCATTTTTTTGCGGATTAGCTGTAACCATTCCTATCCTTGCCCGTGAAATGACAAGCACAGGACATGTTCTATCTTTTTGCGGGGCTACAAAATGCATATATAGATGCAGACAGCTCACGGTGTGCTGTCCACATCCTATCCTTAAAATATGCGGATCGAATGAAGACTAAAAATACGGTTGTGTAAATGGAGCCTTAGGGCTCATTCACACGAACGTATGTGTTCCGTTCCGTGCATTGGGTCCCCAATGCACAGAGAACGTTTGTGAGGCCTCCGGGATGGGTCCGCATCCCCTCCGTTCCGCAAAAAGATAGGACATGTTCTATCTTTTTGCTGTATGGAACGGAGCCCCAAAGAAGCACTCAGTAGTTCCATTCCGTGCTTCCGTTCCGCACCGCTCCGCATCTCCTGATTTGTGGACCCATTGATGTGAATGGGTCTGCATCCGCGATGCGGAATGCACAAGTCCGTTTATTGCGGGTCCGCAATACGGAAACGGAAACCATTTGTTAGTTTGAATGAGCCCTTAGACAGATTTTTCTCGTAGACACTTCAGTACGTCTGGGCCAATGTTTTGAAAAGCTCAAGGCTGGTGTAGAAAACTTGTAAAAATTTTTCGTAAGCCCCTTTTGCACAGAAATTTTGGACTTTTTGCCCATTTACACTGCGCTTGCCATTTTTCAGAATATTGGGTGGGACCTATGCGGTCCGACAGATTTAAGATTACCTGTACCTGAAATCTAATGGGGGAGATCTATCTGATGTAAAGGAAAACTGGCTTAGTTGCCCATAGCAGTCAATTAGATTTCACCTTTCATTTTCCAAAGGAAATATGGAAGTTGGAATTGGATTGGTTGCTATGAGAAACTCAGCCAGTTTCCCGATACACCAGTTTTGATAGATCTCCCCCAGTGCGTGATACACTTCGTGCAGGGCCGCCATCAGGGGGGTACAGCCAATACCCCAGTAAGGGGCCTGGACCCCAGGGGGGCCCGGCAGGTCCCGATTTTTTTTTTTTGGCAGGAGGCAGTGCGCAAATTAGTATACAAACTGCGAGCGGGCCGGCCGTGCGCAAGTACCAGGAGTCATCAGTGTCACATGATCGGAGCTGATCATGTGAGTCACATAATCAGCTCCGATCATGTGACACTGATGACTCCTGGTACTGCGCACGGCCGGCCCGCACGCAGTATGTATATTCAAGCAAGCCAGCTTATGTTACATCAAGGAGGGGCCCGGCAGCTGGAGGCTGGAGTTGAAGAGTAATGGAGGCGGACCATGGTGCTCTGTCTGTGCGGCGCGGAGGAGGCCCGTCGTTGTGGTGACGTCAGGTACGTACTGACGCCGACGTCACTGCGACGCCTCCACAGGCCACTCTGAGGCTGGATTTTTTCTCAGCCGCGGCCTGCGCCTTCCACGCCCGTGACGCCAGACAGTTCGCCCCCAGCCCAATTTCTTCATCTTGCAGCGCAGCTGTGTGTGAGTGAATGTAAAATGTAAAAAGTTAATAGTGAAAACCAACTTTTGGCCCAAGCTACTAGGCTCTCTGCAGTGGACAGAGGTCAGCCAGAAGGGATACCAGACAGGTCTTGTCAAGGCATCATGATTTGCTGTAGATGGGGCTCGGCTGTATAGCCCACACAGACCGGTCATGGTATCCCTTCTGGCTGACCTCTGTCCACTGCAGAGAGCCCCTGCGCCCTGCCCCTGAAATGATAATGCGAATATTGTACAAATAGTAAAAAACTATAATGGGGGTGGAGTTACGGCGCAGCACGACAGGGCACAGAAAGAGGACACCGGACTAAAGCTATGACATGTCTGACTTTTAGTCCGGCATCCCTCTCTCCATGCACTGCCGCATGGTGCTGTAATCCCACCCCATTATAGTCAATGGGGACGGAGCGGCAGTCTGGGGACACGGTGAAATAGCGTCAGGACGGATTTGACAGGGTGAATAGCCTGTCGGATCCATCCTGCCGAAAGTGTGAAACTAGCACTGTTATGGGGGATCTGTGGATGACACTGTTATGGGGGATCTGTGGATGTCACTGTTATGGGGATCTGTGGATGACACACTGTTATGGGGGATCTGTGGATGACACTGTTATGGGAGGATCTGTGGATGACACTGTTATGGGGGATCTGTGGATGACACTTATGGGGATCTGTGGATGACACTGTTATGGGGATCTGTGGATGACACTGTTATGGGGGATCTGTGGATGACACTGTTATGGGGGATCTGTGGATGACACTGTTATGGGGGATCTGTGGATGACACTGTTATGGAGGATCTGTGGATGACACTGTTATGGGGATCTGTGGATGACACTGTTATGGAGGATCTGTGGATGACACTGTTATGAGGGATCTGTGGATGACACTGTTATGGAGGATCTGTGGATGACACTGTTATGGAGGATCTGTGGATGACACTGTTATGGGGATCTGTGGATGACACTGTTATAGAGGATCTGTGGATGACACTATTATAGGGGATCTGTGGATGACACTGTTATGGGGGATCTGTGGACCTAGACACTAAGATTGGAGGATCCAGGATGACACAAGCAGGATCTATGGATGGACACTATTATAGGGATCTGTGATGACACTGTTATGGAGAGATCTGTGCTGACACTGTTATGGGGGATCTGTGGAGATGACATCCATGCAGAGATCTGTGAATGACACTGTTATGGGGGATCTGTGGATGACACTGTTATGGGGATCTGTGGATGACACTGTTATAGGGGATCTGTGCCTGACACTGTTATGGAGGATCTATGGATGACACGGTTATGGGGATCTATGGATGGCACACTGTTATGGGGGATCTGTGGATGACACTGTTATGGGGGATCTGTGGATGACACTGTTATGGGGGATCTGTGGATGACACTGTTATGGGGGATCTGTGGATGACACTGTTATGGGGGATCTGTGGATGACACTGTTATGGAGGATCTGTGGATGACACTGTTATGGGGGATCTGTGGATGACACTGTTATGGGGGATCTGTGGATGACACTATTATGGGGATCTGTGCCTGACACTGTTATGGAGAATCTATGGAGGGATCGGTGGATGACACTGTTATAGGGGATCTGTGGATGACACTGTTATGGGGGATCTGTGGATGACACTGTTATGAGGGATCTGTTGGTGACACTGTTATGGGGATCTGTGCCTGACACTGTTATGGAGGATCTATGGATGACACGGTTATGGGGATCTATGGATGGCACACTGTTATGGGGGATCTGTGGATGACACTGTTATGGAGGATCTGAAAGAGTACCTTGTGTATTGTAGGAGTTTAGAGGAGCTATAACAAAGGTAAAAGAGTAAACCTTGTGTTTTTAATGTGCTTATTCTTAAATGTGCCAGGGGAAGATTGATAGGGCAGATTAGAGGTGGTGTAGGGTCCTGCTCAAAAGAGTCTACCTCGTCGTGGTAGCAGGCTTCAATTTTTTTTACTCAAAACATAATTCCTTACTAAAATTAGAGTATCGCTTTTCACTGTCTTTGTAGTTGTAAAAAAAATAATGAAATTGGAGGTGGGTCCTTAAGGGTGGAGGGTGCTGGGAGGGGGGGGCCCAGGCCTTGAGCCGTGTAAGGGGCCCCAAAATTTCTGATGGCAGCCCTGACTTCGTAGCTGGTGAAGTCTTCAGTTTTTGATCCACAAACCTCCCGACATATGCCAAAAATATTAGGAGACGTGCGCCTCTTAATAAATTTTTCTCGTCTTACACCAGCAGACCTTGTACTCAGACCAACATACTGCTATATAACGTCTTTGTAAATTTTCCCCAAGGTTGTTGCAATTTAAATAATTACCGGGCCTATTAATTAATGTATGAGTGCTAAACACAAGATAGTAGGCAGAAAATGCTGCTTAGGTACGAAGAGTAGAGAAAACATTTAGAAGAAGGTGAGTGTGAAGAAGGCAGCTTGTGGCTTATGTAAAAGCTGTCCAACCACGTGAAGGAAAATCAAACATATGATTTAGAACGTTTTTGGCTAGGATTTTCAGGTCTGTTAGGCCAGACATACATGAGCGAGTTCAATGCGAGAAACTCGCTGCGTGTGGCAGTGTAAGTTTCCGTCCTGACCTCTACTTCTCTGACAGGATTGCACTGCATTATAATGATGTATAAGGCTATGTGACCCTGAAAGGCCTGGAATCTACTGAATTACCCTGACATAATGCTGTCAGTGTAATTCAATATATCGCAAGTCTCACAGGGACCTACCCAGCCTTATACATCACATGTCAGAGAAGTAGAGGTCAGAACAGGAACTCGCACTGCAGCACGCAGCAAGTTTCTCACATTGAACTCCCTCGTGTTTGTCTGGCCTTACAGCTGGGTGGGCAGGTTTTGGGTACAGCTGTGGGTATGGGTTGGTTATAATTTGATGTCTCTTTTAGGTATACCAGGGCTTGGATATCATCACTAATAAAGTGACAGCTGAGGAACAGCAACTCTGTAAGCACCACATGATCAGCTGCGTGGATCCACTTGTCACAAATTTTACAGTCGTTGACTTCAGAAATAAAGTAGTGGACCTGATATCCTTTCTTCTTGCGGACAACATTATTGTGTACGTGTAACCACTAGTGGCATTTATACTCCTTAATTATCCACATTGAAGATATATTTTCAAGAGAGAAAATTCCAATTGTGGTCGGAGGGACAAATTACTACATCGAGTCACTACTATGGAACGTTCTAGTTAACACGGTTTGTATACCATATGCACTTTTTGCATGTCTAAACTTTTCATCACTTTTTGAATGCTCTATTGTTTTCTGGTTCTTGGACTAAAGGCTCATGCACACGACCGTATGCATTTTGCGGTGTGCAAAAAACAGGTATGACGTCCGTGTGCATTCGGTATTTTGCGGAACGGAACAGCTGGCCCCTAATAGAACAATACTATCTTTGACCGTAATACGGACAATTATAGGACACGTTTTATTAGTTTGCTGAATGGACATGCATGCGGAGTAACTTCAGTGTTTTTTTTTTTTTGTGGACCCATTGAAATAAATGGTTCCGTATACAGTCCAATAAACGGAAAGAAAATAACGTTCGTGTGCATGAGTCCTAAGGCCTCATGCACACAGGTGTGGAACATGGCCGTGCGCGGACCGTGGTATCCCGGCCTGGAATCCAGCTGACAGCAGGAGCGCACGGCGTCATTGGTTACTATGACGCGTGCGCTCCGCCGCTGACCACAGTAATACACTCGTACCGGTCCAGCGGCGGCATGGAGCGCTCGGCGTCATAGCAAACGATGATGCCGTGTGCTCCTGCTGTCAGCTGGATTCCAGGCCAGGATACCACTGTCTACGCACGGCCGTGTGCATGAGGCCTAAGGCAGAGATTTTGGTGAAAAAAGCCGCAAACCTCTTGTTTGTGACTTTTTAAATGCTGTTTGTGACAAATTTTATCGCAAGTGGCGTTTCTGCGCCTGCCCTTTCCACTTTCTGAAAAGGGGGCATGGCATGGACAGGCCAGCCACATTTATTTTCATTTGCGTTTGTTTTCTAGCACAAATCAAGACAGAACACTCCGGCAGCTCTGAGCTGCGTAGATTTAATTCTGGCGCATAGACTGCTGGAGTATGGGCTTAAGGCCTGCATCGCATCATAAATTAGTCGCATCCTCTGGCATCGCAGGAGATTTAAAAGACCAGCATGAAACGCCAGTCTTTGATAAATCTCCTCCTAAGTGTTTTATACATTGCAGGGTTCTTCTCCCATGGTAAAGACAGCTCTCCATGAAGGTAAAATCATAACTGACTGGAAAACTGAATTCGAGAAATTGGACTCTTTTGAGCTTCATGCACGCCTGAAAAATGTGGACCCAGATATGGCTGCAAAATTGCACCCGCATGATAAACGTAAAGTGGCAAGGTGGGTATCCTATTTATTCTGTTCATAAATTCAGCCATATTGCAGAGAATCTCAAATGATACTTAGATAAGTTGTGTATTAAAGTTTTTTTTTTAGGCTCCTGATATTGATGACCTATTCTCAGAATAGGTCATCCGTTTCTGACATGGGGGTTCAAGGACCCCCTCCGATCAATTGTTGGCTGAGCTGCAGTAACCTGGCACGGCCACTACACTTTCTTTGGAGCTGTTCTTCAGACTCCAGTTCCGGAGACTGCAGTATAGCTGATCGGTGGGGGTGCTGAGTGTCAGACCCCATTGAATGGATATTGATGATCTATTCTGAGGATAGATCATCAATATATGACAAACTGACAGTATATTGCTAGTGTATGCTGTTTTATGATCAGTCCAGAAGATCCTGTCACTTCAATAGGGATAACGCTTTAACTAAACTTGGCACAGGACAGGTTGTCCAATATACAGGAATATTAAACAGTACCGTATATAAAAGTTACCAGTAGGGGTAAAAAACCCTTATAAAAAGACAAAACACTAGAATGAAATGTGCTACTTTTACTTAATTTTTTACTCAGGGAGTCTCATAGCTGGGTACCACTGCCCTGTCCTCTTTGTTCCTTATGGGGGCCACTAGTTAGATGGCAATATAGATGTGCGTACATTTTAATAAGTTTCCACATTCTTGTGTGGTAGGCCAGAGAGTGGGTAGATGTTGGACCATGTCATTGAGACCTGCACATGCAATCCTGCTTATGTAGGCAGCATCTTCCTAACTGTTGCACAACTATTAGTATTTCTGCGGATGTTATAACCAGCAGCTGCTAAGCCTTCCAACCGCAGTAAATGTTTACAGTAGATTTTAATGGGGTCTTCATGGCATATGCACAGTTCACTTAGCTGTTTCCATATGTTTTAGGGCTCATTCACACGTCAGTATGGCCACCGTGCCCATGCTGTGGACCTCAAATGATACACAAGCCATGTAAACTCCGTGCTGCGGTGCGGACCCATTGATTTAAATGGGTCCGCGATCTGCAAATGATAGGACATGTCCTATCTTCTGCAGTGCTGAGTCACGGATGCAAAAGCCCACGGAAGCGCTTCCAAGTGTTTCTGTAGGCTTCCGATCTGTGCCTCCGCTCTGTAAAAGATAAGACATTTCCTATCGTTTGCTGTAATTAGCGGATCGTGGGCCCATTCAATTCAGTGGGTCTGCACCGCAGCACGGAGTGCACATGGCCAGTGCCGTGTATTGCGGACCTGATGTTTGTGGTCCGCAACTCAGGCACGACGGCCATACGGTCATGTAAATGAGACCTTCATTAGTTAGGGTTATACAACCTGCTCACATCTTCCTCTTGTCCTCAGTGCAGCCACTGCCTGTTGGCTTTCATAGTGAAATGTTTGTCATGGACCCCATTTTCGTGACCGGTAGTGGAACAAGAAATGAGACACCGCACCTATAAGACAATTACGGAACATCCTTTGTATGTGCTATAAATGTCTCTTGTTTAAATACCCTTTTAAATTATCCGCTTGTGTTTTTGACCTTCTTTGTCTCAGTCCACTTCATGACCATAACACGTGCAGTGGAGCCTGTGAGGGTAAACTGCCGTTCTGAACTGAGGAATACTTGGCAGTCTCCTTTGTATCATGGTGTACTTTGTGTGAGCGGCAGGTGAATAGTTGCTAAGCCTGTCTGGTGACATACTTTTCAGCGATATCTGACTTGTTGTAACCCGTTTAGGAAATCTAGGTAGTTTGAACTTCTCCCTTCCCTAAGGCCTTCTAGGAGATGTGTCTGCAGCCTGTTGAATTTGATGCTGAGTGGGACCTTTGAGACCTTTTGGGGGGTAGTTTTCCCATGTCCTAAACAGCGCCTAGTTACCCAATGACAGTGTGTCTGTCACACAGGAGCCTGCAGGTATATGAAGAGTCGGGTATCTCCCATACAGAGCATCTAAGACGACAGCAAGAAGAAGATGGAGGTGGCCCCTTAGGAGGGGCCTTGAGATATCCACATCACTGCATTCTATGGCTGCACTCAGACCAGGAAGGTAAGAGCCAATAAATAAATGATGCAGAGCACTGAAATGTACTTGACCTATATGATACAATGTTATATGTGAATAAATCAGTTTGTGTACGTTTCTGAATTGCTTTCTCATTAGAAATCTGTTTTTCAGTTCTCAATGCTAGACTAAATGCCAGAGTGGATGAAATGCTGGAGATGGGGCTGATTAAGGAGCTGCAAGACTTTCATAAACGCTACAATGAGAAGATCATTGCTCAATCAGGGTAGGTCTTGTACGTGAAGATGTAATTTGTTTGGGTGTTATATATGGCAAGTTTTTTTTTATGATGTACTATATACTAATAAGGAAAGTTAGCTTAATGTAGGGCATGGGAATGATTGTAGGTTATGAGGCCATTTAGAAAGTCAGCAATACGTTTTGGTTAGCTATGGCGATACCAACTAAGTAACTTTTCTGCTTTCTAGCCAGGACTACCAGCATGGCATTTTCCAATCTATTGGCTTTAAGGAATTCCATGAATACTTGGTGGCTAAGGATATTTCTCCAGATCAGGCAGACATTCTTCTACAGAAAGGTGACCAGTCATGTATCAGAAGAGAGATGCTTTTTTTTTTTTTTTTGTAAAAGAATCTGTCTTGCAAGCCCTATTAGATATAGTACTATATGAATAGTACTGACTGCAGATGTCTAATTTGTATGTGCCCCAACAAACCAGTGCTGGAAGACATCGCAGGGACTCTTGAGCGTGCGTGCACATAATAGAGAGAAGCCCCCTCAATATATTGCAGCACTGGTTTGCGGGAAACAAGGCTGAGCAGTGTGGACTATTATTATTATTATTATTATTATTATTATTATTATTACAAATTAGGGGTTTGGAGGTGACAGATTTAGTTTAAATAATATTTCTTGTACTTTTCTCATGTTTATTTTTGTATTTCTCTTGAGTCTGGATTTATATTCATATTCTAATCCATGAAAGGGGTTGTTTGAAATCTGGAACCTCTTTTCATATATGCAGGCGGGTTGCAAGGTTTAAAAAAAAATAATATAGACTCGCCTGTCACTTACACTCCTCTGCTTCTGGTGCCCGCTGAACCGGAATTGTGACGTGCGATCTACGTGCGTTCCATCCAGGGCTGTAGAGTCGGAGTCAGAGGCAATTTTGGGTACCTGGAGTCGGCAAAAAATCAACCGACTCCTACTAAATTTAAATTGGAATTAAAAAAAAGCAAGTTTAAATGTCCCAGTTCACAAAAAGTTATAATAAATTACTTCTCCACTGTAAGAATAAAGGCCAATGCATGCAGTGCGTCACGTTACCGCAAAACGAACACGTTAGGGCCCCATTCACATGTCCGCATCTATTCCGAAATTCTGAGGAATAGATGCGGACCCATTCATTGTGAATGGGGCCGGACGTGATGCGGAGAGCACACTATGTAGCTCCGCAAAAGATAGAGCATGTCCTATTCTTGTCCGCAGTGCTGGCATGGTGTGTTGTGGATCCGCAATACGGACGTCTGAATGGGGCCTTAGTGACCGTGAAGAAGCATGCTTTTCATATGCTTCACTATATGGCACGCAACACACAGTTAAGGCAATACTTATACTTTCCATTGTGTTGTGTTCCGCTGTTACGCAACGCCCATGGTTAACCTAGCCTCTCACTGATAACTGATTAAGGAAATATGTTTTTTGCAGGACTAGAGACACTTGAATAAGTGAAGGGAATAGATAGTCAATAGTTCAAGACTGAAGCTGTAAACCATTTGAAAAAGTTCTGTCTTTGAGCTAAGGCTATACAAACTTGTAAACTCAGATTGTTAACTTACACTTTAATCATGACTATGGGATTCTACTAGGGAAACCATGTTTTAAAATAAATGCCCCTTCCCCTGCCCCTTCCTGGATCCTCCCACTGCCCTATCTTCAGCTGAAGATCAGCAAACAAAGGATAAGTCTTTTGCTTAACCCCTTAAGGACGAAGGGCGTACATGTACGCCCTTGCGTCCTGGTACTTAAGGACCAAGGGCGTACATGTACGCCCTGAGAAGTTCCGATCACCGCTGCGCACGTGGCGGTGATCGGAACAAGATGCCTGCTGAAATCAATCAGCAGGCATCTTGGCACAATGCCCAGGGGGGTCCTGTGACCCCCCCATGTCAGCGATCGCAGCAAACCGCAGGTCAATTCAGACCTGCGGTTTGCTGCGCTATATGCGATCTCTGATCCCCGCGGTCTGTGACCGCGGGATCAGAGACTAAAATATGCCCCCAATGTTAAATTTTAACCCCCTGCACCCCGCCATCTTATTGTCCCCTGGGCGGTGCAGGGGATGATGGCGGTGCTGCGGGTGGGCGGCGCGGGAGGCGGGATCGCAATTGCGATCCGCCGCCCGCCTCCTTTCAATCCATTTCCCTGGTGTCTAGTGGGTAATAGCAGGGGGTCAGCACATTGCTGACCCCCTGCTATAAACTGCTGACATCTGTGCTGCAGATGTCAGCAGTTTAACCCCTTCTATACCGCGGTCCGTACAGACCGCGGTATAGAAGGTGTTAACATGGAGGGAGCTCCCTCCCTCTCCCATCCTTTGCAGCCCCCCCGACAGGAGAGGAAAGTAGAGGGAGGGAGCTCACCTCTCTTCCCATCACCCGCTGCTCTGTAATGGCAGTGGGTGATGGTTACCATGGCAGCAGGACGCTTTCAGAAGCGTCCTGCTTGCCATGGTATACTAACTCTGGTCAGACTTCTGCTAAAGGCAGAAGTCTGACCAGACTGTGAAAAGTGAAAAAAATACAGTGCAGTACACTATATAGTGTACTGTTCTGTATTATATAGACACCAGATCCACTGGATCTACAAGAACCAAGTGGGTCTGGGTCAAAAAAATGTAAAAAAAAGTGAAAAAAAAAAAAGTAAAAATAAGAAAAATACATATCACTGAATAAAAAAAAAAACAAATAAACTACACATATTAGGTATCGCCGCGTCCGTAAAAATCTCCTCTATAAAAATATCACGTGACCTAACCCCTCACGCAAATACCGTAAAAAAAAACACAAAAAAATGGTGTAAAAAAGCCATTTTTTGTCACCTTGCATCACAAGTGTAATACCAAGTGATCGAAAAGCCGTATGCCTCCCAAAATAGTACCAATAAAACCGCCATCTCATCCCGCAAAAAATGAGTCCTTATATAGGACAATCGCCCAAAAAAATAAAAAAATATGGCTCTCAGACTATGGAGACACTAAAACATAATTATTTATTTTTCTAAAATGCTATTATTGTGTTAAAGTAAAATAAATAAATAAAAGTATACATATTATGTATCGCCGCGTCCGTAAAAACCTGCTCTATAAAAATATCACATTATCTAACCCCTCAAGTAAATACTGTTAAAAAAATAAAATAAAAACAATGTAAAAAAAAAACATTTTTGTCACCTCACATCTCAAAAACTGTAATAGCAAGCGATCAAAAAGTTATATGCACCCAAAAATAGTGCCAATAAAACCGTCATCTCATCCCGCAAAAAATGATACCCCACATAGGACAATCACCCCCAAAAAAAATAAAAATATGGCTCTCAGACTATGGAGACACTAAAACATGATTTGTTTTGTTTTAAAAAATGATAATATTGTGTAAAACTTAAATAAATAAAAAGTATACATATTTGGTATCGGCACGTCCGTCGCAACCTGCTCTATAAAAATAACACATCACCGAACCCCTCAGGTGAACACAAAAAAAAAAAGAGCCATTTTTGTCATCTTACATCACAAAAAGTGTAATAGCAGGCGACCAAAATGTCATATGCACCCCAAGATAGTTCCAATCAAACCGCCATCTCATCCCGCAACAAATGAGCCCCTACATAAGAGAGTCGCCCAAAAAATAAAAAAAATATATGGCTTTCAGAATGTGAAGACACTAAGGCCTCTTTCACACTAGCGTTTTAGCTTTCCGTCCTAGAGATCCGTCCTCGGATCTCTAGGACGGAAAGCTACTGATCAGTTTTATCCCCATGCATCCTGAATGGAGAGAAATCCGTTCAGGATGCATCAGGATGCATCAGTTCAGTATGTCAACGTTTTTTGGACGTTGACAAAAGCGCAGCATGCTGCGGATTTGTCTCCGTCCAAAAATCCGAAGACATAGCTGCAACGCCGATCTCGGAATTAATGCCCATTGAAGGGCATTAGTCTGGATCCGCCTTTAGCTAAATGTCGCTTTCCGCGCATTGCCGGAACCGACGCTTAGCTTTTTGTCAATGGTTACTATGGCAGCCAGGACGCTAAAGTCCTGGCTGCCATAGTAGAGTAGGGAGCTGGGAGCGGCATACTACATTCCGTGCGGCTCCCGGACGCCCAGGATGACGCCAGGGCGCCCCAGTGCATAGATCACGTGATCGCATGGATCACGTGATCCATGCGCGCGGCGCTCTGACGTCATTCAGAGCGCCCGGGAGCCGCACGGAATGTAAGCATGCCGCTCCCCGCTCTCACTGCTACTATGGCAACCAGGACGCTAGTAGCGTCCTGGCTGCCATAGTAACACTGAAAGCATTTTGAAGACTGATCAGTCTTCAAATGCTTTCAGTTCACTTGCGTTGTGCAGGATCCGGCGTGCATTCCGGCGACGGAAGTGCACGCCGGATCCTAACAACGCTAGTGTGAAAGAGGCCTAAAAAATCATTTTTTTCAAAAATGCTGTATTATGTAAAACTGAAACAAAACCCCCCAAAAAGTAGCCATATTTGGTATTGCCGCGTCCGTAGCAACCTGCTGTATAGAAATAGCACACAATCTAACCTGTCAGTTCAACGATGTAAATAACAAAAAATAAAAACGGTCCGAAAATAGCTATTTTTTTGCAAATTTTCCATTTTAATCAAATTTTCCAGTAACAAAGCAAGGGTTAACAGCCAAACAAAACTCAATTTTTATTGCCCCGATTCTGTAGTTTTCAGAAACACCCCATATGTGGGCGTAAACTGCTGTATGGCCAAACGGCAGGGCGTAGAAGGAAGGGAACGCCATATGGTTTTTGGAAGGCGGATTTTGCTGGACTGGTTATTTGACACCATGTCCCATTTGAAGCCCCCTGATGCACCCCTACAGTGGAAACTCCAAAAAAGTGACCCCATTTTGGAAAGTACGGGATAAGGTGGCAGTTTTGTTTGTATTATTTTAGGGTAAATATGATTTTTGGTTGCTCTATATTACACTTTTTTGAGGCAAGGTAACAAAAATAGAAATTCGAAATTTCATCTCCATTTGCCAATAACTCTTGTGGAACACCTAAAGGGTTAACAAAGTTTGTAAAATCAGTTTTGAATACCTTGAGGGCTGTAGATTCTTAGATGGAGTCACTTTTTGGAGATTCTACTCTAGGGGTGCATCGGGGGCTTCAAATGGGACATGGTGTCAAAAATCCAGTCCAGCAAAATCCGCTTCCAAAAACCATATGGCGTTCCCTTACTTCTGTGCCCTGCCGTTTGGCCATACAGCAGTTTACGCCCACATATGGGGTGTTTCTGAAAACTACAGAATCAGGGCAATAAAAATTGAGTTTTGTTTGGCTGTTAACCCTTGCTTTGTTACTGGAAAAATGGATTCAAACGGAAAATTTTCCAAAAATCGAAATTCTGAAATTTTATCTCCATTTGCCATTAACTCTTGTGGAAAACCTAAAGGGTTAATGACGTTTGTAAAATCAGTTTTGAATACCTTGAGGGGTGTAGTTTCTAGAATGGGGTCATTTTTGGATGGTTTCTTTTATGTAAGCCTCACAAAGTGACTTCAGACCTGAACTGGTCCCTAAAAAGTGGGTTTTTGAAAATTTCTGAAAAATTTCAAGATTTGCTTCTAAACTTCTAAACCTTGTAACGTCCCCAAAAAATAAAATGGCATTCCCAAAATGATCGATACATGAAGTAGACATATGGGGAATGTAAAGCAATAACTTTTTTGGGCGGTATTACTATGTATTATAGAAGTAGAGAAATTGAAACTTGGAAAATTGCTAATTTTTCAAAATTTTTGGTAAATTTGATATTTTTTTATAAATAAAAATGAAATTTTTCGACTTAATTTTACCAGTGTCATGAAGTACAATATGTGACGAAAAAACAATCTCAGAATGGCCTGGATAAGAAAAAGCGTTTTGAAGTTATCACCACATAAAGTGACACTGGTCAGATTTGCAAAAAATGACCTGGTCCTAAGGTGAAAATGAGCCCGGTCCTTAAGGGGTTAAACTGTTCAATACAGTAGACTGTTGGCTTCCTAGCCAGTAGTTCTGTGGTAATGACATGTATGTTGCCTTTCTTTCCTTCAAGTAATGTATAAAATACATTTGCATATTAAATTATTTAATATGCAAATGTATCTTATACATTCCTTGAAGGAATGTATAAACTGAGTCCGAAGTACCAAAAACTTAGGAGTCGGAGCATTTGTCTACCGACTCCACAGCCCTGGTTCCATCATTGCTGGCCAATTAGTGGCCCCAGTGTCCATTAAGAGATTTTTTTATTTTTATTTTTTTAACCTCTGCACACACACATGTAAAAAGGGGTTTGTGGTCCTGGAGTACCCCTTTAAGGGCTTTCCAGTTTTATGTAAGAAAAGCTTATTTGTTCTGTACTTTAAAGTTCTCATTTTATAGTCTATTTCTCACAATTTTCATTTTCTCTGCTGTCATTGAAAAGTGAATGGAAATTGTTTATGGCATGTAAGAAGGGAGAATATTATGAAATAGTTTTGCATGCAAATAAGTTTTATATAGACTGGGTCCATATCTATCTGTGTCGTATTCAGCATACATCACTATATTTTCTGGTAAAATGGTGGACACCACGGTCTACAACAGGCATCCTCAAACTGCGGCCCTCCAGCTGTTGTAAAACTACAACTCCCACAATGCCCTGCTGTAGGCTGATAACCTGTCGGCTGTTCGGGCATGCTGGGAGTTGTAGTTTTGCAACAGCTGGAGGGCCGCAGTTTGAAGATGCCTGGTCTACAACCTTACAGAACTGCTACAAATATCATATATGTTTCAGTACTGGTAAACAGAATTTTCTATACCCAATTTATTTTATAGGTATCAAGGCTCTGAAGCAAAGAACACAAAAATATGCCAAAAAACAAAATAAGTGGGTGCAAAACAGATTCTTGAAACGTATGTATTCTCTTTAAACATTGCCTTGCATTGTTCCATCTACCTGTGTCACTTTTATGTGCACAGTAAATTAGGATTTCTTTGACATGAAAGGGATTTTTCAAGTGTTCTTTATTGATGGACTATTCTCAGGATAGGTCATAAATGTGTTATTGGTGGGGTCCAACTACCAGCACCCTTCCAGATCAGTTGTTTGTAGAGGCCATGGCCTCTTCCTAGGTCTGTGACTTTATGATCATTGATCACATGGCCTATTTGTAGCTCAGTCCCATCCAAGAGAAAGGGCCTGAGCTGTACTCCCAAGCACAGCTGCTATACAGTGGACAGTGCTGTGCTTGATATTCTCAGAGAAGGCCACAGCCCTCACCTGAGTGCTGTGGCCTCTTCAAACAGCTGATTGGTGGGGATGCTGGAAGTCAGACCCCCACTGATCACATTAAGGATAGGTCATCAATATAGAAGTCCCAGAAACCCCCTTTTCCTGGGTGCAAGTTTACCAACAGAAACTCCGCACAGGTTTTCGTGTAGTTTAACCTCGTACACGTTACCGTATTAAAGGGGTTTTCTGAGATTTTAATACTGATGACCTATCCAGAGGATAGGTCATCACTATCTGATCGGTGAAGTACCTCCCAATAAAACATTATAGACCCCCCTCTCTCATCCCAACCATGACCCTTGGGGGAGACACTGCATATATTCCAACTACATACCACATAGTGTTCCAGACGTAGGATAGCTGAAATTGTCTACAATAGGGTTGTCAACCTGTCTCTCAAACATTCCCTCAATAGTACCGCCGACGCCATACCAGGAGCATTCAGCCAGTCGTTCCATAATGTCAAGAATTTTTTAAGACTCTTCCTCCTCATATAAATTCCCCTTTCAAAACGTATAACAGTATTTATCCTATTTATATACTCAGTGACAGTGGGGGGGCAATCCTGAATCCAGTGCCTAGCTATTAGGACTCTTGCCTGGAAAAGCATCCTCTGAATACATAGGGACTTTTTGTCAGTAGCACCTAGTGAGTCTAAGATGCCCAACACACAGCATCTAGGGTCATTAGGAATCTGAATCTGAGTTATTTTGGTAATAATCTGTCTAATCCCCGTCCAGAAGTCCCTCAATTTTGAACAATCCCAAATCATATGTAACGTTGCCGCTTCAGGTTCCCTGCAGAGCGGGCAGAAGGAGTCGGAGCGGAGCCCAATTTGAAACAGAAATTTAGGGGTTCTATATACCCTATGTAACAGGTAAAGTTGGGATAGTCTTTGTGACTCACTAAGCATAAGAGCAGGGGTTAAGGCAAGAACGTCACTCCATTGCTCTGTGGAGATCGCTCCTAAATCTTGTTCCCACTTGCTTTTAACTGACATGGGGCCTGAAGAGGTGCTTTTAACAAATAAGGCGTTATACAGTCTAGATATCAGTCCCCTAGAAGTGCCACCCTATAATAGTTGTAGTACCAAAGGGGGGAGGGGGGGGGCGGATATTTGTATGGGACCTTTAAACTGCGTTTGGAAGGCATGCCTTAACTGTAAATACTGAATACCAAATTCCTCCTGTATTTGAGAGAAGGATTTCATGGTCCCTTCCGAGAGGATATGGCCAAGGGTTAGAATACCTTTATCTTCCCAGGGAGAGAAGCCCTCCAACCTAAACATGAACAGAAAAAAAGAGAAGGTGAAGCGGCACTCCAAGGGAACCACCGGAACTGGAGTCAGATCAGTCAGGCAGCGCTACCAGTCCCCTATTGTCGCTACATTCTCAGCGGTGCACAGCCCCAAGAGAAACGTGGATACAATAGTCTTGAATCGTGTAGAAAAGAACGGGGTGGCACTCACCAGTGTAGTTTACAGGATCGCTTTATTCAATACACAAGCGTGCAGGCAGTGTCGGGCAAGACGCCAAAGATTTCATGCAGTGAATCGAGCGACGGCCGTTTCGCACAGAAAGCACTTCATCAGGCTGCTACGTCCAACCTAAACATCTCCGGAAGCTGCCGATTTTGCCACAACGGCGTAATGGTCGTAAACCCCATCACTCCCAGCAGCTCTTTGAACTTAGACCACAGTCTCGTGATCAGCGAAAAAGTTGGGCACTTCCCAGTACGATGTATTGCACCCTCCATCTCCGCCACCGCAATAGGGAGTTTCTGTTTCGTAACCACAGAGGCAATCCCCCCGCTATGTATTTGGCCGCACCCTCTGAAGTGTTGCAGCTGTGCAGATACAAAGTATAACCAGGGGTTCGGGGCAGCCATACCCCTCTCCTCTTTGCCCCTCTGCAGCGTTTCCAAGCGTATCCTGGGCTGTTTTTTTTTCTCCAAATCAGGGAACGAAATATGCTTTGTACCCTATAGAAGATACGCTGAGGGATCCACATGGGAGAGTTGTGCAATATGTAAAGTATTCTGGGGCATCAGAACCATTTTAACTAGATTACATCTACCAATTACCGATAACGGCAGCTTGCACCAAGTGTTAGTTTTCTCAACAAATTTAGACACTAGAGGCTCCACGTTAACCACAGCGTTTTTTAAATTGAATGTTCAATGGCTGCATGATTTTGAATGAAAACATAAATCCATGTTGGGAAATGCTGTTTGGTTTTGTGGGTGAATCATCTGTTTTCTGTTAACCTCTTAAGGACGAAGGGCGTACATGTACGCCCTTCGTCCGCACTTTAAAGATGGCGCCCGCTCCCGCACGGAGCGGGCGCCCGAGCTGCGGGTAAAAGCTTGATTCATCAAGCTGACACCCGCAGCTCATGTCCGCGACCGGCAGCGATGCCGATCGCGGACATTTAACCCTCAGATGCCGTGGTCAATCCTGACCACGGCATCTGATCAGCACAAACCGAAAGTTTCACTTTCGGTTTTGCTCCGGCTCCCTGATGGCCACAAGGGGAGCCGGGCATGCATGTAGTACCCTAGGTTTCTGTGAATGAAACCTAGGGTACTACACAGTATTCCTATGGAGCCTATGACTGTAATAGGCTCCATAGAAATATGCGATTTTCTCATATATTCCAATGCTATTGCATTGGAATATATGAAATAGCAATCTGATGATTGCATCTTATAGTTCCCTATGGGAACTATAAGAAAGTGGTAAAAAAAAAAAAAAAAGTTTAAAAAATAAAAATTAAATAAAAAAATATAAAAATTCAAATCACCCCCTTTCCCCAAAATGAAAATAAAATAAATAAAAAAATAAAAAATTACACATAATGGGTGTCGCAATGTGCTAAAACGCCCATACTATAATAATATTAAAAAATATTCACCATACGGTAAACATAAAACGGAAAGAAAGCGTCCAAATGGCTAATTCGCCATTTTTGGGCGCTTCATTTCCTAAAAAAATGAATAAAAAGTGATCAAAACATCATACGCACCCCATAATGGTATCAATTAAAAGTTCAGATTGCCCCGCAAAAAATGAGCCCCTACACTGCTCCATACGCATAATTACAAAAAAGTTATAGGGGTCAAAACATGGCGACAAAAAAATAAAATAAAATAATTCCCACTTTTAATTTTTTTTTTCACTATCAAAACGCAAGAAAAACTATACATATTAGGTATTGCCGGATTCGTACTGACCTGAAGAATAAAATTAACCAGTCAGTTTTATCGCAAATCGAACGTTGTAATTTAAAAACCCGTAAAACTGTGGTGAAATTGCTTTTTTTTTGCAATTTCACCCCATTTGGAATTTTTTTCCCGTTTCCCACTACATCACATGCAAAAATAAATGGTAGCGTTAAAAAGTACAACTTGTCCCGCAAAAAATAAGCCGTCATATGGCTATGTGAGCGGAAATATAAAAATGTTATGGCTTTTGGAAGGCAGGGAGCGCAAAACAAAAACGCAAAAATCCCAAAACCCCCGGTCCTTAAGGGGTTAAAATCATGCAGCCATTTATTTAAAAAAAATAAATCTAAACAGCTTTATGTTCTCACAGTCACTGCCACACTAGGTGGCATCACTGTTTGGCCACTTTCACGTAGCATTTGGTCAGCATTTTGCGTCAGTATTTGCAAGCCAAAACCAGGAGTATAATGGAAAATATTTCTGACTCTTCTGTATTTTGGACCCACCCCTGGTTTTGGCTTACAAATACTAATGAAAAAAGGACTAAATACTGATTATGTGAATGTGGCCTTAGACTCTGTTTTCAAAGGCCAGCTACCACATTCAGGGGACAACCCAGCGTTGTACTTCCTTAAATGTTATCCAACAGGTGCGTTCAGAATTCTGACCCTCCACATCCAATACCAAAATGAAATATCTCCAAATTACTTTGCGTAAATTATTTGACAGATCCTAATATTTAGGGTATGGCCACAAGGGATGGAATTTCCGCTGCAGAAAATCTCATTCTCTTTGATTATACAGTAAAGTTGCTGCAGGTAAATCGGCAGGTAATCCATAGTATGTTCGTTCCATGAGGACATACCCCAAGTTTTCCCATTCAGGCGTCCCCCCTCATCCTGTTTCTGTGTTTTTTCTACTTCTATCCCCAGCCTGTCTCTCCTTCCCCCTCCCACTCTTGGATTCTAGCCAATGTCAGCAGCTGCTCCTCACATAGTATGGCACAAAGCAGGCCTGGAACAGGTGCTCAAGCAAAGTTTCGGATTTAAGGGAGAGCAGATGGAAGGCAGCTCCTTTACCTGCCATATTCTTAGCAGAAGGCACAATTTACTGCACGCGTTATTTTGTGCTGCTTTGTAGAAAAGGCGTTAAATTGTGAGCAAAAAATAATAACTGCTGTTTTCATAAGATCAGCCACCTAGGGCCGATGCTTAGTCCCATCAATCTGTGGAAAGGTATTGCCATCATGGGGAGACTCAAATAAAAATAGGCATTATTACAGGTACAGTATGTCCAGTTAGAACTTAGTGGGGCAGATTTAATAATAGTGGGGCACTATACAGTGTCAGTGTGCCAAAATAACTGTCTAGTCAGGTTACTTTCACACTGGCGTTTTTGCGGATCTGTCATGGATCTGCAAAAACGCTTCAGTTACCATAATATTAACGGATTCGGTTGTATTATGTCTTCTATAGCTATGACGGATCCGTCATGAACACAGTTGAAAGTCAATGGGGGACGGATCCGTTTTCTATTGTGTCAGAGAAAACTGATCCGTCCCTATTGACTTACATTGTGTGCCAGGACGGAGCCATCTTGCTCCACACCACACCGCGGACAGAAAAATGCTGCTTGCAGCGTTATTGTGCCCGTGATGGGAGCGCAACCAAACTGAAACGGAATGCTCCAAAATGCATTCCGTTCCTTCAGTTCAGTTTTGTCCCCATTGACAATGAATGGGGTCAAAACGGAATTAAAAACGCTAATGTGAAAGTAGCCTGTTTACACCCATTTATATTTTATACTTCTACTTTAAAAATGTGCCAAAATTTTGTTGCATTTAGGCCATGCCCCTTGCCCACATAGCTACACCCCGTTTTTGGCAAGGTGTAAAAAGCTTAGAAAAGTGTGTAAAATAGTAAATGTGATACAAACCATGCACGTCAGTTTTTTTTTTTTCTTTTGGTGCAAAATGTGCCAAAAAACTAGCACATTTTCAATGGTAAATCTGCCCTAATATATATACCATGTGGTGCCAGTGATGTAGCTCTTAGTTTTAATAGTTGGATAATCCCTTTAACTTCATTTGTAGGTCCTGGACCCAATGTACCTCGTGTGTATGGACTGGATGTTACTGATATCTCTGCTTGGGACAAACATGTTCTGTCCCCTGCTATACAGATTGTTAGCAGCTTCTTACAGGTTTGTACTTTTAAATAACTTCACATTTGCAGAGAATTAAAGGCTTTGGCCGCTTTGCTACAAATTAAAGGTGTTTTCTGGGTTCAGGATAGGTCAACCGTATCAATCAGTGGGAGTCCCAACTCGCCACCTCCCCAGTTTGAAGGGTCCACTTCATTGTCTACATGGAGCTATCTACCTGCAAGGAGGCGACCTACTAGTGGCAATGCAGATTGTTACAGCATTGTCCTGTTCAATTGACTAGGATAATCTGCAGTATCCTGCTCTGCTTCTTTTGGGGGTTACCATCTTTCCTTGATCGGCGTAAGGGGACTTATAGGCCATACATGCTCCTCTGGAATTCTGGGAAGAAGCAATGCAAATGAGCTCTTAGCAAACTCTGCCTCTAATGCCACCAGATGTAAGGCAGCTATCCTGTAAGTCAATGGTCGACCCTTGAAACAGGCCTTGAGACATGACTCAGATATTAAATAAGCTAGCACCTCATCTGCAGACAGCTGTTTCGGGGTGATTGCCCCTCAACAGTGCAGAGCAGAAATTACTGGCCTAACTGGTTGAGAGGGCCAAGTCAGGATTTGGGGGCTACTATCTCTCCTTGGGGAGAGAGTGCCTTAATCAGCGCGAGGAGTCTTATAGGCCATGCATGCTCTTCTGGAATTTTGCTCTGCTGCTTCTAATTGAGCTAATTTTTGGTTCAACTGTCAGCACTGACTCTCTCTCAGACATGCCCATTTGATTGTACCAAGTATGTATGCTATTTTAATGAGAAAAACACAAAAAAGAAAAAAAACACAAGATTTGTCATTGACAAATCCCCATAGAAATTAGACTTTTGGTGGGATGTCACATTTACACAAAGTCAAAACCATTGTATTGGGCTGTGTGCTTACAGAGTGAGTGATGTCGGAGTACATTGGTCATGTGGCCTAGTTGCAGCTCAGGCCCAATCCAGTCAATGCAATACCAAGCACAGCCACTATACGAGGTACAATGCTGTGCTTGGAAAGCTCCCGGGAGCTTGCAGCGGCTCCCTGAAATGGCTGATCGGCAGGAGTTCCTGCGACTCAGACCTCCGCGGATGTGATAATGATGACCTATACTGAGGATTGGTCATTATTTTTTCAACCCCTTTAACAAATACATAGATGGATAAGTGACCCCTTTAAGGCAGATACTGTGGGGGATATTTATCAAGCTATTTAGGCCATCACTGTGGCTTTATAAAATCACAAGTACCTTTTTTTTTTTTTTTTTTCTTCTTCTTACACTTTGAGGTTAGCCTGTTGTTTCTTACCTTTTAGAATCGGCTACCTGACGTCAAGCCCGTGGAAATTGCTTCTGACAATAATGAGAGCAAGAGAGCTAGTCGACACTGTGATTTGTGCAATCGGATTATCATTGGTGATCGTGAGTGGGCAGGTGGGTGGCAGACACAGTTTTTTTGTTTTTATTTACTGTAATGAGCTTGAAAATGTTCTTCCTTTTTATCTGTAGCACACACAAAATCCAAATCACATCTTCATCGTGTGAGAAAAAATAGAAAACAGGAAGAAGAAATGAGAAATGTAGAAAAGAGGAAGATGAGCACCGCTACAGAAAGTTTTCTACCAGAGGCGGAAGAGGCTTCTCATACAGATTGTGTACATGACCTGCAGGAAAAAAGAGTGTGCACCCATCATGCAGACCACGCATCCAATATTCAAGACTCGCAATCGCCAGCGCAAACTTTACTTGACTGTAAAGGTTTATGACTGTACACTTCATGTATTTTTATTTGTTTCACCAAACTCAAAGTTTAGAGATTTTTTAATCTGGATTATGTTAATCTGTACAAAAAGTGATGAAGCGGATGCCCACCTATAATCGTGGTTTTAGTTGCTCTACACTTATATCACTGCTATATGAAGTGATATTTTCTCCTCAATAGCGTTCTTTTTTTTATTTTATGTACTTTCAATAAGCAGAGATATTTATTAAACATTTAATGATATAAAAATGTGGCTGTGAATACGTGCTTTAAGTGCATGTGCAGAAATGTGTGGTCAACACTGTAAAGTGCGTTAATCCTAACCTACTGATATCACGTCGATTTTATAAAATGGGAAAACCCCTTATAATTCTTCCTTATCAGTGATGTCTGGTAACACCTATCTCTAAAATGGAGCCCGCAAAGTGGAGGAGAGTGGGCCAGGCATGTGTGTACGCCCTCCATTCAATTCTATGGGCCTGCCAAACATAGCTGAGTGCTGGCCAACTCCTTTAATTTTGACAGACTGGATAATGAGGAGCTGGGTTTAGCTAATGGGGTATGACTTATATTCCCTCTCTTTCATTGTAGAAAGAGCAGTGGGGAAAGTCTTCTTATGAATCTAGTTGTCTTTAGAGTCAGACACAGGATTGGATTAGAAGTAGGTGGTGAAAATGGATCCTCGTATGGGAAGCACATAGAAGCATTCTGTGTATGTATATAGATATATTTAAGGAACTTGTCTCATCTCGGTGTTACTCAGGCGAGATGAGACACCGTCTTGACCCCCAGCCGGCCGGGAAACAGCACGGTAGAGAGCACTGATGCTCACTGTTTCAGTAGCGCACATTGGGGTGCATGAGATCTACGGAAACAGTGTAGCACAGCAAGCTATGTTATTTCTGAGTTGGGTCCCTTTCACATGAGGTCCGGATGCTTTCAGTTAAAAATGCGCGATTTTGCAAGCAAGTTCATTCAGTTTTGTCTGCGATTGTGTTCAGTTCAGTTTTTTTCGCGCGGGTGCAATGCGCATTGATGCGTTTTTCACGCACGTGATAAAAAACTGAAGGTTTACAAACAACATCTCTTAGCAACCATCAATGAAAATCGCATCACATCCGCACTTGCTTGCCGATGCAATAGGATTTTCACGCAGCCCAATTCACTTCTATGGGGCCAGAGCTGCAGGAAAAACGCAGAATATAGAACATGCTGCGATTTTTCACTCAACGCACAAGTGATGTGTGAAAAACAACGCTCATGTACACAGCCCCATTGAAATAAATGGGTCAAGATTCAGTGCGGGCGCAATGCGTTGGCATCACGCATTGCACCCACGTGGAAAACTCGTTCGTCTAAAAGGGACCTTAGGAAACAGCATAGCTCTGTTTCTATAGATCTCATGCACCCCAATGAGTGCTACTGAAACAGCAAGCGCCGGAGTACTCTGCTGATTCCCGGACGGCTGGTGTTTAATTATTATTTTTTTTTTTATAAAGGCAGGGAAGTTTTCATATTTATAAAATAATTATAACATATGTAACAAAATAGTAACAATTCATCTTTCCTTGAAACGGTCAAAAAAATAGTTTCAGCTGTGTCTGACCCCCTTTTCTCAGGCCTCTGCTTGGCGAATGTGATCAGTAATCCCTGTTCTCTTATTACACAATGCAAACACTGCATATGGATGGCAAGATATGCATTTTTAACCACTGCTAACTGTATCGTCTTAGTAGTCTTGATAATTAGGTCTTTGGAAATGATTTGGAGAGATATATTATATTGTGTATTCATTTTCAAAAACATCCTGTTTGCACTACATGAACAGATTCAGTTAATCAGAGGGTTTCCAGTACTTTTATATTGATGGTCTGTCCTCATGATAGGCCATCATTATCTGATCGGTGGGTCTGACACCCCCGCACTCCAGCTGATCATCTTCTCAGCAGTAGTGTCGGCACCCAAACCTCACAACTTCATCCATTGTGTAGTGGACAGAGCTGGTTATTGCAGCGCTGCTCCCATTCACTTCAATAAGTTACCAGTTACGTCCACTACACGGTGGATGGAGCTTTGTAGTTAGCTACTTCTAAACAGCAGATTGGTGGGGGTGCAGGCTGGCAGACCCCACCAATCAGATATTGTTGGCATCTCCTGAGGAAAGACTGTCAATATAAAAATCCTAATAATATTAGGGAACATTCTATGAAAGTTATGTAAATCTCTCTTCTCTTAATTCAAATTGTTATGGTGGGAATACAATTTTGCTATGAGATACTAAAGTACACTGTAGAGTTGTTTCGGTACCAAAATTTTGATTCAGTATTGATACCATAAAAAAGTATTGCGATACTCGATACCATTCAATACCACGCGAAAAAAATAAAAACGCCAAAAAAATCTGCGTGCATTACACATTTTATGGAACCGCTGGCTCATAATACAACAGTCCTATCCTACTTTTTTGTGGGGACAAGGCGACTAAAAGAAAATGGCGAATCGTGCATTTTTTCTTTTCTTTTTTTTTTATTTTACGGCGTTCACCGCATAAAAGTGGATTTTTTAATAGTTTGGACTTTTGAGACGCGGCGATATATAATATTTTATTTATTTATTGTTTATATATTTTATATGTAAAATTGGGAAAGGGGATGATTTATACTTAATATTTTGGTGTACTTTGTTAACTTTTTTTCTTTTACAGTTTATTTATTAACTTAGGGGCTAGAAACTGGGATCTTTTCATCCTATTCACCCTAATACAGCTCTATCAGGGTGAATAGGATCTCACACTGTCCCTGCTGCCCTGTGCACACAGCAGCAGGGAACTGACTATGGCAGCCAGAGCTTAAGTAGCGTCCTGGTTGCCATGGAGCTCCGATCACTGCCACTAATGAGGAGGAGGTAAGGGGACCCTGTGGCCACTGCCACCAATGATTTTATTACTGGGGGGATGGGGGAGGGCGCACTGGCCACCAATAATGTATTTTAATACTGGGGACGGGGGGGGGCACACTGCCTACTAATGTTTTAATACGGGGGACAGGGGGGCCACACTGGCCACCAATGTTTTAATACTGGGGAGGGAGTGGGCGGGAGCACTGGCCACCAATGCCTAGTAACGTGTCATATATAAATGCAGGCAGAAGACACATGCTGCCGGCACCTGCCTGTGACAGAGCGCTGCGATCAGAGGCATTGCCGCAGATCGCAGCGCTCTGTCACAGGCAGGTGCCGGCAGCATGTGTCTTCTGCCTGCATTTATATATGAAACGTTACTAGGCATCGGTGGCCAGTGCTCCCGTCCCTCCTCTGCCCCCCTCTCGCTCTATTGGTTGCAGCGGCAGCACAGGGGGAGGGAGACACTGCCTCCTTCTTCCCGTGCTGCCGAGGAGAACATGGCCGCGCTGGGAGCGGCGCAGCCACGCTCTCCTATACTGGGCTGTGCAGTAGTGCAGCCCAGTATCGATAAAATACTAATCCTGGTATCGAGCTCGATACCAGAGAAAAATATAGATTGGGTATCGAAACTTCTATACCCGAAACAACCCTAGTACACTGACAGATGCTTCCTTTACACACAGCATTTTTTGGAAACACAATGCAGTTTTTTTTTTTTTAGGACTCAAAAGTGGATTCAAAAGGAATTGGAGATTCCAGATCAATCCAATTCTGACTTTGGAACAAATACTGCAGGTATATGTGACTCTGCTCTTATTGCTATTCTAGCATCAACACATGTATATGACGGTTTTAAATTTGCAAAGAGCAGGCCTTCACCATAAGGGCTCATGCACATGGCGGTAGCCGTTTTTGTGGTCCGCAAACTGCGGATCTGCAAAACACAGATACTGGCCATGTGTGTATGACGTGTGTATTCAAAACTAGAATAAGTCATAAGTGATATCAGGTCGGTTTTGACTCCCAGCACCTGTGCCTATCAGCTGTGTTTTAGGAGCTGAGGCACTGAATCTATACAGCTCTGGACTCTGTGTAGTGGTCATGCCTGGTTACTGCAGCACTGCTCCTATTTACTTCAGTGGTAGCGGCACTGTAGTAACCAGGCATACCTACTACATAGTAAATGGAGCTGTGTAGTCACCGCATCTTTACTAGTAAAAAACAGTAATGGTAAAAATAGCTGATCAGCAGGGGTGTTGAGAGTCGAACCCCTAACGATCTGATATTGATGACTTTTTCGAAGGATTAGGCCTCATGCTCACTACCATAGTTTCAGTCCGCATACCCATTAATTTCAGTGGGGCTGCAAAAGATGCGGACATCCGTCTTGCTCGGCATCCCAGGACGGAAAGCAAACCGCGGTATGAGGATGCAACGGAACTGAATTCATTTTGGAGCATTCCGTTCTGTTCAGTTACGTTTTGTCCCCTTAGACAATGAATGGGGACAAAACGGAAGCGTTTTTTTCCCGGTATTGAGACCCTATGATGGAACTCAATACCGGAAAATAGAAACGCTATTGTGAAAATAGCCTTAGTAGGACGCCCACTGGACACCTAAACCCTGAAAGAGCAGAGATGTAAATGGAAAAGTACAACTAGACTGAATCTGTTCCCACAGAACTATGTAACAATTTGCTCCTTGCAATATTTAACGTGACAAGTTCCCTTTAAGATTTAAACAAGGAATTTTTACTTGTAGGATTAAATTCTCTGTATTCACTTCTTTCTATGCATTAACTGGCGCGGTCATGTCAGTGTTCTTCCATGCAGCGCTGCCAGTTTAACCTGTACCTGGCTGTTTATCACCTGTCTGCATTATCTTTAGGGCCGACTATTTATTTTTTTCCCAGTACATTTTTCTTAACTGTAATGCTCTCTAACTTCCTCCTTCTAGGTGCCTTCCCCACCCTCATTACTCATAGTAAGCTCCCGCCACTTTGCGCTCCACATTTCTTGGCGGCAAAGTCTTTGTTTTGTACGCGGGGAAAGTTAGACACACCCTGGAGCTGGCATTTAGCCTAAGGTGAGGACAAAGAGTGTATCCTTTGTACATAATTGCTTCTAAACTGTAAAACTCTAATGGGATAGTGACTTGCAAGTCAGTGATGCTTTTAACTCAACGTGTACAATTGTTCTGGATTAGAACGCTCTAGGTATAATGTGCTCTACTTAAAGGGATTATGCCTTTATTGAAGATAAAAATTAAAATCAGACATCATATAGTACATGGCAACTTCTTTTCTAACAATGCAAGAACCAGCCCTGTACCTCCAAACGATCCATAGACACCCCCCCCCCCTTCCCATTAAATGCTCCAATTGCTCTGCTAGATTAATTTCAAGATGGCAGCTCAAGACGCATGTCCTTTCTGTTGCAGCTCTATTCCTGTAACTGTCACTACTTCTAACAGTAGACAGTGCTGGTGGCAGTTGAAGGATGGAACTGGGCATGTGTGACCACCTCAGTAGATGGTCGTGCACGTTACTATACAGAGTAAACGGCAGGGGGTGCCATTATAATGAAATAAAGAGAATACCTTGCAACTGGAGCAATTCAGCATTTTTGTAACCAAAAGCAAATTACAAGAGTGATTCATTTATTCTGCCGAATTATATTAAAATTACATTTAATGCTGACACAACCCCTTTAAAGGGACACTTCTGTCAGAAAAGGGGTATTTTTTAAGCTCAATAATCGCAGATAACCATTTATGTATATATATATTTTTTTCTTGTAGTTCATTTTCATTGTTGCTGAACTATAGAATGAAAATTAAATAAAAAATAATCGGCACAGAGAGGTGAGTCATATAGGTAATCTGTAATTTAGTTTACAGCTGTTGCAAAGGGAAGGTGATCATGATTATTTAAATCATGTTAAATAGAAACAGAGAGTAGGTAAGATACAGAGGTAGGAAAACAAGATCTAGAATAGTATAGGCAGAATGAGATAATGCAGGAAGAAAGGCAATTAGTAGGTCATGATAGTGGCTAAAGTGATGGCAGTGTATATAAGCTTGTGGGAAAGTGAAGGGAAGACAAATGGGAATTCACTGGTGGGGAAAAAATGAGAATACTAAAGAGGAAAGGGGAGTTACCAATTACGAATCAAACAGAAGATTCAGTTTCCTTTTTTTAGCTCATTGAGTTGTAAACATGAAAGTTTCAAAATCTGGAAGGATTTGTACTATCTTTGGGGCAGTAGTAGAAATTTAGTGTAATTGTGGGACCATGGAAGTTACAATTGTGCGTAATAGTACAGTGCTATATTAATAAAATAATGAAATTACTGCCTTGAAAGTTTCAGGAACCAAATGAATGAATGGATTACATTACATAGGGGCAGATTTATTAAGCCTGTAGAGCAGGGGTGCACAACCTTTTCTGGTTGGGGGGCCACATTGTCAGCCTGAACCAATTCCAAGGGCCGGAAATACAACTTAAAGGGGTATTACCAACTGAAATACTGTATTCTTGTCATATTGAACATGCAGTATATACTATAAATGTTTAATTACAGTTCTAGGACTCCCATCTAATAGGAGAATACATGAAACATACATGTAAGAAGCCATAAGACATAGACCTACATGTCTTTTACCAGATGTTTGGGGGCCGCACAGAATGGTATCGAGGGCCGCATGTGGCCCCCGGGCCGCAGGTTGTGCACCCCTGCTGTAGAGGGTGTAAACTAAGACAGACTATCTAGACCTGCACCAGATTTATCACAGATTTATCACATAAATCACTTCATTTATGAAAACAAAATATGCCTGCATCCACCTGAAAAAAAAATACTGTACAGTTATGGCCACTAGGGGTCTCACTTCCACTTAAGTTGCAGGCCACTGTGTGTTGTCAGTCAAGATCCGTCCTTGGTAACAGAGACTCAGACGAGGCCTGAGAGGAAGTGGGGATGTCAGAGCTAGCTGAGATTGTGAACCTGATAAAAGAATTGCTTCTACACTCTTTCTGAACACTACAGGAGCCTCCTATCTTTCTGAAAGTGTGATTTATCCCTCCTTATCACCCCTAGAAGGAAACAAATATAGTGGGAAGTAAGGTAAGTGAGGTCACTTCATACAGTACTGACAGAAAAGATACACCTACTGCTTCTGAGAGAAATGCATCTAGCTGTGCCACTGAAACAGGGAATACTATGGCTGAAGGGAAGGCCAAAAATAACTGTTCTTCCACAGTTATGATTATATAAAGAAGCACAGCCATTATAAAAAAAATTATTTAAAATGCAGGTACTGCGTTTAACACTTTGTTTGACAATTCTCTCTTTAGACAAGGAGTTGTCTGATAGGGACATGATTTGCAATTTTAAGTTCAAACCTTTAAATATAGCTCTTTGGGCAAATTTTTGTTTTATCATTGATACATTGAGGACCTATTCCTCTTATGGAAAGAGGGTGCTTTGGAGGCAATCAAACCTATAAATATAGCTTTTCAAAGCCTAACAAATAACAGCCATAGTTCTTCAGGGGATATTTTCGTTTATTATCGATACATTGAGGACCTATTCCTCTTATGGAAAGTCATTGCACTGGAGGTGCAGGCTTTCGTCAATATCCTTAACAAAAACAATTTCGAGCTGATCTTCGCTAATTGAATTAGACCTTTTATATCCTGATTTTTTTTTTTTTTTTTTATACCAGCTTTGGATCAAAAATATTCCATATGGACAGTTTAAATGTCTCTGTCTTTGGAGTTCCTTAAAGAACAGTCAAAACCTTGATGCCAGTCCTTACTGCAGTGGCTTCTAGCCGGCGTTTCTTCACTCACCTCCCACTGTCTTCTTGCTGGTCCCTCCACACAGGCTGCGGCCTGCTAGCTGGATTAGCCTCCCTTCTTGTGCCCGTATGATGTGCGGTCCCTCTGGCTCTTAATGGGCCAGAGCGTGTGGAATCTTCACCAGCCAATGTCTTGCAAACTTGGGGTACATTAATGCACCTTACCCTGTGGGAAGGTGCCTGAGCATTTAGGTTCCTTAGCTTGCTATGTTCCTGCTAGTTGTGGTGTATCCTATTGTCTGCCTGTGTACCGACCTTCAAAACGTCATCGGTATATTCTATTAACTTATCCTTTTTTTTTTAAAGGATCACTCCTTAATGAGCCAAACACCACTTTTCAGATGTCAATCAATCCATGCAGGTTATGTGAAATCCTAAAGACACTCCAAAATCTTAAATTCCATGCTATGTGTGGTTCATACAAATGTGGTAAATCACTCACATTGTCAGCCAGGATTAGTCATGAGAATTGTAACTTCATAAAAACACATAAGGGTTTCTTTGTTAAAGGGCCCTCTCCACCTGGACACTTCGCCTTGTCAATCAAGTGGAAGGAAAGTGTGCAGGGAATCAAAGCAGAGGCGCTCAGGTGCCCAGGTCCCCCTCTGTACACTTAAGCAATTTGCATATTTTTACATTACATTATTTCTCCTAATTGCAGCAATAGAGGGTTTGCCCTACCAGGCATTATGGCTGGTTTAATAGGGTTGATCCTGTTTACAGATGCTTTTTAAGTCATTTTTTAATTATGGTTCAGACCTTTAACTTACCTTTTTCAATGTGAATATATTCTGCAATATGTCATATGTACTGTTTAATCTCTCCACAATAGGGTTACAAAACATAGGTCTAATGTACAGACAGGACCGGCGCCACCCATAAGCAAGATACGCAGCCACGTAGAGCGCCCTCTTGCTGGGGGCGCTGGCCTTCACCTCTGCTCTCCTCCTCCTCCTGCGCACTCTAAGTGACTTACTTACTGGCCGCACCCGCAATGTGTTTAATTAATCCCCGCCGCGCAGCCAGACCTGCTTTCTTCAACGGCCGGAGCGCTGCTGGGCGCCAGCCCTGCCCCCAGCCAGGCTACGTGTGTGCCGTGTGGTGTGCGGCCCTCCCTGAGCGGTGAGTGCGGCTCAGGCGCAAGGAGGCGTGGCAGGCAGAGGCGCCGCGGCGGACAGCAGCAGCAGCTGTCTGGACTGACTGGAGGGATGCGAGGTGGAGCTTGGGGGCTGCTGTGGCCTGTAAAAGCTGCCTGCCTCAGCAGACACTGTGGACAACTTCAAGGCAAGTAGGTACCGCACTGATCTCAGCCCAGAGGCGCTGCTGAGTGCGCCTCATGATTTCCCTGAAGGGGAAGAAAAGAAATGTGCCACCCATTGGGGGCAGGGTGACATGATGAGAGTCTGTGCCATTGGGGTGGGGGGGTTGACATCATGTCCCCCCCGCCCTTGGCACAGACTCCAACATTGTCCCTCATCATGTCACCCCCCCTGATGGTACAGACTCCAACATTGTCCCCCATTAGGGAGCATGATGGATGTGGGGCTGACATGGGGGCCATGATGGATGGCGCTGACGGCTGACATGGGGGTTATGATGGATGGGGGGCTGATGGCAGACATGGGGAGTTTGATGGGTGGGGGGCTGACGGCTGACATGGGGGGTATGATGGATGGGGGGCTGACGGCTGACATGGGGGCTGACGGCTGACATGGGGGTTATGATGGATGGGAGGCTGACGGCTGACATGGGGGGTATGATGGATGGGGGGGCTGATGGCTGACAGGGGATGTATGATAAATGGGGGGCTGACATGGGGGGTATGATGGATGGGGGTCTGACATGAGGGCATAATGGCTGATATGGGGGGCATGATGAACAATCATTAAATAGGTGGGCGACAAAAAAGGGGCAGGTCAAAGGGCGTGGTCAATAGGCGGGGTCAATGGGGGCGGCAAAATTAGCTTTTGCCTAGGGTGGCAAAAATCCTTGCACCAGCCCTGTGTACAGAAAAGGTTTCTGAACTGTAGCATCTTATGGCAATGGGCTATTATGCACGACTGTTGATTTCTATTACTCTCCTTAATAGGTTCCTCAAACTAAAACAGCTCAAATCCTTCCATGTGTACAACCCAATGGTTTATATTAAACAACTGAGTTTCACATTATTTTGTCAGGATCAGACCTCTAAATCAATAAGCTTGTGCTTCATAGCTTCAACTTCTTCTGCCAGTTTATTGTGAGCATCAATAAGTTGGTTGTGTGACTCTGCGAACTCTCCCAACTCATCCTCAGTATGAGTCATTCTGGATTCCAGGTCTGTAACAGCGGTCTGTACTGGGGTAATCAGCAGGGCTAAATTATCTTGCATAGTTTTCCCAAAGGCTACCAACATGTCCTTCAGCAAAATCCCAGAGGCTGGGTTATCCATTGTTGGGAAGCTTTGTAAGACCCCTGCTATCTCCTCTGGATATGTTGGGATAGCAGGCAGGGTGGATGTAGAGTTATCTGGGCACTGACCTGTTAGCCTTGGTCTTTGTTTTGCTGTGCTGATCACTGGAGAGGCGCCGAATGCTAACACGTGAATCTCGGGCGCCATGTTTTCCCCCGGCCATGTGTTGCTGATGCCTTCGGAACACCTGGCGAGATGGAAGACTTCACCGAGCCGACCGTTAAGGTGATCCGAGCTCCTGGGTATTAGTAGTAATTGAGGAGTCAGAACCTCTGGAGTGGGGGGATGAGGGGAAGCTGCCTCCATGTTTATCAAAGAAGTCCAGTTTACTTTCAAAGATTTTTTGCCTGTGGTCATCACAAGGCTGTGAAAACGACCTCCCAGGGGTAGAAAGAGATGCTGCTAGACCAAAACGCTGGTATAGTCACTACTGTTGCGCTGGAGCTCCACTATCAACCGGCCATCTTACTCCATCGGCAAACCATGGCCCCTATATTAAACAACTGAATCTTACCAGATTTTTTTTTTTTTGCTTTGTTCTCCTATATGCACTGCCCCATGCACCATCTGACAATATCTTATTAGTGCTGCCAGTGTCAGACTGTACAGGGACAGACCCACAACTGGTTATGCCCAGACAATTATTGCAGACTGCCTTGCAATTCATTCAAAAACTTGAAGTAGGAGTGCTAAAAGGATGGCACAACAAAGAGTCATAAGAATAATGCTCCAGAATTGTTATTTTGTGGAGAATGCAAGTATTTGCTAAAGCAGACATGAAATGGGTCCAACAGATCCTCATTTTTAACTTCTGATGACCATTGTAATGAGATAATTAATGTATACACTAAATATACAATGCATTCGGAAAAGTCTTTAGACCCTTTCACTTTTTTAACATTTTGTTATGTTACGACCTTGTGCTAAAATTTAAAAAAGTTCAAGTGTACCCCCATCAATCTGCACTCAATACCTCGTAACGTGAAAGTGAAAACAGACATTTAGAATTTTTTCAGATTTATTAAAAATGAAAAACTAATTTTTCACATGGACATAATTATCCATGTGTAAGGGGCCCAGACCCCGTGGGGGGGCCCGGCCGGTCCTGAACCCTTTTTTTTTTTGTGGCCTTGCGCTGGCTCTGCTGGGAGGGGGCCTGCGGATGCGGCAGGTCACAGGGAGATGAACGCTTCTATTGTGGAAGCTTTTATCTCCATAGTCATCTGTATCGCCGTCCTCAGGACAGCGATACAGATGGCTGTGCTGCAGCAGGGCAAAGGAGGGAGAGGCGTCTCCTTTCCCTCGTCCTCTGGTAGGCTGCAGGGGATTGGGGGAGCAGGAGGCACTTTATACTGCTCGTGTGTCCAGGCTGAGCGGGCATGAGTTCAGTCACTTCGGTGTGCTATCCCGCGAGACCTGTGACCTCTGGTGGGTCTTGCGGGATCACGTGCCGCAGGACACAGGGGTCCTGTGATTCCCTATTGCCCTTCCCGAGACTAGGCTCTAGATCCGCCACTGGGGCGGTGGTGGTGGGGGCCCAGGCCCTGAGCTGTGTAAGGGGCCCCAAAATTTCTGATGGCAGCCCTGGTCCTCATCCAATCAGCAGAGAAGAATAGCAGAAGATCCCCAAATCCAAGTATGCAAACCCTGTGGTATCATACCCAAGAACACTGGAGGCTGCAATCGCTGCCAAAGGTGCTTCAACTAAGTACTGAGTAAAGGGTGTGAATACTTATGTCACTGGAATGTTTTAGTTTTTCCTTTTCAATAAATTAGCAAAGATTTCAGTTTAGTTAAGTGCAGAATGATGGGGAAAGCAGAATTTCTCAATTTTTTTTTTTAGATCAAGTCTAAAAAGTGAAAGGGTTTGAGACTTTCCAAATCCATTGTGTATAGTTTTTTTTTTTCCTGTGCAGACTGGGAAGAGATTTAGCCAAAAATGGAGGGAGTGAACTGAAACTATGACCTTGTTGTGTAAATGAGCTCTAGGGTTTATCTACATAACTACTGTCAAATAAAATAAATTTTGAAAGAAAAAAGCAGGCTCTATGAAAGACTTTATTTAGGTTCCAGGGTGCTGGGGTGACCCCTAATATCTCTTTTTATCAATTTGTTTTGCGATTTCACGGTTACTCAATGCCTTTTGTTCTTTACTGTACCCTCTGGACTTCCTATGAGAAATAAATTTGAGGAGTGGTTTGAGGATTATTGCTAAATAATGATATATAATAGTAGCGTTGTATAATAATATATTGTGGAGGGTGTGGTATAGTGTTTTGTTTTGTTTTTTTAAATGGGCTACAAGCTTCCTGGATTGCTAAATAATTTTATACTTATAGCATGAAGAAGAATTGTCTAAGCCAGTGTACCAGGGATCCTTTAATGCATGTTTAGTCTGAATGAATGCTTTATTTTGTTGCTCAGGGTGGACCGAGGTCTTGCTGGATATCTGCAGATGTAGATGGGTCAGTAATAGTATATGTAAGCATTGTTCAGTCACCAAAGTATAACGCAACGTTAAGCTTTCCTATCTTTGGACCATGCCGCCCCCTGCTGGTGCTTGGTTTAATGCACTCACTAAAAGTGAGCAGAGGATTTCAGCAGACGCCACCAACCAACCAGAACAGGACATTTTATTCAATCGGATTTTAAGAGTCATCACTGGAGAGGCAAGAAGCTGTAATGTCTCATGATACACAGAGTCTGTCTGGAGTCCTTGTAGAGTGTCCATGTGCATGTATTCGTTGTACTTGTACGGGTTACATCTCGGCACGTGTAACACTAAATGACATTACTTTGATATATACAGTGTCTACACACACACGCACATATATATGTATATCAGGCTGCGGGATGACATAATCCACTATTCTACCTGACGACGGACATTTGTGCATATTTTTGTGTTTTTGGTTGAAACTCTGATCCAGGTTTATAGATAGACATGGCCCTGTCACCGGCATATTGCGTATAACACGGAAAGCTCTGGACACAGTGTGCTTGTAGGTATATATACAACTCTTCATACAGCGCTATTTATAATAAAGTGTGCCCAGCACTTGCACATCTTATATCTGTGTCTGCTCTTTGTTACCGTACCTGTCAGCAACGCTACGATGCTGTTGACGGATCTGTTCCAGAACGTTGTCTTGACACTCAAAGCTGTATCAATACACAGGACTCTAAAGGGCAACACGGAATAACCACATAACTCTGTGCTGTATGGAGGACTATAGGGTACAGTATCTGCAGAGTAGTACAATGATAAAGTTGGGGTTCCTTCTTATAGAACACTGACAGTTACTGACCTATAAAATCTATATATAGCCCTTTCACATACACAGCAATGCATGGGGATTGTACACTGTAAAGCTATTGTACAGAAATATTTGCAGATGTCTTTACAGAACAGTAATCGACATTAGACCGGTAGGGACATGGATGACTCTAGTACTCTGCAGTAAAGTCATGAACACAGACCACAGTGAAGCACTGGTACAGGCCCGTACAAGGATCATTGATGTTCACAGCCTCACTACATGGTATGTCACCCTGTTCCAGCAAAATTAGGATTAGATGCAGGGTCAAGGCATCCACTTGATCAGAAGCCATCTTCTCTATCACACAGTGTTGGTGCATGGGGTAGACATGCAATGGCTCATTGGAGAAGAGCTCTGATCTGTTTAGATGTGGTGTCATCGTGGAGGTGACGGGTTGTATATCTAAGACATAGAACACAAAAGTTGTTATAATATATGCCCTCCATTGTCCCTATCCAATCTTCTATTGTAAAAAAACACTATACATACCGCAGAGCATTCAGTAGACCTTCTGTGCTTGTTGACGGCTGATCTTTTAGCACCTTGATGCAGCCTTTCATCTACAAACAAGACATATGGATACACAGATATGACACTGATATTAAAGGGCACCAGTCAGCAGATTTGTACATATGAAACTGGCTGACCTGTTACATGTGCTCTTGACAACTGAAGACATCTGTGTTGGTCTCATGTTAATATGTGCCCGCATTGCTGAGAAAAATTTAGTTTTAATATATGTAAATGAACCTCCAGGAGCAATGGGGGCGTTGTGGTTACACCTAGAGGCTCTGCTCTCTCTGTTACTGCTGCACCCTCTGCACTTTGATTGACTTTAGGAGAAGTCAGGCCAGGCGTCATAATTTTTCCACTGCCTGGCCCTGTCAATCATAGTGCAAAAGGTGCGGCAGTTGCAGAGAGAGCAGAGCCTCTAGGTGTACAGGCAATGCTCCCGTTGCTCCTAGAGGCATTTGCATATATAAAAACTTTATATGAACATGGGACCAACACAGATGTCTTCAGCTGCCAAGTGCGCATGTAACAGGTCAGTGAGTTTCATAGGTACAAATCTGTTGAGAGATGAACTTTAACAGCATAACTAAGTTGCACAAGAATATTTACAGGTCACTGTTCCATATTTTTTCATTTTATTGTTTAAACTGGGTTTGAATATCAATGGAGGGTAACCCGGTGAATTGAACTTTAGAAATGGCTTTGTCAACAAGCCTCTCTGTGCGCTCTGCTCCTTGTGCCAACCCATTCCTCATCTTCTTGATTGACAGGGCCAGGCAAGATGACTACACGGGAAACTTGTCCTATCAATCATGGTGGGGGAGTGTCTGGCAGAGGAAGCAGGAGGAGGAACCGTGCACAGTGAGACTTATGCCTGCCCTGGGTGCACGTAATTGCTTATTTGCATATGGATCAAAAATACTTTTTTCTCCAGAGTGAATCAATGGATCGCTGTGAAAGTTATAACATTCAGTTGAATTAGGCTACTTTCATACTAGCGTTTTTACTGGATCCGGCAGGGTTACTCATAATACAACCATCTGCATCCGTTATGATCGGATCCGGTCGTATTATTTTTAACATTGCCAAGACGGATCCGTCATGAACTCCATTGAAAGTCAATGGAGGACAGATCCGTTTTTTATTGTGGCAGATTGTGTCAGAGAAATAGGATCCGTACCATTGACTTGTATTGGGGTAATGCCGGATCCGGCTCGTTCTGCATCCCAGGACGGAAAGCAAACTACAGCATGTTGCGGTTTGCTCTCCGGTATGGGGACGCAACTAAACGGAACGGAATGCATTTTGGAGCATTCCGTTCTGTTCAGTTACGTTTTGTCCCCATTGACAATGAATGGGGACAAAACTGAAGCGTTGTTTTCTGGATATTGAGCCCCTATGACGAATCTCAATACCGGAAAACTAAAACACTAGTGTGAAAGTAGCCTTAGCCCAACAAGATATCACGCCTGGTTTAACAGTGAATTTCCTGGTGACAAACTCACTTTCAAATTTTTAATTGACTATAGTGGAGCTGCTATTCTTCCACATTTTCTTTGCTAGAAAATGTTTGCTGTCAGCCTCACAGTACACCAGGAACAGAAAAAGAGAATATTATAAAATGTATTTTCATGCTTCTCTATATTTAAGGAACTTTACCATAATAATTTAAAAAAACATATAGAAAAGAAAGAATAGAACGTAAGTTTTCACTGAACGTTTGTTCCTAACAGTGAGGACCATGATGTTATGATTGATTTGTAATTGTGAAATCTGCGGCATAATACAGAAGCACTATGTTTCTGAGGACATATGATTAAAATTCTGAAAAATACTCTAAGTTTTGTAGAGTAAAACATTTGCAAATCCAACCGTTTCTCATGTAAAAAAAACGTTGTGATGATAAGAGCTCTATCTCTAAACCCGTGACTGACCGAACAGAAACCAGCAGGAGGCGACTCCTTTCCGGTCATATGAGAGTGATTAGTAAGCGCTGCATGCAGCATCTTCAGAAAGACACTACTGAAGTGATTGAATAGTAATGGCGTGTGCGCCCCTTTCCCGTATTGCAGACCGCATTTGCGGATCCGCAATACATGGGCACTATTCTGTGGCCATTCCGCATCACGGATGCGGACCCATTCATGTCAATTGGTCCGCAAATCCGGAGATCCAGAACGGAACACTACGGAAGCACTACGGAGTGCTTCCGTGGGGTACCGTTCCTTACTTCCTTCCCGCAAAAAGATAGAACATGTCCTATCTTTTTGCGGAACGGGCAGATCGCAGACCCATTCAAGCGAATGGGTCCGCGATCCGCTGCGGCTGCCCCACATTCGGGGCACAGAGCTCACACGTTCGTGTGAAAGAGGCCTAAGGCTACATGCACACGCTCCTCCTGGAAATTTTGCGTCCGTCAAAAAAAAACAAAACAGGTAATGGACCGTTTTTTTTTGACGGATCCGATTTTTATGGCAGATCCATTGTAAAAATTCCTATCCTTGTCCGCAAACGTGAAAAAAATAGGACATGCACTATTTTTTTGACGGAATGAAAACACGGATCACGGATGCGGAACAAAAACGGTTGACATCCGCATTTTTTGACGGACCCATTGAAATGAATGGGGAATTATCCTATCCGTGAAAAAAAACGGAACGGACGCAGAAACAAACAACGGTCGTGTGCATGGGGCCTAACATAGTCAGTCCAGTAATTCCATTCAGCAGATCACTTTAGATGCTTTTTCACTGGTTACAGTAGCAGTATAATAAACTAATGCTTTCATGAATTCTCCAACATAAATGATTAAGACACAGCGGGGAGAGGGAAAAAGGGAAATACCGTTAGATAACATTTATATGCTCGCTAAGCTGGGCATGACAATGCTGTAAGGGTACGGCCACGCTGTCAGGTTTCTGCATGCAGTTTTGCCAGCCAAATCCAGGAGTAAATTAAAAAAAGAGGAGAAGTCGTATTTGTCTTTTATACTTTCTCTCCTTATATGATCCACTCCTGATTTTGGCTTCCAAAATTGCATGCAGAAACATGTACCATAATTGCAAACTGTCCCAAATTTGGGACCGGCCCTGATTTTCGAGACATTCCCGGCAAATTTGGTCTGTCCCTATGGGAGTTTCCAGGTGTAGTCTGGGCGTTCCCAGGGACCGAGTGCCCCGATATTACCAACCTAAATGTTGGGAGGCATGCTGTACCCTGACAAGTATGTGAGCAGTGGGCAGGACAGTCCAAATCTCATGTGCGCCATGGTTTCATGCACATAGCACGGTGGCTGTACAAGACTCCATGCACTGCTGTACAATGCTCCACTGTAAAGAGCTATTTTCCACTAGAAGGAGTGTTTATAAGGAAGAAATGCTGCTGAAGCATGCTAGGAAAAATACCTCCATATGCCGCTGTATGAAAGCAAGGGTATACAGTGGCAGAGTAAGGGTACCATGCATATCCACAGTAGACCTATTACAACTTATTGATCTGCAATAAAGCCTTGTCTAGGAGGCCCTACTTTATATGGTAGGACCAGCCTCTCTTCAATAGTTTTTTTTACATGAAAAGGAAGGGAATATAAATTTACTATCTTTATAAACCCGCTAAATGAATTTCACATACTTACATCAATTTTGGAGGTTTTTGCAAATGCTCCAACGGGATGCACATGATCATACAGAATGATAACACCAACCATCACGCGCATACAGAACAGAAGTGTTTCTGTACTGGTAAAGCGGCTGCGGTATCCTCTACAGTGCAGGGAAATAAGAAAGAAAATAATGATTACCAGTGTGTTATGTGTCATTTCAAGTGTAAATCTCTACAAGTTTAAATATTTTAGTGAAATTTGAAAATCCATAAAATGCAAGAATTAAAGAGTTAAATGTTATGCACTAGATGCAATCCTGCTTTTAATTTCCCATCTGAAACCCTGATGCAGCAGACATGTAGCATTTCATCAGGGATCAGCAATCTTCAACACTCCAGCTACTGTGAAACTACAACTCCCACCATTCACACTTGCTCTGCTGTTCTTGTAACTTCCATAGAAGTGAAAGGAGGATTCTGGGAGTTGTAGTTTTAGAACAGCTGGCGTGCTGGAGGTTGCTAATCCCTGTATTACATGATCGTGTGTGGGAAGCAGCCCTCGTAATGGCTATATGCTCTGGCTAATAGAGGTACCTCCACATGATATCTGCTAACCATCTACATCTGAAGCATGTTGATGAGGTTTCCATAACCCTGTTCAGATGCATCAAAAAATGTTGTCAGTGCAGCGAAATAGGCTCTGCCATGGTATGTCACTTATTCAGGACAGAAACGCAGAGGATTAACCCTGGTGCTACACTTCTGGGTAATGGTGCATGAACAGTCACTGCTCCAGAAGCAGAGCATCTCAAAGCAACTGCGCAGGCGCACAATTGTCATGGTGGGGCAAGATCTCTGACCTTATTAATCCACCGGCAGGGGGGAGTTTATCCAGCAGCAGGGTCAGCCCCTCACAGGTAGGGAACTCTTGTTGATGAAACAAATTGATTTGTACAACCTGATTTGCTCATCTCTAATTAGCGCAATTGAATAACGATGGGGCTAATCCTCATGCAAATTTAATGCAGATCCGCAACAGAAATTAAATAATGCAGCGTAAGATTTCTGTTGCTTTGCTAGCTTACATTTAAATTCCTCACCATTTTTAAGACCTCTGTTTGCTGTCAGGGGATGAAATCATTCTTGTTTATACCCATAGGCTGAAAACCTATTCAGGTCTAAGCGACCCTCTGCCAGCAAGTACAGCAGAGGCAGCAACAAACACCTCTCTCCTGTTCTGTTCGTTACAATGAATCAGTGTAGAATGTATTAGTCTGGAGTCCAGACTGTGTGGGTTTTCACACCAGATGTAAAGAAAATTCTTATTTCATTAAAGCAAGTATACATTTTGAAAACGGTGAGAAATTAAAATACAAAGGTGGAGATTTATCAAACTGGTGTAAAGTAGAACTGGCTTAGTTGCCCATAACAACCAATCAGATTCCACCTTTCATTTTCCAAAGGAGCTGTGAAAAAATAATAGGTGGAATCTGATTGGTTGCTATGGGAAACTCAACCTGTTCTACTTCACACCAGTTTAGTAAATCTCCCCCAAAGTATATTATAAAGCTGTAGAACTTTTTGCTATACAATAATGATGCTTTAGAAACATAAAGCAGAACACAAAATCCATAATCCTACTAAAGATCTTTTGACTATCTAGTTTTGTAACTGTAATAAAATGAATGACACTTTGCTGTGATGGAAGCTTATAATATTATTGAATTAATATTATTAAAGGAGTTTTCTGGGAGTTTAAAGGGTTTTTTCACCCATATATATTGATGACCTATTCTTAGGATAGGTCATCAATATCTGATCGGTGGGGGTCCGACACCAAAGACCACAGCTGATCAGCTATTTGACGAGGAGGTGGTGCTTATCTTTACATTGTGTGTCATCTCCTGTGGACCGTTGGCATAGTGTAATTACAAGCACTCACTCCATTCACTTGAATGAAGCGAGTACTTGTATTACACAGTGCTTGCAAGATGAAGCGCAGTGTAATGAACAGGAAGCGGCGCTCGCATGGAGTGCCGTCTCCTCTTCAGACAGCTGGCGGGGGTGCCAGGTTTCGGACCCCTGCCGATCAGATATTGATGACCTATCCTGAGGATAGGTCATCAATATATATAGCCGGACAACCCCTTTAATATTGATGGCCTGTCCTCAGGGTAGCTCATCAATATCTGATAAGTGGGGATCTGACTCCCGGCACATCATTCATATCAGCTGTTTGAAGAGGCTGCGGTACTTTGGTGAGTACAGTGGCCTCTTCAAACAGCTAATTGGCAGGGATGCTGGGTGTCAGAAACCCAGTTATCAGATATTAATGATCTATCCTGAAAATAGGCCATCAATATCAAACTCCCAAAAAACCTCGTTACGGGAATATTTGCATATTGTATCACTTTAGGGGCTCTATATCCCAGGCAAACCCACTGTCAAGTTTGTTAGTCTTCTCTAATCCAGGGGTTAATCAGGCTTGGATTACAATGACAGGGTGAGAACGTAGAATGATTAGGAGTGACATATGTATGTGTACTTACGGCGTTTCCAGCATGACTCTGCACACACAAGCCATGGTACTCAGGCAGTCTGTTGTGTCCTCAATTGGCAACGACTTGTTCTACAGAAAATTACAATTAATATATTGTCATCAGTTTATGTGTCTGCGGCATCACACAAGCGCCACAATGGAGATATTGCAGCCAGTGTGTACATCATTCAGACTTGGTAAACCTCTATATCTACCACAATATGCTCTTTTATTTCTAAATACAGTGAGACCACCACAAAAAATGCATTAAAAGTGGTCTTCTAGGGTGGCGGTATTTTCAGAGAAAATGTCCAGTATGGAACTGAAAATCTGGTCTGGAAAAAGGATTGATCTTCTCAAAGAAGTGGAGAGGCTTAGGTGCTACAGTTCCCAATTTCAATCTCACCATTCAATATCACTAGCCATTGCTTTATACTACCATGCTCACCTCAGAGACAAACTTAGTGGTCGCATTGCTCAGAGTTTTCAGCATAGGAGTGGCATCCGCGTAAAATAGGGACATGCGATTGGCCATTTCATTGTTAACATCGCAGTCAGCATCCACCTGAGACACATAAAACTCTCCTTAGAACTAATGAATTACTTGAGTTGAATCGATCAGAAATCATGTAGACATTACCTGGAAATTGTTCAGCCGGTTGCGACTCACAGTCCTTCTATAGTAACTAAAGTCATTTTGTATTGCAGGATTTGTCATCTAAGGAGAAAGAACAGGTACATTACATGTCAGGCTACTAAACAATACAATGGTCCCTCAAGATACAATGGCCTCAGGATACAATATTTTTAACATACAGTGGTCTTTTCTGACCCATCTTCAGTTGAAACCAAACTCAACATACAATGTCTCAGACTGAGATCCAACCAATCAAGGCCAATTCTCTGGTAAAATAGCTGCTATTCCTGACTGTCATAGGTAAGAACTTGTTTTATCTGTCTTAGTTATCTGCTTATTTTTGTCAGAAATCTTCATTTTCTCTTATCTTGGATGCCATTTTGGGGCTTTGGAACCGATTACTCAACTTACAATGGTTTCAACATACAATGGTCGTCCTGGAATCAATTAATATTGTAATTTGAGGGACCACTTGTATATCACATATTGTATGAAGAAAAGATTAGAAAAGAAATATGGTTAATAATCGTTAACACTGATAAAAATATTATTATAAATAGAATTGATTAAATATTATTAATTGAAAATAAATCTGTATAGAATAGAATTGTATGAAAATTAGCCTCAATTCAAAAGTATGAGCAGTGGCGTAACTACAACTGATTGGGCCCCACAGCAAATTTTTGAATGGGGCCCCCCAACAACTTCTTTGCAACCCCCAACTCAGGTGCAACCCCAACTCCTGTGACTAGTCAAGATCGCTCTCTTACACAAGGCCCAGTAGCCGTTTCTGTCTGTGTTTCTACAGTGTCACAGTATATAATGTCATTGTATAGTACTGTTGGGGCCCTGACAATAAAATCTTTTAGTCTTCCTACTGAGGAAGGCCCTTGTGAATTTGGGCCCCAAAGAAGCCACTTCCCCTGCTTCAACGATAACTACGCACCTGAATATGAGATTACACTGAATAAGATAATAACCAACTAAGGCTGAGCTCACGTCAAATGCCAAGAAACAGGATCCAGTAAAAAAAAAAACTGATCCTGTGCATCAGTCATGCACATTTGACATCCGTTTAATCCATTTCCACCTGAAATCCGTTTTTTTAGATTAAAAAAAAGTACTGTATGCAAAATAACAGTGATGTTAACTATTCCTTAAGTACCTAAAGATGACCCATCAGTTCTCCTGAAATGTCAGTATTACTTTTTAGTAAAGACTTACTTTCCCCATAAAATAACAAATCTGGAACAACATCTCAGAACTGTACATAGTGCCATTCCTCTGTTAATCCTCCTGAAAATGTATGAATACATTCAGAACTGGGTGTTAGCATTTGCCTTGTCAGTACGATGGACAGTGTCAAACTCTGTAGGCATAAACCTCACTGACAACACCCAATTGTCAATTTCTTCATTCATATCATGGGAAAACAGCACAATGGTTTTATGAAAAGATGCTTCAGTATTGGTATTTCATTGAGAATACAAGTACAGTGGACATAAAAAGTCTACACACCCCTGTTAAAATGTCAGGTTTCTGTGCTGCAAAAAATGAGACAAAGAGAAATCATTTTAGAAAGTTTTCCACCTTTAATGTGACCTATAAACTGTACAACTCAATTGAAAAACAAACTGAAATCTTTTAGGTGGAGGGAAGAAAACAAAAAAAACTAAAATAATGTGGTTGCATAAGTGGGGATGTAGCTGTGTTCAGAATTAAGCAATCACATTCAAAATAATGTTAAATAGGAGTCGGCATACACGTGCCATCATTTACAGTGCCTCTGATTAACCCCAAATAAAGGTCAGCTGCTCTACTTGGGCTTTCCTGAAATTTTCTTAGCCATGGTCCACAGAGAGCTTCCAAAGCATCAGAGAGATCTCATTGTTAAAAGGTATCAGTCAGGAGACGGGTACAAAAGAATTTCCAAGGCTTTAGATATAACATGGAACACAGTGAAGACAGTCATCATCAAGTGGAGAAAATATGGCGCAACAGTGACATTACCAAGAACTGGACGTCCCTCCAAAATTGATGAAAAGACGAGAAGAAAACTGATCTAGGAGGCTACCAAGAGGCCTACAGCAACATTAAAGGAGCTGCAGGAATATCTGGCAAGTACTGGCTGTGTGGTGCATGTGACCACAATCTCCCGTATTCTTCATATGTCTGGGCTATGGGGTAGAGTGGCAAGACGAAAGCCTTTTTTTACGAAGTAAAACATCCAAGCCAGGCTACATTTTGCAAAAACACATCTGAAGTCTCCCAAAAGCATGTGGGAAAAGGTGTTTATGGTCTGATGAAACCAAGGTTGAACTTTTTAGCCATAATTCCAAAAGATATGTTTGGCACAAAAACAACCCTGCCCATCACCAAAAGAACACCATCCCCACAGTGAACAATGGTGGTGGCAGCGTCATGCTGCGGGGCTCTTCAGCTGGAACTGGGGCCTTAGTTAAGATAGAGGGAATTATGAACAGTTCCAAATACCAGTCAATATTAGCACAAAACCTTCAGGCTTCTGCTAGAAAGCTGAACATGAGGAGGAACTTCATCTTTCAGCATGACAGCGACCCAAAGCATACATCCAAATCAACAAAGGAATGGCTTCACCAAAGAAGATTACAGTTTTTGAATGGCCCAGCCAGAGCCCAGACCTGAATCTGATTGAAAATCTGTGGGGTGATCTGAAGAGGGATGTGCACAGGAGATGCCCTCTCAATCTGACAGATTTGGAGTGTTTTTGCAAAGAATAGTGGGCAAATCTTGCAAAGTCAAAATGTGCCATGCTGATAGACTCATACCCAAAAACACTGAGTACTGTAATAAAATCAAAAGGTGCTTAAACAAAGTATTAGTTTAAGGGTGTGCACACATATGCAACCATATTATTTTATTTTTATATTTTTTCTTCCCTCTACCTAAAAGATTTTAGTTTGTTTTTAAATTGAGTTGTACAGTTTATAGGTCACATTAAAGGTGGAAAAAGTACTGAAATGACTTATCTTTGTCTAATTTTTTTTTACATCACAGAAACCTGACATTTTAACGGGTGTGTAAACTTTCTATATCCACTGTATGTATTAAAAATGATGTGTCAAGAGAGCTGACAGATCACATGACCTTATATTTCTGTCCACATTCGTTCCGCATTTTTTCGGATGTGGATCCATTAATTTTGATGAGGCCGCAAAACATACGGACAGCGCACCATGTGCAAAAAAGATAGAACATGTCCTATTCTTGCCCATATTTGCGGACCAGAATAGGCATTTCTATCGGTAGGCACGTGGCCGGTATCCGTATTTTGTGGATACGCAAAAACGCAAACGGTCATGTGAATGAGCCCCAAGCTAATTACATCACACTTACAGATACCATTTTCTTCTAAAATATGGTCAAACTTTCAAAACTATTTTTTGGTAATCACATACCGGAATACAAAGTAGATCTATGAGAGTACTGGGACAGTAGCAAAATGGCTAACTCCTAAGCTTTATCACACCTTGTTGCATTTTAATATGTACTAACCACATGGACAGCTAATTTTTTTAATTACTCCCTTAAAGGGAGTCTTTCAGCCCAAAAAAACATTTTTCAACACATATCTTTCTCTGCAAAATTGCCCCCACATTAAAAAGCTTCTTACCCTATTGCTGTACCTCCTACAGATCTTCAGAAAATCATTTTAATTGCAGATGTCAATCACAGTTGAAGGTGCCCAGGGGCGGCATCATAACGGCCGGTGCCCAGGCGGCGCGCTCATCTTTATAACTTTCCACTCTCCCTTTCACCCAGACAGCCTGCCCAGTGTCTTCAGCTTGTCCTCCTCCTCCAGTGGCCAAATCCCGTGCCTGCGCCGAAGATCCAGATGTCCGCGCCTGCGCACTAGATACCCCGATGCTTCTGCCAGTAATCGTGAAACCAGTGCGCTGGCGCGGACATCCGGATCCTTGGCGCAGGCGCGGGATTTGGCCACTGGAGGAGGAGGACAACCTGAAGACATTGGGCGGCCGGGCCGTCTGGGTGAAAGGGGGAATGGAAAGTTATGAAGATGAGCGCGCTGCCTGGCCACCGGCTGCTATGACGCCGCCCCTGGGCACCTTTAACTGTGATTGACATCTGCAATTAAAGTGATTTTTTGAAGATCTGTAGGAGGTACAGCAATAGGGTAAGAAGCTTTTTAATGTGGGGGCAATTTTGCAGAGAAAGATGTGAGTGTTAAAAAATGGCTTTTTGGGGTGAAAGACTTCCTTTAAAGCAAACGTGTCTGTAGATTTCCGCTGCCTGGGAGAAGCCGAGCTCTGTGGTATATATATTTATATGATTTGGAGTAAATCTTGACAGGACTCCTAGGAGAGACAGTGAGAATCCTGATTACCTCGCCCACAAACAGTGATTGACAACCTTCTGTGTACACACACTAAACAGGGGAAGCTGTCAATCAGATAAGGCATCTGACACTTCACTGTAATGAAGTAGAACTATATAATATTAATAAACCTTATATAGGTAAATACAATTAGTAAAAAAAAATCTTCATTATGGTTGGTTCCCTCATACCTTGAGCTCATCGAAGCTGAGGGTGAAGTGCAGGATTTCAGCAAACTGTTTGGCCAGGGCCTGCTCTCTTTCCAGGTGCTGTGTCGGAGCATATGGGGGTGATGTAAGAGCTTCTAGGAGGCTGTGCAGTGCATTTTCTGTAGGAAAAACATGCCAGTGAGATATCTTTGAGAAAATGCTTACATTTTGCAATGTTGGTGAGTTAGAACATTATAATACTGCATTTAGTGTATAATGCTAATTGCAGATTGGGGTGTATGTATGTTTATTATCCAGTGATAGGTTTCAATTGCTCACACATGATTATATGTTCCATGGATCCAGAGCCAATGTATATTGTATAGATTCCCAGCAAATGAAAACAGATTTTCAGGATCCAAAATGGTGCAAACTCAAGTCAACTTAGTCGCTGTTTGTTCAGCTTTTTTTTATATTTAAAAGCTATTAGCACTTTTTTGCAACCATATTTTGTCACATTCCCGCGACAGGTGGCAGGAGATCGGTGAGACTGGCAACGCGTGGTTTGATCTGACTTGTTTTACGTTTGGATCAAATGACGTCTGTGCTGTTTCTGGTGCTTGCCACACCTTCTTTCCCCTGGTGTGGCTATTAGGGTCATTTAACCTTCTCTATTTATAGTTGCTTCTCCGACAATGCTGTGTGGTTTATAGCTTCTGTTTGGACCTTTGGATAGATTGTGGTTGGATCTTGACTGAGTTCCTGGTGCTTCAATTGCTCCTTTGAAGTTAAGTCTTTCATTTCCCTTTTGTATTTTGTTTGGGTTCTGTGTGTTGCATTTCCCTATTGTTTGTATTAGGCCTGTAGGAGGCTCCTGTTTGTCCTTCTTTTTGGAGGAACAGGTAGTCTCGTCCCTGCCATTAGTACCAGGGTCCTATAGGGCTAGATAGCACTCTAGGTATGAACTCACCTACCTTTGGGGTCTGTTCATACTGGTAGTCAGTCAGGATTTTGGTTAGGGTTTTCACTTGGAGGTGTCCATTTTCCTTCCCTAGTTCTCAGGCCTGATTCCCTGTTCCCCCCTTCCCTCCTATGCTCGGTGTGGTGTTTCCCTCCCACACCGAAGCGTGATATATTTTTATTGTTCCAGCACATCTAAAATAGAAAACAAGCAACTTTACAGTCAATAATCTTTAAACAATATCTGTCAATTTTATGCATACAGCTCCTATACAGAACTATGTGTCTCCACAGTTACACACTACAAACAAACCCCGTGTAGTCTGATCCTACAGCCACACTCCCTGTCCCCTACTTCTTGATACATACATCCTGCAGGGTTCCTAGAATCAGGGAAACGATGGAAAGATGTATGACTGTAATCTGTAGCCATGGAGACATATAGGTCTACATAGGAGCTGTAGACACAAAATGGAAGGATATTTTTTATTAAGACTATTCGCAAATTTGCCTTTTTGGGCGGTTTGAATAAATAGTTCAATTACCAACATACCAAGTCGTAGAGAAAATTCATAGAAGCGCTTTAGTTTAGCTACAAGAGGACAGACGGCTCTCCATGCTTCCTCCTGTAGGTGGACATCTGATGGGTTCTGGATGGCCTAGCATAGGAAGATTACAAGAGTGAGGTCTTCATACTTTATCCTTCTAATTGCATTACCATCTATACTAATGAATCAGGCTAAGTTTATGAAGCATAAACTTGATCCTGGAACTAGAATGCATTGTTAACTCAACCTTATGGCTCATATATGCAGTGGGTGCCATGCAGGGATGGTATTCAGGTCGTTTTAGATGGGCTGATGCACAGGGCATTGAGCCATAGAGCTGCATTTACTTGCATAAATTAACCCCTCTGTATACAGATGAATGACCGCCACTGTGGTTGTTCATTCCCATACGCATTGATTGCTTGTGGGAAGCACGTCCCAGTTTACACAGGACGAATTGCTGCAGAAGCAATAATTTTATTTGCCACATAAAAGATGCAATCACCCCACAAAATAACGTTTGCTTGTTCTCCGTGTGCTTGGAGGCACCTTTACACTTGCCAGTTATTGGGGACAGGCATCCATACGAATGTTCGGCCCCAATAATTGTCCTGAACCTTGGCACATGTAAAAGGGCCCCTAAGGGTGTGCGATCTTTGCAGTTTGAGTAGCTAGCGCTGGTACTACACAGCTTGTCCATTGTGTAGTGCACAGAGTTGATAACTGCTGCTTCCATTCACTTCATAACAGCAGTACAGTAATTTTTAGGCACTGGCTGTAATGCACTGGTGTTTCCTCAAGTATGTTGGTATTAGTTGAGCACCATATAGTGGTATTGTGAGGCACTGCTACTTGGTAATATTTTTTATTATTTTTGCAGTGAATGATGGTGGCTGAAAAATCAGTTTTAAAATGAATGTCTGGTGGGGCAGCCCCCATTGTGCATCGGCCTATCAGTCTAGTAGAAGGGGCTGGGAGAGGAAAGTGAGAGTTGTGGTGCATTGGATTAAGCACATAAAAATATGATTATAATATGGAGAAGCCGCCCTATCAGACATTCTGTCCAGTTTAAAACTGATTTTGCTGATGACAGATTCCCTTTAAGCAACTGTGTTATTTGGCAAAGGAATTAATTTGATTTCTTAGGCATCGTACTATATGGCGCTTATATTTCGGCTCTGTATGGTATGGTTATTTGCGAACTATATGACAGTATATCATTTAAGAGGGTGGTGCTAACATAAGGTACCGCTCAGGCCAGAACCCAATGTCAGGTCTGCTTTGGTGCATGATCATAGAACTGGGAATAAAAATGGAAATGCAAAATTACAAATGCCAACTTTTTTATTTTACACTAAATTAGTTTATAAGCTGTACTATAATTGTTATTAGGTAGGTAAAATATGTCAGGTTTTGAACAAATTGTATTCTGATGTATTCAAAGCCTTTGCTCCACCTTTCAAAGTGCAAGGAAGGAGCTGACAACCCTTCTAGTCCTATTTGTAATTATGAACCAAATAAACTGTAATTAGCAACAAGCACCATAATTTAGTAATTCCTGACATGCCATGTACAAAGCACAAGGGTATTCTTGATGAAACATAATGGATAGATAATGGTGGTCGCGCTGCCCAGTACATAGAAGCTTTTATTTTTTATTTTTATCCCACATTTCCACTTCTTTTTTTATTTTCTCTAATTGATTATGGTCATATCCTTTCACCTCAAACCTACTCTGAATTACTCGACTCTGTTCTTTATAGTCGCCAAGGTCCGTACAATTTCTCCGGATTCAGATAAATTGTCCTTTTGGGATATTATTCTTCCAGGGGGCATGATGACAACTATCCATGTCTATGTACCCATTCACGTCAGTGGGTTTGAAAAAGGTTTTTGTTTTAATGTAATTATCTTCAATAAAAATGGTCAAATCTTAATTTCACTAGAAATTTGAGATTGTACTAATTTTCATTAATTTTTGCAATAAATTGTTCAAGACCCTGGCGCTCTCCTCCCCACACAATAAGGCAGTCATCAATAAATCGTTTCCATAACAATAGTTTGCCTTTTTCATTATTCTGCTTTAGGAGGGGACCAATGGTTTCTTTTTCCCAGGACGCCATGCACAAATTAGCGAAAATGGGTGCGCATTTCGCCTACATCGCTGTTCCAGTTAATTGAAGGTAATATGCATCATCAAACCAAAAATAATTTCTGCTTAAACAAAAATTTAAACAATTGAGAATGAAATCAGCCTGCGGCTGTGACAAAATTGACCAGCAAGCCTAGGTCGGGTGCTATACGAGGAATAAACTGAGTATAAATAAAAATCCTTGGGAATCTGATCCTTGTGGAACTTCACTATTTAGCGCCAAATTTTCATTTCAGCAGTTAGGATGTTCTTTGGTGCATCGACCCCTGAACTCTATTGTGTGGCTGCATTGTAAAGAGCTTGGTAATCCGATATACCTTTACCTGACGGACCTCTATGTACTGGGCAGCGCGACGACCATTATCTAACCGCTTGAACTCTATGTGAACTTGACCTACGTCATGCGGTGGATCTGCAGCGCCGATAAGTACCCTACAACGTTTTGAGAGACTGCCTTTTTTTATTTCATTATATTTTGATGAAACATAATAACTGCAACCTTAGCGCTACTTCCAGCCATGCACCCATACAGAAGAGTGATAGTCACAAGGGGGCTTGAACGCTTACCTGTCGTATTTCCTGCCCAGCTCCCCGGTATGATTGAAGTTCAGCCAAGATACCCTGGGCCTCTTCCAGGACAGAGTTGACTTGATTCCACACTACAGTCTCTGCCTCTGTAGGTTGAGCATCTGCAGGCACCAAACATAGTAAGACATTGCATACTGTTATCAGTACATAAACTGTAGAAAAGTAAATGCTGAAGGGTTTATGGAAGTTGGAAAGGCCCTATTACACTGTCCAGTGCTCGGGCAGGATGAGTGGCAATGGACAATACATCCATTGGCGTTTGTTAGCACCAGCCTATTACACAGGCCGATGCAAAGTGAATATGGGAAGCATGATTACTACCACAGTTATTATGGTTATTTCTCCCTCATTTAGCTAGCATACCCCTAATTACATGCCCAGATGACAGATGCAAATCCGCCAACAAACAAGTGATGTCTCGTTTATCAGTGGCACCATTTTATGGAGCACTTGCTCAAGATAATTGGGCCAAAAATCTAACAGGGCCCTAAGGCTGGGAACGCACCTAGGCGTTTCTGAATCGCGCGTTTTACGCGCGTTTTTGGATGCGCTTTTGTAACTAAGAAACGCGCGTCATACGCGCGATTCAGTGATTCTCCCCTATGGCATAATTGTCCATAGGCGCGTTAAAACGCCCCAAAGAAGCTCATGTACTTGTTTGGGCGTGGGGCGTTTTACAGCGTGTTCAAACGCGCTGTAAAACGCCCAAATGTGAACCATACCTATAGGGAAGCATGGCTTTTCACATGTGCGTTTTACAGCGCGTTTGAACGCGCTGTAAAACGCTTAGGTGTGTACCTAGGGTAAAGGTTTAGGTACAGACAGCACAAAGGTGAATATTTAACATAGAATCACAATAGAAAAATCAATATATATCAATATATACAATATTATCACTCTGAACAGTTTCTATAGACATTGAAACTACTCTTCATGTGATTGCAGGAGACCAAGTTAAAGGGGTTATCCAATAGTATAAATACCCCACAATGCCCAGACCCCTCTTATAGACGATACTTACCCAGTTCCCGGCACCCGCGTCCCTCGCTGCACGGCCGCCGCTGATGCATATCCCTGTAGCGCGGATCAAAAAATCCGGCATCGGGGGGAAAAGCAGTCAGTAGCAGGCTGCGATGGTGACCAGCCTTTCTGGTGTCACCCGCGATGCTAGGCAGGCTGATAACCATCGGCCGCTCCCACCGTCCCCGGATGTTTTGATCCGCGCAATAGGGAAATGCAGCGGCGGCTGTGCAGCAATCTGGAAGGATGCAAGTGTTGGGAACTGGGTAAGAATCGTATACAGCAGGAACCCAGGCATTGTGGGGGAGTATTTCTACAATTACATAACCCTTTTAAGAAGACCCCTTAAGTGCCGAAGTAGATCCTAAGTTCTATTGCAACGGTATGGAGCACTTAAAAACTATGGTGTATCTGTAAGGCTAGGTTCACACCATGCTCTGATTATATTCGCAGCACCATTTGAAGAAGTCTACTGAGCCTCTTCCCAGGAAAGTTGGCTATGTCTACCACTGACTGCCAATACAAAACATAATAAAGTATGCTATGTGGTGTACACATTTCTGTGTAGACTAGACAAACATGCCAATGAAAAACCCTCTTTTGGCATATATTTGGCTAATATAGTCGATAGGCATGTTACTGCCTTAAATATGGGAGGTGTCACTGGCGTAAATTCCCAATGTGCATCACAGACTTGGTGTGAACGTAACCTATATGTCTATAATGCTGCTTATTGAAAAGGTTACCACATTTGTTATTTTAGTTTTTTGCTAATTCTCCATTGAATTATAAAAGTCTTATAATGTGCAGACTTCACACTTTATGCCACCTTTGCCACTTAAAAAAAAAAAATATATATATATATATATATATCTGGCAGGCATGGGGAGAACCTTTGACAAGGACCTCTGTGGCCTGATGTATTTAACAATATGTGTGCCAGTAATCCACCGCAGCAAGGGAGTTGGCAGCATTGATTTCTTGTGTCACGTGCGCTAGTTTTCTTTTCTGCCCACTGATTGAATATTGCCGATTGGCACACATTATTGGTCTGGCATCGGACTGTGTAAGAGGAACCAAAGAAGGAAGGAACTGCAAAGCTATTTAAGAGCCTTCACAGCTTTTTCCTGTACAGCAGCATTCCCCTCCACCCACTATTCAAGGGTTTTCTGAGACTTTAATACTGATGACCTATGCTCTGGATAGGTCATCAGTACCTGATCGGTGGGGGTCCGACACCCGGGACCACCATCGATCAGCTGTTTGAGAAGGCACAGGAGCTCGCAGTCGCACCGCAGCCTGCTCTCAGCTCACCAAGCACAGCAAAGTACATTGTACAATGGCTGTGCTTGGTATCACAGCTCAGACCCGTTCACTTCAATGGATCTAAGCTGCGCCTAGGCCACGTGACAGATGAATATGACGTCACATGGCCTAGGGAAAACTGCGAGAAGGCAGAGGTACTACTGTGAGCTCCAGGTACTTCTTAAACAGCTGATTGGCGGTGGTCCCAGGTGTCAGGTCATCAGTATAACAGTCTTGGAAAACCTCTTTAACACAGCCCCATTCATTGGAATTAAAGGGAACCTGTCATCAACTTTATGCTGTCCATACTAACGGCAGAATAAAGTAGAGACAGGTGAGCTGATTTCAGCGGTCTGTCATTTATAAGTTAAAAGTAAGTGGTTGCCGAGAACAAACATCACAATCATTGCAGACTAGGCCTGGAAAAGAGTCACGGCCACCTGAGAAGAGTCCTGGTTATTCATAAATTCCTGCTCTCTTGCCGATGACTGACCGTCTTCTACCTAGTTTTCTCCCTTTCTCTCTAGGAGAGAACTGCCAATCATCAGCAGATGGGTGAGAGAGCAGGAGATTATGAATAACCATGACTCTTCTCAGGTAGATTTGACTCTTTTCAAGGCCTGGGCTGCAATGATTATGATGTTGGTTCTCGGCAACCACTTACTGCCCTTAGTGAGGTCAGCATAAAGTTGATAACAGGTTCCCTTTAAGTGACAGGCAGAAGGCAACTCAAAACATCAATTTTTGCGATCAGCAGTGTCACAGGGACTGCACTTGCCCACTAATCATGATATTATTGCATATTCTAGCAATAATAAACACTATAATCTTCTAAGAGCGGAATACTCGTTTCATTTATAAAGCTGGCCATAGACCTAACAATTATTACAGGTACCCCCAGTGATCAGTTTTTTCGGGCTGCTACGTTGCTGGAAGCTATATTATGTACGGACCTGGAGGCAGACATCTGCATACACTGTGTAGTAGCCATGCTGGGGTACTGCACCTCAGCTCCCATTCAAGTGAATAGGAGCTGAGTTTTAGTGAGTCAGTACCCTGATCTTGGTGTGCTATTAACAAGGTTTTTAATGGTTATCTGAGGAATATTGTGCCATGCTGAATGCACTTGGGCATGCAAATTATCCAGATTCCAGCTCCTTTTGCAATTGCAGATCAATGACATCTATTCTCAGATGTGCTCAATGGGAGACAAGTCCGGAGATGCTGCATGCCATGGTAGCCCGTTTAGGCCAAACAGGCTTCTCACAGTAGTGCCAGCAACATGTGGCTTGGCATTGTCCTGTTAAAAAACGGCTCCTAATATTCTTTGGAGAAATGGTCATGTCACTGGTTCCATGACCAAATCAATGAAACAGAACTGTTCGTGTACCTGAAATGAAGACTAGAGGGGCCCCATCAACTGTACATTATGCCACCCCACACTATAATTCCGGGAGTAGGAACGTTGTGACGTTCCCTTGTGAATATCTCTTCATGGCATTGCCCACATAGTCTCCAGACAATCTCTGCTATCATTGCATCCAAGACAAAAGCAGGACTCATCACTTAACAGAATAGACCTCCATTCCAACCCCCATTGCCATCTTATTCTGAAACTTGATAGTTTTTGAGAGAACACCTATACAGTAGATGGACATTTGCCTCGTAGCCCAAAGTTGTGCAAACACCTTCCGATGATTTGCTGCCCTAAACTTAGGATGGTTCTTCCAATTTCTCTTACAGTACAGAATGAATCACTACATGCCATTCTGCTAATCAGATCATATGTCCATGCAGAAGTTCACCTCTGCTGTCATTCCAATTCTCCCAATTAATGGGACACACAATTTTCAATTATTTTAGCACTATCATGCATGCCATGAGACCGATATGTGTTTCAGGCTGAAGAATGAAATGAAGGAAAAAAATTTACCAGTGCCAGACTTCCACCTTTGTTTTTCTACTACAACCTCAACTTGATGCCCAGCAAGTAGCCCATGCACTTTTTAGAAAAGTCCAATTTTATGTGCATAAGCTGGGAAGAAAAAGGTAAGCTATATCGATCTCTGACCTGTTATTATTGTAGGTACAGTATGCAAAGAGGCCATAATTCTGCATAAAGAGACTAACCAGTTACAGGAAATTCTTATTTTTTGTATTTTACTTTCAAGTTTTTTATGAACCTCATTTTCTGATCATCTGTGAAAGTATAATGAATTGAGCTTTAATCACAAGAAAAAAAGTAATAGTGATGTTAAAAATGAGAATGTACGATAGTGCCATTTGTAACTGACACTACTTTAGGTCTTTGTTACCCATGTTATTTTGTAACATGGGACAGTGTGGAAATGATGAAACCTTAGGGAACTTGTCACCAGGAAAGTCACAGTTAAAGCAAGCACAATGCCTTGTGGGGCTAGCTCAACTGAATGTTAAGATACCTTATGCTGATTCATTCTGGAGAAAAAAAATATATTTTAATCTATATGCAAATTAGCAGTTAAGTGCACCAAAGATGCATCTACGCCATACTGTGCACCCATGCTCCTCGTGCTTTCTCTGCCAGCCCCTGCCTCTCCTTCCTGATTGACAGGGTCAAGCTCCTATATGTCCTTGTTGTCTAGCCCTGTCAATTAAGAAGAAAATGGAGGAACTAGCAAAGCAGAAGAATCAAGGATGGATGAAAAGTACCTTCATTTTTTCTCCAGAATGACGCAACAGATCACAAAGTAATAGCTATCATTGCATTAAGCTGAGCTAGTCCTACAATGCATTGTGATTGTTTTAACAGTGCATTTCCTGGTGACAGATTCCCTTTAAGAAATGAATTATATTCATCACAATATAAAATGCAGTGCTTGTTGATGACATTAAATAAAAACCAACATAAAAATAAAATGAACACAAAATAAATAAAACATGGAAAAATAAAATGATCTCACGTTCAAAGTCAAGGAAAAAAGTGGGACACTGTTCTAGGTCGTTATAAGACAAGACTTTTAGAAGGTTCCCCATCTGACACCTGGAAAAAAAAGACAAAAAGGAGGGTATGATGGAGGGTAACAAAGTGATAAGCAGGGGAATGAGTGTCCTTAAGGGTATGTTCACACAGGATAGATATGCTGGTGATTTGATATTGTGGGTTGGCATGCTGTAATCCACAGTCTAATACACTACGAGCAAATAAGATGAGATTTTAGTTGAAAAAATCTGCAGCGCTAATTGTGGTGCGGATTATAAAACTGCAGCATGTCAACTCTTCTGTGGATTTCCAACCTTGCAATGCAAAGGTTAAAATCCATGGTAAATCTGAAGAAAATTCTGCATCAAAATCTGCATGTAACTTATGTGAATTTTGATGCAGATTCTTCAAGGATTCACTGCACCAAAATACCTCCCGCATGGACATACCTTAAATGAGTTTCCCAGGATATGGAAATTGGGGCTATTTGTTTTAGCATGAGTAGTGCTTATTGGGGTTGTCCAGGGAATTAACATTTTTGGGACAATTATCAGAGCAAATAAAAGAAGCCTGCTCAGGCAATCACTAGTTGCAGCAGTGACCTGTGTCAGTGAGTGATTGGCTTAGCAGTCATCTCCACCATGTCAAGACTGAATCAGGAAGCAGAAACGAGCGGTGATCTGGTAAGCATAGGAACAGGAGCAGTGGAAAATCGGTGAGGATGAGTATGACTTCTTTCATATGTTTATTCTGCTCTGTGGCCTTTACACAGACTTTTTACCCGCTGGACAAACGCTTTACGATTGTAATCTAGAATGCATAAAGCAAATGCCCCAACTGTCCAAACCCAAAGAACACTACAGCTACAAAGATTTTACATATTTATTATGTTTAATAAGTATCTAAGTATAATTATCTTTGAGCAGCCTTCTTACCTATTAGATATCTTATCTGTTAATATATATTTATTAAAGGAGTTTTCCAAGTGTTTTTTTTTTACCTATGACCTATCTTCTGGATAGGTCATTAATATTTGATGGGTGGGGGTCTGACACCCTGGACCCAAATCAATCAGCTGTTTGAGAAGGCAACTGTGCTCGTTCATCGGTTACATGGCTAGGGCTGGGCTACAATACCAAGCACAGCCGCTATACAATGTATGGCACCGTGCTTGGCAAGCAGAGAGAAGTCGTGGTGCTACTGTGAGCATCCGTGCCTTCCCAAACAGCTGATCGGTGGGGGTCTCGGGTGTCGTATTCCTACTGATCAGAAACTGATGACACTTAGAAAACCCCTTTAATTATATTTCTACAACTGAGCACATTAAGGAGGTATTCTGGTTTCAATAATTAAAATGTATGGTCTTGGTGAAATTTGTTATCACTGAAGTCACAGAAGCAACTTCGGCATTCGATTTTTAAACTTGAAAACCATTTTAAAACCGGAATTGGAAGTTGCCTCGGTACTGAAGCCGACTACGGATCCAAGCTTTAAAAATGGTTTCAAGTTCTAAAATCGAAGTCTGAAGTTATTCATCGACAGGGACGGACTGGGAATTTAAAATTGGCCCCGGAAAAACTACTAAAAGTGGCCCCATTTTGTAGTCCGGTCCAAACTGATGGAAGGCAGGGCCAACTCAAGTATGCAGGGCCAGTAATACCATATTGCAGCACATTATACCACCCCAACAGAGCCAAATACCACAGTCCATCACAGAATACTGCCCCTAGAAGCACAAAATACATCCCCAAAAACTCCCATTGAAGGCTGTGAGGAGGCCTCAGGTGGCCCCCTGGGCCTTGGCCCACCGGGAGATTTCCCAGTAAGGTCTACGGCCAATCCGCCCCTTTTCACCGAAGTCTTGCGAGACTTCGGTAATAACGAATTTCTCTAGCCAGAGCCCATACATTTTAATTCTGTACGGAGGGACTCTCTGTACAGCATTCAACGAAGTTTGAACGAATCGACTTTGGATCTTGGATCTGAAGCTCAATTTGATCAACACTATTGCATAAAGAGGTTAACTACCTGATATAACATATGTTTGGATGCAGAATTATGAATACATGTACTGTATATTAGAAAATTGTACGATTTCCTTCTATATAAAGAAAAAAATATTAAAAAAATGGAATACCCCTTTAAGTTTGCAGTCTGATTTATTTTCTTCAGCTTTTAATGTAATAATATCAGTATGAAATGACATAGCAGTACCACAAATCTATCTCCTGTCTTGAGGGAAGTGTTAAACTGGCCCATCTTATTGCATAGTGACAGAGCCCACAGGTCCAGTGAACGACCACAACATATAGAGTTATATATTTGCCTGTTCTGGTATATATGGAGATTTCTCCATCAGAATTACTTTTCCTATTGGTATTGGGCCCAAGTCAAGGGTCTGCTAAAATGTATCAATGTATGCTTGAAAGCCCCTCAGAATTTTCTATTTTTCTGCATTAATTTGACCTAAAACTACATCAGATTATCACACAAGTCCTTAAAGTAGATAAAGATAACAAAATTAAAGAAATGCGTAAAAAATATTAGACTTGATCATTTATTTGTTGAGGAAAATTATCTAATATCACACGTCTGTGAGTGGCAAAAGTATTGTGAACATTTAGGATTAGCAGATAATTCGATGGTGATATTAGAGTTAGGTGTTTTCAGTCAATAGGATGACAATCAGGTGTGAGTGGGAGACCTGCTTAATTAAAAAAACAGGGATCTATCAAAGTCTGATCTGAATTGTATGATCTATGAGGACCTCAGAAGAAGAGTTATTGATGCCTATTAGGCTGGAAATTGTTACAAAACTATCTCCGAAGAGTTTGGACTCTTCCAATCCACAGTCAGACAGACTGAGATTCTGTATATTATTATCTGTATACTGTATATTAGGGTGGAGTCAGGGCTATTAAGCTTAAAGAAGATTACCGATTTAAAGAGGACCTTTCATGGGTCCGAACATTGTAAGATAACTATCTGGACATGTAGAGCGGCGCCCAGGGATCTCACTGCACTTACTATTATTCCAGGGCACCGCTTAGGTCGCCCCGTTACCTTCTCCCACAGTGTATGGTAATTGCTACTAACTTCATAACAGGGAGGAGACATCGGCTTCTCTCCCTGGATGTTCCTTCTCCCTGGTTGTGGCTCTGTCCAATCGCAGGGCAGAGCTCACAGACTGGGAGTTTCTTTTCTCCCTGGCTGTGAGCTCTGCACTGCGATTGGACAGCGCTACAAGGAGAAGGAACGCCCAGGGAGAGAAGCCGATGTCCCCTCCCTGTTGCAAAGTTAGCAGGAGGAGGCCCGCTGGGCCTGTCGCGGGGTCCGAAATATCTCCGGCAATGTCTGCGATGGAGCTGGCGTTCCCGCAGTTTTAGTTTTTCTCATGTTGCAGGCCAACTTCTGGGTCCCTTGCATGGGTGCGATAAGCTTTTGGAGCCGTGTGGACTACGCTAATGGAGGGATTTATTCAGCGAATGCAGCAGAGCTCACAGAGATATGTCTACCCCGTAAGCCGCGCGCATGCGCCCCCCCATTTTTGTATTTTAGCATGTTTACAAGGATAATCTTGTACAGAAAATCAACCATTCTGTTAAACAAGAATTATACAAAAGTTACAACAAGCACTTTGTCGAGCAAATAAAAGAACAATAGATTATGAGTATAATATATTGTGCAAGAATCCAATCTAACAATGTATACCAGGAATAGAAACATTTGCTTTCTAGTTTACCAGTAATTCACTCTTTCCTGCATCGGCCACAGCTCTGTGCCCAGACACTGAATGATGTAGCGCAGGAAATCTCAGCATGATTTAAAACATTAGTCAGCAGCTGACAAACATGCAGCCAATCTGTACACAATCTATGGGTTTATGCATACAGTGCAGTTAATTTTCGAAGAACTGCAGTAAAAACTGCCTTCAAAGTGTGAATAATGCATATATGTGATAGCTCTATCACACTCTTGCTATTACCTCCCACTCCCATTCCCAAGTCAGACAATTTTTTAATTCATGTTGTCAGCCTACACTAATGGTGGTTTTCTACTTCTCCTCTGTTTTGGGGAGAAAGACTGAATGTTGCCCTCTTCCTTGACTACTAACAGCTAACTGCATCCTAAAATAGCACTTTATTTCACTACTGCTTAATACCTCTTTAAAGCTGATGCAAGACTAGTAGCTACTTCTCCTTCTTATAAAGTAGGCTTTCAATAATGATGATCTTAGCAACTCGGGAAAGGGTTACAGCTTTTGGAGTAAAGAATTAAGAGTTTAGTGTAAAATAATTTTCTTTTATTGGCAGATGAAAATCTAGTAGATTTCCATACTACAATTCATGTTTTTTAGTCTACTTTCACACTAGGGGCAAGTAGCTCCGGCAGACTGTTCACCTGCGGGTGAACAGCCTGCTGGATCCGTGCTGCCGCTAGTGCACGCATCGGGCCGGAGGTCCGCTCCTGCCCCATAATAGGAGCAGGCCGGAGTTTTCGGCGGCAGCACGGCAAACATGCTGAGAGACGGAAGAAGTAAAACGGAACTCCGGCCCGCCCCCATTATAGTCAACGGGGCCGGAGCGGACCTCTGACCCACGTGTGCACTAGTGGCAGCACGGATCCGGCAGGCTGTTCACCTGCCGGAACAGCCTGCCGGAGCTCCTTGCCTCTAGAGTGAAACTAGCCTAAGTCAGAGCAGTAACTATACATATTGCACGCTACATGGTGAAAAATAGAAGCACTGCTAAGAAATAACATATAATATGCAGAGGAGCTCATTCATAAAAATTGATTCAGTATATTTCAACATTGATAACATATTGCTAGGGTCAATGTTTTTGATTGGTAAGGGTCCAAAGTAGGGACTCCCCTCACAAATTATGAGAACAAGTTTTTTTTTGTTATTTGGTGGCATGTGATGGTCCCTTTGGAGTATTACCAGACCCAGTACCACTCTTGTCTGTATGCCGTGTCTGGTTTTGCAGCTCAGCACCCTCATTCTAGTGATCAACAGTGACTGTAGGGATATGATATCAATGTTTAAAAGAACTCAGAGGACTATGTTGTTGCAACTTTGGACCTGCCAGCAGGATGATGATTCTTATTGCTAAAGATTAATCAAATAATGCTTTTGGGTCATCTCATTCATGGACACTATGTCAAGAGGAACAATTCTGCTCCATAGTTCTAATTTAAATGGGTATTCCCATCTTAGTCAGGGAGAGATCATAATACCCATTGTATCTGGAAGCCTAGGGTGGTTGGGGTTACGGAAAAATCATAGTAGAGGGAGCTATGCTGTTTCCAAAGCTCCAAAATTACTGAAAGGGTGTAGCTCGCTGTGTTACACTGTTTCTATAATTCCCTTTCACTGCTGTGGGAATTAGGGAAACTGGATAGGGCAGCCTACTCAGCTATTTACATAACCCCAACCACATCTGGCCGCCACATATGATGGGTATTCCAACCTCAGCCATGAATAAGATGGGAATAGACCTTTAGGCTAGTTTTACACTAGCACTAGCTATAAGGCAGGCTGTTCCAGCAGGGAACAGCCTGCCGGATCGCTCTGCATTCTGGCATTGCCGGAAGCTTGTAAGTCTCCATCTGGTCCCATTAATTATAATAGGGACCAGCGGAGATTCCGCCGTATTCCAGTAAATATATTGAAAAAGGGCCACAAGAAAACCATTGCATGCGGAACAGCCTGCCAGATCTCTACTGCTAGTGTGAAAGTAGCCTAAGTGAAAAACTGTAGCAGGTTGTGGCAGATACATATTTTAACCACTTAGTTGCTTCTCCTCCTGAGACTCTGTAGTACAGACGACGAACAAAAGAAACATTGTAATATATGTTATCAGAGAAAAACTTATTCTTTCTCTACTTAGACTGGTTTCAGACAGGTGATATTTCCATCCAGCGGATGTTGGGGTTTAGAACAAACAGCACTCAGTCTGAGTGAAAAAGGGAATAGGTTCAAGTGAATAGGTATCTTCACATAAGTGATTGAAAAATGAGTGGGTCTGATAAAAAAAATGGACCACACATGGACTATTTGTGTGTAGTCTGTTTTAGAACTTGTCCATATCTCCGACCAGAACACTGCCAAGTTTCCAATCGTCCATCTGAAAGAGGAGTTTGGCTTTTCTCCTGCTCCTACCCACGTCAGTAACTCACGATTCACTGCTTAAAGGTGATCTGACACCACAAAATGCAATGCAATCTGTAAACACTATGTTATTGAGCGGGAGAAGCTGAGAAGATTAATATATATTTTGGGGGGAAAATATTCAGTAAAACCTGTAATTTATACATTTATATATTTGCTTTTTCCACTTCCTGTGAACAGCTATCGGTACAGGAGGGAGGGACAGATATCTATGTTTGTAAACACACACACATTGCTATCAGTCACTGATAACACCTCTCCCTGTACTGATAGGTATTCACAGGAAGTGGAAAAATCAAAGCTATAAATATATAAATTACAAGTTTCACTAAATCTTTTGCCACAAAAATATATATGTCGTCTTCTCCTGCACTACAGCACGTTACTTTCAGATTGCATTGCATTTTGTGGTGACAGGTCCTCTTTAAATTTGTCTTTAGTGAAGGTGAGTTAGCATCTCATCAATGGACCAGGTTACATCTGCAGAAAATTGAAGTCTATGGAGGGGGGGGGGGGAGGTTGGGGGGGGCAGGAGAAGAAGAAGGAAAGGGCTACTGGAGATAGGCAAAGAAACTTACTGTGTAATTTCTTTGTTGGATTCACATACAAACTGCATAGTTCTGCTTTATAATGTCCTCTATTACCACTGATGCTTATGAGAATGTGCTATAGAGAGCTAGGGGAGTAGAATCTCCTGTCTTATGTGTAGTCTATGGGCAGACATCATAGCAGCTAGTCTCCATTCACTAACTCAGGGAAACTTGAGAATTAGAGAAAAGTGAGAAAACTGCTAAAAATGCAGGATGCAAGTCATATAATTGCCATATGTAGTGTTTTTCCAGCTTTTTCTAAAAAGTCACCTGAAACAACACTAACACTTGCAGTCCATGTAATCTGTATAAGGCCCCATTCACACGTCCGCATTTTAGTCCGCATTTATTCTGCAATTCTGCGGAATAGATGCGGACCCATTCATTGTGAATGGGGCCGGACGTGATGCGGAGAGCACACTATGTGCTCTCCGCTTCCGCATTTGCGGAGCCACGGCCCCGAACTTCCGGGTTTTGACCCCGAAATATCCGGCCGCGGCTCCGCAAAAGATAGAGCATGTCCTATTCTTGTCCGCAGCCTGCGGAAAAGAATAGGTATCTCCAGGGCCGCCATCAGGGGGGTACAGCCAATACCCCAGTAAGGGGCCCGGCCGCCAGTCCCGAGCTGTTTTTTTTTTTTTTTTTGTCACCAGGCAGTCCGTCTGGTGCTGTACCTTTAAGAAAAAAAAAATCTTTCTTCAGCAGACACCACGCTCTGCACGTCTGCTAAGCCCATCCCCTGACATCCAGCCTCCTGTCTCTCTGATGCCTCGTCCTTGGCCCCGCCTCCTCACAGAGCCCGGGAAGAAAGTGCTGGGGAGTGGGGAGCACTGAGAAGCTTACAGAAAGACTGCCGGGTCCCAGGAAAATGACCCGATCATTGCCTCCTGCAGTCTTCCTTCTCCTGACATGTGAGTTCTAGTGTGACACTCAGTGCCTCCTGCTGTCCTCCCCTCCCCCCTGCAGAATTGGTCTTCAAACTAGTAAGGTGCTTTTTTTTTCTTCCTCCTGTTGTTTAAAGTTTAACCCCTTCAGGCTCAGTCATGTCACAGTGACTGAGCTTCTTCAATTTGCCAAGTAGCAAGTCTCAGCCAGCACCACCATGATGTCCCATTTACTTATAATTAGATCACGCTGTATGATTTAGGGCTCTTTCACACTTGCGCTTTTGCTTTCCGTCCTAGAGTTCCGTCCTCGGACTCTAGGACGGAAATATACTGATCAGGATTATCCTAATGCATTCTGAATGGAGAGAAATCCGTTCAGGATGCATCAGGACGTCTTACATTCAGTATGTGAACGTTTTTTGGACGTTGACAGAACCGTAGCATGCTGCGGATTTGTCTCCGTCCAAAAATCCGGAAGACATGCCGTAATGCCGGATCCGTAATTAATGCCCATTGAAGTGCATTAATCTGGATCCAGCATTAAGCTAAACGTCGTTTCGGCGCATCGCTAAAGTCCCGGCTGCCATTGTAAAGTGTAGTGGGGAGGTAGGGGAGCAGTATACTTACAGTCCGTGCGGCTCCCGGGGCGCTCCACAATGACATCAGAGCGCCCCATGAGCATGGATCACGTGATCCATGCTCATGGGGCGTTCTGATGTCATTGTGGAGCGCCCCGGGAGCCGCACGGACTGTAAGTATCTGCTCCCCCGTTCCCCACTACTTACTATGGCAAACAGGACTTTAATAGCGTCCTGGCTGCCATAGTAACACTGAAAGCATTTTGAAGACTGATCAGTCTTCAAATGCTTTCAGTTGTCTTGCATTGTGACGGATCCAGCGGGCATTTCCGGCGACGAAAGTGCACGCCGGATTCTAACAACGCAAGTGTGAAAGAGGCCTTAGAATGGAGAAGTCATACTCGTCCATTCTAAATCCTTAGAGCCTGTCCTTAGTAAGTGGTGTCAGTAGCTACTGTCACTCAGCGCTTCTGTCACCACCAAGTGTCACTGATGACCCACCTTTAGGGTCTAGTCACACGACTAAGGCCTCTTGCGCACGAATGTGTGTTGCCCGTGCCTGTATTGTGGCCCGCAAACAGCGCTTCCGTAATACACTGGCAGCAGCCTGTGTGCACTCTGCATGAGGGATGTGAACCCATTCACTTGAATGGGTCCGCAATCACGGAGATGCGGAATGGAAGCACAAACCGGAACTCCATATAACCACTACGGAGCACTTCCATAGAGTTTCTGTCCGTGCCTCTGTTCCGCAAAAATATAGAACATGTTCTATTTTTTTGTGGAACAGATGGATCATGGACCCATTTAAGTTGAATGCGTCTGGATCCATCCTGGCTGCTGCACAGACGTTTTCCATGCATTGGGGACCACAAATTGTGGAACAGAACCAAAACATTCATGTGCAAGAGGCCTAATTCTGAGTCCGTTCCGCAATTTTGCAGAATGTATTTGCGGATCCATTAATTTCAATTGGGCTGCAAAAGATGCGGACCGCAACAGTTGTCAGTGTTTCCTGCACAGGGAGAGAAAAAAGGCCCATGTAGAAAGGCTCAATAGGAGCTGTCACTGGGCTTTCCCAATGTCCCGCTGCCGGCATGGCCCAGCTTATGATAAGCCGTGCAGGCAGTGCTGGGCCCCACTCACTATGCGGTGCTGCGCAAATGGATGGAGCGGACTGCGGCAGACACCCGACTGCAATGATGGGGAACGATGATGACACCAAACCTTGTCATTGCAGTCGGGTGTCTGGAACACAGCACACAGTAATGCCTTATTCACACAGCCCTCATTAACACATCAGTGTTTGGTCAGTGATTTCCATCAGTGATTGTGAGCCAAAACCAGAATTGGATCCTCCACTGACCGAACACTGATGCCTCACTCACACAGTCAGTGTTTGATTAGTGATTTCCATCAGTGATTTTAAACCAAAACCAGGAGTGCCTCTAACCACAGAACAGGAGCAGATCTTTCCCTTATACCTTATGTCTGTGTAGTATTCACTTCTGGCTTTCGTTCGCAATCACTAATGGAAATCACTGACGGACGTGTAAATTAGGCGATTTTTTTTATATATTATAATTATGTATGTATTTAAATTTGGCGACTAAAATTTTTATTTGGCTAAATTTTTCAGTTTAGGAGCCAACGGCTCCTAGGTCATTTTTTTTGTCTGAAGCCCTGGGCGTGCGGTGCATATCGGAGGAGACTTATTCTCATGCCCTGGGCCGCACGTCTCCATCTGCCAGGCTGAAGCACTGCGCTAGCCAATCGCAGCGCTCAGTTCACAGCCTGGGAGGTCCCAGGCTATGAGCTGAGCGCTGCAATTGGCCAGCTCTCCAGCCTGGCTGGATGGAGACAGAGATGCACGCCCATGTCAAGACTCAAAACCCGGCTGATGGAGAGGCACTGGGAGGCTGATAGAGAGGCACTGGGGGCAGATGAGAAGCATGGGGCTCTTATCTGAGGTCTGATTGGGGGTCATTCATATTGGGGTCTGATCTGAGGTCTTATTGGGGTCTTATTTTGGGCTGTTAGCTGAGGTCTGATTAACATTAGGGGTCTGACCAGAGGTATAATGAAAAATATTATTTTCTTAATGTCCCCCTCTAAAACCTAGGTGCGTTTATGGTCCGGTGCGTCTTATGGGGAGAAAAATATGGTACTTGCTTGCCCCTCCTCCCGATCTCCCCTGCTATTTCGCTGTGCCCCCGGCGGAGTTATGGCGCAGCGCGGCAGGGCACAGAAAGAGGACACCGGACTAAAACTACAACATGCACTACCGCGTGGCGCCGTAGTCCCGCCCTGGAGGGGGGGAGGGGTTGGGGGGGCCCAGGTATGGAGCTGTGTAAGGGGCCCCAAAATTTCTGATGGCAGCCCTGGGTATCTCTATGGGGAGTGCCGGCATGGTGTGTTGCGGATCCGCAACACACCACGGACATGTGAATGGGGCCTCAATCTGTATGTAGCTAGTGGTGGTTGCAGGAAAAATACAAATTACAGTATATAATTTACCCTGAATGTGAAGGGAAGCAGCAGGAACAACTCCGTGCTCAGCTGTCTCCCACCATGGGCTCCCTATCAGTAGCATGGTCTTCCTCTATGGTAGTTACATTCTGTATCTAATTTATTGATGCTTAGTTATAATTTTTAATTACAAATTTCAATGCACACTGTGAATGTAGCTCTTCAAGCTAACTATTTGGGCTAAACACCCACTGAATGCCTACTGCCAAATGTACCTCTTAGGCCTCTTTCAGACGGGCGTTGCGGGTGCACTCCGTCAAACAGTGCGGGTGCGTTGCGGGAATCGCCGCGATTTTTCCCTGCGAGTGCAAAGCGCTGTCATGCGTTTTGCACGCGCGGGAGAAAAATCGGCACTTTTGGTACCCAGACCCTAACCTGCACTTCTTCACAGAAGTGCATGTTTGGGTCAGAAATTGTCCCGCTGGTATTATTTCACATTATAACATAGTTATAATGTAAAATAATACCCTTGGCCATCTCCCTAATGTTTAAACTGGTGCAGAATGAGTTAAAATAATAAACTAATAATTACTTACCTGTTCCATTTGATCGCGAAGCCCGGCCTCCTCTCCGTTAGCTTGAAAGATGTAAAGGACCTGTGATGATGTCACAGCATCACATGGCCCAATCACCTGCTCCATCACTATGGTGATGGAGCATGTGATTGGTCCATGTGACCATGTGACATCATCCAAGGTCCTAACCACTATCCACAGCCTGAGGATAGTGTTTAAGGACCTTGGATGATGTCACATGGTCACATGGACCAATCACATGCTCCATCACCATAGTGATGGAGCATGTGATTGGGCCATGTGATGTGACGTCATCACAGGTCCTTTAGATCATAGATGCTGCAGGGAAAGAGAGGACAGATCGCGACTACGCGATCAAGTGGCTAAGGTAAGTTAACTTTTATTATTTTTAACCCCTTCCTCATCATTTAACAATGCATTCTTTATTAAGAATGCTATTATTTCCCTTATAACCATGTTATAAGGGGAAATAATAGAGATTGGGTCCCGTTGCTAAGCAACAATGCGGGAAAATCGCAACGCATCCGCACTTGGTTGCGGATGCTTGCGATTTTCCCGCAGCCCCATTCACTTCTATGGGGCCTGCGTTGCGTGAAAAACGCAGAATATAGAACATGCTGCGATTTTCATGCAACGCAGAAGTGATGCGTGAAAATCACCGCTCATGTGCACAGCCCCATAGAAATGAATGGGTCCGGATTCAGTGCGGGTGCAATGCGTCCTCCTCACGCATTGCACCCGCGCGGAAAACTCGCCCGTGTGAAATGGGCTTTAAAGTCAAGAAAAACGCTGTTAAGGCGTACAGGAATACTGTATATAGCTGCAAAATGAAGCTAATAGCATCTATTAGATTGTGTGTGGTCACTTCTGTCTGCATCAACATGCTGGAGTGGAGCCCAAAGTAACCCGGCTGTTAAACCACATGGATTGAATAGCTGCCACTCATCCAATTTATTGCTACACATTTACCTACTGGAAGCCCCTTTTATTTATATTATTTCAATTTGTTATTTTGATTTTCAAAGCACCAAATGCATTTCCACACAAACGGCCTGAATGTGTAATCCTGTTTACGGACGGTTAGCAGCACTGATCCTATCATTGGATTACAAGGGTGAAACCTTTAACTTTTTCATATTCTCATTGCTCACTTTAGGAAGAATTTTGAAATCAATGAGATCAGCTCCTCTTTTTTTGTGGTCACTGCTATTAAGGAAGTAAGCTGCAATCTCACGTTTAGTCTTGACAATTTAACAATTCAACGACAAGTGTATTGTACAGTCTGTGAGAATTAAGACCATTGTAAATCTGACTACGCAGCGTAAGTAGTGTAGTGTGATATTGTTATTACCTCAAAGGTTGCCACAGAAACATGTAGCTGTCTACCAACTGGATGTTCTACTAGACTTTTTTCCTAGATGCCCATATATATTCAGTTCTGCCAAACATGTACAGGGATCCCTCGAGATACAATGGCCTCAGGATACAATATTTTCAACATACAAGGGTCTTTTCTGACCCATCTTAAGTTGAAACTAGACTCAACATACAATGTCTCAGACTCAGATCCAACTAATCAAGGACTTGTTTTATCTGTCTTAGTTATCTGCTTATTTTTCTTAAGTCTTAATTTTCTCTTATCTTGGATGACATTTTGGGGCTTTGGAACTGATTACTCAACTTACAATGGTTTCAACATACAATGGTCATCCTGGAACCAAATATTATTGTATCTGGAGGGACCACTGTATATTACTGTATTTCTTCAGAACCTTGTGGATATAAGCAGCCACCACATTTGTTACCACTTTTTTGTTACCACTCATCCGTTAAATTCGACCTGACTGTAAACTAGTGTTGCGATAATTTAGTATGTCATGTCATAGCATCAGAATCTTTTGAAGCCACCCTAAGCTTGATGCATTGTGCTCCATGCGGTTTAAAGTATAGCACATATAGGGGAGAGTTGGCACTGTAGATATAAGGTAATAAACAGACAGGGGCCCTACTCAAAGGAGCTGACCTTGAACTACACAGAACTGTTAACATGTCAGATTATTTGTACTTCCTCTAGACGAGCAGCATCACAGTCGTCTGGTAAATGCGTATCTCATCCACTATTGCATAATTTTGGTGATCTAAGGCTACATTCATATCTACATTGGAGGCTCTGTTCGAGGCCTCCATCACAGAGTTCGTCAAAAATTGGGGAGAGAAAAGTCCTGACTGCATCATCGCTTTAAAATGTTCTCCTGAACAGAAACCTAACGGATCCTATTATAGTCAATGGGATCTGTTAGGCTCCGTTCCTGTTAATTAAGTGCCGAATCCTGCACTTCCGTTATTTTTATTCTTCTGCACTTATAAAAGAGCAGAGAAACGGAAATAGATAGCATGGATGTGAAAGCAGCCTAAGACATGTTTATACTAGCATCAGATAATATAGCTGCCGGATCTTATATTTATGTCATAATGAGAACCCTCAAAGCCTCTGATCACCCACTATATTACATTCTGATGATATTTTTTTTCTCTAATTCACTTTCAGATTTTCTTTTTAAACAAACAGACATTGGAAAAGGGCATGGAAGTGTAGGCACCCATCTAGGGCACAATGCAAGGAGGTGGAAAAAGCAGTGCAGTATTAAAAAGATATCTACCAACTGTTGAAAATCCTAGGAGAGACAACAGCAGTAGTGCCCCCACAAAGTAGTTATGCCACGTTAGTGTATTCACATAGTAGTGATGCTTCCTTAGTGCATCCACACAGTAGTTATGACCCCTTAGTGTACCCACAAAGTAGTTATGCCCCCTTAGTGGTTCTGCATAGTAGTTATGCCCCGTTAGTGCTCCACACAGTAGTAATGCCCCCTTACTGCCTAACAGTAAGAATACCCCCACAATTATGCCCACTTAGTGTCTCCACACAGTAGAATGCTCGCTTGCTGCCCCTTAACAGTAGAGTACTTCATTAGTGTTCCCACACAGTAGAAAGCCTTTATTGCTCACTTACAGTATTGCTGCCCCCTCAGTGCCCCCCTTACAATAGTGTTGCCACTTTAGTGCCCCTCCTACAATAGTAAAGTCTATGTAGTGTTAATAAAATAAAAAAAAAAAGCAATACGCACTTAGCCCTGTTCTCCTGAACGGAGAGGAACATGCTCTTCACAGCATCAGGAACGATGCAGTGATGTCATCCATGGCCTTAGACCCTACAGGGAATTTTCCCAGTGCACCAATGCCCAGGGGGGGCCCCAAAGCCCTCCTCATGACCAACAGTCAGGTGCATAACACCTCATCAGTGCAGGACAGTGCACAAGCCCAGTTGCTGGTGCTCCTGCACAGGTGCTATTCAGTACACATTTTTTTTCCAGGACCACTTTAAGTGTGAGAAAACGCGACCTAATCCAAGGGGGTCGACCCTATAGATAAAGTAGTACCCTGAAAAAATCGTGTCATATATACTGGGAGAGGGTAGCTAAAATATAACTTTTATTAAATAATAAATAAGAGAGCCCTAAATTGTGTCAACTATAATAAGTAGAGCTATACGCTCAAAGTGGTCTAAAAACAAGGAAAGGAGGGTCCCAGAGGGATAGTTCCAAAGAGGGGAGATAGAGGAAAAATAGACCGAAAGACACAGTGCTGGGTCTTCTGGCCCTAAGATACCCTATCTCATAGATATGCCCTATAGGAGACCCTATCTGGCCCTCCCTCCTAACCGACTGTCCAGCTTCGTCCAAAAAATGGTGGAAATAAGGGACCCTCCAAATAGATCCCGTATGCCACTATGGGAGACGAACGGAGATGGCAGCTACAGTGGTAGAAGCAAGTGTGCAGCGTGTATAGTTTAACACGACAAGTAGTTGATAACAAGCAGGGCAGTAAAAATGCCCCGTAAAATGGTAAATCTGTCCCTTATAGTGTCCCAACGCAAAATTAGTCATTTACAGTATTTCTTGCTTTAAAAAATACTTACTTGAAAATAACTACTACTACTGGTTCTGTTGTTACTAATATGTGCTGCTTGGGGCAAACTCTGAGCAGAACCAGTCTCCTTCCACCTCTGGCAATTGCCAATATAGTCCCTTCTTACTCCTCCTTAGGAGTCCTTGCATCTATACTACCATGACAAGCAGGGCAGAAAGCTATTTCTATTGGATGCTCGATGCTCTTCAATGAACTAAGTGTCACTATGTAGAGCAGTGGCAGTGGTGAGAATGACCACGTATGTGTGTCCACCAGCTCTCATCTCAGGTGGAAGTGCACATTGCTATAACTTTTGAACACCAAGTGGCACCAAAGTGTGAAAATAAATTCTATATCACTTGAAGTTTTTTTAACAGCATGTAAATGGCAAACAAAATTTATTCTTTAATCTCTATACAATGAATAAGATATTCCATGGTGGGACATGGTCTTTAAATAGGATAGAAAATAGGAACTTGCATCATATTGATATTTTTCCTCCTGTTTCAATGCTAAATTTTCACAAAAAAATTTCAAAACATAGTGTGAACTTAGCCTTACCCTATGGGGAGATATACCTACTGTACCAAACAACATATTTATAATGCTCTGGAACCAGTTTTACATGTTTTGCTTGTTTTAATAATAGCGGAGTGATCTTTCATACTTATGATTTCTCAAAGTGGTCCATAATGACTTAAGTACAAGATGCCATTCTTGATATATCTTCCCTAATATTTACAACCATGTACACAGCTTACATTTCTTTATAATACAAACTTCTTGTACACACAGCAATGACCTCAGTTGGCATATTTGTGTAGACTAAAACAGCATTCATATAAGCATTAAAGTTACATTTTTCTGCAACGGGTGGTCTGGATAATGTAACAGCAAAAATGAGCCCAAAAGGCATTTCATACAGATTCAAACACACTAGAGTTTTCAGGGTCAAAAGAAGAAAAGGTGCAACCCTCAATTACTGCAGTCTTTTTGTGCTATAAGTACAACCAACAAACAATATACAGAAGATATAATTTGTGTAGTGCAATATATAAAAAATAACATATCAATATAAATTATGAGAAACTCCCCCTCCTTCACAATGCATATTTGTTAAAACTGTATTTGGGCGACATAATTTTAACTAAAAACAGGGCCAGAGTGGGGTGCAGTCAGTACTCACCTATACCAATTCCCCCCACTGCTGTTCGGCTGCCTCATTGTTATCTGCTGCTCTCCACTTCCTGTGCTCGGGCTTAACATGTTGGAAATTACTTAGACTGCCATTTAGCAAATCATTGACTGCAGCAGTGACCCACCTCAGCGATTGATTAGCTGAGTAGGCAATCCAAGGTATTTCCAGCATGTCGAGTGTAAGCCTGACCTGGAAGTCAAGAGGATCGGTGACTGTGGTAGCGGCTGAATAGCAGGTAAGGTGAGTAAATTAGGTGAGTGTTTATTATTTTACTCTATTGTAGCCTCATTTTAAATTAAAGATATACCCCTGGAATACCCCTATAGGTTTGCTCACATATACCTTATTTTGTACCCAGATTCTCAAAGTTATTTATTAATGAATTACACCTCAAAATGGTCACTGTGGTCACTCAGAGCAAGTTTTATGACCTTGTTGATACCACTCATTATCACTAGAGATGAGCGAACTTTAAAAAAAAGTTCGGCGTTCGGGTTGTGGTAATCGCCGCATCTCATTATGGATTCCACTACCGCGGACTATCGCGGCATATGGAATCCATAAGGGGCGGCTTTCACGAACCCGAACTGTTGAACAGCCGAAGGACCTGGAGTGACGTCACCGTCATGTGATCAGTGCAGGGGGCGTGACAGCACTGGATTTGATACCGTGCTGAGCCACGCCCCCTGCACTGATCACATGACGGTGATGTCACCCCAGGTCCTTCGGCTGTTCAACAGTTCGGGTTCGTGGAAGCCGCCCCTTATGGATTCCATATGCCGCGATAGTCCGCGGTAGTGGAATCCATAACGGGATGCGCGATTACCACAAGCCGAACGCCGAACTTTTTTTTAAAGTACGCTCATCTCTAATTATCACATATTACATTTCTATGAAATGAATACTAACTCGGGCAATCGTTAAAGGGGTATTCCAGGCGTTTAATATTAATTACCCATCCTTAAGATAAGCAATCAGTGTGGGGTTCTGACTCCCAGCACCCTTGTTGGTCAGCTAAGTGAATGAGCCCCTTCATTGTTTGCCTATACACAGCACTGCACACATAGGTAATGCATCTCCATGCAGCCCAGTCGCATGCAAGTGAGGAAAGGACATCAATGTTAAAGTAACCTCAAATCTCTTTAAAGAAAATATACATATAATTGATAACAAAACATGCAAAAATAATTATGCACAAAGTGATCACAATGCAGTCCCTGTGCAACGGTTGCAGTAAGGGGGTTTTGTCGAATATTAAATCAATTGTTTAAAACACAAAAAACCTCATGCTGATAATTTCTTGACTGTCCTTTTTGCTCATCGCAGTGCCCCTTACTATAATGTAAACTCATTTGCTGTTAAATTCCCTTTTCAATTTGTGGTTCCCCTTTTTAGTAACTGTTCACACTTCCTTTTTATAATTCATAATAATATAGTCCTTGGCCCTGCACTTACTGTATATCTGCACCTATTATCTTTCAATAGGACAGTTATCATAAAAGTAAGTTACCGTAAATACTCTCCCATATCGTACTGTATAAATACATCTGCACTATTGTTCTATATGCCGTTCACACACTCTATTTGTAGTGGAATACTATGCTAATTATTCGGTCTGCTTTGAGGTTGCCCCTCTGGCCTTAAAAGGGTTAACTGCTTTTATGATAAAGCTTGTGACCACTCCACAATCTACATCATATGTGGAGAAAGTTTGTAAATGCTATGTGTGGCTTGTTTTATGTTGCTCTTTGTATGTTTTTTTCCATTTATGTATAAAGCTAAATTTCAAATTCTGCTGGTTTCCTGTCACCAGAGAACCGCAGGCTGTGGTGGTTTAGGGGACAGGAGCAAGTCACACCTCTTGACAGCGGAGTGGATGTTAACTACAAATTTCCAGGAGTAACCAGTTTCGGATATGAAGGGTGCCTCTACAGACGGCAGAAATTCAGCTCTATTCATCTGGATGAGGGATGTTTGTGGCAAGCACATGGTATTTGGCAAGCTCCATTCAGATGATTGGAACTGATTTTCAGTCGAAGAAAACTGCAAATTTCTGCAAAAATCTGTGGCATGTGAAGGCGCCGTTACACAGAAATTGAGATAAAATATGGGATTAAAACCAACTGTAGGCATTTTAATCTTAGTTGTGGAACTAAATAAAAATTATGTTTGTCTGTGGATTTTGAAGAATATTTCTTAAAGTTATTTAATATCAAAGAGAAAAAATGGAAATGGTAATAACCTGGTTTGACTAAAGCTGGAAGCACAGTTCCATCACTGACTGTGGTAAAAAGTAGTGTTGGACGCAAATATTCGAATCGCAAAAATTAATCGCGAATATCGGCACTTCGAGAATTTGCGAATATTTAGAATATAGTGATATATAATCGTAATTTCGAATATTTTAGATTTTTTTTTTCATCAATAACCTCCCTGCTTTTTGCTTGTGGGCCAATGAGAAGGCTGCAATGTCTTTGTCTGAGCTTAGCAACATCCCTATCAACCAATAGGAAAGTTGTCTACCCCTTACTATATAAGAACCTCCCCAGCAGCCATTTTCTACAGTTTTTTAAAGTTCTGAGAGAGACAGCAGTGTTAGTGCTGTGCTCTGTGCTTTCCTGTGTCATTACATTAGATAGTTAGTTAGTTAGCTTATATATATAATACAGATAGTTAGTGGGAGATAGTCAGTGTAGGTTATATCCTGATATAGTGTGGCTGTTGCAGTGCAGGGTGTTAGGTAGTGTGATAGGTTCTGCTGTCCATACATACATGCAGACCTGCTAAAATGTGAAGTGTCCCGTATTAATGACGATTAGCGTAATCGCGAATATATCAGAGCACTCTATCTGCATATAAAGCTATTGTAATGTTCTGCCGTGCCAACCATTTTCTCCAGTCTCAGAAACTTCTAGCAGCTTGGAAAATGTGGCAAAAGTGAACCAAGCCTGTATTTCGCGTGCATTACGCGAATATTACATTGCCTATTTTTCGCAATCAAGAAAATCTCGAATTTGCAAATTCGCAAATATATGACGAATATTCGCCCAAATATTCATGAAATATCTCGAATTCGAATATAGCCCCTGCCACTCATCACTAGTAACAAGCCAAGTGTCAGATATAATTGGAATTTGAGACAAAATATAAAAGTACACTATACCCCTACATAACTGTAATCATACTATGTGAGACAGTAAGTTACAGAAGATAGACGTGTTGATCATCACTCATCCCCTCCCAATCTTACACCATATCACTCACAAATATCCCACTAGTTCTCTCAGCACAATTTCTCACTCAACTTACTTTCAAAATCCAGGAAAAAGTGTGGACAATTTTCTAAGTCTTTGCCCAGAACCTTAATGAGATTTCCCATGACCCGTCAACCTAGGAAAGAGCAGAAATAGTTGAATGCTCACGCATATAGAGCTCCATTCTTCTCAGTCAGTTCTAAGGTGTATGCAGGTCCTGCACCGTCCATCTCATAGCCCCTAGAAATCTTATGTAACGGTAGATCCATCAAGCTTACATGATGATTTAGGTGTAGCTTTTTCTCATACTTTCTTCACGGAAATGCAGCTTTTTGTGTCACCACTTCTGTTTTTGTCTATTTCTGAGTAGCAGGAGGAAGCTGGGAGTCAGTTTGTATTTTTCACACTTCCTGTGTGAGATATACTCAGCACGCTAAATGCTATATGCTGATAAGTATCTTGTGATGTCTTCTCCTTCAATGGCTACTAATTTCAGTAATTCGTTCAACAGAATTAACAAGACTCATTCAACTGAATTAAAAAAGGAAGGGCCACTTAATGAGCAACTCTGATTTATGACATAAATACTTTCATATAAGGAAAAGGACGTTACCATTTACCTTTGGACCTACTTCTTTGAGTATGAGTATATTCTAAAGTAACACTGACACAATGGAGACATGGTATGGTGATCCTAACCTGACATCTACTGTATATCTATCATAGGGTTCCACCTTCAGCTTTTTTATGCAGTTTTTGAAACCAGAGGACACATATAAAGAAGACTGACTCTTCTCCTCTTTTTTAAATCCCCTCCTGGCTGAATAACAAAACCCTAAACTGGAATCCCAGCCTTAGATGTGTGCTAGTGTTCGTTGGGTGGCATGTTTCCTATGGTTCTTACTTTCTAATAAAAGCTATCTAATGTTATTTGCTCACCTATTACAGCTCTATGACCAGCAGCTGGAGAGCAGATACCCGGAGTCACTTCATTAGCACAAAGATCTGAAAGTTAGAAGCATTTAAGGTCAGGAAACATGGTAGGGGATAAAAAGCATTATGGCTATGTGCTTGGTTCAATATAATATTGGAGCGTGATAATCAGAACCACTTCAAATAATCATATTAACTGTCAAGAATGTAGACAAATACCATAAAAAGTAAAGAAATGTACAGTATGTAGGCATCCCTCAGGATGCCATGACCTTGGCATGACAGTACAAAATTTTTCCAGTACAATGGAAACATCTATATGTAGGATCTTTCATGGCAGAAACTGTATAGCATGCACTTTGTGGCGGGTGCAGCACTGTAAGCAGTAGATACTATAGTTGTCATGCTATTCAGGTGGCATCTGAGATATTGTATGGAGGTATCTCTATAGCAGACACTTTGTAGGGGTATGCATAGCATTGTAAGCAGTAGATACCATAGTTATCATGTCACTCAGTTGGCACCTGTGGTATTGGATAGGGGTATCTCTATAGCATTCACTCTGTAGGGAAATGTGCAGCACTTTAAGCAGTAGATACTATCGTTGTCATCCCACTCAGGTGGCATCTGTGGTATTGTAAGAGGGTATTGCCATAGCAGACACTCTGCAAGGGCATGTGTAGCACTGTAAGCAGTAGATACTATGGTTGTCATGCCGCTCAGGTGGCACCTGTGGGACTGTAAAGGGGTATCGCTATAGCAGACACTCTGTATGGGTATGTGTAGCTCTGTAAGCAGTAGATACTATTGTTGTCATGCCACTCAGGTGGCACCTGAGGTATTGTATGGGGGCATCACTATAGCAGACACTCTGCAGGGGCATGTGTAGCACTGTAAGCAGTAGATACTATTGTTGTCATGCCACTCAGGTGGCATCTGAGGTATTGTATGGGGGCATCGCTGTATCAGACACTCTGTAGGGACATGTGCACTGTAAGCAATAGATACTATCGTTGTCATGCAACTCAGGGGCCATCTGTGGTATTCTATAGGGATAGCCCTACAGCAGACACTTTGTAGGGGTATGCATAGCCCTGTACGCAGTAGATACCATAGTTATCATGCCAGTCAGTTGGCACCTGTGGTATTGGATAGGGGTATCGCTATTGCATTCAATCTGCAGGGGCATATTCAGCACTGTAAGCAGTAGATACTATCGTTGTCATGCCACTCAGGAGCCATCTGTGGCACTGTATGGACTTATCCCTACAGCAGGCACTGTTGGCCAGTGCATGAAAGGTTTCTATAACTGACACTTGGTTGGACCTCTGAGGCATCTCTTTGGCAAGCTCTTTGGGGGGTATTTCAGGCTGGCACCAACTGTTATGAAATCCTCAGTGGCTTACTTTAAGGAACATTGGGGGTTAAAAATGCAAAGACCATTGCTATTTTTTCATGAGTCCAGTGTATTGTAACTCGTATTTGAGGCTATGGTATATTGGTATACAATGCAGTTCAGACTCCCAACTTGTATACTGTATAAGTGAAAAGATGGCGTGCTAGACTGTGAAATCACTGCATTATTCAGTGCGATTGCACTCCATGCATAGATGGTGGACTGCAGAGGACACTAGGGGTCCCTTGCTCTGCTCTGTAGACAGACGTTCCTGCTTTGCACGTCACAGGACTGTAAGAGCACAGTGGAAGTGGCCTAAGCAGGACCAATGCCTTCTTTATGCCTGACTTTCACTTCCCCTTTTTACACAGGCAGCTCACAGTGTCTTCTTCCTTTCTTATTTGAAGACATGAATTGCATTTCTGTAATTTATACTCATTATGTACTCTTCTACATGAAAGGACACATACTAAAGAGGAAATAAGACTATTTCACGGAAAGCTGTCCTTTTGCAATTCCATAAATGCTGTATTTTTATCTTTCGGTGTAATGGACCGTCTTGCTCTAAAATTTTATCATGACACAGACATATGCTGAGACTTACACTTCTTGGTAACAGGAAGTGAAGCTCTGCTTTAAAGGGGTTGTCCATTCAAGGCAACCTTCATCCCTATGCCCTATTAGGGACGCTCTCTCTCTATGAGACAGATACCAGAGCCCTGATGGGCACTATGTAACACTATATTTTACCTGTAACCAGGGCTTTTTTTCTGGCGGAACGCACCGGAACGGCGTTCCGCCACCTACCATGCTGACATTTTGACATCGCAGCCTGAGATGTATCAGCGGGGAGGGACTGGGAGGAGGAGCTGGTACAGTTATAAAATGTGTAATTCAATTAATAATGATTCATGCTGCCCCCTCTGTAGTATAACATTCAATAAATCCTGCTCACAGGGCTACTGTTATTCATAAAGTAGGCCGGGCAGGCACATGACGTTAGTCAGTCACTCTGCCGCTCGTCTGCCCGGCCGGCCTGCATTACGATATAACAGTAGCCCTGTGAGTAGGATATATTGAATGTTATACTACAGAGGGGGCAGCATGAATCATTATTAATTGAATTAAACATTTTATAACTGTACTGGAGTGGCAATGGGGGGTCTGTGGGTGACACTGTTAAGGGGTGGGGGGGGGGGTCTGTGGATGGCACTGTTATGGTGTGTGGGGGGGGGGGTCTGTGGATGGCACTGTTGTAGGATGGGGGATCTGTGGATGCCATCCATAGATCCCCCATAACAGTGTCAGTGCCATCCACAGATCCTCCACCCCATAACAGTGCCATCCCCAGATCCCCCATTAACAGTGCTATCCCCAGATCCCCCATTAACAGTGCCATCCCCATCTGGGGGGTTTCTTTGCTGGGCTGGACTTTTATAGCCCCCCAAATTTTACTTGCATCCCTGTTCTCTGAAGGGGCGGTTTTAGGGGGCGGTCCTAGGGGTGGGTAGGGGCGTGGCCAGGGGAGGGGGGGTGAGTTCCACCACCTTTTCTCTGAGAAAAGAAGCCCTGCCTGTAACATCACTGCTTCCCATAGCTAAACATTTGTTTTTTATGGGGTCTTACATATTGAGATGAAACAACATATTTAATGAGATAGACTCATGAAATATTTGCATTTTTATAATATACGCTCTTGTGGTGAACCGAGTATATTAAGAAATAATACCCACATCACCCACCCTATATTAAGATTAAACAACCTATTTAATGAGATAGACTCATGAAATATTTGCATTTCTGTAATATACGCTCTTGTGGTGAACCGAGTATATTAACCAGCTCCCGACCGCCTAACGCAGGGATGCGTCCTGCGGGCAGCCGGGAAATTCCTCGCGAGACTCGAGATTTCCTGTGAACGCGCGCGTTCACAGCACCGTGCAGCAGAGAAGGAATACTACAGCCTGCCAGCGATGATCAATCGCTGGCAGGCTGTAGATGTTAAATAAAAAGCATCAAATAGGTATATCAGACGCTGTTTTGTTAACAACGTCTGATATACCTGCTACCTGGTCCTCTGGTGGTCCCAATTGCGGACAAGAATAGGACATGTTCTATATTTTGGTGGAACGGAAGTGCAGACCATTGCGGATCCGCACTTCCGGATCCGAGCGGGACAAAGTCTGTCCCCATAGAAATGAATGGGTCCGCAATTCCGTTCCGCAAAATGCGGAACAGAATTGCGGACGTGTGAATGGGGCCTAAGGGTCCCTTATCACCGCCAGTTAGTTAGCTACTTGTTAGGTAATTAGCGCCCACCGCACCGCAGTCACTGATTAGTCGCTGATTAGCGTCATCGATGTCGCTAATCATCACTAGTACTATATAGTATCTGTAAGTGATCAAGACTGATCGCAATCAGATCTATATCAGTACATTACGGTCACCTTAGGCTCTACAAAACACACAGTGTTCGCCCGATCAGGCCTGATCTTGTGCGCACATTTGTGTTCAGTCCGCCCCACCGCAGTGTCAGAATTTTTTTTTTTTTCTGATCACTGCAAAAACACTGTAAAATCGCTGCGGCGCTATAAAGATCACTTTTGAAATTTTTGGATCTTTATTAGCGATCGCAGCTTTACTTCGCAAGCACTCCTTGTCCTTTCCCCTCTTTTTTTTTTTTTCACATTTTTGGCAGAGATTTTTTTTATCCACATTGATCAATGCGAATGAAGAAATCTGTGCAGTTCATTTTTTTGCCCAGAGGCTGAACGGAAAAAAAAAATCTCATTACCTGTATGCTCAATATAAGGAGAATAGCAGAAACTCCTAATGCTGGCCATACATGTAATGATTGCGGAGACCCTCAAATGCCAGGGCAGTACAAACACCTCACATGTGACCCCATTTTAGAAAGAAGACACCCCAAGGTATTCCGTGAGGGGCATGGCGAGTTCATAGAAGATTTTGGCAAAGTTAAAAATACTCTTTTTTTGAGAAAAAATATCAGAAAAACGAAAAATCTCAGCAGCAATCAAATACCACCAAAAGAAAGCTGTATTTGTGAGAAGAAAAGGAGGTAAAATTCATTTGGGTGGTAAGTTGTATGACGGAGCAATAAACGGTGAAAGTAGTGTAGTGCAGAATTGTAAAAAGTGGTCTGGTCATTAAGGGGGTTTAAGCTAGGGGGGCTGAAGTGGTTAAGAAATGATGCCCACATGACCCACCCTATGCAAACTTAAAGGGGTTGTGCCACGATAGACACTTACCACAGGATAGGGGATAAGTGTTTGATCACTGGAGGTCCGAACGCTGTGCATGTATCTCCACCACGCCATTCACTTCTATGTAACTACTGCAAGCACTGTACTCACCAGTCCCATAGAAGTAAATGGAGAGATAGATGTACATACTCATCACCAATCTAGTCTCCTTGGGCAGTAGAGAATGTGATTTCCAAACTGGTCTTCACTTCAGATCACATAAGACCAGGAGAATCAGAAGAGACTTGCCATATAAACAGTCATGTTAACATATATACACTGACTGTCCTGCCTGTTAAACATACTGAGGTCTTATGACGGGGTCTGTTTAGTAATGGGGCTAAGGAGCCCTGCTGCATGTTAACATCGTACATCATGTTGCTGTTATGGCGGCCCTGTCCTTACACTGTTTCAGTTGTTTATAGTTTTTCAATACCAGGTTTGCTATTGTTGACCTGTTTTAGGTTTCTATTAGATATGTTCTTGGCTTTAGATGCTGTAAAATCCACTTCACAAAATGTAGTGTTACCTTTGATAAAACTTTTTAATGCATATTTTACATTACTACATAAGTAGTTTAGTCACTATGTACAATCATTACTTATCTTGTACTGAGCCTGTGTTATACACCAAAGCTGCATTCATAATTTGCAGGCTTCAGAGCAGAAATCAGCCTACATTCTTAGAAATCATATGGAGAGCTTGTTCTGGTAATTTGCATTCTGGGAAGTGTAGTCTTTACACCGGGCATTGTGTAGTCACCTGATATAGAAAATATAATTCTGCCAGTGCTCTAGTAAACTCTACAGTGCTCTAGATGTGCCTGGTATCAAGCTGGTTGACTGTTTTCAGCTACAACTATTCATTGTGAACTACAGACTGTAATGTAACATCATGTAATGTACTTGAAAGGTTACTCAAGTTGTGATGTAAATTAATTCTAAACTGAAAAATGGTGTTCAAGGGTGGATATATATTTGAAGAATAGGCTTCCTGACTGTTGAAACTTGATATTGTCAACACTGAAACAAATGAGACCCCTAAAATTACCAAAAAGGTCCATTGTTACTTTATGGCTTTATTAGATGATGCTTGGTGTATTTGATAAAAATAAAAATCTATTTTCAGACTCAATGGAAGAACATTGCTGGAATATGAGTGGAGCATGCTACGTTTTCATAAATGTGGACTTTGTTTAGCAATACGGCTTTATAAAAAATAAGAGCATGTATAGGGCAATGGATTTACTCACAATGGGAAAACTCACTTGCTTACTACAATGAACGGTAGTATGCCTCCATTTAAATTTCCGCTTTGGTACCACTGCCCAAGTGTTTAGATCCTGGCATGTTAAAATGTCATAGTAACATCTCTCCACAAAACCACAGTCATTGGCACAGGACACTACTATTGACGAAACATAGGGTGTATAAAAAGATACCTATTAATCTAGCTGGGGGAAAGAAGCCAGATGGGAGCCACCCAGGTGAGACTTCTCTCCATTTCTGGCTCCTTTTTAAAATATATTTTCTCTGAACACATAGCCTGATGGGGGAGTGTTGAATCTTCTGATAGGTGCCCTTTAAGGACTTGATATCAAACTTGACAGTTCAGTACCTATTAGGGCATGTTCGCATCTGTTTTGGAAGCTTCATTTAGGGCCTCCATCGCAGATTACACCAGAATGAGCAAACAAAAAAGTCCTGCATGTAGGACTTTTGTTTACCACTAAAAAAGCGGACATCTGAACGGAAACTGAGCAAGCCCCAGTATAGTCAATGGTTTCCTTTTGGCTCAGTTGGTTTCAATTATGTGCCAAACCCTGAATTTATATTATCTTCATTGTTCTGCTTCTGTAATGGAGCAGAACAACAGGATTAACTAACAGTGATGTGAATGTGGCCTGACATTATGCTAGATCCAAGGTGCAAGGGGCAGCAATCAAAATGGTCAACTAATATTTAGGTGAATGTCTAGTATTTTTTTCCACAAAGCAGTTGATATAAGAAAGCAGCAGTTTTAAGGTCCTCTTTAATCCTACAACAGGACCATATAGGGTCTCTTTCATACCACATTTATGGACCACGTCAGCTGTGTATGCTTGGATAGCAAAACAGTGTATCCAAAAGTCTTCTGTGACGTATCAACAGGTCCCTGTGGGCCAAACACATGCCATAAAATTGTTCTTTAGGTCCATGTTTGACAAGTAGACATCTGGACACTGTTTCTTGACAGTATTACAAAGAGTAGCCAAATGCTCTGTATGCTACAGTATACGTTATATTTATATACAATACAACTCAGTCAGTGGCTGATGTATGAAAGCTGTATTGTCATACATTTGCAAAGGTTTATTTTTCATGAAGAAAAAAACTCCCCACACCCTTAACCTGAAGTTAATTGAGCATAAGATGACCAAAACTTCATTACCATCATGCTAATAGGCTTTCTTTATAGTATAAATTATCCTAGGGCTGGTTTAACACAATAGGGGTCTATGGAGATGTCAGCAGAACCATGGGGGGTGTCTAGATGGTGCAGCCACTGCAAAACAATCCAAAGCCCAGTTAAGGGTACTTTCCCACTTGCGTTAAACTTTTCCAGTATTGAGTTCTGTCCTAGGGGGGTCTATACTGGAAAAAAAAACAGATTAGTTTTATCCTAATGCATTCTGAATAGAGAGAAATCCGTTCAGTATGCATCAGGATGTCTTCAGTTCAGTCACTGTACGTTTTTGGGACGGAGAAAATACCGCAGCATGCTGCAGTTTTTTCTCCGTCCTGAAATTCCGAAACACTTGCCGGAATGCCAGATCCAGCATTAATTTCCATTGAAATGTATTAGTACCGGATCCGGCATTAAAATTACCGCATTGACGGATCCGGTCTTCCGGTCTGCGCATGCGCAGACCTTTAAGAATGTTTAAAAAAATATATACCGGATCTGTTTTTCCAGATGACAACCGGAGAGACGGATCCGGTATTGCAATGCATTTGTGAGATTTCCGGATCCATCTACAAATGCTGTCCGTTTTCATACAGATTCCTGGAGCCGGCAACGCAAGTGTGAAAGTACCAACACTACATTTTAATTCAGTTTTTTTCTACCAAAACTGGGACTGGATTCAAGACAGAAGAACTATAAAGCTTTCATCTATACGTCACCTCTCTTTAAGGAAAAACAACATAAAAGCGCAACCTGCGGTCCTGCTTTTCAGCATGCTGTAGATGCTGAGTCTTCTTATGTGTAAATACTTTTTGTGAATGGGTACGCTTTAACAATCTGTCTGCACATTGAAACTCACCTTTGCAATTCGTCAGGGTAAAGTGTTACCACTCTGGAGTTAGGACATGACATCCATTAATTTATTAGGAGGCCAGGCATATGAGTGAACTGGTATTTCTTCCAAATACCTACTCTTTACTACAAGGGCTGAAGATTGGCGCAGCGTAGTAATTACAGCATCATTTTCTATTTTCTTATATTATATTACAATAGATAGATAGATAGATAACAGGGGTACCAGTGTAGATAACGGGTTCTATGCCTTAGTGACTACACAATATGTGTGCTGCTGGGATTTATGGGTAGCTTTATACTGGTGCTCTTAGCAGGAAGGCCATACAGTGGTGGAATCAACTGCTCTGAATGAACCGCTATTGTGTCGCTGAAATCAGAACATCACCCTATCTGCTCAATCCTTTTTCAATGTTTAACTATGTGATATTCCTAAAAAGGTGGCATTACATCTTATGGTCAGCTATATTAAATATTAGAATTATTTCTAAGAGGAATACATTACAATACTGTGATAGCATTTCAACATCACATGGGTGATCGCCTCCATGTAATGACATTTTCACTTAAAACCCTAAGCAGTAAGGTAATGACTGACACTTCCAGATATCATCTTTAGTTATTATAAGACTTGTTTTACAGCCGTCATTTTGTTGAATTTCATGAACACCTAGAAGAACTGATCATTTCATGTATTCCAGCACTGCAGTGCCAGTCCATGCTTAGCTAGCATTAGAGGGTTATTCCACTTTGTGGATGCTATGTACCACAGTACCGAGCTGCAGACAACTCCCAACCTTCCTCTCTACTGCCTCTCCCATTGAATCAGCTGTGCCTTACATAGTGCTAATCCATTATCCAGCATCACCAGAGGGAGCGAAGACTGTAAGGAGGGGTTGAAGCACAGTGCGGCAGGAGACGTGAAGGAGAGAAAAATGGAGGGAAAAGGCAGAGGAAAAGAAAAAAGAAAGAAAAAAGGCTAAGGGATAAAGATGGAGAGGACTGCATAAGATCTGGGTCCTAGGCTTGACTCCCATGTATTATAATGACATCAAAAATAGAAATACATATATTCACATTTCATCTGGTATTCTATCTGTACATAATTTTATGAAAAGGCATACAAACGTACAGCATTGTAGATTGCACAGTCTACAAATCTACTTTGAACCACCTTCTCCTCCCTACTGGACTACCATGTTCAAGGCACATCTCTCATATTACACATACAGATGTGGCTAGCTCTTTGTATAGAAGCTTGTAATGAGGATATATAACAGAATGAATGACCTTATTGACAGATAAGCCTCTGTAGTACAGAAGATGTGCATGCTCTACATATAATAGAGAATATAGGACATGTTATATATAATATTTATGTAACATGTACTGCATTCTATGCAAATCTCCAAATCATAGACGTATATAAGTTTTAAAATAGATTATAATATCTACCTTGCAGATACAATGCCTATCTATCTATCTATCTATCTATCTATCTATCTATCTATCTATCTAATAAAACAAATAAATGAATGCATGCATAAATCCACACACCACACAGAAAAATAATAAAAAATGACCAATGTCCCCTCGTGCCCTTTGCACACGTTCACACACAGCACTCACCGCACAGCCTTCTGCAGGAGCGTGTGAGGTTAGGAGAGTCAGCAGCACAGTGTGGCTGTGTGTGTGTATGTGTATGTCTCTGTACCAAGGAGTCCTGCAGCTGCTAACTGTGCAAAATACATTACAAAAGCAGACACCCTCCTCCCAGATCAACTGTGACGTGGGCATGGGCAGATTAACCTGCTGTATGCTGACAATTGGTAGATCACCCCCATGTGGAGCATCAGTACCTTGGAGCTCTTTCTTAAAATAGCAGCACAGTAGCCCTTTAACCCCCTACATCTAATCTCTTATTGCACATGAAAGATCTGCATGCCCTCCTGAAGCTTGGCAGATAGCAGTTTGCAGTAGTTAGACCCTACTGTTACTGGTAGCATCCTTTTTTCATTATTAGCATAATAAAGGAATTTGCAGGATTAATCATGCATAAACAGTTACAAGGAAATATTTTTCAAAGACCTCATCCATCATCAGAATCATGAATGAAGCAAGCACACAGGACAGGGATTTGCAGAAGGAAACGTCAGTCACTTATGAGGATGAGCTTTTTTCTGTACCTAGAGGTGTCTGTGGAGATAACCAATCGCAATCTGGTAAGGGCTCCCCCCTGCCTAGTAACTGAATTCTACAAACCCAAGATATCTTGATTGTAAGACGTGGTTATAAAAAGATATATTTCACTAAGGGCTAGAAATGTTTACTAAGATGCAAATGCACGTAGTATGTTCGTGGAAAATGTTTCTGAATCTGCAAACCCCATTAGAGATGAAAATTGACATGTCTTTACCAATACTTGACCTGGTCTGGAGGCCAATGGACTCAGGATGGAAATATTGAAGGAAAGCAAATAGCACATTAAGGTCCATACACAATTAGGTGTTTGTAGAAACATATCTGGGAGAAACTTGATACTAGAAACAATCCAGTATTTAAAGACGCTAGTCCACCAAGTAGTGTTACTTCTCAGAACAAGATGACTTCTTAGTAGGAATTAGCAAATTCATTTTAGGTCTGATGCAAACAAAACAGTCAGTAGATGTGATTCATGTCTAAATAAATTTGAATTGAAAGTGCTCAGATTGCACAGAAAAGTCATGTACGAGGTCTCCTAGGGCCGTATCCAACTCATTTCAAGCCCTTTAATGCCAAAACAGCATTAGTAATTCAAATAAATAGTCATCCAAATAAGTAAGTCAAAGTGACAGAAACATATGTGGCTATGGGTAAACAGATGGTAGCCGGTGGTAACAAATTGCCTGTTTAAAAACACTACACTGTCAGATTTTTTATGTTTTTAAAGTTAAAAGTCCAAAAATGATCCTGTCTTGGCAAAGATGCCTGCCGTTATCGATACACATACAGTAGTATGAGAAGCAGAAATGGCTTGTTTTGAACAACCTGTCCAAATTAGGGAAGTAGTGATAGATTTGGGAAGTAGTGATAGATTTGGGAAGTAGTGATAGATTTGGTATATATATATATATATATATATATATATATATATAAATCAATTTCTGTCTGTCTGTCTGTCCTCTATAGGCATTCAAACGCCAAGTACATCAGGTGTCAGGTTTTCTTAAAGGTCTTGAGATATTCCCCAAAAAGTTTAAATATTGAACCATCACATGATCTATATTAGCCAACAGAAGCTTGCAGGTCCTTCACTAATATCCTGACATACACACGGTCACATGACCCTTATTAGCCAATAGAAGCTTGTAGGTCCTTTAGTCTTGACATAAACACAGTTTTACACCAGGTTTTCATAACAACTCACCAATTTTTCTTCAGGGTTATAGGTCAATGTTAATGGTGACAGGGTGTTCTGGAAGTCACAGTTAAGGGTCGCGGTGCTATGGAGGTCACTTAGTAAGGGAGTGAGGCACTGTGGAGGTCACTGTTAGGGGTGGGGCACTGTGGAGGTCACTGTTAGGGGGGGTGGGGCGCTATGGAGGTCACTGTTAAGCTGTGGAGATTACTGCTAAGGGGCGGGATGCTGTGGAGATCACTGTTAAGGGAGCGGAGCGCTGTGAACATCACTATTAAGGGCGTGGGGTACTGTGAAGGTCATAGTTAAGGGGGGAGGGAGTGTGGAGGTTACTGGTGTGGGGAACAGTTAAAAATAAACAGTGTATAACTGCTGGGTATATAGGGCTACTAGCAATTTTTGCATAAAAAACAGGACATGGATTGGACTCCTAGGCACCCTTAGAACAAATCCAATAAACATATGAACAGAACAACTGAAAGTGGCATGAAGCAGGATGTGCTCAACCCAAAAAAGCAGTTGTGCATATATATACAGGGGAGCAGATCCTGCACTTGTGGCCCGTTGCTAATGGCGATCCCCAGCAAAAATGCATACGGTGGAGGATGCCCGCAGCGGACCACACGTACCACAATAGACATCCTACAGGATGGTTACATGCTGAAGGTAACTGAGGAGTTTGCTGTAAGTCGGCCTATACATTCCTGTAATGCCCACTGACCCCTGGTATTAGCTACTTGAGAAACCTTGGCGCGGTGCTCGGGCTTAAGACATGTCCTCCACTGCAGGACATGTTGACTAATCTCTCAATTTTAACATCAGTTTGAGGGCTTAGTAAGACCGCAGTGTGCACCTGTTTTTGTCATTTGTTATTGCTATATTAAACATATAACCAGACCAACCCTTCATACTCGGGCAGCTCTGGGTACTTTTTCTAGCAGATAGATAGATAATCAGCAGAATTACCTGCTTCACGCCATCCTATTTAATATGTTGTTTGTGTGTGTGTGTGGTTTAAAGACTCTCACAGTGTTCTCATTACAGTGACATCCACAACAACCCAATAACAACAGTGACACAATAACAGTGACTTCCACAGCGCCCCCTTAACAATGATATCCACAGCGACCCAATAACAGTGACTTCCACAGCGCCCCCTTAGCAGTGATATCCACAGTGCTTCCATAAGAGTGACATCTACAGTGCCCCATCATAGTGATATCCACAGTGCCCCATCATAGTGACATGCACAGAGCCCCCATAACAGTGACATGCACAGTGCTCCCATGACAGTGACATCCACAGTGTTCCCATAACAGTGATATCCACAGTGCTCCCATAACAGAGACATCCACAGTGCTCCCATAACAGTGGCATCCACAGTGCCCCTCAACAATGGCATCCACAGTGCTCCCATAACAGTGATATCCACAGCTCTCCCTTAACAGTAACATCCACAGAGACCCCGTAACAGAGATATCCACAGTATTCCCATAACAGTGACATCCACAGTGTTCCCATAACAGAGATATCCACAGTGCTCCCATAACAGTGGCATCCACAGTGCCCCTCAACAATGGCATACACAGAAACCCCATAACAGAGACATCCACATTGCTCCCATAACAGTGGTATCCACAGTGCCCCTTAACAATGGCATACACAGAAACTCCATAATAGAGACATGCACAGTCCCCTATAACAGAGACATCGACATTGCTCCCACAACAGTGAAATCCACAGTGACCTCATAACAGTGGGATCCACAGTGACCCCATAACAGTGACATCCACAGTGCTCCCATGATAGTGACAACCATAGTGCTTCCTAATAGTGACACTCCCAGTGCCCCTTAATAATGACATACAGAGAAACCCCATGACAGTGAAATCCACAGTTCCACTGTGACATCCACAGTGACCCATAACAGTGACATCTAAAGTGCTCCCACAGCATTGACATCCACAGTGCTCCTATAACAGAGAGATCCAAAGTGCTCCCATAACAGTGACATCTACCATGCTCCCATAACAGTGGCATCCACAGTGCCCCTTAACAATGACAGAAACCCCATAACATAGATATCCACGGTGCCCCAAAACAGAGACATCCACAGTGCTCCCATAACAGTGAAATCCACAGTGACCCCTATAATCGTAGCATCCACAGTGACCCCATAACAGTGGCATCCACAGTGCTCCCATAGTAGTGACATCCACAGTGCTCCATAATAGTGACATCCACAGTGCCCCTTAACAATGGCATACACAGAAACCCCATTACAGTGACATCCACAGTGACCAAAAATATTGACATCCATAGTGCTCCATAACAGTGACATCCACAGTGCTCCCATACAGGGGTGCACCTAGCCTTTCTGCTGCCTGAGGCGAAAACTGAAACAGCGCCCCAACCGCCCAATGCCAGTTTCTTAACCTAACCCCTTCCCTCCAGCCCTACTGTTAAAGACATACTTGAAAAACATTACCTACAGCTCTACAAAACATACAGGGTAATACAGTGCCACATACTGTGCTTCCCAATACTATACTGCAGAAACAGATAATCCTCCTTCCGCTGCCCCCCTCTTGCCCCTACCTGATGCTGCCTGAGGCAATCGCCTCACCTCACCTCATTGGTGGTGCACCCCTGCTCCCATAAGGCCTTATTCACACGTCCGCAATGTTCGTCCGCACCCGTTCCCAAAAAAATCTTCCGGACGGCGGCTCCGCAAAAAAGTAGAGCATGTCCTATTCTTGCCCAGCAATTGTGGACAAGTATAGGCATCTCTATAGGGCCGGTGGCAAGGTGTTTTGCGGATCCGCAAAACACTACAGACGTGTGAATAAGGCCTAACAGTGACATCCACAGTGCTCCATAACAGTGACATCCATTGGGCCCCCATAACAGTGAAAACCACAGTGCTTCCACAATAGTGACATCCACAATGCATCATAATAGTGACATCCACAGTGTTCCATAATAGTGGCATCCACAGTGTGCCATAAGTGACTTCCACAGTGCTTCCATAACGGTGACATCCACAGTGACCCATAACAGTAGTGGTAACAGTCACATCCACAGTGCCCCATATCAGTAACATTTGCAGTGGCCCAAAATCATGACATCCATAGTGCCTCTATAACAGTGCAGAAAATGGCTTGGTTGTTATGGAAACCTGGTGTACAACTGTGTGTATGTCAGTGAGGCTAAGAATGCAGGACCTGTGAGCTTTTGTTGGCCATTCAGATGACTGTATCCGTTTTGTGGTGGTCTGGAAATTGTTTTGCAGAACGGAACGGCCAGCCCTGTGATAGAAATGCCTATTCTTGTCCGCATTTGTGGACGGCACGGAACGGAAGTACGGATGCGGACAGTCTGCATCTTTTGCGGTCCCATCATACAGCAGGCACCCGGCAATGACGGTGAATGGCGATTGTGCCGAACTCCATCATTTAACCCCTCAGATGCTGCGTTCAACACTGATCGCGGCATCTGTGAGGTCAGGCAGAAGGATGCGGCTCCCTCTGCCTTCTGATCGGAGTCCCCACAGTGAAATCGCTGGGCTCCAATCGGTTACTATGGCAGCCTGGATGCTTCTGAAGCCTTCCAGGCCTGCCATGGTAAGCTCCCTGCTACACTGAGCATAATACACAGCTCAGCAGGGACAATGTCAGAATCCTATTCACCCTAATAGTTCTCTATTAGGGTGAATAGCACAAGGGATGAAAATATCCCAGGTTCTAGCCCCCTAAGGGGGTTAATAGTTATTAAATAAAAAGTAAAACACTGTGGAGATACCCATACAGAGCCACCACTAGCAATGCTCACAACATTTTTGTCTACACCACTACCATTACCCTAGATAAGCTTTTGAGCCTGCACCAAGAGCATCAGTGGCATCACCTGCTCCCGAGCTTACCATAGTAGAAGCAGATTTTTCCCTCGCTGTTTTTCCTTTATTGCTTCCACCACCTCCTCATCACCCTGATCCGGTTCCCAGGTCAGGTCCAGCACACAATTACCATTGTAGTTTTCAGCATCCCTGCCACTTTTCTCAGACTGTGATATGTCATAGGCTTCTTGCTCCCCCTCCTTTCCTCGTGATTTCCACTTTTTTTTATCCCTATGACCATGGCTACAAGTACCTCTACCACCGTCATTACCATGGCTGTAAGTTCTACTACTACCACCACCAACACAGCTATGCATTTCAGTTATCAGGTCTCCGTCTGAACCTCCTCATTTTGGTAGCATGAACACTGACTATTTTTTATGGGGCGAATGCTGCAATTTTACATCACAGTCTGTGATGCTACTGCATCGTAGACTGCAATGTATCAGCGGGGAGGGAGGAGGGTCTGGAGGCCAGCAAATGCGGCGGGGCCAGGTGCAGTCACTGTACTCTGGCCCTGCCGCTCACTATCTAAAATACTATAGCCTACAAGTGTGAATTTTACCCAGTGTGAATAACTTTAACTAAACTTGGCTCCCCCATTTAGTAACACTGCTTACTAACCAGCTCCTGTAGCGCCAGGCCGGGCGGGCGGCAGCGTAACTCCCTGATTTCACGTGCCTGCACTGCCTACTTTATTAATGAAGCAGGCGGTGCAGGCATGTGACGTCAGGAAGTTACCCTTCTGCCCACCCGGCCTGCCGCTACAGGAGCTGGTTACTAAGCAGTGTTACTAAATGGGGGAGCCAAGTTTAGTTAAAGTTATTCACACTGGGTAGGCTATAGTATTGTAGATAGTGAGCGGTGGGGCCCCTCTATAGGGAATCTGTGGATGGCACTATTATGGGGTGGGGGATCTGTGGATGGCAATATTATAGGGTGGGGGATCTGTGGATGGCACTGTTATGGGGGATCTGTGGATGGCACTATTATGGGGTGGGGGACCTGTGGATGACACAATATATAGCAGTGTCATCCACAGATCCCCCACCCCATAACTGTGCCATCCACAGAACCCCCCACCCCATAATAGTGCAATCCACAGCTCCCTCCCAAACCAGTGCCATCCACAAATCCTCCTCATAACAGTGCCATCCACACAGATCCCCCTACCCCATAACAGTGCCATCCACAGCTCCCCCCATAACAGTACCATCAACAGATCCCCCTATAACAGTGCCATCCACAGATCCCCCCCATAACAGTGCCATCCACAGATCCCCCATAACAGTGCCATCCACAGATCCCCCATAACAGTGCCATCCACAGATCCCCCATAACAGTGCCGTCCACAGATCCCCCATAACAGTGCCATCCACAGATCCCCCATAACAGTGTCATCCACAAGCCACCATTAGTTCAAACCCCACCAAAAGCACACCTTTTGGTTAAAAATATATTTTTTCTTATTTTTCTCCTCAAAAACCTAGGTGCGTCTTATGGGCCGGTGCGTCTTATAGGGCAAAAAAGAGCACGAGGAATGCACTAAACCCTGGCTCAAAGGCATGATGTCAGACTGAAAGCTAACATCAACAAAACATCAACATCATCTTGCTGTGTCTGAGATGATGAGCATGCCATCCAGTCCACAATGTCGTCCACTTCCTCCTCAAAAATAATCTCTCGCCTACCGGATGTGGCCTATAAATCTGCTGACAGAGCCCTTTAAACAGTCAGAAGTCACACTGTATTGCTGGGTAGAGTCCAGTACAATATAATCGTGAATGATGCAGAACAACATATCAGTACACTAGTCTGAGATAAATGGGATCTTTGTTATAAAACGTTCAACAGTTTTTTAGAAACAAAATGCACAGTTGTCCAATACAATACACTGTGACTGTGACACAGGAAAATACATAAGGTCCTGTACACTAATCTATAATTATTTTAAGAAACTTTAGACACTTTTAGAAAAATAGGACAGATTCAGGAAAATATTTTTTTTTAGAAAAAATGCATAATTGGACAGTGTCCACTACAATATGGGTAGAGTTCAGTGCAAATATATTTTTTATAAAAAAAATATCTGAACCCACCTACCCTGACAAGGTGACCTCAGTCCAGGCAGAAACACACTCTATTTAATACCTATCTCTATGCCAGTGGGCATCTAGATTCAGGAGAGCAGGACCTGCACATATACTCTGTTGCTAATTGTTACCTTTGTGTGGATTTAAGCATCCAATGAGAAGAAGAGCAAACTCAGCTATATGTATCACTCAATTAAAAGCAGCCTGTGAAATAGGTGGGATAATAGGAATATATTCAGACTTGGAGGCAGCCATACCTCCAAGTATGGACTACAAAGAGTGCAAGTTTGAAGCAGAAAAATATCATCACTATCAATACCAGGTACTAATATTGTAGAATATTTCTGTTGCGATTGTGATTTTTTTGTGATTGTGATTTTTTTTGCAGTAAAAGCAGAGTCTCCTGGATGGAAATAACTGTAGGACAGTGATATACACTACACTACTGTCACAGATCAGTTTGAGTGGACCTATTGTGCCAAATGACTGGTGTGGCTTTGGGCTGAACCCTAAGGGTGCTATTCTGGTACTCTCCTGGTATTCATCCTTTAACCCCTCTACAGGGATGTGGACTTTGCTCCAGTGGAGCAACCAGTCCACTACCTCTTGGGATAGCCACAGTATAGTTGGCAGCTGACACACTGAGGTCAGGAACACAAGGGGAGGGGGGAGGGAGGGGGGGTCAGTCAGCACTGTATACATACAAACAGAAATGCAACAGCACTCTACAACCAGTACTCTGCCCTGCCTCTATACTAGAAGTTGTCAGAGGTCGTTAGTGTACATTTTGATCAAAAAGTATTAAGCCACTCGCCACGTCAAGGCCGCCCCAACCCCCCCCCCCCATAAGGCGGTCTCACCTACCTACTACTCCATGAGCTTCTACAGACATTTGTGTAATCCAGGAGTCCCACAATTTTTCAAATTTACTAAGACTTCCCCTTTTCTGAAAGAGAAGTTTCTCGTATGTGACCATGGTATTCACCTTACGTTTAAATTCCCCTATTGTGGGAGGTTCCCTTTGTATCCTGTATCCAGTGCTGAGCTATCAATTTTCTAGCTACATACAGTATTCTACCTATAGCGATTTTAGAGACTTGTACAGTGTTCAGGTCAGACACATACCCCAAAACACATACTTTTGGATCAAGTGGAATGCATACTAAATACGCCCTGTGTCACCTCTTCCCAATAGGCATTTAGCTCCCCGCACGTCCACAGCATGTGAATAAGATCAGCGGGATCTGTATCGCAACGTGGACATTTGGCATCCGAACGGCAACCCACCCGGTGCAGAAAAAACGGTGTTTTATACACCCTATAGATTATATAAAGAGCTGTGATAACTTCCCACTCTCACTCAGAAAGGATAAGGGCACTGCTTCCAGGATGTCGGCCCATTGTTCCTTCGTTAGGTCACCCACATCCACCTCCCACTTACTTACTCTATTTATTGGGTAAGATTCGAGGTATTTGTCCAACAACAACCTGTATGTCAAGGAAATCAGTTTCCGACAGGCACTACCTGAAACAATTTGATGCAACGCTACATCTCTCTGAGAAACCCCCACCCCACCTTTAACCATAGTGGCATATGCGTGTCGCAACTGCAAGTATTGGTAAAAGCGTCTATGTGGAATACCATATAGTTCTTGTATACTGGCAAAGGATCTAAATACTCCGCTGTCTAAAATATGGCCAATCCTAGACACACCTCTCCTCTGCCATTCCTCAAACCCCGAGAGGGCTGCAAAGTCAGACATGACCGGATTACGCCACAGTGGAGTATATTCTGTGATACCTGACACTCCTCTCACCTGTTTAATCCGCTGCCACACCAGGTACATAGTTCGACATATCGCGATCCTGGGCCCTACCGGCTTCTTTTCCAGTAGCGACATCAGCTCTTTATCTTTCAAATAATATCTAAATATTTGTCCCGTCATATCCTGAGGCCCCAGATCAAGCCACCCTTTAAAATGTTGGCTTTGAGCGGCCAGGTAATACACCCAGGAGTTAGGAGTTAATGTTGGCAGGCGGTGCCAGGGACGAGCCTCCTTAGCATGGCGGGTGACGCTAGAGAAGCTCGTCCCCATCACCACCTGCCATTGGCATCCAACCCCCCCGACACCGGATGTTTTCATCCGAGCACAGGGAGAAGCAGCTGCGGCGGTGCGGGGACCAGGAGCGGCACAGGGAGCTGGGAGCCAGGTAAATAGAATGAGTGTGAGGGGCCCGGGCATATGGAGGGCCATTTTCAGCCTTGGATAACCCCTTTAAGCTCATGCATCCTCTGCCTGGAGAGGGTGCCTTAAATTTCCAGGGACCCTCAGCCATTGGCTGGGGAAGCATTTGCATCTACATGCACTTGCCCCTTTAAGAGGCTACAAGTGAGTGTGCGTGTACCTTAAGGGAACAATGACTGGAGCAGCTTGCAGAGGACACAGGGCAACATGGTGAGTAGCATGGCAGTGGCGCTAACAACTACACTGACCATGTCCTGTCCCTAGCCAAATCTATCTATCTATCTATCTATTAATTAAAGGGGTTGTGCATTGTAAAGATAATGATGACCTATCCTCAGGAAATCTAAATAAAATCTAACTAACTAGCCATAATCTTGCCTAATACTGTCCCTGTCTGACACTAAGCTAACTGTATTATGTGTCTCAACATAAGCTTTCTTTGCTCTCTCTCTCTTTCAGATGTCCTGAATAACAGTTGCACCGGCATCTGAACAGCAAATGTCTTCCTTTATTACAGCCAAAAGATGCATACAGTAAAAAGCAATGTTTTGACGTTAAGCTTGATAACGACCCATCTTTCATTGTGGTCGAAACGTTGCTTTGTACTGTATATATCCTATGGCTCTAATAATGAAAAGACTTTTGATGATCGGATGCTGGTGCAACTGTTTCTCTGTGTGTATGGAAAGAGGGGATCACTTCTATTCACACGAGCATCTGTAGATTATTGAGAACTAAAAAACTGCCGAGTGCTGTCTATAAGATTGGGGAAACTGTCAGTTGCCCTGTCACATAAATGTACAAGCTCAGAATACACAGATTCCCTTGTTGGGATCTTATATAGTGCCTATGACACATGTCAATATCATCCCTACTGATGGTTTGAATACAAGGCAATATGGGCAAGCCAGGGCACCGCCTGGGATCATGTGATCCTCCTTCTTCATCTTCCCTGTCCTGCCATTTTGAGCAGTTCGTCTAAATCATAATGGGTTTCAAGGCCATACAACATGTTTAATAGGGAAAGGATGGCGCATACAGGAACTATTCTCTATTTAATGGAAACTCCACAGAAAAAAATATGTTAAACTGCAGAGACGGAAAACGTCAGAAAAATGGTGGCCTGGTTTGAAAGGCAAAGATGAGGAAACAGAACATCTACATCAAAGGAGACGTCACTGGATGTAAGAGGTATGGGCGCGATATATGGGTTGGGCTGTGTGTGGCTTGAGGGTGGGCGGGGACACAGGGGCCCCATAAGTTCCAATTGCCCGGGGAAGTGCCCCTCCCGAGACCAGGCTCTGGATCCGCCACTGTCTCAAATTCAATTTTGTCTCTAGCATACGAGGTCGCCTGGGGGAGCGTCTAGAAGAAGTGACAAAGTTGTTGGGACTGCCAGTCAGTCAAGACCGGCGTGTCAGTGGTCGAGTGTGGAATCATACAGGAGTTTGTCATAATAAAATGGTGTGCCCGGAAAGTTTTGTTAGATAAAAGAGTCCTAAAGTTGCCCTGGTCAAACCCTGGTGCAAATTGAGGGTTTCCTAAGATCGGGTACATCGGTGAGGGGGAGGGTGAAATGTCCGTATTATCCGCAGTGGAGGAGAAGGAACGAAGGGTCAGGCCAATGGTTGGATGGAGTCGTGCTTGCAGAGGGACATGAACACCCAACCATAGTGTCACTGGCAATGGAGTGGGGATAAAGGATTGTTCCGTTTGAACCCACTATTTATGCGAGTGATGCCGACACCAGTCAACGATGCACATTAGATGCGAAGCTTTATGATAGACCACAAAGTTAGGTAGTCCTAGACCTCCACTGTGTTTAGGGCGGAACAGAAGGGAACGGCCAATTCTAGGGGTTTTCCCAGCCCATATAAACTGTGTAAGCATTTTTAACAGTGTGTGAAAGAAAAGCCTGGGCATGTGTATAGGTACCGCTTGAAATAAATAGAGTATCTTGGGAAGGATGTTCATTTTAAAGATCAAGATTCTCCCGAACCAGGAGAACGTACCTGTGTGCCATTTGTCTAGATCAGTGCGTATTTGACGGAGCAGGGGGGTGGGTAGTTTTCTGGGTAAAAATCGGCTAGTGTGGGAGTTAGGCGGATGCCCAGATATTTCAAAGATGTCTGTGCCCATCTAAAGGGAAATCCGACCGATAGGTCGCCAACTGTGGTATCAGGGAGTGTGAAATTGAGAGCTTCAGACTTCTGGAGGTTGATTTTGTAGTTCAACAAGTGAGCATAAGTTTTCAATACTTGCAATAGGTTCGGAATAGAAATTCTGGGGTTCGAGAGAAAGAAGAGCAGGTCGTTCGCGTAAGCGGCAACTTTGTGGTGTGATCCCCTGATGTGTACACCCGAGATATCAGGATTTGCTCTGATATGTTCTAGTAATGGTTCCAGGTACAGAATGAATATCAGAGGGGAAAGGGGACACCGCTGCCTAGTCCCATTGGTAAAGGGAAAACTGGTAGAGAACTGACCGTTCACCTTAACCGAGGCAGAAGGATTCGAGTACAGGTTGTGAATTCATGCCATCATGGTCTCCCCTAGACCTATATATTTCAAGGTTTCAAACATAAAATGCCAGTTAAATGTCAGTAAACCCTGTCAAATGCTTTGTTAGCATCTGTTGAAAGTAAGTGCATGGGAAGTTTAGTCGACACTGTGTGGTATATCAAGTTGATGGCTCTGGTGTTATCTCTAGCCTCTCTCATGGGCATAAAATCCATCTGATCTAAGTGTATAAGGTGCTGTAAATAGGGGATCATGCGGGTAGCCAGAATTTTGGAGAAAATTCGGTAGGTTCCGTAGAGTATCAAAGCTGTTAAAGGCAGTTAGGAGATGTGGGGCTAGCAGGTTATCGAACGTCTTATAGTACGACAAAGGCAGGCCATCAGGGCCGGTGGCCGTTCCTGCGCGGGAGTCCTTGATGACTAGAGCTAACTCAGTGTCAGTTAATGGTGAGTCCAGTGCAGTGATCGCCTCGGGAGGGAGGCGAGGCAGGCCAGAAGTGGAAAGATAAGTTTGTATGGCGGCCGTGTGGCCCTCTGAATCAGTGTGGGAAGAGTCAATGTTGTAAAGTGAGTGGTAATATTGCTTGAAAGTTTCAGCTAATTTTGAGGGCAAAGTAACCCGGTCGCCTGAGTTATCAGTCAAAAAGGAAACATAGGAGCTTAATCTTCATTTGCGTAGTGCCCGTGCCAGCGTCCTACCCGGTTTATTCCCATGTTTATAGTAATGTCTGCAGCATTTGACTATGGATGCTCTCACTTTGGACAGTCATAGCGAGCGGATCTGTTCTCTTAAGAGGCGTATGTCAGTTTCTACTTGTTCAACCGGAGTGGTCTTGTGCTGCCGTTCAAGATCATGTAGCTTGGAGATCAGGGCAGTCAGGGTCGCCGCCCTCTCTTTTTTGAGGCGGGCTCTTAGTTTAATGAAGATCCCTCTAATGAAGCACTTATGAGCTTCCCAAGTAGTAATATGGCTACTTTCAGGGGTCACATTTATGGAGAAATAGTCAGTTATTTCTTTCCGGATCTTAACCTGCACCTGAGTGTCCTGTAGAAGGGCCGTGTTCAGATGCCAGTGCCAAGCTCTTGGTTGGTGAGTGGGGAGTGAAAGTGTAATAGAGATAAGAGCGTGGTCTGAAAACATTATTGGGTCTATATGGGCTCCCGTCAAAACCTCCAAGTTGGCATGTGAAATAAAAAAGTAATCCAGTCTAGAGTACGTGTCATGAGGAATGGAGTAGAACGTGTAGTCTCTAGAGGTTTGATGCAGTGTCCTCCACGTGTCCAAAAGCTGATGTGTGTGCAACAAGTCTTTAACTTTTGTCTGCGAAGAGCGGGAAAGGCAGGAGTATCCCCTAGAGGAGTCTACTGTCACGTCTAGAAGAAGGTTAAAGTCGCCCCCTAATATTAGGACCCCTTCTGTAAATCCTTCCAGATCTGTGAGAGTCTCATCTAAAAAGGGGACCTGTCCTGAGTTGGGTGCATAAAGTGTGGCTAGTGTGATCTATCTACCCGCTAAAGTACCTTTCACTAAGAGAAAACGTCCTGCTCCACCAGCACGAACCTCAGCCAAGTCCCAGGGGATGGCACCGGAGATCAAGATGGAGACATCCTTCAGGAGAGGTACTGTGATACACATGTGGAAACCGGCGGTCATTGAGAGATTGAATAGCATCTGAGCGAAAGTGTGTTTCCTAAATGAGCGCAACGTGCGCACGCTTCTTCCATAGGAGTCTGAGGAGGGAGGATCGTTTTTCAGGGATGTTCAGTTCCTGTGCGTTAAGAGAAATCAACAGAATGTCAGACATGTTCACAATAAGCAAATTGTAGTCTTAAGACCTGAGAGTGAGAAGGCAAAGAGGTTGGAATAGGAAGGAAGGAGGTAGGAAGGAAAGAGGGGGGAAGGGAAGGTTATAGGAGACTGGGAATTAGGTAAAGTACAATCAAATAACAAAGACAATACTAGTTGGTAGCAATATCGCTAATAAACTGTGTATTGTTCACTCTGGAAAACAGCCAGAAGTGGCAGAATACACAGTGCCCTAGTGGGGGAAGTGAAACAACTGACAGCGGTAGTGCAGTAGAAAAACAAAAAAAGAGCAACCGTGAGTCATCCGTCTTCCGGGTAGGTAAACAGTATTGAGAGGAAGCAAAACGGTCCGTCAGAGAGGTATACAACTGTCAGCCTCGCCTCTGGCAGGAGAGCCAGGACAGTCAGAACCTGGCAACGAGGCATCCAGATGGAAGAGGTCACTAAGGGGACCAACGGTGACTAAGAGATGGGTCCAACTGAGGTCTGTGGGCCTCCATCTTAATACAGACCAGTTGGCTGTCAGGACAGGACCATCAACGAGGTGGAGTGTGAGAGGATCTCGCGGGTGAGAGACGGCGGCGGCGGTCCCAGGTATTATGAAGGCGATCACTCGTCGTGCGCGGTGGCAGGGGGCATTGAGGTCTTCCAGAAGGGTCCCCAAAAAAGGTCCGAGGTTGGAACATGAAATGGGCGGGATGCCCAGGAATGCAAAGGCCTCTGGTAAGTGCTCTGGAGATCTAACAGAGAAGGATTGGCCTCCCAATTTCCTTACAATAATGTGGAACGGGTGGCCTCAGCGATATGTAGCACCTGCCTCCTTAACAGCCTCCAAAAGTGGCAGGACCAGCCGTCTCATGTACAGGGTCAGTCGGGAATCCGGAAGGACCAGTACCGGAGTGTCCTCAAAGAGTATTTCTTTTTTTTCCCAAGCTTTACGCAGGATGTCCTCCTTTACTCTATAAAAATGGACCCGGCAAATGACATCTCGTGGTCTATTTGAGTCCCGGGTTCCCGGACCCGCGGTCCTATGAACCCTATCCAGTTCAATCTCACTGTGTAGAGGTCGGCCCAGGATGGTATTAAAAATGGACACTATTTTGGCGTATAGGCGGTCACCAGTGGTTCCGAACCTTGAGATTGTTACGGCGACCCGTTTTCCACGTCGTCTAGGTGGAGTGAAAAGTCCTTCATTTGAGAAGTATGTGAGGACAATACATCCGAGAATGAGGCCAGTTTAGACGAGGATGCCGCAAATTGCTGTTCAAGGGTCGATACCCGCTCATCAATGGCTTGTACTGTGGCCTGTAAGGCCTGAGCTTGATTAGTTTCTATGCGGGCCACTTGGGCCTCTAGATCAGCTCTGGTGGGTAAAGCTCTCACCATCCCCCACAGTTCTGATAATGTGTGGTCCAGTGTGGCTGGTGGGGGTGAATCGCACAGTCTGCCCCCTGATGATTGCGGTGTGGGGGAAAATATGGCCGGCATACCTTGGCTGAGTGAAGGGGTCTCGACCACTGTCTGAGAAGAGAGGGGTGCCTGCACGGCTGAAGGGCAAGGTCCTGCCGTTGTAGATGGCTGCGCTGCTGGCGTGGATCCCTGTGTTGGAGTCTTGGCCCACTGGATCACTGTGCGCCAGCGCTGGGGAGAAGGGCAGTGCAGTAGGCCGTAGCTCCGGTGGTGCGTCCGCCATCTCAGGTGACTCTGCGGCGGGTGGGTGAGCGGGGCCAGAGCGGAGGAACCGGCTGATTGTCTGACCTGAGGGGACAGCAAGCTGGCTCCTGGACCACTTGCCTCTGGAATAGTGCTGCTGTAATGCTTCCTTTGGTCAATCTGCTGCGGGCAGTCACGGAGCTCTCAGTGAGCGCGTCCTCACGCCGCCATGTCGAAGCGACGCCCCCTCTCCCAGTTTTTTTTTTAACATCACTATGTGGTAAAATTGACCTGATAATTCCATTCTTCAGGTCAGTAAGATTACAACAATACCACACTTGTATTGTTTTTCTTTCGCTTTAATACTGAAAAAAATTTAAAACTTTGAAAAATTATTTTTGGTTTTTCATCACTATATTCTGACCCCTATAACTTTTTAGTAGTTATGTGCATAGGCGTACGCAGCCTATTGCATTAGGATGTGCACCCTAAAGCACAAACACACACGCCACGCGTGTGTGTATGTGTATATATATATATTATATACACACACACACATATACTGTATATATACACAAATACATTCTCAGTGGCGACTCTAGGAACAATATATGGGGGTGCACGTAATATACCACAGTCAAAAATGGGGGGGCACTAATAATTTTCAACACTTAATCATACTACTGAAAAAAACAAAATAAGTATATATAAATAAGATTACAAAATACGAGAGAATTGCGGTATGCAGGAATACCTTTTTATTGTACTAACTGTGAGACAGTGACAGGTCTCACTCTGGTTACTGGTAAGGAAGGGGTGGATAGTGCTGTCCAAACCCATATTCCACCACAGGTGGGAGAGCTAGAGGTATCAGGATGGGATAAAGCACCTCCCTTTGTCTCATTCAGGGGAGATGCTTTGAAGGAGAGCCAAGGAGGCTCTGGGAGAGAGTCTAAAGCAGAGGCCTGGGATGGCTCTGTGAGGTGGTCTCAGCTGGACAGGGCTGAGGGACCACGAGGCTTGGTATAGCCTGGTCTTGGGGGGGGACGAGGCAACACCTGGTAGTGGGTTGCATGGGTCCTAGTCAGGCGGACTAGTGAGCCCAAATCCCCCAAGGGACTTTGTTGCTGCACAGCCTAGGGGCTGGAGGACTACAAGGCGCATGAGTTCCAGGTGTGAACTGTGACTAATAGCGAGGTAGGGACACTGTGTATGTTTAGTTAGGGCCCAGCCGGGCAAGGTGTTTATTTTCTGTACAGTTTATGTTGTGCTGGAACCAAATAAATGCACTGTTTGGACATTGATACCGTGTGTCCTGAAGATACTTGTGAAAGTGACCACCAAGTGTTAACCACTTGCCGCCACGCTAACGCCGATGGGCGTCAGCGCGGCGGCTCTCTCAGGTCTCACTGCCGCCTATCGGCGTCATCTCGTGAGACCCGAGATTTCACATGAACGCGCGCGCGTCGTGCGTGCGCGTTCATGTGATCGGAGCCGGGACAACTGAAACTACAGCCTGCCAGCGCTGATCATGCGCTGGCAGGCTGTAGATCTTGAAAAAACCGCATTTAAATCGCATATCAGACGCTGTTTTTAAACAGCGTCTGATATGCCTGCTATCTGCTCGTCTGGTGGTCCCTTTGTTTGGGACCACCAGAGAAGCTATAGGAAAAGTGCACCAATCACTACACACACCCCCTCCACCCCCATCACTGATTAACCCCTGATCACCCATGTCACCCCCTGATCACCCCCTGTCACCCCCTGTCACTAATCACCCCCTACAGGCTCATTCAGGCGTCCGTATGTGTTTTGCGGATCCATGGATCTGCGGATCCATGGATCTGCGGATCCGCAAAATACGGACACCGGCAATGCGCTTTCCGCATTTTGCAGATCCGCACAGAACTATATAGAAAATGCTTTTTCTTGTCCATAGTGCGGACAAGAATAGGACATGTTCTATATTTTTGCGAGACGGAAGTGCAGACCCGGAGCGCGGATCCGTAATTCCGGATCCGAGCGGGACAAAGTCTGTCCCCATAGAAATGAATAGGTCCGCAATTCCGTTCCGCAAACAGAATTTCGGATGTGTGAATGGGGCATAAGGGTCCCGTTATCACCGCCAGTTAGTTAGCTACTTGTTAGTTAGCTAGCGCCCACCGCACCGCAATCACTGATTTTGGCAGAGATTTTTTCATCCACATTGACCGATGCGAATGAAAAAATCTGTGCCGTTCATTATTTTTTTTTTTTCAGCGCAGCGGCTGAGACGGAAAAAAAATCTCATTACCCGTATGCTCAATATAAGGAGAATCGCAGAAACTCCTAATGCTGGCCATACGTGTAATGATTGCGGAGACCCCTAAAATGCCAGGACAGTATAAATACCCCACATGTGACCCCATTTTAGAAAGAAGACACCCCAAGGTATTCCGTGAGGGTATGGTGAGTTCATGTAAAATTTTATTTTTGTCACAAGTTAGTGGAATATGAGACTTTGTAAAAAAAAAATATATATATATATATATATATATATATATCAATTTCCGCTAACTTGTGTCAAAAAATTTTTTTCTGTGAACTCGCCATACCCCTCACAGAATACCTTGGGTGTCTTCTTTCACAATGGGGTCACATGTGGGTATTATCTGCCCTGGCATTTTAGGAGTGCTAAAGTGTGAGAATCCAAATGCGTAAAAATGCCCTGTGAAATCCTAAAGGTACTCATTGGTTTTAGGGCCCCTTTGCGCATCTTGGCTGCAAAAAAGTGTCACACATGTGGTATCGCCGTACTCAGGAGAAGTAGGGCAATGTGTTTTGGGGTGTATTTTTACATATACCCATACTGGGTGTGAGAAACATCTCTGTAAATGACAACTTTTTAAAAATTTTATTCAAAGTTGGCAATTTACAGAGATATTTCTCTCACCCAGCATGAGTATATGTAAATACACCCCAAGCTACATGCCCTACCTCTCCTGAGTGCGGCGATACCATGATGACTTTGCAGCCAAGATGACAAAGGCAAATCAATGAGTACCTTTAGGAAGAGCATTTTACGCATTTTCTTCTCACGCTTTAGGGCCCCTAAAATGCCAGGGCAGTATAAATACCCCACATGTGACCCCATTTTGGAAAGAAGACACCCCAAGGTATTCGCTGAGGGGCATAGTGAGTCCATGAAAAATTAAACTTTTTGTCAAAAGTTAGCGGAAAGGGAGACTTTGTGAGAAAAAACAATAAAAAATCAATTTCCACTAACTTGTGCCAAAAATTTTTTTCTATGAACTCGCCATGCCCCTCATGGAATACCTTGGGGTGTCTTCTTTCAAAATGGGGTCACATGTGAGTGTTCTCTGCCCTGGCATTTAGAGGCCCTAAAGCATGAGAAGAAAAATGCGTAAAAATGCCCTCCTAAAAGGTACTCATTGGAATTTGGGCCCCTTGCGCATCTTGGCTGCAAAAAGTGTCACTCATGTGGTATCGCCGTACTCAGGAGAAGTAGCGCAATGTGTTTTGGGGTGTATTTTTACATATACCCATGCTGGGTGAGAGAAATATCTCTGTAAACTGACAACTTTGTATAAAAAAATTTAAAAAGTTGTCGTTTACAGCGATATTTCTCACACACAGTATGGGTATATGTAAAATACACCCCAAACTGACCTTACTTCTCCTGAGTGCGGCGATACTACATGGTGACACTTTGCAGCAAATGCAAAGAGACCTAAAATCAATGAGTACCTTTAAGTTTCTGAGGGCATTTTTACGCATTTGATTCTCACGCTTTAGGTTCCCTAAAATGCCAGGGCAGTATAAATACCCCACATGTGACCCCATTTTGGAAAGAAGACACCCCAAGGTATTCCGTGAGGGCATGGCGAGTTCACAGAATTTTTTTTGGCACAAGTTAGCGGAAATTGATATATTTTTATTTTTTTATTTTGTTTTTACAAAGTCTCATATTCCACTAACTTGTGACAAAAATAAAATTTTACATGAACTCACCATACCCCTCACGGAATACCTTAGGGTGTCTTCGTTCTAAAATGGGGTCACATGTGGTATTTATACTGTCCTGGCATTTAAGAGGCCCTAAAGCGTGAGAAGAAGTCTGGAATCCAAATGCGTAAAAATGCCCTGTGAAATCCTAAAGGTACTCATTGGAATTAGGGCCCTTTGCGCACCCAGGCTGCAAAAAGTGTCACACATGTGGTATCGCCGTACTCAGGAGAAGTGGGGCAATGTGTTTTGGGGTGTATTTTTATATATACCCCTGCTGGGTGTGAGAAATATCTCTGTAAACAACAATTTTTAAATTTTTTTATACAAAGTTGTCAGTTTACAGAGATATTTCTCTCACCAACTATAGGTATATGTAAAATACACCCCAAAACACATTGCCCCACTTCTCCTGATCTGCGACCACATGGTGACACTTTTGCAGCCTGAGTGCAAAGAGCCTAAACCAATGAGTACCTTTAGCTTTACATGGCGGCTCACAATTAGCCCGCCCAAAATGCCAGAACAGTACAAACACCCCACAAATGACCCCATTTCGGAAAGTAGACACCCCAAGGTATTCACTGAGGGGCATAATGAGCCCGTATGAGATTTTTTTTTTTTGCCAGAAGTTAGCAGAAATGGAAACTTTATTATTATTTTTTTCCTCAGAAAGTGTCATTTTCCGCTAACTTGTGAAAAAAATGAAATGATACATGAACTCACCAAGCCCCTCCGCGAATACTTTGGGGTGTCTTCTTTCTAAAATGGTGTCATTTGGGGGTATTTATACTTTCCTGGCATTCTAGCACCTGAAGAAACACGACAGGTGCTCAGAAAGTCAGAGCTGCTTCAAAATGCCGAAATTCACTTTTTGCACCATAGTTTGTAAGCGCTATAACTTTTACCCAAACCAATAAATATACACTTATTGGACTTTTTTTTTATCAAAGACATGTAGAACAATACATTTAGAGAAAAATTTATATAGAAATGTAGTTTTTTTTTAAAAATTTTACAACAGAAAGTGAAAAATGTCATTTTTTTGCAAAAATGTCGTTAAATTTTTATTAATAGCAAAAAAAGTAAAAATGTCAGCAACAATGAAATACCACCAAATGAAAGCTCTATTAGTGAGAAGAAAAGGAGGTAAAATTCATTTGGGTGGTAAGTTGCATGACGGAGCAATAAACGGTGAAAGTAGTGTAGTGCGGATTTGTAAAAAAGGGCCTGGTCACTAGGGGGGTATAAACCTGTGGTCTTCAAGTGGTTAAAAGACAAGCTTTCAAGAGTTTTCCTTTCTTCCTCGATATTGCTTCAGACCTGAGAAAGAGAGAAACACTCTCGAAAACTTTTCTTTAGAGTTTAAAGCAGTTTCAGCAAAATAATAAAACAATTTACGTACAAAAGAAGCTATTCAGTTGTCTGCTGTGCTGTCCCCTGCTTGCTTCCGCGGATCTTCGCCTCCTTTCAGTCTCTCCTCAGTGAGCAGGCGCAGTGCTATAGGGGAATCTGTGGATGACACACTGTTATGGGGGATCTGTGGATGACACACTGTTATGGGGGATCTGCGGATGACACACTGTTATGGGGGAATCTGTGGATGACGCACTGTTATGGGGGATCTGTGGATGACACACTGTTATGGGGGATCTGTGGATGACGCACTGTTATGGGGGATCTGTGGATGACACACTGTTATGGGGGATCTGTGGATGACACACTGTTATGGGGGGATCTGTGGATGACGCACTGTTATGGGGGATCTGTAGATGACACACTGTTATTGGGGATCTGTGGATGACACTGTTATGGGGGATCTGTGGATGACACACTGTTATGGGGGATCTGTGGATGACACACTGTTATGGGGGATCTGTGGATGACACTGTTATGGGGGATCTGTGGATGACACACTGTTATGGGGGGATCTGTGGATGACGCACTGTTATTGGGGATCTGTGGATGACACTGTTATGGGGGATCTGTGGATGACACACTGTTATGGGGGGATCTGTGGATGACGCACTGTTATGGGGGATCTGTAGATGACACACTGTTATTGGGGATCTGTGGATGACACACTGTTGTGGGGGATCTGTGGATGACACACTGTTATGGGGGATCTGTAGATGACACACTGTTATTGGGGATCTGTGGATAACACACTGTTGTGGGGGATCTGTGGATGACACACTGTTATGTGGGATCTGTGAATGACACACTGTTATGGGGGATCTGTGGATGACACACTGTTATGGGGGATCTGTCTGTGGATGACATATGACCGAGGAGGGATATCCGGGGACATTAAACAGGGGGTAATTAATATAACTAAGGGGTATCGGGATACATTATACAGGGGTAATATAACTAGTGAAGTGGAATATCAAGGACATTATACATGGGTAATATAAGTTATATTACCCCTGTATAATGTACCCTGATACCCCTTAGTTATATTACCCCTGTATAATAATGTACCCGCAAACCCACCTGATACCCCTTAGTTATATTACCCCGCCCTGTATAATTTACCACAATACCCCTCAGTTATATTATATAACTAAACTGAGAGGTATCAGGGTACATTATACAGGGGTAATATAACTGAGGAGGGCTATCAGGGACATAATACACGGGGTTGGAGTAACATATTAGTTATTACCCCTGTATAATGTCTGATAATAGCATAGCACTCCACAGTTATATTACATGATGGTATACTCCTCCATAGTTATTAGCCCCCTGCCCCCCTGTATAATTCCCTGATACCCCTCAGAAGGCTCAGATAATCATATATTATATAACTGACTAAACTGAGGGGTATCAATCAGGGTAATACTGTTACAGGGATGGGACAACAGAGCCAGAGGGGTAGCACTGTGGGACAGTCAGAGAAGGGGGTAGACATACAGTCAATGTCATACTTCTTTTTTATATGCGTTTTTAATGTTTGCTACTGGAGTCTGGACTAGCACCACACCACCAGAATTCTTCAGACGGATACCGGATCAATCCTTCCAGATTCCACATACACAGCCAGGCCCTCACCAGACGCGCGGGGCACGCAGCGTGACATGACGTGACGTCAGCCTGCGGCGCACAGCACGCACTGCACGGCACACTCTCTCTCTGCCTCCGCTGGGTCCGGGAGTCAGGCTCCGTCCCCCTATGTGAATAATACTAGACGGCAGCCGCCTGCAGCCCAGGGTAATGTATTGTAAATTAATAACAGTGCGGCGGCCAGCATAACAAACACAGAGCCACAGGGGAATCAGCGGGGGGAAGACACTGCAGTGAGCAAGGGGGTGACAAACCTATTAGGGTGTGCCCAGTCATACCCGGCACACCCCGTGCGTACGCCTATGGTTATGTGTATGGGGGGGCGGGGGGGTTCATTTTTTGCAGGGAGATCTGTAGTTTTCAGTAATACCATTCTGAAGTATGAGTGACTTTTTGATCACTTTTTATAAAAAAAACAATTGGGGAGTTCAAGTTACAAAAAATGGCGAATAGGCGTTTTTTTTTCCACTTTGCTATCCACCTAATTGGATTAATATTGTTATATTTTAATAGTACGGGTGTTTTCGCACGCGGCAATGCCCATGTTGTGTATTTTTTTTGTTGGTTAAGTAGTTTGATTTCGATTTTCCAGAAAGGGGGGTAATTTGAACTTTTATATATATTTTTTAATGTTTTAAAAGTTATTTTTACTTTCTTTTCTACTTTTTTTTTAAGTCACCCTGGGTGACTACAGCTGGCAATCATTATATTGCACATTGTGTTCATTGATGGCTCTATAGCCATCATTGAACACTTTAGGGGGTAATTTTTTAAAAAGAAATACGTCTATATTAGGCATATTTTTGGCCTAGATTGTGGTGACTTTTCCCTGCTCATGCCAGGTCTAAAAAAGTGGGCGTGGCGTGGGTAGGGAAGGGGACAAGCCGACAGGCCCGTCTCAATTACCATTTTTTATGCCTGTTTTAGGCGTAGAAAATGGTCTAAATGTAAGACAGCTCAGAAGCTGTCTTATATTTAGTATCGGTGGTGGTCCTCCGAAATTATGTAGAGTCCGGCACCTCTATATAACTGCGGCTGATCCACCGCCAGTGCAGGGCCTTATTAACCACTACAGGACCGCCTAACGCACAGATGCGTCCGGCGGGCGGTCCTGTAGTTCTGAGTTGACGCGTCGGCGCATCATCTCGCGAGACGCGAGACTTTCTGTGAACGCGCGCGCGCTCACAGTGCCGCGCGTCTCACAACTTGTACTACAGCCTGCCAGCGATGATCAATCGCTGGCAGGCTGTAGATGCGAAATAAATCGCATCAAACAAGTATATCAGACGCTGTTTTGTTAATAGCGTCTGATATACCTGCTACCTGGTCCTCTGTGGATCCCATTTGCTGGGATTGACCACCAGAGGACCAGGTAGCTATGTAAAGTTGCACCAAACACTACACTAACCCCCCCCCCCTCACTTATTAACCCCTTGTTAACCCCTTGATAACCCCATCTAGATTCCCTGATCACCCCCCTGTCATTGATCACACCCCTTGTAAGGCTCCATTCAGACGTCCATATGTGTTTTGCGGATCCGTGAATCCACGGATCCGCAGATCCTCAAAACACGGACACCGGCAATGTGCTTTCCGCATTTTGCAGATCCGCACATTGCCAGAACTATATAGAAAATGCCTTTTCTTGTCCGCAATTGCGGACAAGAATAGGACATGTTCTATATTTTTGCGGAACTGAAGTGCAGACCCGGAAGCGCGGATCCGTAATTCCGGATCCGAGCGGGACAAAGTCTGTCCCCATAAAAATGAATGGGTCCGCAATTCCGTTCCGCAAACAGAATTGCGGACGTGTGAATGGGGCATAAGGGTCCCTTATCACCGCCAGTTAGTTAGCTACTTGTTAGGTAGTTAGTGCCCAGCCCACCGCACTGCAGTCACTGATTTTGGCAGAGATTTTTTCATCCACATAGATCGATGCGAATGAAAAAATCTGTGCCGTTCATTTTATAATTTTTTTCAGCCCAGAGGCTGAACGGAAAAAAAAATCTCATTACCCGTATGCTCAATATACGGAGAATCGCAGAAACTCCTAATGATGGCCATACGTGTAATGATTGCGGAGACCCTCAAATGCCAGGGCAGTACAAACACCTCACATGTGACCCCATTTTAGAAAGAAGACACCCCAAGGTATTCCGTGAGGGGTATGGTGAGTTCATGTAAAATTTTATTTTTTGTCACAAGTTAGTGGAATTTGAGACTTTTGTAAAAAAAATAAAAAATTTATCAATTTGTTTGGGGTGTATTTTTACATATACCCATGCTGGGTGAGAGAAATATCTCTGTAAATTGACAACTTTGTATAAAATTTTTTAAAAAGTTGTCATTTACAGCGATATTTCTTACACATAGTATGGGTATATGTAAAAATACACCCCAAACCACATTGCCCTACTTCTCCTGAGTACGGCGATACCACATGAGTGACACTTTTTTGCAGCCAAGATGCGCAAAGGGGCCCTAAAACCAATGAGTACCTTTAGGATTTCACAGGGCATTTTTATGCATTTGGATTCTCACGCTTTAGGGCCCCTAAAAGGCCAGGGCAGTATAAATACCCCACATGTGACCCCATTTTGGAAAGAAGACACCCCAAGGTATTCCGTGAGGGGTATGTCGGGTTCACAGAATTTTTTTTTGGCACAAGTTAGCGGAAATTGATATATATATATTTTTTTTTACAAAGTCTCATATTCCACTGACTTGTGACAAAAAATAAAATTTTACATGAACTCACCATACCCCTCACGGAATACCTTGGGGTGTCCTCTTTCTAAAATGGGGTCACATGTGAGGTATTTATACTGTCCTGGCATTTTAGAGGCCCTAAAGCGTGAGAAGAAGTCTGGAATCCAAATGCGTAAAAATGCCCTGTGAAATCCTAAAGGTACTCATTGGATTAGGACACTTGCATCCAGGCTGCAAAAAGTGTCACATATGTATCGCAGTCTCAGGAAAGTAGAGCAATGTGTTTTGAGGTGTATTTTTATATATACCCATACTTTGTGTGAGAAATATCTCTGTAAGCGACAACTTTTTAAATTTTTTTATACAAAGTTGACAATTTACAGAGATATTTCTCTCACCCAACATGGGTATATGTAAAAATACACCCCAAAACACATTGCCCTACTTCTCCTGAGTACGGCGATACCACATGAGTAACACTTTTTTGCAGCCTGGGTGCGCAAAGGGGCCCAAATTCCAACGAGTACCTTTAGGTTTTACATGGCTGCTCACAATTTAGCCCCGCCCAAAATGCCAGAACAGTAAACACACCCCAAAAATGACCCCATTTCAGAAAGAGGACACCCCAAGGTATTCACTGAGGGGCATAGTGAGTCCGTCTGAGATTTTTTTTTTTTTGCCAAAAGTTAGCAGAAATGGAAACTTTATTTATTTATTTTTCTTCCTCAGAAAGTGTCATTTTCCGCTAACTTGTGAAAAAAATGAAATTATACATGAACTCACCATGCCCCTCCGCGAATACTTTGGGGTGTCTTCTTTCTAAAATGGTGTCATTTGGGGGTATTTATACTATCCTGACATTCTAGCACCTGAAGAAACATGACAGGTGCTCAGAAAGTCAGAGCTGCTTCAAAATGCGGAAATTCACTTTTTTGCACCATAGTTTGTAAACGCTATAACTTTTACCCAAACCAATAAATATACACTTATTGGATTTTTTTTTTTATCAAAGACATGTAGAACAATAAATTTTGTGAAAAAATTATATAGAAATGTAGTTTTTTTATAAATGTAGTTTTTTTAAAAAAAAATTTACAACAGAAAGTGAAAAATGTCATTTTTTGGCAAAAATTTCGGTCATTTTTGATTAATAGCAAAAAAAGTAAAAATGTCAGCAGCAATGAAATACCACCAAATGAAAGCTGTATTAGTGAGAAGAAAAGGAGGTAAAATTCATTTGGGTGGTAAGTTGTATGACGGAGCAATAAACGGTGAAAGTAGTGTAGTGCAGAATTGTAAAAAGTGGTCTGGTCATTAAGGGTGTTTAAGCTGGGGGGCTGAGGTGGTTAAGACCGGCATCTAAAATGATGGTCTTAATTAAAGTTCCCCTTCATTTTTAAAATATGATACAGTGCTGCCACCTAGTAGCCTGTATTAGTATATTCCACTAATAGCTGCCGAAGCCTGTTTAGGGCTTTGGGCTTGTAGTGCAGTGTAACAAGTTCTCAGATCTCAGCCATCTCAGATGCCGTGGTCATATTTGACCACGGATTCTGAGGGCTGAAATGTATGCAAGCAGCCTCATGGAAACAGCAGAAATCCAGCGGCTGTGGCACCCGCTGTGCTCGAAAGCGGGCGCTATGTTTAGAGTCTCAGCCAAAGGGGTTAAATCCCTTCCACTCCTCTAGTTTTTTGTTTACATGGCAGCAACAATTAAATCCATGGCCACATCAGTAATGTGTTCACTGAAGCAAGTTAATGGCTGCAGTGTTCATATGCAGGAATGGCATGTCATCACTGCTGTAACAGTGAACTTCAGGATCATTGGAGTTGAAGTGGCATTGGCTATAACAGGTGTCTTTTTTGTTATGTTTACACATGTTCCGCAGGCAGGCTTGATCCCCCCTCCTTTAAAATGATATTCCTATCTCAGCATTTCATATCTTTCACAGTACCTTAGGATTTATGGAGACAGTAATGCCCTTACGGAGCTAAGCTGCAGTGTAAAGCAGGACAAACAATGTGTCTCTACATCAGTGCATGAAGCTGACACACTTAACAAAAAGGACCTAACCTAGGTAAGGTATATGGCCAAAAGTTTTGAGAATGACACAAATATTAGTTTTCACAAAGTTTGCTGCTAAACTGCTTTTAGATCTTTGTTTCAGTTGTTTCTGTGATGTAGTGAAATATAATTACACGCACTTCATACGTTTCAAAGGCTTTTATCGACAATTACATGACATTTATGCAAAGAGTCAGTATTTGCAGTGTTGGACCTTCTTTTTCAGGACCTCTGCAATTCGACTGGGCATGCTCTCAATCAACTTCTGGGCCAATTCCTGACTGATAGCAACCCATTCTTTCATAATCACTTCTTGGAGTTTGTCAGAATTAGGGGGTTTTTGTTTCTTCACCTGCCTCTTGAGGATTGACCACAAGTTCTCAATGGGATTAAGATCTGGGGAGTTTCCAGGCCATGGACCCAAAATGTCAACGTTTTGGTCCCCGAGCCACTTCGCTATCACTTTTGCCTTATGGCACGGTGCTCCATCGTGCTGGAAAATGCATTGTTCTTCACCAAACTGTTGTTGGATTGTTGGAAGAAGTTGCTGTTGGAGGGTGTTTTGGTACCATTCTTTATTCATGGCTGTGTTTTTGGGCAAAATTGTGAGTGAGCCCACTCCCTTGGATGAGAAGCAACCCCACACATGAATGGTCTCAGGATACTTTACTGTTGGCATGACACAGGACTGATGTTAGCGCTCACCTCTTCTTCTCCGGACAAGCCTTTTTCCAGATGCCCCAAACAATCGGAAAGAGGCTTCATCGGAGAATATGACCTTGCCCCAGTCCTCAGCAGTCCATTCACCATACTTTCTGCAGAAGATCAATCTGTCCCTGATGGTTTTTTTTTGGAGAGAAGTGGCTTCTTTGCTGCCTTTCTTGACACCAGGCCATCTTCCAAAAGTCTTCGCCTCACTGTGCGTGCAGATGCGCTCACACCTGCCTGCTGCCTTTCCGATCCCGCAGCGGAATCCTCTTTAGGAGACGATCCTGACGCTTGCTGGACTTTCTTGGACGCCCTGAAGCCTTCTCAACAAGAATTGAACCTCTTTCCTTAAAGTCACAATATCCTTGCCTGTGAAGCCATTTTTATGCAACGCAATGATGGCTGCACGCGTTTCTTTGCAAGTCACTATGGTTAACAATAGAAGAACAATTATTTCAAGCATCACCCTCCTTTTAACATGTCAAGTCTGCCATTTTAACCCAATCAGCCTGACATATTGATCTCTAGCCTTGTGCTCGTCAACATTCTCACCCGAGTTAACAAGACGATTACTGAAATGATCTCAGCAGGTCCTTTAATGGCAGCAATGAAATGCAGTGGAAAGTTTTTTTTTGGGATTAGGTTAATTTTCATGGCAAAGGAGGACTATGCAATTCATCTGATCACTCTTCATAACATTCTGGAGTATATACAAATTGCTAATATAAAAACTTAAGCAGCAACTTTTCCAATTTCCAATATTTATGTAATTCTCAAAACTTTTGGCCACGACTGTATACTCCAATGCCTAAAAAAAGGGCTTTAACCTATCTTGACCCAGGTACAAGATGAATATTATTCAAAATGTCTCTTTTAATTGTAAATAAACGTAAAATGGCCGTGGGCCTAACAGATGCTTAAAATTAAAGTTGTCACTCTGTGAGCTATGGTATATTTTTGGTAAGTCTTTTTTAGGAACCAGAGATGTGCACTATCTCTTATCCTACTTTACTGAAAAATATCCACCTCGGTTGAAAGCCAGTATTATGGCCTCTATATACCTAGAGGCCAGAATCGCTAGCCAGAAAATGAAACACTGCCTTTCGTGATATTAAGGCGTCCACAGAGCTGTGTTGACGCCACACTAATACCGGAATAGGGTGTGCAAAAGAACTAAAAAGTTGTGGTTGAATGATACTTTGTGTTGGTTATTGAGGGCTGCTTCAGTGTGTCCTATATAATCACCAGACACACCGCCTCTGTGTCCTATGTTATTGACAGACACACACACTTTACAACACACTATGTCAATAGCTGTCAGAGTTCAATCATACAATACACACACCACAGCACTTCCTATGTGAACTTGGCAGACTATTGGGGCTAACTGGCCATCTGGTATGGGCCAACTGGCAACCGCCTATGTCACTGTGAAAATGCTTGGTGTCCAGACAAGGACTACTTAACTACAACAGAATAATCAGCTGGTATTAAAATCTACAACTGCCCACCGACATGTTTCGCCAGTGACCTGGCATCTTCAGGGGTATTTGGGCAGCAATGTTTGGGCAGCATTGTCAGGCACAGGACACTAAAGTCTCTCTGCTGGGCGTTAGGCAAGCCAATCAGCAGCAGGCTCTGCAAGCCCTGTTAATGCTGATTGGCAAGCCCAGGGCCCAGCGAGACAACAAAGAGCTCTAGTCAGGATTTCAGCGGGTGCAGCGCTAGCTACTGATGATGTGCTTAGGACAGAGGAAGCAGGGAGCTAGAAAGCAGAGCCTGAACCCCGAACATTAAGTGTAATTAGGAGGCAGGGCCTTATGTCCAAGACCAGGCGCCCTTCCTCCAGGGGCCCCCATAGCAGCTGAGTGGTCTGCCCCTGTTGGAGGTACACCGCTGACTATAACTCTTAATTTTTTTCCGGTAGAATCTGTATAAGGCCCCATTCACACAACCATATCCATTTTGCGGTTACGTCCATATTTTTTGAGGACTCGTTGACTTCAATGGGTATATGGTCTAGAGATAGGTTTGTATAGACAGAAACTTTTTCCTATGCACAGAATATCTGGGACCACCACTGGTCACCAGAACTGGATCCTGTGTCCCCTTATAAATTAAATGGGAGGTCGGGTGTGCACATAGCTGCTCTGTTCACTCCCTATGGGACTGCTGGAGATTGCCAAATACAATGCTCAGCTATTTCCAGAAGTCCCACAGACATTGAATGAAGCAGAAGGGAACATGGTTGACCTACCGTTTCATTTCTTTAGGGACACAGGATCCCCATTCTCATGATCATTGGGGACCCAGCAGTCCCACCGATCAGATACTTATCCCCTATCCTGTAGGTAGGAGATAAAAATATAAGCTGAGCTGTAAAACCAAGAAAGGCCATAACTATCTGATTAGCAAGGGTCCGACACCCTGCACCATCATCCAGTTGACTATGAGGATTCATAAAACAGGTCAGACACACTACTACTTAAATACACCGACTTCTTTATTAACTGCAATTAATCTGCCTTTTGATGCAACAGGGAGCTCACTTCTTTGGTAAATACATCTGTGAGATGGAGAAACAGCTCATACTGTTTCCGTACACATTACTTTATTAGAACTGTCATTTTGCCACAAGAGGCCACTGTTTCCCACACAGCTAACATAATGCAAGTAATTGAATATGCATTGAGAGGTGTGGTTTGTAGCTGAAGAAGAACCAGGAAATGACTCAGCAGACATGTTTTGCAGAGACAGGAGCTGGAAGGCAGCATCTAGTGGCATCCAAACGTCAGTGAGACCTGGAGTAGCCAGAGTCACTGTTGGAAGTGACTGATGACTGTCAGCAATCCAGATGTCATCCAGGAAAGAGAGAATCGGTTTCCGTAAGGCTGGAAAAGCTGTGGAACAGAGTACAGACCCTGCAGGGCCTCATTGTGGATGGCTAGACTTTTTATTTGGTTTAAGTCACCATCGGATTAAGAACAGACCCGAGTCGGTAAGCCAGATCGTGCACGCACCGCAGTATATTGTGGGAGCCTGGAAAAACTCGAGACTGTGATTTAGCCTGCATTTAGTTAGTCAGATAGGGATTCTGTGTGAGGCAGGCTGCAAGGATTGTGCTACAAAGGTTCTGAAATTACCCAACACCAGGACCTACTAGTTAAGAGTTTATAGTTCGCTCCTGGATCAACAAGGGACTTCACTGCAAACTTCAGCCAATCCAGCGTCTTGACTGGGAGTATTACGGACATGTGTCACTGTGTTGTTTAGGAAGAAGGGAAGAGAGACCATTGTATAAACCTGTAAGATTGTGAGCTCTTGTGCTGCAGCAAGGCTGCCTGTATCTTGCACCCCACACAATTTTCCCGTTTTCTAGGGTAATAAGCGCTAAGGAGAGGCAGTAATAGTTGTGCCCACAATAGGTAAATTATCGCAAGTGGTGTCTGTAAGCCATCTTGGGCACTGTGCTGTGCAGCACAGGGGTCTCGGTGTCCAAGCCGAGCGTATGTAACTTTATAACTTTAAAAGCTGGTGTCGGTGTTGCTTTCCTCATCTGTTGCTTCGCTGTATCCTGGGGAGCCCTCCCCGATTCACGGTCTTATATATTTGACTGCGGAAAGTCCAGTGAATGGCAAGTCCAGTGGTGAACGCACAGACCGAGCCTGGAATCTGCCTCTTAATGCAGCAGGAAACTCACTTCTTTGGTGAATACATCTGTATGCGAAAAGTCCGGTGAATGTCAAGTCTAGTGGTTATTGCAGAGACCAAGCCTGGAATCTGCCTTTGATGCAGCAGGAAACTCACTTCTTTAGTGAATACGTCTAACTGCAGAAAGTCCAGTGGGTGAGTCCAGAGACCGAGCCAGGAATCTGCCTCTTGCTGTAGCGCAGGCCAAGGTTGCCACCATGTCACTGACTTGAGTCATCACCTCCAGCTATATCCCATATTCATCGTCAGGACACAGTGAGACCCCTGCTCTGGTACAATGATCTGCAGATACAAAAATATAACTAATTATGACTGAACCTGGAACAGTGGAAAATTACATATAAGTGACAGACAATTTACTGTCACTGTGGGTCATTGTCATCCCTTTAACTTTATTAAACTTGGGCCAATGGGGGCGTGGCCTGGCCGTTCATGGCGCTGGACGCATAATCTGCTAGCTCCGTTCTTCACCACCTCAGCGGCTCACATAGACGGTGTGGACAGTTTCCCTACCCTGCTCTGAATCGTTCCCTGTTTCTCCTCGTGATGGGTAAGCTCCGGAAGAGGCAAGCCCCGAAAAAACTGACGGAATTCTTCGCTAAATCCCCTCCGGGTGTACTGAGCGCAACGGCTTCTCCCGCCATGCAGTCGCAGCACGCACTCTCACAGGCCTCCTCCCCTGGGTCTTCTAAGGAGTCTGCAGAACTGTTTCCCGCCAGTGTGGCGTCTGTTCCTCTGACTGAGGACTCCATGAGGGTACTGCTTGACTCTCTCCGTACCTCGCTAAAGGCTGATTGGGCTAGCATGCTCAGTGATCTTAAACGGGATCTCCAGGGGCTTGGTGACCGGACTGCGCACATGGAAGGCAAAATGGCGGAGTTTGCGACTTCACATAATTCGCTCATAGATGACCATGAGGCACTGGAGGAAGAGGTTGTCGCCCTCAAAAACAAATTACAAGATCTGGAAGACCGCAACAGACGCAATAATGTTCGTTTGCGGGGAGTACCTTAGTCAGTAGGACCGACGGAGTTGGAACCTTTTTTGCAGTCCATGCTGAAAGAGGTACTGCCGAATGTTTCTATGATGGATCTCATTATTGATTGCATACATCGTATACCAAAGCCTAAGGGACTGGATTCTTCTGTGCCACGTGACGTGGAGAGCAATTTATGCGGGTCCTTCGACAGGGCCCTACGTTGTCTCCTATGTATACAGAGATTTCAGTGTACCCTGACTTATCTGCCGCCACTCTGGCGAAAAGAAGAGAATATCTCCTCCTCACTAGGGTACTGCGGGAACAGAAGATAAGATATCGCTGGGGCTTCCCTGTCAAGCTCATTATAACTGAGGATGGACACCAACATGTCTGCAATTCTCCTCAGGAAACTGCAGTGTGGTTACACAAACGAGGCCTAATTCCGGAAACTGCACTTGCAAGGAAAGCAGCTGGCAATAAATCGGATCGTCTGGATCCAGAATGGGAACCGACATGATGCACTTATGTTTCCTCACTGGCATATTTACGGGTAGCAAGTTTGGTGGTGGAGGGTGAGCTGAGGAACGTTTCTCCTGTTTTCTCCCCTCTCTAGTCTGCTTTTTCGGTAGTTAGTGGTGACTCCACTCTCAGCAGACTTCCTTCTAGTTAATGTTGAGGATGTGTTATAATTTGTTTATTTCTTGTCCTTACCTTACCGTTTTTTCCCTAGTCTGTTCCCTCCTGTCGTCCCTCCCCCACCGCCCTCTTCCTTCTATGTCAAGTATAGATACCTCTTTATGCTTTGGTGGTGTACGATACAGGACTAATGCTTTATGTGGGAACTCATATTGCTTAATGTATTTCGATATATATTTACATCAGGGTACATGGTTTCGCAAATATGGGTTTGAAGGTATATTCTCATAATGTCCGGGGATTGAATTCCCCGTTCCGCCGTTCCCAATTGTGGGCGGATGTTCTAAAATCTGGTAGTGAGGTTATTATGATACAAGAGTCCCATCTGATAGAGAAAGATCAATTCCGATGTCATCATCGCCACTTTCCACACATGTTCTTTTCCCCTGCCGTCACTAAAAAGAAGGCAGGTACCTTTATAGGAGTCAAGTCCTCTGTAGCATTCGCCCTGCACAAATGCATTACGGACGTGGCCGGTCGATATGTAATTCTGCTATGTTCCTTGGAAGGCGTCCCATACACTCTGGTTTCAGTGTATGCCCCTAATGTACGACAGCGAGCCTTCATTAATAGGTTGGTTAAAAAGGTTCAGAAAGTGGCGATGGGAGCGATAATAATGGGTGGGGACTTTAATATTCCCGTGGATGCTGAATTAGACTGTGCGAACCCAAAGCGTGAGGATTTAAAACAACTGCTCAAAGGTTCCTCCTTGCACGATATATGCCGTTATCAGCATGGTGCTGAGCGGGACGATACATATCTGTCCACCTCATCTCCCTCACGGTCTCGCATAGACTTTTTCCTCATCTCCAGGGACCTATTATTCAGTGTGGCTAGCTCTAGCATAGGCAGTGCGACTTGGTCAGATCATGCCCCAATCGCGCTGGAGCTGGAGTCAGCAGTACCTATCCGCTCACCCCTAAGCTGGAGATTGAATCCCTACTTACTAAGATGTGATAAGCGAGTTCAAGGTTTTTGCAGTGCGCTAGCAGAATATTTTTCTCTTAATGAGTCGCCTGATGTTTCGCCTTCTACGCTTTGGTTAGCCCATAAGGCGTATATGAGAGGCATTTTATTGCAGTCGGCTGCCCGCTTCAAGAGGCAGAGAATGGCTCAACTAAATTCTGCCTTGTCGGACGTAACTGATGCTGAGAGGCGATACAAAACTGATCCCTCCCCTGCTCATATGTCAGCGCTGCGTGATAAACGGAATCATCTTCGATCCCTGCTGCTTTATAACCATGAGAATTGCATGAGTAGACTCAAATATAACTTTTATCACTCAGGCGATCGTGCGGGCTCATTGCTAGCTAATAGACTGAAAAAGCGCGCGGTGGCCACGAGATTAGAGAAGCTTCATTATGATGGGATCACGGTGACGCATCCGCAGGGTATTTCTGACACTCTAGCTTGTTATTATGGTAAGCTATATAACCTTAGGGAGGATCCTAACCAGGGCTGCCATTAGAAATTTTGGGGCCCCTTACAAAGCTAAAGGCCTGGGACCCCCCACCCCAACACTGCCCCAGTGGTTGATCCAGAGCCTGGTCTTTGGAGGGGCACTTCCCCCACGAATAGGAGATCATGGGGCCCCTGTGTCCCCGTCCACCTTCAAGCCACACCCACACACAGCCCCACCCATATATCACGCCCATACCTCTTACATCCAAGGACGTCTCCCACACGGCCCTCCATTATGTAGTTTGCCCGCCACACTGACCCCCACTGACTAATTTGCCCCTCCCCCACAAGTTAATTTTACCCCCAGACAGCCCTGCATTATGCAAGTTGCCCTCACATGTCCCTCCTTTATGTAGTTTGCCCGCCACACTGACCCCCACTGAGTAATTTGCCCCTCCCCCACAAGTTAATTTTACCCCCAGACAGCCCTGCATTATGTAATTTGCCCCCACACAAGTTAACTTTGCCCCCAGACTGTAACCCATTAGGCACTGGCTAGACTGTGGTATGGAGTCTAAGCAATGTCTTAGGCCTCATGCACACGGCTGTTATGCATCCGTTCCATGCATTGGGGACAGCAATTTGTGGTCCCCAATGCACTGGCAACATCCGTGCGGTGACCAGGACAGATCGAGAGCCATTCATCTTGAATGGGTCCATGATCCATCCGCACCGCAAAAAAATAGAACATGTTCAATTGTTTGGGGTGTGGAGGCACGGACAGAAACACCACAGAAGCGCTCCGTAGTGCTTCCCATCCGTGCTCCCGTTCTGTACTGCATCCCCCTGATTGCGGACCCATTCAAGTGTATAGGTGCCTCGTGCATGCGGGTGCACAACGGCCGTGTGCACGAGGCCTTAGACACGCACAGGGACAGACAGACACACACACGCAGGGACGGAGAGACAGACACACGCAGGGACGGAGAGACAGACACACGCAGGGACGGACAGACAGACACACGCAGGGACGGACAGACAGACACACGCAGGGACGGACAGACAGAAACACGCAGGGACGGACAGACAGACACACGCAGGGATGGACATATAGACACGCAGGGACAGACACACAGACACGCAGGGACAGACAGACAGACACACGCAGGGACAGACAGACAGACACACGCAGGGACAGACAGACAGACACACGCAGGGACAGACAGACACACGCAGGGACAGACAGACAGACAGATACACGCAGGGACAGACAGACAGACACACACAGGGACAGACAGACACACACACTCAGGGACAGACAGACACACGCAGGGACACACAGGGACAGAGAGAGACACACATACACCATGGCCCTCAGAATACACCTGGATCTGTGCTATAAACCCCCTTAATTGCACCAGATTCCACTCCACTTGAACCCCACTGCCCCTGAGTGCTCCACCTGCCCCTTCATAGATGAGCTGCCCCTCACCTGCTCTCCATGAAGCTCTGTGGACTCAAGGACTGCAGCACATCCTCCCTCACTGAGCAGCCTGCAGGCACACAGCCCTTCCTCCCTCCACAAGCTGCTGCTGCTGTCGGGGTTTGTCCATGTGACCATGAAGGAGCATGTGACCAGTGATGTCACAGACCTCCTTCTAGCAACTACATTCTACCCAAGGATCTGCCGAGACTCCAGCTATCTTGTTCTCAGAACAAGATAGCTGGGGCCCGGGAGGTAAGGGACAGGCTGCAGAAGGAAGAGGGGGAGGAGCACTGGGCCCCAGAGACAGCACCCACAATAAAAAAAAAAAGGCTCTGGACTGGTCGGGCCCCCCCAGGTTCCGGGCCCCTTACTGGGGTATGGGCTGTACCCCCCTGATGGCGGCCCTGATCCTAACTGTCCTCAACCCACTGAATCGTCTATTAAGGCCTTTCTGGGTCAGTTGACCCTGCCTTTCCTGACGGATGAGCAAAGAGACTCCTTGAATTCTCCGATATCAATGGATGAAGTTAGGAGGGCGATCAAAGCTACGCCGTCAGGTAAGGCTCCAGGGCCTGACGGTTTCATAGCTGAATATTACAAAGTTTTTCAAGACCAACTTGTTCCTCGCTTGGCTGAGGTCTTTAATGGTTTCTTTTCTTCTGGTGTCATCCCTCCTGAAATGTTGGCTGCGACGGTTGTCACCTTGCCGAAACCAGGGAAAACCCCGGATCAACCCGCCAATTTTCGCCCTATCTCTCTCCTCAATGCAGATCTGAAGTTGTATGCTAAAATCTTAGCGTCTAGGATCAATGCCTTTCTTCCATGCTTGGTGCAGCCTGACCAGGTGGGTTTCGTACAAGGTAGGCAGTGTAGGGATGGCACCAGGCGAATGTTGAACCTTATTCAACTTGCTAATAAATCCAGGAATCCCACAGTGTTTATATCCTTAGATGCTGAAAAAGCCTTTGATAGGGTGCACTGGGGATTCCTGGATCATACTCTACAAAAATTTGGGTTCAGAGGTAATATTCTTAAGGCCATTATGGGCTTATACTCCAAACCCTCGGCCAGAGTATTGGCGTCTGGTTTTCTCTCCACCTCATTCCATATCACCAATGGCACTCGCCAGGGGTGCCCTTTGTCACCTCTGATCTTTGCCTTGGTCATGGAACCTCTGGCCGCTAAAATACGAACTTGTCCGGAGGTTTTTGGAATGCAGGTGCAGGACTCATCTCATGTAATCGGATTATATGCGGATGATGTTATCCTCTCTTTGACAAATCCAATGCGTTCTCTGCCGGCGGTTATGGAGATCCTTGACTCCTTCTCTCATTGCTCATATTATAAATTGAATGACAACAAAACAAAGGTTCTTGATTTTTACGTTGATGATACAGTTAGGCTACATGCACACGGCCGTGGGTGTTTTGCGGTCCGCAAACCGCGGATCCGCAAAACACGGAAGCTGCTGCGCGTTTCGTTCCGCAATTTGCGGAACGGAACGCGGCCCATTATAGAGATGCCTATTCTTGTCCGCATAACGGACAAGAATAGGACATGCTCTATTTTTTTTGCGGGGGCACGGAACGGAGCAACGGATGAGGACAGCACACGGAGTGCTGTCCGCATCTTTTGCGGCCCCATTGAAATGAATGGGTCCGCGGCCGAGCCGCGAAATATGCGGCTCGGACGCGGACCCAAACAACGGCCGTGTGCATGAGGCCTTAGGAAGAGACTACAGGACCTTTATTCGTTTCAGTGGGTTGATAGGTCTATCACATACCTAGGGATAGAACTTGCCCGTAGTATTTCAGACACTGTCTCCATTAATCTTGCTAACTTGAGACAGGTTCTGCGCGATGATTGTGCGAAATTATCTGGGTTTACTCTTTCTTGGATTGCTCGCATACATGCGTTTAAGATGCTGTCCTTGCCAAAACTTTTATACTTTTTCCGCTGCCTCCCGTTATTACTCCCTAAGACGACTCTGACCCAGCTCCAGCACGATATTTTGTCCTATGTTTGGCAGAAAAAGCTCCCAAGGATTCCTAAAGCTGCATTACACCCGCCAATAAGATTCGGTGGATTAGGGGTGCCTGAGGTCCACAAATACTATCTAGCAAACTTAGCCGAACAGACACTTGAATGGTGGAGACCGTCTGCTCCTCAACGTTGGCTTCAAATTGAGGGGGCGTATGTGAGAGGTAAATCTTTGTCGACATTATTGACTGCACTTAGTTTGCAGAAGATGCAGATTTCAGTGCCGTTACCCACTATGGAAGCCTCGCTGTTCGCTTGGCGGCATGTTACAGGGGATCTGGGCCTTTTCCATGTCCCTAGACACAGTATTCCTTTGGAAGCCTTAGAGTACCATGTCCCTAATTTGGACCTGTCGCTCTGGGTTGCTCAAGGGATCACATCAGTCGACTCCTTGTATGATAATTCCACCTTTGTTGATTTCTCTCACCTGCATACGGTGTACCTGCTCCCACATGGTGAGTTTTACAGGTTCTTGCAGGTGAGACATTTCTTGTCTACGACAGCACGGCTCCCCCCTGCTCATGACCACTTGTATCAAATGTTCATCTCAGGATCTACCCGTCTGAGGCCTAAGTTATCCACTCTGTACGTGAGCATTCTCCCATACAAGACGGATGTTAAACAGTCGTTCATGTTGAGGTGGGAACAGGAACTTCATAAGGTGTTCACACTGGAACAATGGACGGCAGCGATGTTGTGGTCTTTTAAATGCACCAAATGCATTAACCATGTAGAACAGGCCCGACGTATCCAACTGAGATGGTATTTGACACCTAATAGGCTTGCTCATATGGTCCCGGATTACTCACCAATGTGCTGGAGGGGGTGTGGTGCTGTCGGGACACCACTTCATATGTGGTGGACATGTCCACTAGTCACTGGTTTTTGGGTAGACATTACAAAAATGATTTCTACAGTGATAAATTTGGAGTTTACGATTTCACCAGAGTTGGCTATATTAGGGATTGGACTTATAGAGGTGATGCCTTCACTGAGATGGGTGGTAGCACATATCATAAGTGCAGCGCGCAATATTATAGCAAGGCAGTGGAAACTCCAGAAATACCCGGCTCTCAAGGATGTAGTCCAATCGGTTAATATGCACATGCAGTGCGAGCTAGTGTTTGCTCAGTCACATCAATCGCGGATACTTTCTCATAACAGATGGGTTCCCTGGCTGTCTAGTCAATATGCTTCGCCGCTGCCAGTATGTATACTGTGATGTGTGCATTCTGTGTTTTCTAATATTGCAGTTATTTGCATATTTGTTACACGGATAACCGAATGATGGTATCTGTATCATAGTAACACTGCCTTATCTGTCTGTATCTATTGGTACACCATATTTCTAACTGGCCTGTGATCCTGCCATTCTGCAGGCAGCATATTAGAAGGTTTCTTATCACAGTGTGCTGGAAGATCGCCGTGGGTTCCCCGCCATCTGCCAAAAACTCAAAGGCAAATGCTATGGCGAACACCCCACAGTCATAGGTGTTTCTCTGCTGATCCACGTTGAGAAATTTTAGATGTTTCAGGGGCTCATTGACCACTACACTGTAGATGTATTAATCTGCTTGCAAACTGATTGAGACAAATTGCTGGTCTTGATGTTGCCATTTTTGAAGCAGGTGGTCAGCCAGTGCACCCTGTACTCGTTGTAGTGAATTTGTATGGCCTTCTTTAGCACACTGTACCCTGGAAAGAGTAGCAGCAGCGGGCTGCAGGCAATCAAAGTCCCCAAACTGATTCTGCAGGAGAATATCCTGTATAATTCCAAAACTTAGGGGTCAGATATTTTTATTATATGAAACACTCTAATCCGTTAAATAAAATTACAGATTTTGAGATGCAGATGCTGCAGAACCTCTTTTCTGAAAAGTAAGGGCTCATGCACACGACCGTCTCTATGAGTGGTACTAATGCTAAATCCTACCTGTTATGGGCCATGACAGCCACATAAAATCCAGGAAGTGCGGGCCCAGCATGCATGCTAGGATCCACTGTGCTTATTAACCCTTTCTGGTGCCATAACAGCCTCCATTAAATCCAGGGACGCAGGTACCAACATGTATGCTGAGCCCACTGTGTACTCTTCCTGGAGCCAGATGGTTACTAGCAGGTACTATGAATGCAAGTTCAGTTTTATTCTTACTCGGATTAAAACCAGCCTCTAGGGCAGACAAACTAGTAAGGTGTGCACGACACAGAAACACAAGGGGGGGTTAGTCAGCACGTCCCTGTATGCAGGTGCACGTAGCCATGGCAAAATATACACACAATCACAGAAATGCAACAGTACTCTGCCCTGCCTCTATGCTAGAAGCTATCAGAGGTCGTTAGTGTACATTTTGATCAAAAAGTAATAAGCCACTCGCCACGCCAAGGCCGCCTCTATGAGCGGTCCTAATGCTAAATCCTACCTGTTATGGGCCATGACAGCCACATAAAATCCAGGGAGTGCGGGCCCAGCATGCATGCTAGGATCAACCATGCTTATTAACCCTTTCTGTTGCCATAACAGATGGTTATGCCTGTGAATCTGTGTACTCTCCGTGTCTGCATCTCATTGCAGTTCTATGACACTGTTGCTGTGCAAGTTGGCTGCAGGGTCTCTTGCGTCTTGGCTGCAGGCTTTCTCCTGTGTATGCTGGTTGCTTTGGAATGTATGCTGACTGCGGCCTTTAACCCCTTCACTACTGAGCCACTTTTCACCTTAAATCCCAGGCCGAATTTTGCAAATCTGACATGCGTCACTTTATGTGGTAATAACTTTGGAACGCTTTTACTTATCCAAGACATTCTGAGATTGACAATGGTAAATTTGAGTCAAAATATATAACCTTTATTTATAAAAGAATCCAAAATTTACCAAAAATTTGGAAAAATTCACAATTTTCTAAATGTGAATTTCTCTACTTTTAAAGGGAGTCTTTCACCCCAAATGTGCACACTCACACTATCTCACACTAACACCATTGCATCGATAACAGTCCCCACATTAAAATCCTACTTACCATAAGGTTGTCAGTTGCATAGTTCGTCTAAAAAATACTTTTATTGTATATGTAAATCAGGGTCTGAAGGTGCCCAGGGGCGGCGTTCCAACGGCCGGTGCCCAGGCCCCGTGCTGATTTCCATGTGCAACAACTCCCCTTTCACCCATTTGGCCCGCCCTTTCTCTGGCTGATTACCTCCTCTTCTTCTAAAATGCAGCGCCTGCGCCGATGACAGCCCTCTGATGCAGCATCGGCTGGAGCGTGACGTACGGCCTGGCGCATGCGCACTGGATACTCTGAGGCATCTGCCAGTAATGGGTAGTACAGTGCGCATGCGCCGGTCCATACGTCATGCTCCAGCCGACGCTGCATCAGAGGGCTGTCATCGGCACAGGCACTGGATTTCAAAAGAAGAGAAGGAGGTGATCAGCCAGAGAAAGGGCGGGCCAAATGGGTGAAAGGGGAGTTGTTCAACATGGAAATCAGCACGGGGCCTGGGCACCGGCCATTGGAAGAACGCCGCCCCTGGGCACCTTCAGACCCTGATTTAGCACCTTCAGACCCTGATTTACATATACAATAAAAGTCGTTTTTAGACGAACTATGCAACTGACAACCTTATGGTAAGTAGGATTTTAATGTGGGGACTGTTATCGACGCAATGGTGTTAGTGTGAGATAGTGCACATTTGGGGTGAAAGACTCCCTTTAAGGCCTCGTGCACACGGCCGTTGTTGTAGTCCGCGTCCGAGCCGCATATTTTGCGGCTAAGGCGCGGACCCATTCACTTCAATGGGGCCGCAAAAGATGCGGACACCACTCCGTGTGCTGTCCGCATCCGTTTCTCCGTTCTGTGCCTCTGCAAAAAAATAGAGCACGTCCTATTCTTGTCCGTTTTGCAGACAAGAATAGGCATTTCTACAATGGGCCGCGTTCCGTTCCGCAATATGTGGAGCAGCGTACGTGTTTTGCGGATCCGCGGTTTGAGGATCGCAAAACACCAACGGTCGTGTGCATGAGGCCTAAGACAGATAGTAGTAATACCTCATAAAATAGTTATCAATCAACATTCCCCATATGACTGCTTTATCTTGGCTTAATTTTGTAATGTCATATTTTTTGTAATGTAATTAATTAAAAAATGTCATTATAATTTTTTTTAGGACATTAGAAGGCTTAGAATTTTAGAAGCAATTTTTCAAAATTTCAACAAAATTTCCCAAACCATTTTTTAAAGCACCAATTCAGTTATAAAGTGATTTTGAGGGGCTTACGTAATGAAAACCACCCATAAATGACTCCATTTTAGAAACTACACCAATCAAATTATTCAAAACTGATGTTACAAACTTTTTTAACCCTTGAGGTGTTCCACAAGGATTAAAAGAAAATGGAGGTTACATTTCAAAATGTCATTTTTTTTGCAGATTTTTCATGTTAATCAATTTTTTTCTTGCAACACAGCAAGCGTTAACAGCAAAATGAACCTCAATATACATTACTCTGATTTTGCAGTTTACAGAAATACCCCATATGTGGAGGTAAACTGCTCTATGGGCACATGGCAGTGGTCAGAAGGAAAGGAGCGCCATATGAATTTTTGAGGCAGATTTTGCTAGAATGGTTTTTAGGCACCATTTTGTATTTTAAAAGACCCTGACGTACTCCTACAGTGGAAACCCTCAAAAAGTGACCCCATTTTAGAAACTACACCTCTTATAGAATATATTAAGGGGGTATTGAGCACTTTGACCCCCTAAGTGTTTTACGGAATTTGGAAACACTTGGCTGTGAAAATGAAAAGTTTCATTTCTTCCAATAAAATGTTGCTTTAGCCACAAAATTTTCATTTTCACAAGGGTTGACAGGAGAAAAAGCACCCCATAATTTGTTACGCATTTTCTCCTGAATACGGCAACACCCCATATGTGGTGGTAAACTGCTGGGGGGCACATGGCGGGACTCAGAAGGAGAGCCATATGGCTTTTGTAGTGCAGATTTTGATGGATTGGTTTACAGGTGCCATTGGTTTTTATTTTTTGAGTGATTGTCTTATGTGGCAGTCAATTTTTTGCAGGATGAGGTGAAGTTTTCATTGGTACCATTTTGGGGTACATAAAACCATTTGATCGCTTGGTATTACAGTTTTTGTGAGGCAAGGGCTAGACATTTCAAATTACACTGCTGCAGGGGTAGACTGGAAATGTAACCACTTCCAGAACGGGCCATTTACCCCCTTCCTGACCAGGCCTAATTTTGCAAATCTGACATGTGTCACTTTATGTGGTAATAACTTTGGAATGCTTTTACTTATCCAAGCCATTCTGAGATTGTTTTCTCGTGACACATTGTATTTCATGTTAATGGTAAATTTGAGTCAATATGTTTTACCTTTATTTATGAAAAAATCCAAAAGTTAACGATTTTTTTTTAAATTCACTATTTTCTAAATTTGAATATCTCTCTGCTTTTAAGGCCTCATGCACACGACCGTTGCTTGATTCCGTGTCCGTTGTGACGTTTTTCGTGATTTTCTGCGGACCCATTGGTTTTCAATGGGTCCGTGGAAAACTCGGCAAATGCACCATTTGTCCTCCGCGTCCGTGATTCCAGTCCGTCAAAAAAATATAACCTGTCCTATTCTTGTCCGCCAAAAACGGTTCACGGACCCATACAAGTCAATGGGACCGTGAAAAAATGTGTGTGTCAACTGTGTTCCGCGTCCGCATTTTTTGGGAAACCCTTGGCAGGCACTTGGCAAAATTTGTCAGCCTGTCTTTTGGTAAAATCTTTTGGGTCATGTCCGCTAAAAAAAACGGAAGACACACGGAAACACAAGAGAAGCAAAAACGGACACGGATCACGGAACAACGGAACCCCGTTTTGCGGGCCGCAAAAACAACTGTCGTGTGCATGTCGCCTAAGACAGATAGTGATGCCTCATAAAATATTCATTAATTAACATTCCCCATATATCTACTTTATGTGGGCATCACTTTGGTACTGTAATTTTTTTTTTAGGACAGGTTGGTAGAAGGTTTAGAATTTTTGAAGCAATTTTTGAAATTTTTAAGAACATTTCCAAAGTCAACTTTTTAAAGGACCAATTAAGTTCTGAAGTCACTTTGTGGGGCTTACATGGTGGAAAACCCCCATAAATGACCCCATTGTGTAACTACACCCCTCAAGTTACTCAAAACTGATTTTACAAACTTTGTTAAACCTTTAGGTGTTCCACAAGAATTAAAGGAAAATGGAGATAAAATATCCAAATTTAACTTTTTTGGCAGATATTCCATTTTAATCAATTTTTTTCTTTAACACATCGAGGGTTAACAGCCAAACTAAACCGAATATTTATTACCCTGATTCTGCGGTTTACATAAACACCTCACATGTGGTTGTAAACTGATGTAAGGCACACGGCAGGGCGCAGAAGAAAAGGCGCGCCATATGGTTTTTGGAAGACTCCATTATTGGAAGACTCCATTATTAGGGAAACAGATAGGGCGATCTGTCACAAAGATCGTGATCGCCGAACAGTGTGCTGTCTTCCCGGCGCTAGAGTTCGACACGTTGCGGATCGGGTTGACAGATTACTGGGAGGGGCTGGAGAAGATCCAGCGGTTATGGTCCATATCGCAACCAATGACAAAGTTAGAGGAAGGTAGAGAGTCCTTAAAAATGATTTCAGGGATTTAGGTCAAAAGCTTAGGGCAAGGACCTCAAAAGTAGTATTTTCTGAAATACTGCCTGTACCACGAGCCACACAAGAAAGGCAGCGGGAGATTAGGGAGGTTAACAAGTGGCTCAAGAACTGGTGTAGGAAGGAGGGGTTCGGGTTCCTGGAGAACTGGGCCGACTTCTCTGTCGGCTACAGGCTCTATCGTAGGGACAGGCTGCACCTCAATGGGGAAGGGGCAGCTGTTTTGGGGAGAAAGATGGCAAAAGTTTGGAGGAGTGTTTAAACTAGGGACTGGGGGGGAGGGTAATTACATTATAGGAGGGGAAGATAGTGCAGATAGAGACCAGGGGCGAGGTAGTGTTACTGGGGGAGGAATGGAAGGGGGGACTAGAACAGTTCAGAATGAAAGGTGTAGGGTAAAAATTACACATAAACCTCTCAAATGTATGTATACTAATGCCAGAAGCCTGACTAACAAGACTGGTGAACTGGAATTAGTGATGTGTGAGGAGGACTATGATATAGTGGGAATAACTGAGACATGACTGGATGATAGCTATGACTGGGCAGTTAATATAAAGGGTTACAATCTGTTTAGAAAGGATCGTCAAAACAGGAGAGAGGGGGAGGGGTCTGCCTCTATGTGAAGTCCTGTCTAAAGCCCACAATCCGAGAATACATCTGTGAGGGACATAAAGATGTGGAGTCACTGTGGGTAGAAATACATGGAGCAAAAAACAATAGTAAATTACTTATAGGAGTTTTTTTATAAACCACCTAATATACCAGAGTCCACAGAAAATCTACTGTTAAACGAAATTGACGAGGCGGGAAATCATAATGAAGTCGTTATTATGGGGGACTTCAACTACCCAGATATAGACTGGGAAACTGAAAGCTGTACATCCCATAAAGGAAACAGGTTCTTGGCAATAGCCAAAGACAATTTCCTTTCCCAACTGGTTCAGGACCCCACTAGAGGGACGGCCATACTGGACTTAGTATTAACCAATAGACCTGATAGAACAACAGATGTGCAGGTCGGGGGACACCTAGGAAATAGTGACCATAAAGTAATAACCTTCCAATTATCCTTCAAACGAGAGTTTCTAAATGGAGGAACAAAAATACCAAGCTTCAAAAGAGCAAAATGTAGCCAACTAAGCGAGGCCGCAGGCCTAACTAACTGGGACAAAGTCCTCAAAAATAAAAATACAACCACAAAATGGGAGATTTTTAAAAGCATTGTAACATCTAATTGTGAGAAGTACATACCTTATAGGAATAAAAGGCTAAGAAACAATAAGAAACCAATGTGGATAAATAGAACCGTAAAGAAGGCAATAAATGACAAAAAGAAAGCATATAAATCACTAAAACAGGAGGGGAGTCAGGAAGCACTGATAAACTATAAGGAAAAAAATAGAATATATAAAAAACTAATAAAAATTGCCAAATTAGAGACCGAGAGATTAATTGCCAAAGAGAGTAAAACTAACCCTAAAATGTTCTTCAATTATATAAATGGTAAAAAATATAAATCTGAAGGAGTCGGCCCTCTACATAGCAATGAGGGGGGTGTTGCAGAGAGCGGCGAGGATAAAGCAAAACTATTAAATATTTTTTTCTCCACTATATTCACTGAGGAAAATAAACTGCTAGATGAAATGCAGAATGTAAAAGTAAATTCCCTATTAAAAGTGCTCTGTTTGACCCAGGAAGAAGTACAACAGCGACTTAAAAAGATTAAAATAGACAAATCGCCAGGACCGGATGGCATACACCCCTGTATCCTGAGGGAATTAAGTGATGTCATAGCCAGACCTTTATTTCTGATATTTACGGACTCTATACTGACAAGGAATGTTCCACAGGATTGGAATTGTTGTTGGTAAACTGTTTGAAGGTTTTCTAAGAGATGCTATCTTGGAGTATCTCAATGAAAATAAGCAAATAATGCCATATCAGCATGGCTTCATGAGGGATTGGTCATGCCAAATGAATTTAATCAGTTTTTATGAGGAGGTAAGTTCTAGACTTGACAGCGGTGAATCAATGGATGTCGTATATCTGGACTTCTCCAAAGCCTTTGACACTGTACCTCATAAAAGGTTGGTATATAAAATGAGGATGCTCGGACTGGGAGAAAATGTCTGTAAGTGGGTAAGTAACTGACTAAGTGACAGAAAACAGAGGGTGGTTATTAATGGTACACACTCAGATTGGGTCACTGTCACTAGTGGGGTACTTCAGGGGTCAGTATCGGGCCCTATTCTCTTCAATATATTTATTAATGATCTTGTAGAAGGCTTGCACAGTAAAATATCAATTTTAGCAGATGACACTAAACTGTGTAAAGTAATTAACACTGAAGAGGACAGTTTTCTCCTACAGAGGGATCTGGATAGATTGGAGGCTTGGGCAGAGAAATGGCAGATGAGGTTTAACACTGACAAATGTAAGGTTATGCACATGGGAAGGAATAATGCAAGTCACCTGTACATACTAAATGGTAAAACACTCAGTAACACTGACATGGAAAAGGATCTAGGAATTTTAATAAACAGAAAACTAAGCTGTAAAAAAACAGTGTCAGGCAGCTACTGCCAAGGCCAATAAGATATTGGGTTGCATCAAATGGGGCATAGATGCCCGTGATGAGAACATAGTCCTACCACTTTACAAATCACTAGTCAGACCACACATGGAGTACTGTGTACAGTTCTGGGCTCCTGTGAACAGGGCAGACATAGCAGAGCTGGAGAGGGTTCAGAGGAGGGCAACTAAAGTAATAACTGGAATGGGGCAACTACAGTACCCTGAAAGGTTATCAAAGTTAGGGTTATTCACCTTAGAAAAAAGACGACTGAGGGGAGATCTAATAACTATGTATAAATATATCAGGGGTCAGTACAGAGATCTCTCCCATCATCTATTTATCCCCAGGACTGTGACGAGGGGACATCCTCTGCGTCTGGAGGAAAGAAGGTTTGTACACAAACATAGAAGAGGATTCTTCACGGTAAGAGTAGTGAGACTATGGAACTCTCTGCCTGAGGAGGTGGTGATGGTGAGTACAATAAAGGAATTCAAGAGGGGACTAGATGTATTTCTGGAGTGTAATAATATTACAGGCTATAGCTACTAGAGATGATCCAGGGAGTTATTCTGATTGCCTGATTGGAGTCGGGAAGGAATTTTTTCCCCTTAAGTGGGGAAAATTGGCTTCTGCCTCACAGGGTTTTTTTGCCTTCCTCTGGATCAACTTGTAGGAAACAGGCCGAACTGGATGGACAGAGGTATTTTTTCGGTCTTATATACTATGTTACTATATGTTACAGATTTTGCTGAACTGGTTTTTAGATGCCATGTCCCATTTAAACCCCCCTGATGCACCCTTACAGTAGAACTCCCAAAAAGTGACCCCATTTTGGAAACTATGGGATAAGGTACCAGTTTTATTGGTACTATTTTGGGGTACATATGATTTTTAATTGTTCTATATTACGTTTTTTGTGAGGCAAGGTCACAAAAAAATGACTGTTTTGGCACTGTTTTTATGTTTTATTTTTTACAACATTTATCTGACAGGGTAGATCATGTGCTATTTTTTTTAAAGAGCAGGTTGTTACGGATGCAATGATATCAAATATGTCTACTTTCTTTGTTTTTTTGTTTCAGTTTTACATAATAAAGCATTTTTGGAAAGAAAATTATGTTTTTGTGTCTCCATTTTCTCCGGACGCCCTATCTTATTTTATTTTTCTGCTGATCATCTTGTGCAGGGCTTTTTTTCAGGAAGAGTTGACGTTTTTATTGGTACCATTTTTGGGTACATGTGGTTTTTTGATCATTCATTATTATTACACTTTATGGAGCCAGCTTTGAGCGATCCTCTTTGATTGGATCGTGATTATAGCCGGGGAAAAGGAGACGCTCACAGCAGAAGACAGCGTCTCCTCCCCATTGCGAGTTTACAGCTCGCTCGCCGAAACAACGGGGCTCTGAACCGGACGAACGGGGGGAAGGTATGAGAAAAAAAATTCATCCCGGGCATCAGTGGGGGCCGTAGTACAAGGTTTTGACGTAATTATCTTATGTAAAAACCGATGAAAGGTCCTCTTTAAGAAACTGGCTGACCTGTTGCATGTGCACTTGGCAGCTGAAGACATCTGTGTTGGTTCCATGTTCATATGTGCCCGCATTGCTGAGAAAAATGAAGTTTTAATATATGCAAATGAGCCTCTAGGAGCAATGGAGGCAATGTCATTAGACTTTCTGCTCTCTCTGCAACTGCTGCACCCTCTGCACTTTGATTGACAGGGTCAGGCAGGCGTGATCATGTTTACACTCCCTGGACCTGTCAGTCAAAGTGCGGAGGGCACAGCAGTTGCAGAGAGAGAGAGAGATGAGACTCTAGGAGCAATGGGGGTGCTGCCATTATTCCTAGAGGCTCTGGGAATTGTTTCAGAACAGCTGGAGTGCTGGAGGTTGCTGATCCCTGATCTACACAATGAATAAAGTTGTATACGAGTTCTGGTGCCTATTTCCAGCACCAGAGCCAGCCTGAATCAACTGATTTGTGGAGGTGCAGGGTCTAGGCTGAGAATAACTTAACAGTAAAATCCTGGAAACCCCTGCAGATTACGGTTTTTTTTCCACTTGGACTTTCGTGTGGAAGAACCGCTGCGTAATACACTACAATACATCAGCAAAGTGTATGAGGTTAGACAAATCTCATGTACCCTCTGCTTTTTTTCTCCTGCTGTATGAATTGTGAAATTGTTATTTTTCAATAAAAGCATGAGATCTGTGGAAAATCTGCATCAAATCCTCAGTAAAAGAACACAACAAAAATGCGATAAAGGCCTTATGCACACACGGCCGTTGTTTTGATCCGAGTCCGAGACGCATATTTTGCGCCTTGGGCGCGGACCCATTTACGTCAATGGGGCCGCAAAAGATGCGGACAGCACTCCGTTCCATGGCCCCGCAAAAAAAATAGAGCATGTCCTATTCTTGTCCATTTTGCAGGGACAAGAATAGACATTTCTACAATGAGCTACGTTCCGTTCCGCAAATTGCAGTAAGGAACGCGGAGCAGCTTCAGTGTTTTGCGGATCCGCGGTTTGCGAACCACAAAACACATACGGTTGTGTGCATGAGGCCAAATAGTGAAGACTTGTTTGGTTTTTGTGCGGTTTCTGGTGCACATTAGGTTACGGCCACACAGAGGTTTTTGGATACGTTTTTGAGGCAGATCTGCCTGCAGGATTTTAAGCCAAAGCTAAAAGTGAATCCACCAGGAAGAAGTACTATAAGGCCTCTTTTACACGAGCGTGTCTGTGCGATTTTGCAGGCAAAGCCATTCAGTTTTGCCTGCGATTGTGTTCAGTTGTTCAGTTTTTTTCGCGCGGGTGCAATGCGTTTTGATGCGTTTTCACGTGCGTGATAAAAAACTTAAGGTTTACAAACAACATCTTCTAGCAACCATCAGTGAAAAACGCATCGCACCCACACTTGCTTGCGGATGCAATGCGTTTTTCACGCAGCCCCATTTACCTCTATGGGGCCAGAGTTGCGAAGAAAAACGCAGAATATAGAACATGCTGCGTTTTTCACGCAATGCAGAACTGATGTGTGAAAAAAAACGCTTATGTACACAGACCTATTGAAATGAAGGAGTCAGGATTCAGTGCGGGTGCTATGCGTTCACGTCACGCATTGCACCCGCGCGGAAAACTCGCTCGTGTGAAAGGGGCCTAAATCCTTCCTTTATATTTCCGATTCCTTTAAAATCCACTTCTGGCTTTGGCTGAAAATCCTGCAGGCAGATCTGCCTCAAAATCTCATCCAAAAAAACTCTGTGTGGCCGTACCCTTATGTGCACCAAAACCGCACAAAACGAACATAAATTTACACAGTGTGCAGGGGGGTACACCGCACTTGCGCAGCCACCACATCCATTTACTTCAATGTGCTTGCCTATTTTCAGCGGCCCTATAGAAATAAATGAATGGAGGGTGGGCGCGCATATTCGGTGCACCCCCGCTTCAAGTTTCCAGCTCAGTTTATGAAATAGGTGCGGGTCCCAGAGGTGGGACCCGCGTCTGTCAGACAATGGGGGCATAATACTAGTGATATGGCCCTATTGTCTGGGAATGGTAATACCCCTTTAAAGGGTGGCTGCACACAGTGCAGATTTAGGGTACACCACAGAGTTTTTTGAAGGAGGTTTTGAGGCAGATGTGCCTGCAGGATTTTCAGCCAAAGCCAGAAGTGGATTTTAAAGGGAGTCTGTCACCCTATCTGACCGCTCAGATCAGGTTATAGACTGTTTTGCCCCCATTACAGTGGTACCTCTCTTGTCTGTGTCCCTCGTCAGTCTTTGGCGTGAAATCCAGCTGGCGAAAGTGACAAGCGTCACCCAAAGACCGGCGCATGCGCAATATGACTAGTGGTTCCTCTGCCCATAATGGGCAGAGCAGTGTGTATGTGTGGGCCAACCGTGGAGCGGTGCACGCGCAGGATTAGGGAGGCAGAGGAGGATGTGATAGTAGAGAAGAAGAGCGGGCCAGAGGGCTGAAAGAGGTGTGGTTTTCTGGGCACATCGCCGAGGGGCCTGGTCACTTGCGACAATAATGCTGCCTCTGTGCACTTGCCGAAGCTCTTTTTCATAAGTTTATAAAGTGTATTTTTCACAATCTTGACGAGGGACACAGACAAGAGAGGTACCATTGTAATGTTGCCCAAACAGTCTATAACCTGATCTGAGCGGTCTAAAACACTCAGATTAGGTGACAGACTCCCTTTAAAGCCTTTCCATTATACATATTCTTCCATTTGGATCCACTCCTGCCTTTGGCTAAGAAAGAATGTACCTAAAACTGCATGTGCCTTAGGCCTCTTTCACACTTGCGTTGTGTGGATCCGGCGTGCACTTCCATCGCCGGAAATGCCCGCCGGATCCGTCACAGCGCAAGACAACTAAAAGCATTTGAAGACTGATCAGTCTTCAAAATGCTTTCAGTGTTACTATGGCAGCCAGGACGCTACTGAAGTCCTGGTTGCCACAGTAAGTAGTGGGGAGCCAGGGGAGCAGATACTTACCGTCCGTGTGGCTCCCGGGGCGCTCCACAATGACGTCAGAGTGCCCCACGCGCATGGATCACGTGATCCATGCTCATGGGGCGCTCTGACGTCATTGTGGAGCACCCCGGGACTCGGGAGCCGCACGGACGGTAAGTATCTGCTCCCCCGCTCCCCACTACACTTTACCATGGCAGTCGGGACTTGAGGGTCCTGGCTGCCATGGTAACCATTCACAAAAGCTAAACGTCGGGTCCTGCGATGCGCCGAAACGACGTTTAGCTTAATGCCGGATTCGGATTAATGCTTTTCAATGGGCATTAATTACGGATCCGGCGTTACGGCATGTCTTCCGGATTTTTGGACGGAGACGAATCCGCAGCATGCTACGGTTTTGTCAACGTCCAAAAAACATTCACCTACTGAACGGAAGACATCCTGATGCATCCTGAACGGAATGTTCTCTATTCAGGATGCATTAGGGAAATCCTGATCAGTATCTTTCCGTCCTAGAGCCCCGAGGACGGAACTCTAGGACAGAAAGGAAAAACGCCAGTGTGAAAGCACCCTTACAAGTGATGTATATACCAAGATATCTTTGTGAATTGGATTTTACTTGTTTCATAAAAATTACTCTATAGCTGTTTTTCTCTTTAATTAAGTAAACAGATAACACAAATGTATATCAATCATTCTGGAAAAGCTCTATGAAATGAATATTTTTGTTGTGAAATGATAACTGTTAATGCACAAGAGACATGCCTCATATTGCTGGGTTTGTTAATAATGGCAGCCGGTTTTTATTTTATTGCTATAACTCGTTCACACTTCGTTTGGTGGTAAAAGGTGAATTGCATTATGGATTCCATTACCACGGACCATAACGCAATTCTATGACAGAATGCATAACGGAATGTCTTTAGAGACATTCCGTTATTCATTCCTTCATAATAAAGTCTATGGGCTGCAAAATGGATCCGTCCCGTTTCTGTTATGCAGGACAGGACTCCCCTGCATACCGGAAACGGGACGGATCCGTTTTGCAGCCCATAGACCTCTATTATGACGGAATGCCTCTAAAGGCATTCCGTTATGCATTCCGTCATAGAATTGCGTTATGGTCCGTGGTAACAGAATCCATAATGCAATTCACCTTTTACCCCCAAACGAAGCGTGAATGAATTTCAAAATATGAAATTCGCTCATCTCTAGCTATAACCAACACAAACTCATTTAGGTGTGTCCACTTCCAGGTAATCTGAGTTGTATTTATCAGCATAAAGTCATTACATTTACCATCATAAGATCTCGTCATTCATATATACAGAACACACTGTCCTACATATTAACGGATGTTGCAAAATTAATTACTGGTGGCCTGATTCACCATATGAATTATTCCTGAACAGAACTGCTGAAAACAAGGATTATCATTGCCCGCCATCTGCTGGTAGTTTCTATTACTACAGCTATATAGAAAGATATTGTACAAACAGCTACCAACCCAATTTGCGTACTAACCAGTTGTTAGATTTTAGACAAAATATTCAAACTGTTTTTTTTTTTAAATAAAACTTTGAAAGTTTTTCTTTTTTTTTAATTGTGTGTTTTTTTTTTTTTAATTAAGAGTTCGAAAGGTTTTGATTCAACCAGTTAATTGAAACTGCCACCCAATGTACCAAAGTTGCTCCATGCTTTTGTGTAAGGAGCGGAGTGGCAGGGAGCAGGTAAGCATGAATCTTTAGTTTAGTGGGACACTGCTGGCACTTGGTAAAATTTCATTATTGCTGGAGAACCCCTTTATGTTCCGAACCTCAACAGGAAGAGCACTGTTCTTGAGTCCTACAATGCAATACACGGAATAAAATCAAAACCTAAATTTATTTTCTCACTGTACGGCCGCTTTCACACCAGCCGTCCGGGAAGCAGCAGAGTACTCCGGCGCTTGCTGTTTCAGTAGCGCTCATTGGGGTGCATGAGATCTACAGAAACAGAGAAGCACAGAAAGCTATGCCATTCCCTAAGGCCCTTTTCAGACAATCGAGTTTTCCGCACGGGTGCAATGCGCGATGCGAACGCATTGTGTCTGCACTAATTCCAGACCTATTCATTTCAATGAGTCTGTGTTGTTTTCCACGCATCTCTCGTGCATTGCGTAAAAATTGCAGCATGTTCTATATTCTGCGTTTTTCACCCAGCCCTGGCCCCATAGAAGTGAATGGGGCTGCGTGAAAATCGCATCCGCAAGCAAGTGCGGATGCGTTTTTCACTGATGGTTGCTAAGAGATGTTGTTTGTAAACTTTTATTTTTTTTATCACGCGCGTGACAAACGCATCAATGCGCATTGCACCTGCACAAAAAAGACCTGAACAACTGAACGCAATCGCAGGCAAAACTGACTGAACTTGCTTGCGAAATCGCTCATTTATAACTGAACGCATCCGGACCTAATCCGTCACGCTCGTCTGCAAGGGGCCTAACACTGTCATGGCCTTGGACTACCAATATTTGGGGAGCACTTGAGTCTAGTAAGGGATCATATGAGGGGTCCGCAGTACAAATCCAGTGGAAAAAATATGTCCTGATCCTGGAGACAACTTTATGTCTCATAACAGTATAGCTATCAGAGCTGTGCACCTGTCTGTCCATCGTATGGATTATTATAATCTGCTAGAAAACGACAATGAAGGTTACTATTGAATGAATGCAAGCAGAGATCTTGAAAAGTATGAGGAATTGACACATAAAGTATATTGGGGAATGGTATAATGTTTCTTTACACAATAAACAAACTTTATTTACTGATATTGAAATAAGCCTTGAAGTACATAACAATCATAATTAGTGTAGCACTGCAACTCTCTACCAGTGTACACTCATGAGAAAAACAAAGTACACTCTTTTAGGTCTATGGTTTTATGTATCAGGACATAATAAAAAAAACACCTGGTCCTTAGAAGGTCTTACGCTGGGTACAGACCTGAGCGTTTCTGAGACGCGCGTTTTCCGCTCGTTTTTGTCACGCGTTTTTGGCAATAGTAAACGCGCGTTTTACGCGCGTTTGTGTGATTGACTGCAGTGTTGTCCAATGACCAAATATCCCTGTCTATATGAAGTTTGGCCTTTCCAGCATGTTGCCAATTCATAAACGCGCGTTCGAACGCGCGTTTTCAGTGTCAAAAATGCGCAAAATACAAGCGTTGCGCGTTCCCATTGAAGTCTATGGGCCAAAACGCGCGACAAACGCCCCAAAAAAAGCTCAAGTACTTGTTTATGCGTCGGGCGTTTTTCAGCGCGTTCGAATGCGCTGTAAAACGCGAAAATCTGAACCAGTCCCATAGGGAAGCATTGGTTTGCATCGGTTATGCGTTTTACAGCGCGTTCGAACGCACTGTAAAACGCGCAAGTGTGAACTGAGGGTTAAAGTTAGATGAAAAACAGCTCCCCAACATATTCCACTGTTTCATTACTTATTCAACAAAAATAAAATAGTCATGTGTGAAATACTAAGTACACCCCATGAATCAATAGCTTGTAGTGTAACACCCACAGAAGCTGTACCCATCCAGAGCCTGATACAGTGTCTAGGTGCTGTGTGTCAGCAAAGAAGAGGTGGAACCAAAAATCAGGAAACAGCTAGGGAAGTTTTTTGAGCCCACACAAGGAAAGGTACTAAACTGTAGTAGACACAGGGTCTGTTGTGTATCCTGAATAGGGAAATAGCAGACACAGAGGTGTCTAAAGACCTAGGTGAGGAAAGCTAGACACCAAGTGTGTCCTCCTCAATTTAAAGAGAAGGAACTGTGCTGCAAGCTGAAGTCATCAGACCACAAGCTATGTACCAGCCCCATAACAGAGGAGTGACATTCAAGAGGGGGGCAACGTGATAACAACAGTGCAAGCACTGGACTGAAACTCAGAGTGAGTCCAAGTCTTTAAAGGGGTATTCCCATTACGGTCTGTCATACTTACCTGCTCCCGGCACGCCGTTCACTTCCTGGTTTTGGCAGGGGGCGGGCTCCATCTTGATTGACATCTTCTCCCGGCCGGACTGCGCGCTGGACTGAACGCGCACGTCGCCGCACATGCGCCCTGGTGACTTCTTCCTGGCAAGTATACTAAACTGGCCAGGAAGAAGTCACCCTAGCGCATGCGCGGCGTCGGCGTGCGCTTTCAGGACTGCGCGCGGCCCGGCCAGGAGAAAAGAAGTCTGTGCAAGCGCGGCCACCGCCATTCGGGAGGAGAGCGGTGGCCGTAACCAGGGGAGACAGAAGACAACAATCAGGTAAGTATATCTTTATTTTCTTCTAAGGGGTGGGAATTAGTTAATTAAGCATATTTAGAAAAATGATCACTGTTAAAGCATTAACAAATTTAACAGTGATCATTAAGATGGGAATACCCCTTTAAGCTAAAAGGGCACCTGGTGTAAGGACTGTTGAACTGTATACTACAGAACAATATTTATTGCTGTGCATTGCTGTGGTTGACCCTAACAACTTAATTTTGTTTCTAGAGTCTGTTCACAGATAAGCTGGTTGCAATTGTCACATAATTTGTAGAATCTTACTGTTAGGCTACTTTCACACTTGCGGCAGAGGAATCCAGCAAGCAGTTCCGTCGCAGATTCGGCAATCTGCATGCAAACGGACAGCATTTGTAGACAGATCTGGATGCGGATCCGTCTCACAAATGCATTGCAAGAACGGATCCATCTCTCCGTTTGTCACCTGGAGAAACGGATCTGTTATGTATTTTTTTCATATTTTTAAAGGTCTCCTTATGCGCATTACGGCAAGTGTTTCGGCATTTTGGCCGGTGATAAAACCGCAGCATGCTGCAGTATTATCTCCATCCAAAACGCCGTACAGTGACTGAACTGAAGACATCCTGATGCATCCTGAACGGATTTCTTTCCATTCAGAATGCATTAGGAGAAAACTGAAGTGTTTTTTTCCGGTATTGAGCCCCGACGACAGAACTCAATGCCGGAAAATAAAAACACTAGTGTGAAAGTACCCTTTTTCAGTAAAGAATTGTAAATGACATCATCTGCCTTAGTGTTGTCTTCGTTCGTCTGCAATGTTACATTAGAACCACCTTTAGCAGTAATAACTTGAAATAATCGTTTTCTATGACTTGTTTACTTCTGTATGACTTTATCAGTCTTTCACATCGTTCTGAAAGAATTTTTGCCCACTCTTTTTTACAATGTTGGCCGTGGTGTCCGAGCTTAAAGAGGACCTTTCATCACCCTAACAAATCTAAACTAAGTATACATACATGGAGAGCGGCGCCCAGGGATCTCCCTGCACTTACTATTATCCCTGGGCGCCGCTCCATTCTCCCGGTATGTCCTCCGGTGATTTCAGCTCTGCGTCTCAACTGGGAGGAGCCTGCCCTTGTTCTCCTGGGCGTCTCCTTCTCCCAGGCTGTAGCGCTGACCAACCGCAGCGCTCAGCTCATAGCCTGGGAGAAGAAAACCTCCCAGGCTATGAGCTGAGCGCTGCGGTTGGTCAATTTTATCAGTGTGAGGGTTTAGTATTGCCGCAGAGTGCACCTGCCTTTGCTATGGTTATGTTTTTGAATGTTGCTTGAGTTCATGGAGATTTCTGAGCATTCATTTATGTGCAGCTCTCTCAAGATCAGTGGGCCCCTCATGCAGAACTGATCCATGCCCCTCCCCCCCGTCCGAGCCTGTATATAGTATACAGTAAATGGTTCCTAGATATTGTATGTAGTAATGTATATATGGTTCCTATTATGTGATTGATATCAGCCGCTCCTCTTATAACGCGCCGGCACTGATATAACCTCCGGAGACATTAAATCATGTGACTGATATCAGCCACTCCTCTTATAACGCTCCAGCACTGATATAACCTCCAGAGAGATTACATCATATGTGACTGATATCAGCTGCTCCTCTTATAACGCGCCAGCCCCGACATAACCTCCGGAGACATTACATCATGTGACTGATATCAGCCGCTCCTCTTATAACGCTCCAACACTGATATAACCTCCAGAGACATTACATCATATGTGACTGATATCAGCCGCTCCTATTGATAACGCTCCAGCACTGATATAACCTCCAGAGACATTTACATCCTATGTGACTGATATCAGCCTCTCCTCTTATAACGCTCCAGCGCTGATATAACCTCCAGAGACATTACATCCTATATGACTGATATCATCCTCTCCTCTTATAACGCTCCAGCACTGATATAACCCCCAGAAACATGACATCATATGTGACTGATGTCAGCCGCTCCTATTATAACGCTCCAGTACTGATATAACCTCCAGAGACATTTACATCCTATGTGACTGATATCAGCCTCTCCTCTTATAACGCTCCAGTACTGATATAACCTCCAGAGACATTATATCATATGTGACTGATATCAGCCGCTCCTATTATAACGCTCCAGTATTGATATAACCTCCAGAAACATTACATCATATGTGACTGATATCAGCCGCTCCTATTATAACGCTCCAGTACTGATATAACCTCCAGAGACATTACATCATGTGACTGCTGATATCAGCCGCTCCTCTTATAACGCGCCAGCACTAATAGAACCTCTAGAGACATTACATCCTATGTGACTGATATCAGCCGCTCCTATTATAACGCTTCAGTACTGATATAACCTCCAGAGACATTATATCATGTGACTGATATCAGCCGCTCCTATTATAACGCTCCAGTACTGATATAACTTCCAGAAACATGACATTATATGTGACTGATATCAGCCGCTCCTATTATAACACTCCAGTACTGATATAACCTCCAGAGACATTACATCATGTGACTGATATCAGCCGCTCCTCTTATAACACGCCAGTACTGATATAACCTCCAGAGACATTATATCATATGTGACTGATATCAGCCACTCCTATTATAACGCTCCAGTACTGATATAACCTCCAGAAACATGACATTATATGTGACTGATATCAGCCGCTCCTATTATAACGCTCCAGTACTGATATAACCTCCAGAGACATTACATCATGTGACTGATATCAGCCGCTCCTCTTATAACACACCAGTACTGATATAACCTCCAGAGACTGGTTTGCTGGTGTGCTTGAGATCATTGTCATGTTGAATGACTCTAGAATACTTTGGCATACAGAGGAGTTCATGGTCAACTCAACTACTGCAAGATGCCCAGGTCCTGTGGTTGCAAAACAAGCCCAAATCATCACCCCTCCAACACAATGCTTGACAGTTGATATGAGTTATTTGTGCTGATAAATTCTGTTTGGTTTTCGCAAATGTGCCACTGAGCATTACGGTCAATGCTCTGATCTTGTCTGTCCAAAGAACATTGTTCCAGAAGTCTTGTGGTTTGTTCAGATGCAACTTTAGAAACTCTAAGGGGTTATTGAAGACTAATAAAGACCTCTCACAATGGCTGAACCGCAGTTGAGCTCATACTTACCTGGTTCCCACTGCTGGGTTTAGTGTCTGTCACTCCCGGGCCAGCTCTTCCTCTCCTTGCAGTGCTGAAAACCATATCCATTGACAGGGGGGACGACGACACATAACCACTATAGCCAATCACATTCAGCAGTGACGACCTGCCCCCCTTGCATTTTATGACCATTGATAGTGATGCTAGGAGAGCAGGTCACTGCTGCGGCCTGTGATTGGCTGCAGCAGTCACATGTCCCCCCAATGATGGATGTTGTTTTCAGCACTGCAGGGAGAGGAAAGTCAGCCCAGGGGAAACAGACACTGAATCCAGTGTAGGGGACCAGGTAGGTAAGAACTCCATCGTAAGTCAGCCACTGTAGTCTGTATTAGTCTGTATGTCATGCTGCTATGTTCTTTTTAGATAGAAGCTTTCTCCTTTCAACTCTTCTAAACAAGCCTTGTGGATTCTCTATTTAATTGTATTGTCCTGAATTAGAACATTTAACATGATAACTGAGGCCTATAGAGTTTCACATGTAGCTCTTGGGTTTTGGCAATTTCTCTGAGCATTGCACAATTTGACCTTATAGTGAATTTGTTGTGACGTCTACTCCTGGGAAGACTGTCTTGAATATTTTACACTTGGGAATAATCTTTCTCAATGTGGAATGATGGACTTCAAATTTTTTGCGAATGTTGGAAATGGCCTTATAATCAGTGGCGTACACACAATCCATGGGGCCCCAGTGCGAAACTGATCCAGGGCAATAGGAGATTATGGGGCCCCTGTGTCCCCTCCCACCCTCAAGCCACACCCACACACAGCCCCACCCATATAACATGCCCATCCCTCTTACAGATGTTCTCTTTCTTCATCTTCTCCATTCAGACCAGACCGCCATGATGATTTCTTTCAGCCATCTCTCATCTCTGCAGAGTTTGACAGACAGACAGACATCTTAGTTTCCTACTTTTCCTCCCACCTTCTCAACATCCCATCATGCACCCCCAATACTGAGACGCTGTGCCCCCCAAAACTATACTGTAGAAATAGATAAACCCCCTAAAAATACTAGTTACACACAGATCGCGCCCCCTTCAATAATAATTGGAACACAATGCTCTAAAAAATAACTGGGTGAGTGACTGTAGTATAGAGTCAGACAGACTACTGGCAAGTGGGCAGTCGCAGACTAGCAGTGGCTCCCGCGCTTCTGTGTTCCCAACTTCCTGCCGGACCTGCAGCGCTGATAACTTTGTGACGTCACGTAAGCGCGCAGTGTGATCCGGACATGTTGTCAGGCCCTGCCCCCTGGCATTGGTACTTAAAGTGACCATGCCTGAGCCGGACCCGCCGTCCCATCATCCATAACAACAAAAAAGGGGGACTTCTGGCCGTCCGTCCCGGCCTGGACCAGGAGTCTAAAAACCTGACTGTCAGGCCTAAAACCGGATGTCTGGCCGCCCTAAGAGCAGCAGTGGAAGAGAGACTGAGGCCAGCAGCAGCCATTTCAGTCAGATTAGAGCCAAAGCTGCAGAGTGGCTGTAATCTGACTAAAATGGCTGCTGCTGGCCTCAGTGAGTCTCTCTACCACTGCAGAGAGACCTCATATCAACCAACTTAGCCCCCATCAGACCTCAGAACAGCCCCCATCAGACCCCCAATCAGTCCGCTCAGCCCCCATCAGACCTCATAGCAGCCCGCTCAACCCCCATGAGACCTCATATCAGCCCACTTAGCCCCCATCGGACCTCAGATCAGCCCAAAGACCCCCATCAGACCCCCAATCAGCCCCCATCGGACCTCAGATCAGCCCAAAGACCCCCATCAGACCCCCACTCAGCCCCCATCAGACCTCAGATCAGCCCAAAGACTCCTAGTCAGCCCCCATCAGACCTCAGATCAGCCCAAAGACCCCCATCAGACCTCATATCAGCCCAAAGACGCCCATGAGACCTCAGATCAGCCCAAAGACCCCCAGTCAGCCCCATCAGACCTCAGATCAGACCAAAGACCCCCATCAGACCCTCACTTAGCCCCCATCAGACCTCAGATCAGCCCAAAGACCCGATCAGACCCCCACTCAGCTTCCATCAGACCTCAGATCAGCCCAAAGACCCCATCAGACCCCCACTCAGCCCCCATCAGATCTCAGATCAGCCCAGAGACCCCCATCAGACCCCCACTCAGCCCCTATCAGACCTCAGATCAGTGCAAGCCCCAAAGACCCCCATGGCTCCATCAGACTCCACTCATCCCCCATCAGCTCAGATCAATAAGCAGGGCCCAGGCCAGGTCCCAATACTTACCTGTTTTTCTGTTCTGCGCTGCGGCTACTCTTCCTGTCTGGGCCCGGCAGAAGTCGCTCTCCTCTCTGTCTTCCCGGCCAGCGCTGCACTGTCACCTGACAGCTTGCAGCGTCAGGTCATAGTGCGTGCACTACGTCCTGACGCTGTATGCGCTCAGGAAAGTGAAGCGCCAGCCGGGGAGGGAACACTACTGAGTCTGCAGGGGTCCACAGGCGGCCGGGCCCCCTGGAGTGCCGGGCCCAGTCGCAACTGCGACCCCTGTATGTACGCGCCTGCTTATAATCCTTCCCAGATTGATGGGCAGTAACATTTGCTTCTCTAAGATCTTTGCTGATGTCTTTGCCTGGGCATTGTATTAACACATACTTGAATGCTCCAGACCAGCAAACTGCCAAAACATCTGCTTTTATAGAGGTGGTCACACTTGTAGATGATCAATTATTTCAATGGTTTTTGATTAGCAGCACCTGCATGCTACTTAACTTTTTAATTCCTGATAGAAACAGTAAGGGTATACTTAATGTTTCAAAATCACTGAAAATGCACTATAAAAATAGATGCAAGCATAACATATGGACTAAGCCCTCACTCTTGATAAAAACTGAGACACTTGGTCAATACATTTTGATCAAAATACATCTAAGCCCACCTACCGGCGACAAGGTGGTCTCACTTCAGGCGGGTTCCTATGCTAACCTATTCATGTTTTGGCGTATTTTTCCTGAGCACAGTCCCCGCACATATGGTGTGCTGCCCCTTGTTACCTCCATGTGCATCAGCAACCGGTGGAAGGATAGACACAGACAGGAGCGTAGCTAACGGCTCATGGGCCCTGGTGCAAGAGTTCAGCTTGGGCCCCCCTTCCCTCAGTGCTTTGTGTGTCTTCTTATGTGGCACAAGGGTCTTTGGGCCCCCTTAGGCTCCTGGGCCCGGTAGCGACTGCTACCTCTGCACCCCCTATAGCTACGCCCATGCAGACACCTATATGTACCACCTTAATCAAGGTCACCTATTAGATAGGTGGGGCAGAAGTGCACTTGAATATCACTCCCAGTATAGTAGCGTATTCACACATGAAGGTGCCACTCCTTCAAGACAAATCTAACAAATCACAGAAAAAAATATATATAAACCATCCTGCACGATATGGTATTAAATGTGTGGATGTATATGGCTACATTTACAAAATCACTGAAAATAATAGACTATAAAAATAGATGCAAGCATAACATATGGACTAAGCCCTCACTCTTGATAAAAACTGAGACACTTGGTCAATACATTTTGATCAAAATACATCTAAGCCCTCCTACCGGCGACAAGGTGGTCTCAGTTCTCACTATTTTTATAGTGCATTATTTTCAGTGATTTTGTAAATGTAGCCATATACATCCGCACATTTAATACCATATCGTGCAGGATGGTTTATATATAGTTTTTTCTGTGATTTGTTTGATTTGTCTTGAAGGAGTGGCACCTTCATGTGTGAATACGCTCCTATACTGGGAGTGATATTCAAGTGCACTTCTGCCCCACCTATCTAATAGGTGACCTTGATTAAGGTGGTACATATAGGTGTGTGTGTCTATCCTCCCACCAATTGCTGATGCACATGGAGGTAACAAAAGGCAGCACACCATATGTGCGGGGACTGTGCTCCTGAAAAATGCGCCACAGCATGAATAGGTTAGCATATGAACCCGCCTGAACTGAGACCACCTTGTCGCCAGTAGGTGGGCTTAGATGTATTTTGAAAATGTATTGACCAAGTGTCTCAGTTTTTATCAAGAGTGAGGGCTTAGTCCATATGTTATGCTTGCATCTATTTTTATAGTGCATTATTTTCAGTGATTTTGTAAATGTAGCCATATACATCCGCACATTTAATACCATATCGTGCAGGATGGTTTATATATAGTTTTTTCTGTGATTTGTATATTTAATGTTTCACAAATAGTTTCTGCGTTTTGTCCTACTTTTTGTTAAATATATGACACAGTGTAATTTGTCATGTGTTATCCATCTGAGGTTGTATTACCCAATTTTAGAAACTTCTAAGGGACAGATTTTTAGGTATGACTCCTGATACATAAAGTGATAGCGTTCAAAGATGGTGTATTTTGTTTTTCTCATGACTGAATATTGAATGATAGATCCAAGTTGCTTAGGCTAGCGTCACACTAGTGGTAAACTCATCCTGCAGGCTGTGTTGGCAGAGGAACAACCTATCGGAAGACATTGTACTTGGTAAAGCCCGAAAAGGCCGGAGCACTGCCAAGCCCAATTGACTATAATGGAACTTCGCAGGGATCTAGCCTGTTTCTGGCATTAGTGCTGGGATTCGGATGGACAAAGGATGCTGCAACAGTAGTTTTTGTCCGGTCAAATCCCAGCACTAATACCAGAAACAGGCATAATCCCCTTCAAGTCCCATTATAGTCAATGACCTCCAGCAAGGTCAGGTAGTATTTGGCTATGCCGATTACGATGGCTTCTGGTTGTCTGTTCCTCTGCCTGAACAACCTGCAGGAAAAATTTACCGCTAGTGGGAAACTAGCCTTAAAGCCTGAGGACGCCTTGACATGGAAAAATAATTTTTACATAGGCTAGTGGTCATCTTGAGTAAAAAAAAAGTTGCATTAAAGGAGTTGTTCACTTCTGGATTCAATTAGAGCAGCTTACAGAGGTTGTAGATGGGGAGCAAAGCACACACAAGGCAGTTTGCAGGAGGAAGACAGAAGCATCCTGGACACATGAGGGGTGATGCTTTGTTGGATCTGGTAATTTCCAACAATGCTGAGCTTGTTGGAAATGTTACTGTTTGTGAAACACTTGGTAATAGTGTTACTGTTTGTGAAACAATTGGTAATAGTGACCACAATATACTGTAATTATATTCCCCCCGAACTATAAGAAGTTGAACTCTAGCTGGGAGAGCAAAAACACTGAATTGTAAAAAAAGCTAATTTCCCTAGGTTGAGGGCAGCATTTCAGGGCATAGAGTGGGAGCAGCTATTGTCACATAATAATACTGAGAGTAAATGAGAGAGCTTTAAATCCACATTGAGCAATTACACTACAAAATTTATTCCTGTAGGTAAAAAGTATAAACGGCTAAAATGAAACCCCATATGGCTTACAGCTACTATAAAAAGGGCAATAAATGACAAAAAGGAAATTAAAAAAATACAAAATGAACAGCAACTGGCAAAATAGAGCAAAACAAATCTCAATTTTTTAAAAAATATATATAAATGCTCTGTGTATATATATATATATATATATATATATATATATTTGTGGTCATGGCTACGGCCAACGATGCTTGATGAACCCTAGGGAGATAAACATCAAGAACAACCTAACCCGGCTAGCCGTGTGCTAGCTAAACCTAACTTAATGGCTTGAATTGTGCCCTTAGCCATAGCCGTGGGTAGGCCTAAAGGGGGCATACCCTGTGGAAATGAAAAGAGAAGGGAGGGAGGGTGGGGCACCTGAAGAACACACGCCCAGGAGTGAGGCAGTGGCTTGTTTAAGAAGAGCCTCCGCCCCTCCCACAAATGCAGGCTGACCAGTCAGCCTTAATACATATATATTTTAGCTCTGTATATACAAAAGAAAAGAAAGAAGCTGGTATTGGTGGTGTCAAGGGCTGTTAGTACACCCAGTAATGTAATCAACTGGATAACTATAGATGGTCCAAGATAAGTTAAATGTGAAGAAGGCTCCGGGTCCAGGTGAATTACACCCATGAGTTCTGAAAACATTTAGAGATTCTCTAAGGAATGGTACCGCACCAAGTGACTGGTACTAGGCAAATGTGGTGCCCATATTAAAAAACGGCTTTACGTTCTTTACAGGTAATTATAGACCAATACGTTTAACTTCTATTGTGGGAAAAATGTTTGAAGAACTCTTAAGAGACTATATACAGGAGTATATGACTGTAAATAATATCATAAGTGATAACCAGCATGGGTTTACCAAGGACAGCAGTTGTCAGACTAACCTGATTTGTTTTAATGAGCAGGTAAGTAGAGGCCTGGACAGAGGGGCGGCTGTGGATGTAGTGTTCTTGATTTTTGCAAAGGCATTTGATACTGTCCCCCATAGACATTTAATAGGTAAAATAAGGTCTATAGGCTTGGAAAGTATAGTTTGTAATTGGATTGAAAAGTGGCTGAAGGACCATAACCAGAGAGTCGTGGTCATTGATTCCTATTCTGAATGGTAATAAGTGGTGTACCCCAAGGTTCAGTGCTGGGTCCCCTACTATTTAATTTATTTAAGATATTGAGGATGGAATTATTAGCACCGTTTCTATTTTGCAGATCACACCAAGCTTTATAATACTGTGCAGTCTATGGAAGATGTCCATAAACTACAAGCTGACTTGGACACTTGGAATGATTGGACATCAACTTGGCAAATGAGGTTCATTGTGGACAAATGTGAAATTATGCATGTGGGTAATAATAATCTGTCCTTGTAGATCATAGATTAATATCAACTGCCTCCATCTGGAGAAAAAAAAGTTCAGTCTCCAGAGGTGTCAAGGCTTCTTCACTGGGAGAAATTTGAATCTGTGGAATAGTCTACCTCTACAGCTGGAACAGTGGACAGTTTTACAAAGGGGCCTAGATAAATTCTTAAAAGTAAATGACATTAATGTTTATGAAAATGTGTAGAAATCTGGGCCTCACTCCCTTTTCTAAAACTTGCATGCCCTTCTATCCCTTGATTGAACTGGATGGACTGTATACAAGTTCCTGATAAATAGCACATACAGTTCTCAGTTAGGAGTAGCCAGATACATCATTTATAAAGTTCTCAGATAGTGCCATACATTGCATAGATATTGCATATTGTTGTGACAAATACTGCACACCTCTCACACAGTTCAGTACTATCACGTCTGATTAGGCAGGTAATAGACATGCAGCGCAGAGGGTAAGGAAGGGGAGTACCCTACCACTAGGGAGAGGGAGTGGTGACCCAGGATGCACAATGTATGCAATGCCAGATAAATAGTGCTACACTATTTACCTATGGGACCTCTTTCCGCATAGAGTTCAGCAAGTGATAGCAGTACTCTGCTGGCCTCATCTTTTAGCAAAGGGGAAAATGGGATATGTCACAAAACCAAGTTATCAATAGGAATGTCAAACATGGTACAAAAATCAGAGAATGGTATCAGTCAGGGATAAGCAAGGTCAGCAAATGAGAACATCAGGATGCAAAGAGGTTAGGTGAAAAGCAACTAGAGTTCATACAAATTATCTGAAGGTACTGAAACAACCCGGAGGGGAAGATTTAAGTGTTAGTGGTGGCCTTGCGTTGGATGGTTTTTTCTCCCTAACTCCCAGGGCTGTTACAGTGAAGAGACACATGGTTATTATTTTCCCCAGGGTACTCCTGATGAAAGGTAGCATGCCTTTGGTGTTGTAGTGGTGTGTTGCAAAGACAGAGACTCTGGAGGTTGCAGTTTAACATAAACATAAAGGGGGAAATTTATAAAATCAGATACGTCACGTTTGAGGCTTAAACAAGTTGCAAGTCATAGCGATTGCGCCATTTTCTGCAACATTTGGTCAAAACTTTCACCATTTGGTGTTCCTCGACACTTTTCAAAGTGGTTTATGTTTAAGGGCTAAAAGATTAGACCAGGATTATGGCACATTTATTATGTGCACCTTTGGCAAAAGTCGCAAAAAAGTCGCAACCTATGCTAGGCAACTCCCTTGTGTACGTTTACACATCTATACTAATAAAAGCCCTATGTCCCTGCCGTCTGTGCGTTTGTGCCGAATACTTAAGTGCGCATGCGCGGCGCACAGAGTATTCGGCACACACTCCACTGGACTTCACACAGAGCACAGGACGTGGCGCGTGACGCAGTGACTTGCGCTACCAGTGCCTGGCCGCCTGCCCGCCTCACCATGTAGAAGATCGTTCTTACTCATATGCGGGGATCTGTGGATGACACATAGCATAAGATGCTATGTGTCATCCACAGATACCCCCATAACAGTGTCAGCCACAGACTCCCCCATAACAGTGTCAGCCACAGACTCCCCCCCCCCATAACAGTGTCAGCCACAGACCACCCCCATAACAGTGTCAACCACAGACCACCCCCATAACAGTGTCAGCCACAGACCACCCCCATAACAGTGTCAGCCACAGACCACCCCCATAACAGTGTCAGCCACAGACCACCCCCATAACAGTGTCAGCCACAGACCACCCCCATAACAGTGTCAGCCACAGAACACCCCCATAACAGTGTCAGCCACAGACCCCCCCCATAACAGTGTCAGGCCCAGCGCCCCCATAACAGTGTCAGCCACAGACCTCCCCCATAACAGTGTCAGCCACAGACCCCCCATAACAGTGTCAGCCACAGCGCCCCCGTAACAGTGTCAGCCACAGCGCCCCCGTAACAGTGTCAGCCACAGCGCCCCCATAACAGTGTCAGCCACAGCGCCCCCATAACAGTGTCAGCCACAGACTTTCCCCCCATAACAGTGTCAGCCACAGACCCCATAACAGTGTCAGCCATAGACCACCCCCATAACAGTATATATAGTGGGCTCGGCTTGCATGTTGGTACCTGCATCCCTGGTTCTAATGGAGGCTGTTACAGCACGAGAAAGGGTTGATAAGCATGGTTGATCCGGACACGCATGCTGAGCCCACGCTCCCTGGATTCTATGTGGCCGGTGTGACCCATAACAGGTGGGATTTAGCGTTTGGACCACTCATGGAGGCGGCCTTGACGTGGCGAGTGGCTTATTACTTTTTGATCAAAATGTACACCAACGACCTCTGATAGCCTTTAGCATAGAGGTAGAAGTGCTAGTTGTAGAGTGCTGTTGCATTTCTGTGTTTGCACCCCCATAACAGTGTCAGCCACAAACCCCCCTCATAACAGTGTCATTCACAGACCCCCCCCCAATAACAGTGTCAGGCACAGCGCCCCCGTAACAGTGTCAGCCACAGGCCCCCATAACGGTGTCAGCCACAGCGCCCCCATAACGGTGTCAGCCACAGCGCCCCCATAACGGTGTCAGCCACAGCGCCCCCATAACGGTGTCAGCCACAGCGCCCCATAACGGTGTCAGCCACAGCGCCCCATAACGGTGTCAGCCACAGCGCCCCCATAACGGTGTCAGCCACAGCGCCCCCATAACGGTGTCAGCCACAGCGCCCCCATAACGGTGTCAGCCACAGCGCCCCATAACGGTGTCAGCCACAGCGCCTCCATAACGGTGTCAGCCACAGCGCCCTCATAACGGTGTCAGCCACAGCGCCCCCATAACGGTGTCAGCCACAGCGCCCCCATAACGGTGTCAGCCACAGCGCCCCCATAACAGTGTCAGCCACAGCGCCCCCATAACAGTGTCAGCCACAGCGCCCCCATAACAGTGTCAGCCACAGCGCCCCCATAACAGTGTCAGCCACAGCGCCCCCATAACAGTGTCAGCCACAGCGCCCCCATAACAGTGTCAGCCACAGCGCCCCCATAACAGTGTCAGCCACAGCGCCCCCATAACAGTGTCAGCCACAGCGCCCCCATAACAGTGTCAGCCACAGCGCCCCCATAACAGTGTCAGCCACAGCGCCCCCATAACAGTGTCAGCCACAGCGCTCCCATAACAGTGTCAGCCACAGCGCCCCATAACAGTGTCAGCCACAGCGCCCCCATAACAGTGTCAGCCACAGCGCCCCATAACAGTGTCAGCCACAGCGCCCATAACAGTGTCAGCCACAGCGCCCTATAACAGTGTGAGCCACAGCGCCCCATAACAGTGTGAGCCACAGCGCCCCATAACAGTGTGAGCCACAGCGCCCCCATAACAGTGTGAGCCACAGCGCCCCCATAACAGTGTGAGCCACAGCGCCCCCATAACAGTGTGAGCCACAGCGCCCCCATAACAGTGTCAGCCACAGCGCCCCCATAACAGTGTCAGCCACAGCGCCCCCATAACAGTGTCAGCCACAGCGCCCCCATAACAGTGTCAGCCACAGCGCCCCCATAACAGTGTCAGCCACAGCGCCCCCATAACAGTGTCAGCCACAGCGCCCCCATAACAGTGTCAGCCACAGCGCCCCAATAACAGTGTCATTCACAGATCCCCCATAACATTGCCATTCACAGATCCCCCATAACAGTGCCATCCACAGATCCCCTATAACAGTGCCATCCACAGATCCCCCCCATAACAGTGCGTCGGCCACAGGACCCCCCCCCCCGCCCAGAATAGTGTGTCGGCCACAGACCCCCCCCCCCCCATAACAGTGTGTTTGCCACAGACCCCCCCCCTCATAACAGTGCGTCGGCCACAGACCCCTGTCCCTCATAACAGTGCGTCGGCCACAGACCCCCCTCCCCCATAACAGTGCGTCGGCCACAGACCCCCCCTCCCCATAACATTGCGTCGGCCACAAACCCCCCTCCCCCATAACAGTGCGTTGGCCACAGACCCCCCTCCCCCATAACAGTGCGTTGGCCACAGACTCCCCCTCCCTCCATAACAGTGCCAGCACTAATGTTCTAGCGCCCGTTATTGTAACGGGCCTAATGTCTAATATAGGTATAAACCACATTGCACTCACACCAAATATATTATTAAGGTGTGACAGTTCATAGATTTGGTGCAGGCACACAAAACAAAGTCAGACTTAAAACTAAAACAACCACAAATTATAAATTTACCCTGAAGACTTTACTGAAGAGCAAATGTTCAGACAATCTTCCGCAACATGGAGGTCCAGTTCCTAAACAGTTCCAAACTGTTCCAAATTGCAGTAGGTTATCTCCAGGAGCTCCCTGCAGACACGCACTTTAAAATAAACAAGACTTCATGTTCCAATCCAGCCGATGGGTGCAATACCTCACAAAAGGTCTGCAATTTCAACCGTGGGGTCTAGACTCGCAGGAGTAGCACTTGCAAGTTACCATAATAATGACTGGTGGCCAGAAACCTTTAAACCCAATGAATCGTCGTGAAGTCCAGTAGCCTTCGACAAAGCGGCTTTTAATTAAAGCCTTTAAGATACACTCTGGTGCTCCAAATCAAGGTACCCCCAAGGGTTAATATCTACGCGTGGCTGAGAGACTAGACGCTGATACATAGCTGGTCAATGCAATCTCTACCTTTATTACAAAAAGTAAAAGCAATTATACATCTCCTGAGGTCAAGGCATTATTTCATTGGATTGGATAACACTCTAGCATCTGCGCACTGTGCACTACTTTGGAATGTAAACGTAATGTAAACATCTAAGTGTCTGCCAGCTTATAATGGCGGCTATCCTAACAATAATTCTGCATACGTCATACATGACACTTCAAGGAGGTGCCTCTCTATAGGCAGTGAATAATATCTGTATATATATATATATTATATATATCATCAAGCTACGTGATTGGCTTAAGCATCCGTTCACAGTGCACACATCTTCTCAAAGCACCTGTGGGGAGATAGAAGACAAACACTGCCCCCCCTCCCCCTCCTCATAGCCTTGCATAGACAGACAATTGGAACAGCAGAGAAGGGAGAGGTGAGGCCCTCTGAGATTGAGGTGAAGAAGAAGAAGTTTGTCACAGCTTCAAAGAAAAGTTTAACCCGTTAGAAGATACAGACAGAATAAAATTCACACATCTCTAACACCTTAAACATCAGTACTTTCCCAGATTGATGCAAACACTCCCTCCTCTTTGGCTGCTCAACCTTCCTAAGATTTCTGCAATCTATATCTGGGATCTTTCCTTGAGTTCTCCTTGCATCCCAAACTTCGTCTGAGGCTGCTTGCAGCACTAGAGATACTGTTGCCTGCTAACACTTTCTGCCCCTCAGCTAAGGTAAAACCAATTTACTTCACAGGAAGCCAAGCCCATGGATTAGGTGCCATCCTTTCCAGGAGACGGTAGCCAAGGGAAAGGATTTAAACCCTCTAATTCAGTCTCAAGTACACGCAAATACCATAAGATAGTATAATACATTATAAAACATACACTACTCACAAAAAGTTTGGCTTTTGGGTGAAATTTATGGAAAATGTAAAAAGTTCACGCTACAGTGATATATCATGAAAGTAGGGCATTTAAGTAGAAGCATGCAGTGGTGATTATCTCATCTCAAACAATTTAATGAAACAAAAGCCAACAACAGTGGTGGGTATACCCCCACAAAATATGTCAGTGTCTCAATAACTTGTCTTGTGGCCTTGAGCATCAATTACAGCTTGACAACGACGTCTCATGCTGTTCACAAGTCGACTTATTGTCTGCTGAGGCATGGCATCCCACTCTTCTTGAAGGGAGGCCCTCAGGTCATTGAGGTTCTGGGGTACAGAGTTACGAGCCTCTACATGGCGACTCAGCTGGTCCCATAGGTTTTCAATGGGATTTAGATCTGGATAAAGTGCAGACCACTCCATTTTAGGTACCCCAGTCTCCAGCAGCCATTCTCTAATGATAAGACCTCAATGAGCTGCCGCATTGTCATCCATGAAGATGAAATTAGGCCTGTGTTGTTCATGCAGAGGCACAATGATGTTATTCAAGTAGTATGGGCTTGTCACTGTACCATTCACAAAGTGTAGGGCAGCAGTGTATTGACTAGACACGTCTGCCCACACTGTAACACCACCACCACCATCAAATGCTCGTCTGGTGACAACAGTGGCTGATGCGTAGCGCTCTCCTTGTCGTCTCCAACATCATGAGTTGCCATCATTTCTGCTCAGCGTGAATCAACTTCATCAGTGAACAGCACTGAGGCCCACTGGTCCATTGTCCAGCGAAGATGCTCCCTGGCCTATTCAAGATGATAACGCATGTGCCTGGTGGTGTGGTCAGGTACCCTTGTAGGTCATCTAGGACACAGACCACGCTGATGTAAACGGTTTCGAATGGTCTGATGTGACACTTGGGTGCCCCTCACCTCCCTTAAAGAGGACCTTTCACCATTACTGACATGCGTGTTTTAATAGCTTCACACATTTCCCCTGTGATAACAATTCTGGAGCATTTATTATTATCACTCTGTTGTGCCATTCCTTTATTATTTCAACTATAAGTTATGAATGAATTGCTAGCACAGACACTCTATTCAATCCATGCTGCTGGTGTCAGATTGTGCAGGAACACTCCCCCAACTGGTAACACCCCTCTGTACCCTTACTGCAGCCTGCTAGTAATTCACTATTAACTTCTAGTTGAAATAATAAATGAATGGCACAGCATAGTCATAAGTATAGATTTTCAGAATTGTTATTACATAGGGATACTTGTAGCTATTAAAACAGGCTAGTCAGGAGCAGTGACAGGTCCTCTTTAAATGTGCCTGGAGTTAAGTGGCATTCATCATCTGGTTCCGAAGGGCATTGTTCACAATGAAGTGGTCATCAGTGTGGTATGTGGCCAAAGGACGTCGACTTCTATGCCTTTAACAATCTGTGACACTCTAAACTCAGTGGCCACTTCCGTCTGAGAACATCCTGCTTAAAGCCTCGCAATGGCGAGGTACTGTTGATCAATTATTAGGTGTCGTCTTGGTCTTATGATGTCAAAATGTGAACAGCATGATGAGGAGGACTGTTTAAATACCAATTCTAATTGAACCAGTAAATTTGTTGGGCGATTCATGGATCGAACAACTGTTGTGTATTTTTCCATTAAGCTACTTATTAGAGAACAGCAAGTTGTGCAAAAAGTTTTGAAACATTGAACAGTTGGACATGGGCGTTCAAATGTTTAGAGAAAGTCACATTAAGTTCACCTGTAAAGGTTAGAGTGCATTTTAGGTTCATCCTGAAATTTTACCCACAAGCCAAATAGCCCTAACTTTTTGTGAGCAGTGTATGTCACATCACATAGCCAGTCACTAATAGTGGGCTAGTGGGTCACTTTAGTACCAAGTGATGTAGGATGAGGGTAATCGAATAACAAAGCAGGTAATTTGTAAACCGAGACCTTGCACAGACAGGAAGTTTTATCAAAATAATATGGCTGGTGCAGCATCTTGTTGGTCACTGTGCCTGCTCTATCCTAGAGTGTGGAGAAGCGCTCAGCAGGTAAGTTTAAAATAAATAAATAAAGTAACATTCACCTCACCAATACCTAACACTTTTGTTCCGATGCTTCCTGGGTCCCCCACCAGTCTTCATTTTCTAGTTCCTCCTGACAGACATGTAACACTGCAATCTCTGGTCGTAGCAGTGAATCGTTAAAGAGATTTTGCAGTTCTTTTAAACTGATGATTTATCCTCTGGATAGATCATCAGCATCTGATTAGCAGGGGTCCGATACTCAGGACCCCTGCCGATCAGCTGTTTGAGAAGGCAGCAGTGCTCTAGGAGTGCCGCAGCCTTATCTCTGTTTACCGCAGGCCTAGTATACCGATGTCTAGTATCACTGGCCTGGGCGGGGCTAAACCCCATTCAAGTGAACAGAGCTTAACTCTGCCCAGGCCATGATACCAGTCATGACTTCACTGAGCCTGTGGTAAACAGAGAGACGGTTGCGGCGCTCCTGTATCGCCGCTGCCTTCTCAAACAGCTGATTGGCAGGGGTCTTGGTTGTCGGACCCCCGCCGATCAGTTGAAAAGAACTGCAGAACCCCTTTAAGGCTATGTTCACATTTCCATTCTCCTCCATCAGATTTTTATTGCTCTTTGATGGGTATAATAGTGTATTATGCTGTGCTATGTAACCTTTAGAGATCTGGAATGTATTGTATAACACTGACAGCATCATGTAAGGATTACAGAGAATCATAAATCAATATAACGCTCTGTGACCCCGGCAGTACTGGAGGGCAGGCTGGGTGCTGCTACATACTCACGCTGCGAGTCTGGAGTGTGGAACTCGCTCATCTAAAAGGGGCCTTATAAGTCGTTACCACTGGTACCTTGGAGCACTGGGGTTCTTTGTTCAAATCTGACTAAAGAAAACATCTGCATGGAGCTTGTATATTCTCTGTGTGTTTTTGTGGGTTTCCTCCAGGTACTCTGGTTTCCTTGTGAGCCCCACAGGAGACAGCGAGTGCAATAATATGTGTGATTGATATATATATATATATATATATATATATATATGACTTGCTATATAAGTAAGTTAAATAATAAATACTTTTGCTACGGATCTGTTATGTTTGCTGTAAAACTGGAATCCATGATCCCAGTATAAACAGAGCCTTAGCTAGTAGATCAAGTAGTCCGGTTCATGTGATCGTACTGCCAAAGAAGTAGTCGTCATACGTGTTGTTTTCTAAGGTTTCCTTTATTGCGACAATGCATTTTAGGAGTGGACTGCTCCGTTAGCCAGGTTAAATCACTTGATTGTGATTTGACCTGACAAAGGGAGCTGTCCGCTTCTGAAACGTGTTGTCCCAATAAAGCGAGTCTTCCTAGCCTTAGGCTGGGTAAATCCTGCATTTTAACCACCTGCTGGGCCATATGTTAGGCATATGCAGCAGGCAGCCCTTAGGAGAGAGTGCTATGAGAAGGGTGGGAGTGGTAGTGGTGGCGCAGATAGGAGTTGTAGTAGTTGATAGTGGCTGTCTTCACGCTCCCTATCCATGGGGCCATGCAGTAAATGGAGGGTGCACCCTTTCTTCCCTGACTTTCTGAGGGTCCTGCCTGATGGTAATTGCGGTGCCCTTAATGGTGAGGGCAGGAGGGCAAGTGTAGGGACAGAAAATGGCAGCAGTGCAATGGTAGTGCAAGTCAATAATCAGGCCAGTGTGAGGGTAAAAGATCCAGTGTTCTCTACTGAGGTAGTTTAGGCAGTTCAAAGATACAAAGACGCTGGTAGCATTCAGTTCAGTTTCTCCAGGGTACATACACAATACTTCCAAAGCTGAACATGGGATAACTAGCAGTAAGATGGCTGACTCTGAGTCCCCCTCTCTATTAAATCCAAACCACTTTCTACCAAAGAGCTGCACATTTACAATATTGTACTACAATGCCCCCCCACAGGGGGGTGTAGATCCTCCAACAGATAGCTAATCCATGGTAAAAGCATGGTGGGCGCCTCCTTGCCAGTAGCTACAGAAGAGCGATTGCACTTACTGTCTGCCCTTTGCACCAGTCTGTATATTCTGTACTTCTTTCTCCTTGAGGATGGTGGTAGTTTTGGGGATGCAAGGATGATTGTTCCTTATAGCAGGTCTTACTTCAGCACAGGCACATGCAGATGCTTTCTCTCTCTTAGACAGCTTGAGCTACACTACCAAGCTCCTGACCCTGAGGAGAATGGCTCGCATCCTCCCACTGAGCAGGACACAATAACTAGACGCAGCTCATGGATTACAAACATCACACAGAACAAATGCATTTAACAATGGGCATTAAGTATTAACCCATTAAAAGGAAATTAACCGTTTGCAGTAGCCCTCTGGGGTACTGCAGATATACCTTTCAATAGCATACTGTGACAGATACATTCACTTCAATGAGGCAAACAGAGCTCAGAGTCATCTTTAGACTCCATTTCACCTGCTTGCTGTTCTTTTCCTCTTTTCCTTTTTTGCTTGTCAGAATAGCTATGTTTGAAAACAGTTTTTGGGTATTAAAGTGTGTACCCTCGACAGAAAGGCTGGGGGCTGGGGTGTAATTTATATTCAAGTAATATTCTGAGACTCATATTTTTTTGCATTTTCACTTACGTCATTACATGGTATGGAACATACTAGAAATGAATAGCTTGTTACCCACAGATGTTTGTGTGTATTACTGCGTCATTTTTACGTTATTCCTCAGCACAAAATACATGTCGTTTACATGTGTGCTGCGCTGCTTTATCTGGGTGACTTTGTAAATGCATGTTTCTCCGTACACACATGTGAATATCAATTGCATCATTCCATTGGAGCGCTGCACATTTTTTCCTACAGATTCTGTTTCCATGGAAACAAGTCAATGTGTGCAGCCTCTCAATACCCTTACTGAACTAAACAGTCATTTGCAAGCCCCTAAACTACCAATAGCCAAACCTGCCCCTGTCACAGTGTAATACTGAGCCACAAAGGCATCACACCTGATGGATTGATAGAGCCACCAATGACAGGAGCTAATCTGTGCGAGGGGTGGGACTATGCAAATGAGTGACTGGGAAACATCGTGATCCAGGTTCTGTTTATTGCCCCCCAAGAGCAGCTCATCGTGACCATTAGAGAGATCTCAACCACACAAGAACCGAGAAGAAGACCAAGACTGACAGACTGAAGGCTAGCTGCTTGTGAGGTGAGTCCATTCATGTTCATCACTATGCATATGTGTTGTAGAGAAGAGGGTGTGCACTGTGCCATATGGGTGGTACCTGGGTGCTCCGCACAAGTGATTTTACACTAGAACTCGAAGCAACCATTTGCTATGCACCAGCATCCTAGAATGCAGCTTATTTTATAGACAGACTGCTTTCCAGTTTCCTATACAATAGACAGACAGCTCATTCATAGGCATCCTAGAGAATTAGAATGCATCTCCATAATCAGGGAATGCAACCGGGTTTTTTTTTTTTTTTTGGAGCACACACGTACGCAACAGGTGTTAAATATACCAATGCTACACATAATCACCGAAAGGCATAAAAAGATACATCGTCTCCACCAATAAACATAGACGTCTTAAATGAAAAAACACATAGTGCTATTGCTATAGGCATTGTTTTTTTTTGCTACATCTACATAAACAAACATGAGGCTAGAGCGTCCCCTGACAGAACCGTGTGGGCTTTCAATGTGAAGATCGCAGGGGGGTGGGGGTGACAATGCGTTGCGGGGAAAGTGAGGCATATAAACCCCCTCAGAATGCACTCTGGGAGCGCTGTGTGTACCAGGCAGTAGTTACCATGGAAACCACCTCAGCACCAGCTCACACTTCCACAGGACAGAAGATGGGGCTGAGGCTGCATTTCTGAGAGTGAGGGAGACTGAAGGGAAGAGGGACATTTCTAACAATCTGCATTGTATAATAAGACGCAATCTGCAGCTAGCTCTTTCTTGAGTAGTACCAGTCACACAACAAGCACAAGTATCCGAAAGTATGAACCCCAGTGATATTTAACCCCTCCAGTACCCCTTTTTACAAATCTGACATTTTACATGGTAATAACTCTGGAGTGCCTTGATTTGAGTCAATATGTTTTACCTTTTATTTATTAAAAACGAATCAAAAATGTATGAAAAATTTGGAAAAATTCATAATTCTCGAAATTTGAATTTCCATGCTTTTATGATTGATAATGATGCCTCATAAAATAGTTATTACCTAACATTCACCATATGTTTACTTTATGTTGGCTTCATTCTGTAAATGTCTTTTTTTCCGGATGCTAGAAGGCTTAGAATTTTAGAAGAACTTTCAAGAACATTTTAAAAATCCATTTTACCACTTTACCAGTTCAGTTATGAAGTCACACCTCAAATTATTCAATGTTTAGGTGTTCCACAAGAATTAAAGGAAAATGGAGGTGACATTTAAAAATTTCACTGTTTTGCAGATTTTCCATTTTAATCCATTTTTTCTGTAACACAGTAATGGTTAACAGCCAAACTAACCTCGATATGTATTAACTTGATTCTGCAGTTTACAGAAATACCCCATATGTGGTCGTAAACTGCTGTATGGCCACATCGCAGGCCTTAGAAGGAAAGGAGCGCCATAGAGCTATTGAAAGGCAGATTTCATTGGAATCATTTTCAGGTGCCATGTTGCATTTGAAGAACCCTGATGTATCCCTACAGCGGAAACCCACAAAAAGTGACCCCATTATGGAACCTATACACTCAAAGGAATCATTTCAAAGGGTGCAGTGAGCACTTTGGCCCAACAGGCATTTCATAGAATTTAGAAACATTTGGCTGTAAAAACGAAATATCACATATTTTATAATAAAATATCACTTTAGGCCCACATGTTTCATTTGCACAAGGGGTAACCGCAGAAGATACCACACACAATTTGTTACCCTTTTTTCCTCAATACATCAAAACCCCATATGTTCTCAGAAAGAGCTGTATGAACACCCGGCATGGTTCAGAAGAGAAGGAACACCTTATAGCTTTGGAGGGCAGATTTAACTGGAATAGTTTTCAGGCACCGTGTTGCATTTGAAGACACCCTGAGGTACCACTACAGCGAAAAACCCCTAAAAGAAACCCTGTTTTGGAAACTACACTCCCCAAAGAATTTTGAGCATTTTGGCACTACAGGCGTTTCATAGAAAAACTTTGCTATAAAAAAGAAAAATGAAATACTTTACAAGAAAATTTCAATTTATGCCCACATTTTTCCATTTTCACACGGGGTTACAGGAGAAAATCACCCCAATCTTTGCAGTTGCACTGGCCAACAACTGCAAAGACTCTGAGGTGAAATAAAAGAAGGAACCCCCAAAAAGTGACCCATTTTAGAAAAAAAAAACCTCAAAGAATTTACCAAGGGGTGTAGTGAGCATTTTGACCCCACAGGTGAATTCCCAACAGATGGTGCAAAGTAAAAATTGCATTTTTTACACAGATATGCCCAATGTGTTGTGCCCACCATGTGCCAGAATGAAAAGCAAGGCCTCTTATTATTATGACGTGCGTCCCGGTTTTATGAACACCCTAAATGTGGCACTGATCTTTTGCCTAGACATACCTTAGGGATCAGGAGTAAAAGAGAACCATGTGCCTTTGAGGCCCAGTGTGGTGATTTACGCATCTTGTTATGACAACTGTAGAGGCTCTGGGGTGAAATAATAAATGGAACTCCCTGAGTGACCCCCATATTGAAAACTACATCCCTCCAGATATTTATAAAGGGATGGAGTGAGCATTTAGAAAATTGTAAGTTTTTCATAGATACAGCATTTCAGTGCCCAATATGCTGTGCCCAGCCTGTGCTATCTGAGATACACCACTCCCTTTAAATTGTTGGCAGGTTCTACTGGGTACTGAAATGCCATAAATGTGGACAAAGTTTAAAAGGGAAAGACCACCTTTTGGCTTTTGCAGCACAGATTTTGATGGATTGTACTGCATTGGAACTGTGAGTACTACACTCACAGTTCATCTATGAGACCCAGCCTGGAGGCTGATCGCCATGCTGTGCATGTCACAGGGGGCACAGGATGGCATAAGGGAAACAGGATGGCACAAGGGGGCATAGGATGGCATAAGGGGTGCTGGATGGCAAAAGGGGGCTCTGGATGGCACAAGGGGAGCTGGAGGGCACGGGACGCTGGATGACATAAAGGGCGCTGGATGGCACAAGGGGGTACAGGATGGCACAAGAGGCACTGGATGGCACAAGGGGCGGTAGATAGCACAAAGGGTGCTGGATAGCACAAGGGGGCACAGGATGGCACAAGGGTCGCTGGATGGCACAAGGGGCACTGGATGACACAGGATGGCAAACAAGGAGCACAGGATGGCACAAGGGGGCGCTGGGTGGCAAACAAGGGGGCACTGCATTGCATAGTGGGGGCACTGGATGGCAAATAGGGGGCATTGGATGACAGTGTTATGAGAGCACTGTGGATGTCACTGTTATGGGTGGCGGCTGTGGATGTCACTATTATGAAGGCACTGTGAATGTCACTGTTATGGGGGCACTGTGGATGTCACTGTTATGGGAGTACTGTGGATGTCACTGTTATGGGGGCGCTGTGGATGTCACTGGTATGGGGGGGCACTGCGGATGTCACTATTATGAAGGCACTGTGAATGTCACTGTTATGGGGGCACTGTGAATGTCACTGTTATGGGGGCACTGTGGATGTCACTATTATGAAGGCACTGTGGATGTCACTGTTATGGGGGCGCTGTGGATGTCACTGGTATGGGGGGCACTGCGGATGTCACTATTATGAAGGCACTGTGAATGTCACTGTTATGGGGGCACTGTGAATGTCACTGTTATGGGGGCACTGTGGATGTCACTATTATGAAGGCACTGTGGATGTCACTGTTATGGGGGCGCTGTGGATGTCACTGGTATGGGGGGCACTGCGGATGTCACTATTATGAAGGCACTGTGAATGTCACTGTTATGGGGGCACTGTGAATGTCACTGTTATGGGGGCACTGTGAATGTCACTGTTATGGGGGGCACTGCGGATGTCACTATTATGAAGGCACTGTGAATGTCACTGTTATGGGGGCACTGTGAATGTTACTGTTATGGGGGCACTGTGGATGTCACTGTTATGGTCGCTCAGTATGAATGATGGGGCTCATGCACAGAACCATATCTGTTTTGCTGTCTGCAAGTCACAGATCCACTAAATATGGTTACTGTCTGTGTGCGATTTTGACATTTTTTGGCAGTCCTATTGAGTTCTATGGGTTTTCAATCTGCATTAGGAGGACCAGAATAGGCCATGTTCTATATTTTGCAGAAATGACTTACGGATGTGGAAAGCACATGGACGTCATCAGTGTGTTTTTTACATCTGTATGTCAGTTCCAGTAAAGATAGAACATGTCCTATTCTGATCTTCAAAGTGAGGTCTTTGAATTCATAGAACTCAATGGGACTGCAAAAAATGTGGATCGCAAAATGGATACGGTCGTGTGCATAAGGGTTTAGATACACAGCCCAGCAGGCAGGATTATACACATTAGGATTATATACACAGCACAGCAGGTTGTATAATAGAAGATGGGATTAGATACACACATCAGCAGGCAGTATCGCACACACCAGGCTGTGTATCAGGCACATACATGATAGGATTAGATACAGATGTGATTGGATATGATGTGTTTATTACACTCTGGAGATGATGATGGAAGAGCCTGTGGACAGTCAGTGTTGAGATTAGATACATCGCTCAGCAGGCTGTATCACACAGGCTAGAAATAGATACAGATGAGATTGGATATTATGTCTTTACCACACTCTGGAGATGATGATGGAAGAGCCTGTGGACGGTCAGTGATGGGATTAGATACACTGCTCAGCAGGCTGTATCACACAGGATAGGATTAGATTCACATGTGAGGGCAGAGCCTATGGACTGTCAGTAATTGGATTTAGAGACTGAGTGAGAAGTAGACTCATGTCTGGGTGTAGAAAGATGGACACAGGAGTTGTAGTGGGTGTGGCTTCTGCAGACATAGCAGTGTGGGGGCGTGACCAGCCTGTGACTCATCAGCCTGTGAACTAAACAGGAAACTGAAGAATGTAAACAGCTCTGCCTTAAAGAAGCCAATACATTCTAGGCTTGACACAGGAGATTTTGAAGCACAAACAGGTGAAGAAAAACACAAAAATGAAAAACAGGTATTGGGGGCTTATGTATGCATGCAGAGGGGTGTTCGGAGCACAAAAACTGAATTTTGATTTTGGGATCGGACAACCCCTTTAACTGCGGCATCTAAGGGGTTCATCTCTGGCATCTGAGTTTTCACTGATGATGGAGGTTACAACAGCCAGACTCCTGCTGCTGTTCAAGCTCCGGTACCCTCCCGATCAGAGCACCATACATGTATGGCGCTGGGATTTAAGTCAGTTTCCGCAATGCTGTGTGTGTACAGCAAAAACAATCTAAAAGGTAGGGCCTGGGGGAAAGCCATTCCTGTAGAATTGTGTTACGAGCCACACGCATGCGCGATCCTTACCAGAGCCGTGCTTACAGATTCCACAGCATTCAGGCTTTGGAAGCCCGCCCCTTCTTGGTCTCTGCTCTATTAGCGCGACTCTGGTAAGGATCGCGCATGCGCGATCCTTACCAGAGCTGTGCTGAATGAAGACAGAGAGGCAAAAGGGGCGGGCTTCCAAAGCCTGAACACTGTGGAATCGGTCAGCACGGCTCTGGTAAGGATCGCGCATGCGATCCTTACCAGAGCCGTGCTGAATGAAGACGGAGAATCAAGCAGGGTGACGTCAGTGCACAAATGTCAACATTCTGCAGAATGTAAACGGTGCATTATTTTTACACGCATGCGCGATCCTTACCAGAGCCGTGCTTACAGATTCCACAGCGTTCAGGCTTTGGAAGCCCGCCCCTTCTTGGTCTCTGCTCTATTAGCGCGACTCTGGTAAGGATCGCGCATGCGCGATCCTTACCAGAGCCGTGCTGAATGAAGACAGAGAGGCAAAAGGGGCGGGCTTCCAAAGCTCCTATATCAATCAGAGTAGTTTATATCCACAATACTTTATATCCACAAGTGACGTGATTTCTAGCTCACATCCGGAATAGGAGGGATTTTAGCATGTTTGCTATGGATTAGCGTCAGCCCCTGACGAAGCTCACGCGAAACCTAGGTCGGGTTGAAACTGTGTATTTTACGTGCAATTGTGACAAGATACGAATCTTGTAAGTATAATAAAGAGCGCTTGTTTCTTTGTATCAAGTGGTGCTGCACTATGCTTTGTTCCATTTCCCTGAAGGTGGCCGATTAGTGTGAAGATCCTGTTCAGTTGTTGCGGCAAGGTGGACGTAGCATTCCAGGAATACATACATACTACAACATCGAATGAGTAATACCGTTGCCTCGGGATACTGCATGAGTGATTGCAATTAACTGCGGTACCTCTGACAGCCGAGGGGAAAACATTGTTTAAGATTTTTTTCTGAAGTTAACTCCAGCGCGGTTTTCCGGATTCAATTTGTTTTGTTGGTTTTGTTGGGAGTGTGGACCTACTCTCTTGAAGGAAACTGCAGCTTGATCCTAAAAGGTGTGTCACATTCACAACATTTGACTTTGGTTCACAGTAGTTTTGTCCAGATATGTGCCCCCTCACAGTAGTTATGCCCACACTGTGCCCCCTCACAGTAGTTATGCCCACACTGTGCCCCCTCACAGTATTTATGCCCTCACTGTACAACTTTCACAGCAGCTATGTCTTCATTGTGCCCCCCTCACAGTAATTATGCCCTCTCTGTGCCTCTTTCACAGTAGTAATGCCTATTATACCCCCCTCATAGTAATAATGCCCATTGTGTCCCATTCATAGTAGTAATGCCCATTGTGCCCCCTCCACGGTAGTAATTCCCATTGTGCCCTCTTCGTAGTAGTAATGCCCATTGTGACCCCTTCATAGTAGTGATGCCCATTGTGCCCTCTTAATAGTAGTAATGCCTTATGTGCCCCTTTGTAGTAGTAATGCCCTCTGTGCCCCTTTGTAGTAGTATTGCCCTCTGTGCCCCTTTGTAGTAGTATTGCCCTCTGTGCCCCTTTGTAGTAGTATTGCCCTCTGTGCCCCTTTGTAGTAGTATTGCCCTCTGTGCCCCCTTTGTAGTAGTCATGCCCTCTGTGCCCCCTTCACAGTAGAAATGCCCTCTGTGCCCTCTTCATAGTACTAATGCCCATTGTGCCCCCTTCATAGTAGTAATGCCTATTGCCCCCTTCATAGTAGTAATGCCCTCTGTGCCCCTTCATAGTAATATTCCCCAATGTGCCCTCTTCATAATAGTAATGCCCTCTGTGCCCCGTTCACAGTAGTAATGCCCATTGTGCTCACTTCACAGTAGTAATGCCCATTGTGCCCCTTCATATTAATAAGTAATAATGCCCATTGTGCCCCTTTTGTAGTAGTATTGCCCTCTGTGCCTCCTTTGTAGTAGCAATGCGCTCTGTGCACAACCCCCCGCACCCCCCCCCCCACCCATAGTAGAAATGCACATTGTTCCACCTTCACATTAGTAAAGCTCTCTGTGCACCCTCTGTGTTAAAAAAAAACACAGCAACTACTCACCTTGTCCCGTTCCTGATGCTCAGATCCACCTCTCCTCTACAGACACAGATCGCTCTGCAACACTGTGTGGGAGGAGCTTAGGCAGATTCCCGGGATTCAGGCTCCTCCCACACAGGCAGCATGATCTGTGCCTGCACGCTGAATGGTGGAGCAGGGAGAGGTCTTCCTGCTTCATCATTCAGTGCGGAGAGGCGGAGAGCGTTGAGGTGCATCTGGGAGTCCATCCAGAGGATCGTGTAGGAGGTAAAGAAGGGAGTATGGTTTAGCATATTGCGCCTCCAGGGGAGTATTCATAAAGGAGGAGGTAATATGTACCCAGTCAGTGAGAATTCTGATATTGGCCGCTAAATTGTAAAGGTGAATATCTGGAAAGTTAATACCGGTTGTATCTGGTTTGTTGAATAACCTTCAAAGCAATCATAGAGGGGGAACCCTTCCAAATGAAAGTTTGGTACAGGGATTGTATCAATTTCTCATTCGGGGTTTGAGAAAAATGGGGAAGGATTGACAGAGGTATAAAAGTTAAGGGAATGAGTTGAGTTTCAATAAATTGGCTCTACCTGAAAAAAAAATCATGTAAAAGCTTGCCAAGAGTGAAGCAATCCCTTTAGGTGAAAAAGGTAAGCATTCATGTTAAGGGAATATAATTTATGTGAGTTCATGGGAAGAATAATACCAAAATAAGTTATGGAGGTATGGGACCATTTGATGGGAATCCTCAGGATAGGTCATCAGTATCTGATCTCTGGGGGTCCAACACCCGGGACCAGCGCCAATCAGTTTTATGAGAAGGCAGTGATGCTGCTGTGAATGCCACAGCCTTCTCAATGTTTTTCCTAGGCCAAGTGATGACACATTCATGTGTCACGTGGCCTAAGCGCAACGCGGCCCCATAGAAATGAATGGGGCTGAGCTGTGATACCAAGCATAACCGCTATACAATGTACAGACTGTGCTTGCTGAGCAGGGAGAAGGCCATGGCACTCAAAGGAGTGCTGTTGCCTTCGCAAAACAGCTGATCCGCAAGGGTCCCGGATGTCGATCCCCTCTGATTAGATACTAATGACCTATCCAGAAGATATGTCATCACCTAAAAAATCCTAGAAAACCTTTTTAAATAAAAGAGGGGACAGGAGACAACCCTGTATGGTACCACAATAAAGACAGAAGGGCTGGGAATTGACACCATTAACCGAAAATAAAGTTTGGTGATGTCACCAAAAATTATTTAAAAATATGTTTAACATTTCCTTCCACACACTTAAAGGGGTATAGGTGCGGGGTCCCACCTACAACGCAACGAGAACAAAGTGGGGAGCGATGTGGAGTTTCCCGGGGTCCGTCCACCACCAAGCTCTGCTCCCATAGAAGTGAATGGGAGCGCACCGCGCATGAGCAGCCCATGCTCCCATTCATTTCTATAGCCGCAGTGCGCCCTCCGTTCATTTCCCTGCTCCGTTCTCATTGTAGGTGCGGGTCCCTAGCGATATGCCCCCATTGTCTGAGATGGGAAAACCCCTTAAAGTGTGTGGAAGGAAATGTTAAGGCTACTTTCACACTTGCGGTGTAAAGATCCGGCAGGTATGAACATACTGATACTGCATACTGAACGGATTTCTCTCCATTCAGAATGCATGGGGATAATGCTGATCAGTTTTTTTATGGCATAGAGCCCCGACGATGGAACTCTATGCCGGAAAAGAAAAACGCTAGTGTGAAACTACCCTAAACATATTTTTAAAAAACTTTTGGTGGTTACTTTTTATTTTCCATGTCAATATCTACATAAAAAAAGATAAAATCTTGCAGTTTTCGCACTGCCCATTAAGTCTACTAATAGGCACAACTTCTTGGGTTTGTACAGATCACTTTACTGCACTCATCTGCAGTATAGATAAATAGTCAGGATCCACCATTCACAGTATGAAGTCACAAGTTACCTACTGCCTCCTTAACTCTGCACAGGTCACAAAGCATGCCTAGAAAACTGTCCCATAGTAGTCAGTGAGTTCCCCTCCAGACTATTGTGTCTATGCAGGGCCGGTGCAACAATGCCCCACCCATATGATCTGCCATATTAAAGGGGTTCTGCAGTTTATTTATAGACCCCCGCCAATCAGCTGTTTTAGAAGGCAGCTGCGCTGGCAGTAGCGCCTCAGCCTTCTCTCAGTGACTTCACGACTAGTATCATTGGCCTGGGTGGGGCTAAGCTTCATTTAAGTGAACAGAGCTTAACCCCGCCAAGGCCAGTGATACTAGTCGTGACGTCACTGCCCCTGCGGTAAACAGCAAGAAGGCCGAGGCGCTACTGCCAGCACCGCTGCCTTCTCAAACAGCAGATCGGCGGGGGTCCCGGGTGTCGGACCCCTGCCGATCAGATGCTGATGATCTATCCAGAGGATAGATCATCAGTTTAAATAAACTGCAGAACCCCTTTAACTAATGCCAGTTCTCTCCCCCCCTTGTCATTCTCTCCCCCCTCTTGTCCCCCTCTTGTCATTCTTCACCCCCCCCTTGGCATTCTTCCTCCCCCCCCTTGTCATTCTCTCCCCCCTCTTGTCATTCTTCACCACCCCCCCTTGTCATTCTTCCTCCCCCTTGTCATTCTCTCCCCCTCTTGTAATTCTCTCCCCTCTTGTCATTCCCTCCCCTCTTGTCATTCTCTCCACCTCTTGTCATTCTCTCCCCCTCTTGTCATTCTTCACCCCCTTGTCGTTCTTCACACTCCCAGCCCTTGTCATTCTTCATTCCCTCCCCCTTGTCATTCTCCACATCCCCCTCCCCCTTGTCATTCTCTTTCTCCCCCTACCTCTAGTAGCAGCGCAGCCGAAGCTCTTTATGGTCCGCTGGTACAGGAGCTTTTGTTTCCTGTACCCGAGGGGACTGACATGAAGTGCACACTGTGTGCGCACTTCATGTCAGTCCAGCCGGGTACAGGAGACAGATGCTCCTGTACCCGCGGACCATAAAGAGCTCGGCCACGGTACAATGGACTGACAGGAGGGAGCGCTGAGCGCTTCCCCCCTGTCAGCTCCTCTCCTCTTGGTGCGCCCGGGCGGTGCGCCCTCATGGCTGCAGCATGAGGCAGGGCCGGCGCTCCTAGCAGCGCCCCTTCCCAATCAGAAAATAAAAACTGAAAACTTTTCGGTGACAAATTCCCTTTAAACAAAGGACACAAACACTACCTTTTCATATTATGGAGTCCCTGTGACCCGCTACATGACTCCTTCAAGATGCACTATATTCTCCCCTGAAGGCTTTCTAGTGCTCCTAAGGAAGAGTACCCCCATAATAACCCATGCATTGGAAAATGTCTCAGTTTTATCAAATTCTTACGGGATCCATGAGAATTAGTTATTCGACCCCTGAAATACTGCACCTTACACCCGAGCCCCTCACACACAATATACTTACCTTGCTCCCCGGCATCCGCATTGCTCCTTGTCCCTGCATGGCCGGAGGGGGGGTTTAAGCTAATGGCAGGCGGCGATGGGGACGAGCCTCCCTAGCGTCACCCATGATGCTACAGAGGCTCGTCCCCACTGCTGCCTGCCATTGGCTGCCCTTTCCCCCGACACTGGATGTTTTCATCCATGCACGGGGAGAAGTGGCGGTGCGTAGACCAGGAGCGACGTGGATACCGGGGAGCAAGATAAGTATATTGTGTGGGGGGGGGGGGGGGCCCATGCGTATGGTGTAGCATTTCAGGGGTTGGATAACTCCTTTAAACGCCTGTGTGTCTCTAGGTAAAATCATAAATCATCTCCTTCCTAAATGAAAACTTAAGTAGCATTCTGAATAGTCTAGTATTTTGCTTCTGTAAAGTCTGTGGAACTCCATAGCTGGTTACTTCTGACATAGATCTTAGACCATGCTGCTCCTGGCTGTGTTGGCTCTATCTGCTTTCCCCATCCCTTTTCTCAGTCAGCAGCAGGGAAGTGAACATATGCTATCATTAGAGATGAGTGAATTGAAGCTGACGAAGTGGAATTCGATTTGAATTTGAGGAGAAATTCGATTCGCACTGAATCCCAACTTCCTCGCGATTCGTGTGAGGACATGGAGCAAGGAACTCTGGGAAGACGGGATCACCCATAATGCCATGCATGCAGCCAATCAGCAGCCAACCAGCCCTGTGATGTCACAGTCCTATAAATAGCCTCAGCCATCTTGGATTCTGCCATTTTCCAGTGCAGTGCAGGGAGAGATGTCAGCAGGCACTAGGGACAGTGTTCGAAAAAACTTCATTGTGCTAAAAAAAATTATTTACAAGTACAGGGAAAGATTATTCAAGGTGTAGGGAAAGGATAAGGAGGAATCATTCCACAGAATTTATGTTGAACAGGTTTCAGTAGGGGGTACAGCCTGGGTAATAGGAACAATCCTATTACACCTTGCTGCACTGACTGGGGACCCAAATTGCCATTATACAGCTCTTTAATTCCAACAAACCGTTCTTGTTATTGGGGTGCAACTGCTGTTTGATACAGCCATTAACAGGGTTTATTACAAGGAAATATTTCTATGTCTTATTTGCCCTTGTGCAGTTATATGTTCTAAAGCATTTTTTGGCTTGCATTAGTGGGGAAAAAGAAAAACAGCGGTGTAGTTATCTATTTTCAAGCCTTTTGTGTCGTGTGTAAGTGGAAAAAAGAAAAATATATTTGCCGTTCAGTGGTGCAGTTATATATTCCAAAGCCTTTTGTGTGGTGTATAAGTGGAAAAAAGAAAAATATATTTGCCGTTCAGCTGTGCAGTTATATATTCTAAAGCCTTTTGCGTGGTGTATAAGTGGAAAAAAGAAAAATATATTTGCTGATCAGCGGTCCAGTTATATACTCTAAAGCCTTTTGTGTCGTGTATAAGTGGAAAAAAGAAAAATATATTTGCCGGTCAGTGGTGCAGTTATATATTCTAAAACCTTTTGTGTTGTGTATAAGTGGGCAAAAATAAGGGCCTAAAGGAATAAAATGGGGATTGCAGTCAGCACAACCCAATACGCAGGTGCACGTTGCTATGGTGAAATACACATACAAACGTAAAAACAAAGGTGCAATGGCACACTGCAGCTAGAGCTCCGTCCTGCCACTATGCTGGATGTTAGATGAGGCATTAGTTTATATTTTGGCCAAATTATGTAAGCCAAAAATAAGGGCCTATTTGCCGTTCGGCAGTGAAGTTATATGTTCCAAAGCCCTTATTGGCGTGTATTAATGTCAAAAATATATATATATTTGCCGTTCAGTGGATATGTTCTAAAGCCCTTTTTGGCGTGTATTAGTGGGATAAAAGAAAAAGGGCTTATTAGCCGTTGTGTGTTGAAGTGAGAAATTACAGCCCTTTTTGGTGTGTATTAGCAGAGTTTGCCCTGGAAAAGCTGTCCTGCCCGGCCATAGTTACCCCAAGAAAAACTCGGCTGTCCACCCAAAATGTGGAGAGACTGACCCTTGTCAAGATAAATCAGGCATGGATCAGCCAGGATTTCCATCCACCAATGCCTGATGCATCAGACTAGATCATTCATGGTTCCATACCAACACTTTGACAAAAGAGACCGGTTTCTTTTGGCTATCTGCCTCAGCTACTATTCTGATACTACCACACATCTGAAGCCAAGTGCTCCTTCTCTCACCCACCATCTTCAGCTGGTACTGGTATTGCCACCCACCTCCCCACTCTGTCACCGGGTCTCTCTGTGGTCTCCTGATGCTGCTGCCACCTCCACACTATGTCACCTTGACACTCTGTGATCTCCTGATGCTGCTGCTGCCACCTCCACACTGTCATTGTGCCACCCTGTGGTCTCCTCCTGATGCTGCTGCCGCCACCTCCACACTCTGTCATTGTGCCACTCTGTGGCCTCCTGATGATGCTGCTGCCACCTCCACACTGTCATTGTGCCTCTCTGTGGCCTCCTGATGCTGCCGCCACCTCCACACTGTCATTGTGCTACTCTGTGGTCTCCTCCTGATGCTGCTGCCACCTCCACCCTGTCATTGTGCCTCTCTGTGGCCTCCTGATGCTGCCGCCACCTCCACACTGTCATTGTGCTACTCTGTGGTCTCCTCCTGATGCTGCTGCCACCTCCAGACCCTGTCATTGGGCCACTCTGTGGTTTCCTCATTCACGTGTCATCTTTGTTTTGGATACACTCCTGATTTCTTTTTGGCATTAGCAGTACTGATGGATTACTGATCAAATGTTGACCGAGTGAAGGCGGATGCTCAACAGATAGGATCCGTTTTTTGGGGGTTATTGTTCTGATGGATCAGAGGAAGGGCAGAATAATCAGTGAAGTGTGCATGTCATATGGACTCAGAACTATTTCACTACCACAGCAGATTCTCTATGCGTGTTACTGCAAGGCACAGTGTTCTACACCACTATAAAGGCACTCTGAAGCCAGGAAATAGACTTTTTTAATGCATTTCGCCAAGAATAAATTAGTATCGAACCAAATTTTCCCAAAAATTTGGCGAACCGGCGAATCAAATTTTTTAAAATTCGCTCATCTCTATCATGATGGTAGTGTGAACAGAGGCTTAGTTTCTTTCTTAGCAGGGATGCTGCTATAACAAATGATCGACAACACATGATGGGTGATGGTGATGGGTGCATAACTAGCAGATTTATGTCTTTATTCAGCATGCTCACCCTTTTCATACTGTAAATCGAATGCAATGCACATGCATTTGTTTATTGTAAAACAAAGGGGGGTCATTTATTAAACATAAATAAATTCTCCTTGCTCACACCAGGTCTAAAAAAAGGGGGCGTGGCGTGGGCAGGGAAGGAGAGGGGCCTACTTTTGGGGTAGAAAATGGTCTAAAAATAAGACAGCTAGGAAGCTGTCTTACATTTAGAATCGACGGTGGATCCGCCGAAGTTATGTAGAGGCCGGCGCCACTTCATAACTCTGGCAGATCTACCGCAAGCTATGAGCTTAATAAATGACCCCCAAAGTATGGTAAAATACTCGGTAACTCATTACACAACACTTTTTGGGATTACAGTATATCAGTCTATTACCTAGAGTAAATAGGAAGCTAAAGAGATAAAAAAATAAGAGCATTTGATCCCCTTTAGGGCTGTCTCCATTACAGATCCTCAGGACACTACACATCACTGATTTTACAGAAATATTGTACAAATATTCTTGTAAAAATCATACAAAGTAACAAATCTCAGCACAGCACCTACAATAAATTGAATGGCATAGTGAAGTTATTTTTAGAATTTATTTTAAAGGCACTCCTTTGAAAGATATTTCCGCCAACATGTTAAAGCACATTTTGTTCTAGAAGCAGCCGTTTCAGCTTCAGTTGTGCATTGCAGAATATAAGGTTGAGTAACGTGGATTTTTCTGCAGATCTGCAGCAGATTTCACTGGGCATTACAAAGGGTTATATCCGTGGTGGGAATCCTCAGTATAAATTGATATGGTGCGGATTTATAATCCACACAATGGGTCAATTTATGCTGCAGATTTCTGGATGAGATTTCTTAAAACCTTCCCACTCTGCAGCTACTGTAAACCAGTGCAGATTTACCCCATGCAAATCTACATTGTGGACGTACCCCAAATGGAATAAGCACTTTAACACCTGAAAATTTACAACAAGAGGAATTTTTTTCCATATGTCTGGCACTTCCATTTTTACTACAAATTGTCTAAATCATTTTTATTATATATTAATTATGTTGCTCATATAGCGCCAACATATATGGCAGTGCTGTACAGAGATTGCCATCCCTCACATCAGTATATGTTTTCAGAGGGAGCTGGCAAATATATATTTTTTTAAATCAAATAATTTTTATTGAGATTGAAAATGACATTCGAAAACATGCAAGAATATAAATCCAGCACTGATCCAGCAGGGTATGACATAGTATGTGACAGTAGACAAATGTAAGATACAATGATTAAGAGAATAGCAGTGCAACACAACAGTATATCAACCGCATTGGAGGAGGTGAGTTCATTTTTTTAAATTTTTAACCCTCAATTGTCCTTTTACTAAGCATTCTGTATTAAATAATGCTATTATTTTCCCTTCTAACCATGTTACAAGGAAAAATAATAAAATCGACATAACACCTAACCCAAACCCGAACTTCAGTGATGAAGTCCAGGTTCGGGTCTGGGTCCCAAACATGGCGATTTTTCTCACGTGCGTGCAAAACGCATTAAAGCAGTTTGCACTCGCGCAGAAAAATCGCACATTTACCGCAATGCACCCGCATCTTACGCGGGCGTCAAACTTGACGCCCGTGTGAAAGAGGCCTAAGGGTACACAAACCGAGAAAGTAGAAGGTGTGGAAAGATGTGCAAATGATCACATTTTCAAGCACCTAGCTTCAATCTGTGGAAAGTGGGAGAGGCATAAAAGATTGAAAGCAAAGTTTTTTTTGCTACATGAAACCTCAAAAATCAGATCAAGTTGTGTAGGATGATTGTAAAATGCCTTTTTTCATAGACATGCCAGTTATTGCCACTTGTCGCAAACTGTGAGGGACATTCCTTGAACTTAGAGACCTTGATTTTTTACTTCGGCATATCGCAATGTGCATAATCTGGGATGTCATTACTATTCATTGTTGTGTGTCCCAGTGGTTGGAAGAACAATGACGAACTGGAATTATAGCAAGAGGTGCAGAGAGGCAAACCTCTGCATGGACAGATCGTCTGATTAGAAGACTGGCAAGTAGTGATCCATTCTGTAAGGGTACTTTCACACCTGCGTTCGTGTGATCCGGCAGGCAGATCCGCCGATCAGTGTGACAACTGACAGCATTTGTAGACGGATCCGGGTGCGGATCCGTCTACAAATGCATTGCAAGAACGGATCCGTCCCTCCGCTTGTCATGCAAGTGTGAAAGTACCCTAACAGAAATGAAATTGGTCATCACATCTTAAGCTTAGGGTGACAAACAGTGTCTACACAAACCATCAGAAGGTATTTCCATGGCATTGGACTATGAGCAGGTGTTCAATTAACCTCACCCCATCACTCTCAAAGGCTATAATAGTGCACAGGAAGACAGCAATAAAATCTGGAAAGGAGGTCTGTTCTCTTTTTAGACACAATGATAGCCAGAGATTGGTCTAGAGATCACATAGGCAACGCCATGATAAAGTCTTTACAAGGGAATGTCACACTGGTCCTACTCCTGGGATTATGGTGTGGGGTGGTATAAAGTACAGTAGCGAATCCGTCTAGTCTTCATTTCAAGTACACTAAAAGCTCAGCATTACATTGATTTGGTTGTGGATTCAAGGTATGGCCAATTCTTCAAAGTGTCCCAGGGGCCATTTTTTTAAAATAGTCCAACACAAGGCCACATGTGTAGCCTAAAAGTGCAACCATGGCCTGCAGTGTGTCCAGATTTGCTTGCCCAAATACATTTAATGAAGCAGAACATTCCTCAGACATCATTTGCATATCATTAACATGTCATTAACATTGATCTTGTGATGGGGGCGTGGTCTGGCCGCCGAGGCATGAAGAAGCAGGGCGTCTGAACTCCTGCTATAGCACTTAAAGAAAAGCGACTTCCAAGCGACTATCTCTGCAGTGGACCCACATATCCTAAGCAGAACCTTTCCTGATACTACTGTGAGGATGGCGGGCAGGAAAAAGAGAACGGTGCGGCAGCTGCAGCTCACCAAGTTTTACTTCACTAAAGAGCCAGGCGGAGACCAAGATGGCTGCCGCGTCTCTCCAGCTTCCACCCCGGACCTCGCATCTGAATCTGAGACTCTCACAACGGCTGGCTTAACCCGCCGCAACTCCTCACCAGCTCCTTTGTCGGATGCAAGCAGGGGACACACGACGCCTGACCGACATCTTCCCGCTACAGAGGCAGCTCTCTCCCTGGAACAGGCAGACGCGGCGTCCTGCCCTGGAGAGGACCCTGACACTGGGCCCAGCAGTTTTCCGGGCGCGCTCCAACATGGCTCACAAGGTACGGCGGGGAGACCCATTGAGGGGGGTGAGGCAGCCATACTTGCCCTGCCAGTTGCTAATGTGGCGCTCACTGATCTCACTATGCGGGACATGCTCCTGGCCCAACGGCGCTCCTTTATATGTGATATGCAACTACTAGTGAAACCATTGCAAGAGGAGATATCCGCTGTAGGGGCCCGTACAGATCATCTAGAACGTAAATTTGGCGAATTTGCAGGGTCTCACATTGATTTGATTGACGCGCATTATGTGCTTGAAAAGGAGGTGGAAAATATCAAAAGTAAACTCGCCGATCTGGAAGATAGAAGCAGGCGGAATAACATCAAGCTGCGAGGCATCCCTGAATCAGTAGCTGCAAAAGACATCCCTGCTTATGTACGACTTTTGATGAAAACCGTTCTTCCCCATTGTGAGGACAAAGATCTGGACCAACCACGACCAAAACATTTGGATGAATCGGTTCCACGGGATGTGCTGGCTAGAGTGCACTTCTTTCAGATAAAGGAACAATTAATGGCATTCGCCAGGCAAAATGGGGGTCTTCCCGCCCCGTATCATCAGATCTCCCTTTAAAACGGATCTATCTGCCGCCACCCTAAGGCTGAGGAGGACACTCTACCCCATAACATCAGCCCTTCAGGAGGCGAAAATTCAATACCGCTGGGGCTTTCCTGTGCGACTACTGATACACCACAAAGGGGAGCTCCATGTTGTAACATCTCTAGAAGCGGGTTTGCAACTTCTGAGCGCATGGGACATTGCAACGCCACTTGCTGATGGCAAAAATCGTCACCATCCGGAGAAGATTCCGAAAGATTGGGACTCAGTCCGCTGAAAGAGTCCACTGAGAGGATCGCAGCGTTGAGTGCTGTTTAGAATTTGTTTGATTCTCTCTTTCTTCGCTTAACCTCGGTTACAGACGGGACTATTACCCCTGCTCACGGAGAGCGATGCTAGCTCTCTTGGTATTTCAGTTTTGGTTATTGCTATGTTATAATGTTCTCTATTCTTTCATGTTTGCGTTTCTTATACAGTCACGACCATATTGCACGTTTGAGGTACATGTGCTTATATTCACCACCTCTGATGATCAGGTGGGGCCGCTCTGGCTGGGAGGCGACCTCCACCTCTATTATTTCTTTTTAAGCAATCTATCAGCATTTGGATTCAGGCTATTGTTATATGGTGATTTCTTTCGCTAGCCTCAATGCCAATGGCCTGAACAGCCCAATGCGCAGATCTGCATTATGGCGGGAGGCTAAGAAATTGAATTGCGACATACTTGTGGTCCAGGAAAACCATTTACTTCAAAAAGATGTAGCTAGACTAAACAGTGTATTGTTTCCCCATATATTTCAATCCCATTACCATACTAAGGCGAGGGGGGTGATGCTTGCCATAAAACACACGGTGGCGTTTACGCATATCTATGATCTTGTTGATCCTGCGGGACGTTTTGTCATTCTTGTGGGCACCTTTAATAACACTACCTATACGCTGGTTTCTATATACGCCCCCAATGTTGGACAGCTCCGCTTTGTCAATAAGGTGATGAGACTAGTTAATAGGAAAAGACAAGGTCACCTGGTGATGTTCGGTGATTTTAATATCACTGCAGACCCGTCAGTTGACACATCCTCTTCTGTGAATAGACACTCTCCTTCTCTGGCTCAGTTCTTGTGGAAAGAAGAGCTTTTTGACATATGGCGTATACACCATACTTCGGAAAGGGACTACACCTTTCACTCTGGAGTCCACAATGTCTATTCCAGATTGGATATGTTTATAATTGACAGACAGACAATTCCTAACGCAAGGAACTCCTCGGTGGAATTGATCACGTGGTCAGACCACGCAGCTATTACTCTTACACTATCGGAGGAGATAACTTTTACCTCCAAATATTTGTGGAAATGCAACCCGATCCTACTGTCTAACCCACAATATGGTCGGAAGATTGAATCAGATTTGAAAGAATTTTTTCAATTCAATAAGCGAGATAACATTGATCCGATAGTAGTTTGGAACGCCCATAAGGCGTGTATTAGGGGTTCATTTATTCAGCAAGGTTCGCTCCGTAAGAAACATCTGGAGGCAACGACCTTATCGTTACTCACCGCTTTGCAAAGGCTAGAACAAATAAATAAGGCGACGCCGTCCGCAGAAACGGCCGCAGACTTGAAATTAGCCAGATAAAACTTGAGAAATCATATGTTAGATTCATATGAAAAGATGTTTCGTAAGACAAAAGCCACTTATTACTCCCAAAGTGACAAGGCAGGTAAGATACTAGCGGCAAATTTGAAGACTAAAAGAATAAAAAACAGAATCCCTTATATCATCCATCCTACCACTCAAACTAAGACCTATTCCCCAGACGATATAGCAAATGGCTTCCAAACATACTATTCTAATCTATATAATCTACAGAACTCCCAACCTCCCGTACCAGATCTGGAGGGCAGGGTAGATTCCTACCTTAGTTCTTTAGACCTACCTAAATTGACAAGTCCACAACTCGATGCTCTTAATACGCCAATTACCATCGAGGAAGTAGGAAAAGTTATCGACACTCTACCCAAGGATAAAGCTCCAGGCCCAGACAGCTTCGCCAGCCATTATTTTAAACATTTCAAAAAGATCCTAAGCCCCCATCTAAAAGAATTTTGCCAGGCTGCCCTAACTTCTGGGAATTTACCTAAGGAAAACTTACAGGTGGTAATAATAACACTTCCTAAGCCCGGAAAAACCCCGGATAGGCCTCAAAATTTTAGACCAATCTCTCTCCTGAACCAGGACTCAAAAATTTATGCGAAGCTTCTGGCGATGAGATTGGCTATAATTCTTCCTGCTATAATCCACGAGGACCAAACTGGCTTTGTACCTACCCGTCAATCATTCCATAACACCAGGAGGATGCTGGGCATTCTCCATCATGTAGATTCACATACTACCCCAATGCTGGCCTTAGCTTTAGATGCCGAGAAGGCATTTGATAGACTCAGATGGACATTTGCCTTCTCAGTACTTTCTCAGATGGGTTTCCAGGGTCCTATATTGTCTGCAATTAAAGTGCTGTATAGCTGTCCTACAGCGAATGTTTTTGTTAATGGAGCCTTGTCGGAGTCATTTGATCTGACGAATGGTACCAGACAGGGTTGTCCCCTATCACCCCTAATTTTCATAATAGCTATGGAACCATTGGCACAGGCGATCAGAAGAGATCACCGGGTATCTGGGGTGCAAATTGGAAATCGGGAACACACCATCTCTTTATATGCAGATGACGTACTATTATCTCTTACAAATCCTGAATCATCACTGGCAGCGGTCATGGCCCAGATAGAGATGTACGGAAAACTATCCTACTACCACCTCAATTCTGCTAAAACGCAGGCCTTGCCTATTAACATCCCGGATGCTTTAGTGACCAGACTTCGGAGCAGTTGGGATTTTGATTGGCAACAGGAGAGTATTAAATACCTAGGCACAAATATGTCCCACATTAAACCATTGCTTTATTCTTTGAATTACAGCTCCTTATTAAACAGTGTTAAAAATGACTTGGACAACTATGATAAACAGTACACCTCTTGGTTAGGGAGGATAGCAGCCTTTAAAATGTTTATACTCCCAAAATTTCTTTATCTGTACCGCACTCTTCCTATCTCGCTCCCAGAAAAGTTTTTTGACAAAGCACACCAGATTATGTCCCAGTATATTTGGCACAAAAAAAGTCCTAGGGTAGCAAAAGAGATCATTAGAAGGCAGCGTAAACTAGGCGGCCTAGCAGCTCCGGATCTAAGGCTGTATTATATTGCCTCCCTTGTCTCACTTCTGAGGGGTTGGTTGCAGAATACAGGGGCGGCTCCTTGGGTTCAAATTGAACAGTCTCAAGTGGCACCCTCCTTACTATCTGATTTCTTATGCTTGCCGTTTTGGGAAATCCCGATCCCAAAAAACCTTAGCCCAGTTATTTTAGCCTCCATCCAGGCATGGTCCAAGTTCCATAGATTGGCAGACTCAGATGAGTCGCCTAAAGCCACTTCTCTACCAATGTCATTTTTGCAAACCTTACTTCCACATACGGATCTTTCCCAATGGCTTATTGATCCTGTCCATACAGTAGCAGTCTTACATAGAGAAGGGGTGTTGAAGCCTTTTCAGGCTATCCGAGAAGAGAGGGCCCTTCAGGAGACTGAGCTCTATAAATATATTCAGATCCGCCACTTGCTGCAGTCGCTTCGCCCTTCAGGGATTAAAATGAACTTAATGATCATGCAATTTCTGAAAAGCAACAGAAAGGGGATAAAACCTCTATATGAAACCATCCTGCACCCGACGACATTTAAAAAATCCCATCCCATGCGAAAGTGGGAACAGGTATTAAATATAAAGGTTTCGGATGCAGAATGGCTGGCAGCTTTGAAAAATGTCAACACTAACCTGCGATGTATTGCACAAGTAGAGTCCGCCTTAAAAACGATCTTGAATTGGTATTATACTCCAGAACGTTTAGCCTTTATGTACCCAACTGTCTCTAATAAATGCTGGAGGGGCTGCGGCTCTAAAGGCACACTCTTCCACATCTTGTGGCAATGTCCTCTCATCACATCTTATTGGAAGGCCTGTGAAACTTTATTAACCCAGCTACTACACAGCCAGATCCCCTGGTCCCCACAACTAGTTTTACTCTTTATAGGTATGAACAATTTTCCTGTTGACCAAAGAAAATTAAGTAGTATATTTTGTGTCTCCGCTAAACTCCTGCTTTTAAAAAAATGGAAGACAGCGGATGTACCAGACATTAGTGAATTGATAGGGGCCCTGAACACGACATACGCATATGAAAAGATCTTGGCCCAAGGCAATGGCACATATAAAAATTTTTCCAGAGAGTGGAAGATATGGGCGGGCTCGCAGTTCTGTTCTATCACATAACACTTAGCGCAGATGTTTTAACTTTTTTTTTTTTTTTGTGCATAGCATTGGTCTGTTTTATTTCCAAATCATACACTCAGAGTGGTGACTGACTCAATTATTTATTCGTACTGTTTTGACCTGATCGGTCTGCTGATTGCACATGTATAGCGATGAGACTCTTGCTGGTGGCCCCGGACCTTGATGGGGCTGTTAGCTCTAGTGACTGGATGTTTTTCTATGCTCTATTGTTACAGTTATTTTCTGACTGTTCTAAACTATTCATTGTTATTGTTTTTATCTGACAAAGACATTGCATGCTCATGTACTCCTTTGGAGTTTGACTCAATATACAAACCTTCAATAAAAATTATTGAAACAAAAAAAACATTGATCTTGTGATTTTCATAATTCCATGATTTTTCCTTCTTGGTGTTCAGGGGTATATTTATCTTGTACCCTGCCACACCCTAGAATTCTTTCATTACCCCAACTCATTATCTATCTGTCCCCACAAATCGTGAACTAAAAGAACTACTGTAAGTTGTCTGCAAAAAGGGCTAACTTAATTTCCCTGTACCCAATTTTTATACCCTTAAAGGGGTAATCCGGGAAATGATAATGATGACCTATTCTCCAGAAAGGTCATCATTACCACATCAGCGGGGGTCCAAGTCCCGGCACCTCCATTGATCAGCTCTTTCAGGGAGCTGCTGCGCTCATTTGTTATACGTCATGATATCTCGTGGCTTGAATCTTACTAAACACCACATTAGTCTTGTTTCCTTGCCATACTGTGTGGACACTCTTTCTGCCTTCAAATTTTTATTAATCAGTAATATGACACCTTTTTTTCCATGTGGCTACCCCTTGTCACTTTACCTGGCAATCCGTTGTTCTCTTGAGTTTTTTCTCTCCCAGAGGTATGTCTGCTTTTAACCTTTTTAGGTGTATAAGCACCTTTTCTCTTTCAATTGGATCCATAGAACCCTTAAATTCCAAGAGATATTAATTCTTGTCATCTAAAGGCGCATTTACACATGCCGAGCAGCAGCAGATTGTTTGGAAGAAAGCATTCCTTCCCGACAGTCAGCTGCTCACTCAATAGAGGTGAAGCATTTACATGTAGTGTTGAGGGAACCCGAACTGTAAAGTTTGGGTTCGTACCGGACTTTAGGGTTTTTGGTAGCCGGACCCGACCCCGAACATTTCCGTAAAAGTTCGAGTTCGGTGTTCGGCCACTTAATAAAGCTTGTTGAAAGGCTGCAGGGCAGCCAGTCAACAAGCGTTTAAGATGTGTGCCCTTAGAATCCATCACAGTCATGCCTACTAATGGCATGGCTGTGATTGGCCAGTGCAGCATGTAACTCAGCCGCTATATAAGCTGGAGTCACATAGCGCCGCATGTCACGTCAGCTCTTACTAGTGTAGGGATAGGATGCTGCTGCTGTGAGGGAGAGATTAGGAAAGAATCGGATATCAGAGCTTGGTGTTAAAGGGGTTATCCGACTTATATAAATTTAGGCTAATGTGCATTATATTTATATATTAAACAACTTTGTAATTCACTTACATTATTAAAGATACCGGTTTATCATCTGCAGATTAGTGTGTTGTTATCTCTGACGTCATCCACCCTGCTCCGGCGGTGACGTCCCATTTACAGGCTGCTCCCTGCTTGAGGGAGTGGCCCCGCTCTGTAAACGAAACATCAGAGCCGTTGGTTCACGCCCCCCTCTCACTTTCGTCTCACAGCATCGGCTCCAGCAAGGGATCGCGCAGGCGCTATTCTTACCAGAGCCGAGCTGTGTCATAAGAGAGAGAGAAGGGGCGGGCACCAAAGGCTATAAGACTGTGCGGCTGAATCTGTCAGCATGGCTCTGGTAAGGATCGCGGATGCGCAATCCCTTACTGGAGCCGATGCTGTGAGACGAAAGCGAGAGGGGGGCGTGAACCAACGGCTCTGCTGTTTCGTTTACAGAGCGGGGCCACTCCCTCAAGCAGGGAGCAGCCTATAAACAAGATGTCACCGCCGGAGCAGGGTGGATGACGTCAGAGATAACAACACACTAATCTGCAGACGATAAACCGGGCATCTTTAATAATGTAAGTGAATTACAAAGTTGTTTAATATATAAATATAATGCACATTAGCCTAAATTTATATAAGTCAGATAACCCCTTTAAGTCTGCGATCTACAGCGTTGTTTTTTTTTTGTTTTTTTTTGTGGGTGCAATGCAACATTTTTGTACCCTGCCCTGAGCCCAGTGACACAGAAAAATAAGTTTTAATCCGTCTGTTAGTTAGGTGGGCGTTCGGCAGCCATTTTGTGCATATGCAGTGCACTTGCACCTGCATATGTGCCAGGGACAATAATTTATTCCTGTTCTTGTAGTTCAGTGGGCGACATATACCCATTTTTTAAGTGCACCTGCACTGCATGTGTGCCAGGGGAAGGGAAAATAATATAGGTAATCCGTCTGTGAGTTCAGGGACCCAGGGGGCGACATATTCACATTTTTTTCTGTAAATTACCCCTGTGCTGCATATGTGACAGTGTAAGCAATTCAGTAAATCCATCTGTTAGATCCTGGGGGGACAAATTAAATTTTTTTGCTAAAAAGTACATTTGCGGCCTGCACTGTATTTCTGAGAGTGAAATATAACCAGTAAATACAACTATGACATTGTTGGTGAAAAACCACTTATTTTTTTGCCATAAAGTACATTTGCGGCCTGCACTGTATTTCTGAGAGTGAAATATAACCAGTAAATACAACTATGACATTGTTGGTGAAAAAACCACTTATTTTATGCCATAAAGTACATTTGCAGCCTGCACTGCATTTCTGAGAGTGAAATATAATCAGTAAATACTACTGTGACATTGTTGGTAAAAAAATAACTTATTTTTTGCCATAAAGTATATTTGCGGCCTGCACTGTATTTCTGAGAGTGAAATATAACCAGTAAATGCAACTGTGACATTGTTGGTGAAAAAAAACACTTATTTTTTGCCATAAAGTACATTTGCGGCCTGCAATGCATTTATGACAGTGAAATATAACCAGTAAATCCAGCTCTTACATTGTGGGTGGACATTTTCACGGTTATTAAGCCAGTCAATTACGAGTGGCTTGGAGGGTGTGTTCCTGCTGCACTGCATACCTGACAGGGAAATATATTCAGTAAATTCGGTGGAGTTTACATTGCTGGGTGATCTGTACCCCTTTTTTCTTTCAAACTACCCCTGCACTGCATACCTGACTGGGAAATAAATTTTGTAAATTTGTCTATGAGATTGGTGGGTGAACGCAAAGAATGAGGAGAGCGTCAAATAAGGGACGTGGCCCTGGTCATCGTGTTGCTGGTGGAGCTCCTGTTGCAGGGAGAGGATGTGGTCGATCTGTGCCAGCTACATGCCCAAATGAAACACCTTCCTCATGTGCACGTAGGCGACAGAACGTTCAGCGTTATTTTGTAGGCCCGAATGCCGTTCTATGAATGGTAAGGCCAGAACAAGTACAGTCGCTAGTAGATCGGGTGGCTGACAGTGCCTCCAGTATCTTCACATTGTCTCCCACCCGGTCCCCTGCTGAAAACTCAGAGTTGGCACCTACAGCCCATGGGCATCTGTTTTTCACCTCACCCCGTTGCAAATCAGCCAAGCAGTCTGAGCCCCAAGTCATGCAGCAGTCTCTTATGCTTTTTGATGACTCTGCTAGCGGGGTTTCCATGGGCCATCCACATAGCCCTGCCCCAGAAGTGGAAGAGATTGAGTGCACCGATGTCCAACCACTTACCGTATGTTTCAGGATGTGGACATGGGAGGACCACCTCAGCACGTCTCTGATGATGACGAAACACAGGTGCCAACTGCTGCGGCTTTCTGCAGTGTGCAGACCGACAAGAAGGGCAGGGGTGAAGAGTGGGTGGAAGATGATGTGAAGGATGATAAGGTCCTAGACCCCACATGGAATCAAGGTCATGCGAGTGACATGTGCAGTTTGAAGAAAGAGGTGGTGGTCGCACAGAACCACCAGCACAGCAAAAGAGGGAGCAGGGTGCAAAAGCAGAGTGGCCGTCCACTAGACAGTACGCCTGCTACTGCCCACCCAGGGACCGAGCACACCAAAGCCAGCTCCAAGGAGTTCCCTGGCGTGGCAGTTCTTCAGACAATGTGCTAATGACAAGACACAAGTGGTTTTCAAGCTGTGCAATCAGAGCCTGAAGCGAGACATAAATGTTCTAAACCTGCTTGACCAGGCATCTAAATGCAAAGCACGAGCTGCAGTGGAGTAAACACCTCAAACACCAAGAAAGGTCTCAGGCTCCTCCTGCTCTTTCTTCTGCTGCAGTCTCGACCTCTTCCGCCACCTCTGGAGTGACAGTGGCACCTGGCACCCTGCAAACAGAGGATGTGGTAGCAACGCCACCACCTCCGTTACCAAGCATCTCCACAATGTCCCACTCCCATGGCAGCGTTTAGCTGTCCATCTCCCAAACACTGGAGAGAAAGAGGAAATACCCCCTACCCACCCGCGATCCCTGGCCCTGAATACCAGCATTTCAAAATTCCTGGCCTTTGAAATGCAGTAATTCCGTCTGGTGGAGATGGACACTTTTAAAAACCTTATGGCGGTGGCTGTCCCACAGTATGTGGTTCCCAGCCGCCACTACTTTTCCAGACGAGCCATCCCTTCCCTGCACAACCAAGTGGTGGACAAAATCAGGTGTGGACTGCGCAACGCCATCTGTGGCTAGGTCCACATAACAACCGATACGTGGACCAGTAAGCATGGGCAGGGACGTTATATCTCCCTAACAGCACACTGGGTAAATGCAGTGGTGGCTGGGCCTGAGACAGATAGCAGTTTGCCGCATGTCCTTTCGCCACCGAGAATTGCAGGGCATTTCTCTTTGCCTCCTCTCCGCTTCCTCCTCTACCACCTCCTCATCCGCTCAGCATAACACCTTCACCACCAACTTCAGCACAGCCAGGGGGAAACGACAGCAGGCTGTTTTAAAACTCATCTGTTTGGGGAAAAACTCCACACCACGCAGGAGCTGTGGAGGGGCATGGAACAACAGACCGATGAGTAGTTGGTGCCACTGAGCCTCAAGCCCGGCTTGGTGGTGTGCGATAATGGGCGAAATCTCGTAGCAGCTCTGGGCCTAGCCAGTTTGATCGACCTCTCTTGCCTGGCGCATGTGCTGAATTTGGTGGTAGACGCGCTGCTAATGGCATTCCCACCTGACACCGGGGGCCTGAGTGAAAGCAGAGGCCGAAGGCAGAGGAGGAGGAAGAAGTCACCAATGCAGCTGGGGCACCGCCAGTGCCTCAGAAGGCAGGGTTAGCATGGCCGAAATGTGGAAAAGCTTTGTCAGCACGCCACATGAACCAGCACCACCAGCTGTATGGTGGGACAGTATGTGTGCACACGCCTACACGTACTGACTGATGGGTCTGCCCCATTGAACTTCTGGGTCTCCAGATTGGGCACATGGCCTGAGCTTGCCCTTTACGCCTTGGAGGTGCTGGCCTGCCCTGCAGCCAGTGTATTGTCTGACCGTGTGTTTAGCATGGCAGGGGGCGTTATCACAGACAAGCGCAGCTGCCTTCCACAGTCAATGTTGACAAGCTCACGTTCATTAAAATTAACCAGGCATGGATCCCACAGGACTTGTCCGTACCTTGTGCAGAATGTATAGCGGCCTCACCCAGGCTTTGTTATACTCCAGCGCACTTTCTCTTTGTTTTCTTTTCTATATTTTCTAATGAAAAATATATGAAAGAATAAAATAAAAAAGTTAAAAACAAAAAACAGTGTTGTTGGTGACTACCTCCTCCACCACCGCTTCTACCTACACCGCCACATTCAACGCCTACTCAACCTCCTACACCATATAGACCCCCTCCTCCTAGTTCAAGATTATTATTTAAAATGTTGTATGTATTTTATGTTATTTTAGGTCATTTTCCTATCCACATTTGTTTGCATGGCAATTGTCCAGATCTTACCCCCATTTTGCTTCCTTTTTCAGCCCTCTAGCCCTTTCCATTACTTTTTTAGAGCCATTTTAGTGCCCCAAAGTTCGGGTCCCCATTGACTTCAATGGGGTTTGGGTTCAGAGTCAAGTTCGGGTCCCGAACTTGAATTTTGCAGCGAAGTTCGGCCAAACCCGGCGAACCCGAACTTCCAGGTGTTCGCTCAACTGTTTTTACATGCAGTGGTCACCTCCACAGTATGAGGAAGAGGGATCACTATTGCGATCTTGCGTCTTCATACAGCTGCATTGTTTCTCGGCAGCAGATCAATGTTTAGACAGCACGATCTCATGCCCAGAAATTATAATTAGGAGACTGCATAAACGACAGGATCACCCGGTGAACGAGTGTTTCGCTCGTTTATCGGGTGTTCAGCAGCACATTTACATGGGCAGATTGTCGGAAACCAGCAGTCGCAGGAACGCTCGTTGCCAATAATCTGCCTGTCAAAATCTACCTTAACTTCTTGGTGAGGGAGACTGTATTTTTGACTTCAGATCACTTCCCCCAAAATATATTTGCATATTTTCTCCATAACAACCTGTTTCTATAAAACTGTATATAATTACTCCTCGAAGACCCAGACCTCATCTTTGAAAATGAAACTAAAGGTTGAGGAGAGGAAAAAAAACTATCATAATCCTTAGTTTTACTTTTTGTGATCTTCAAAGTTAATCCTCAGTTGTTCTTCGCATAATTTTTGAGCATCTTTTGGTTGAGTCCAATGAGTGCAAACTGCATTTAACATTTAATTCCTCTTTTAAACAGTTTGAGAAAAAAAGGGGGAAATGCCTTTTTTGCTCTAGTTTTGGCTGAGTAATCCAGAAATATCAGTAATTTCGAACCTTCTCATTGTAGATATTTTTTTTCTCTATTCATATTCAAGATATCAGATTTATCGTGAAAGTCCAGTATTTTTGTTATCTTCTCCTTCTGGCTGGAATGGGCCTAAATGGTGTGCACGCTCAACTTTGATCCCCCTGCTAAGTTCAAGCAACTGTGGTAAATCTTTGCCCAATATTGGATATTATTTTGTATAGACCAGTTTTCCAAGTTGTTAGCCTTCTTTTTGATCCTTACTTTTTTCTTTCTGAATTCCCTGTAGCGCTTATTCTCTAATTCATCCTTCATTGTCATGGCTGTCTGCTCCAAATTCTCTACCTTTTCTACTTCGGTGTTTAGCTCCTCGTTGATTATTGTAAATCCATTGTAAATTGCCTTGTCAATAACATTCAGCAATAGTAGTATTTCCCTGACTACCACTTCTGCTATCTCTTATACATTTTCTATTTCATGATGGACTTTCTCCAGATGGCAGACCCAACAGTGTAGACATATTGGTTTCCTTGGGGGTGCCATTTCTCTAGAGAGTGACCTTGATAGATTCCCTCCTTCAATCATGCACTCCCACACCTCTGCTGGTTCTGCTAGGTTAGGCCTCTTTCACACTTGCGTTCTGAGGATCCGGCAGGCACTTCCGTCCCGCCGGATCCGTCAGAACGCAAGTCGCCTGAAGCATTAGAAGGCTGATCAGGATCCTGATCAGTCTTCGAAATGCTTTCAGGTTACTAAGGCAGCCAGGACGCTATTAAAGTCCTGGTTGCCATAGTAGTAGTGGGGAGCGGGGGAGTGGTATACTTACAGTCCGTGCGGCTCCCGGGGTGCTCCAGAATGACGTCAGAGCGCCCCATGCGCGCATGGATCACGTGATCCATGCGTGTGGGGCGCCCTGACGTCACTCTGGAGCGCCCGGGAGCCGCACGGATGGTAAGTATACTGCTCCCCTGCTCCCCACTACACTTTACCATGGCAACCAGGACTTTAGCATCCTGGCTGCCATGGTAACCATTGAGAAAAAGCTAAACGTCGGATCCGATGCGCCGAAACGACGTTTAGCTTAAGGCCGGATCCGGATTAATGCCTTTCAATGGGCATTAATTCCGGATCCAGCCTTGCGGCAAGTGTTCCGGATTTTTGGACGGAGCAAAAAGCGCAGCATGCTGCGGTATTTGCTGCGTCCAAAAAACGTTCCAGTCCTGAACTGAAGACATCCTGATGCATCCTGAACGGATTTCTTTCCATTCAGAATGCATGGGGATGATCCTGATCAGGATTTTTCCGGCATAGAGTGTCGAGGACGGAACTCTATGCCGGAAAAGAAAAACGCCAGTGTGAAAGGACCCTTATTTAGGCCAAATTCTCACTTCAGTTATTTGGTCAGTTATTTCTATCAGTGATTGTGTGAGCCAAAACTAGATACGGGTTAAACATAGAACAGCTGCAGATCTTTCCATTATACCTTATCTCTATGTAGGCCTCACTACTGATGGAAATAACTGACCAAATAACTGAAGTGTGAACTCAGCCTTACCTTTAGCCTACATGCACACGGCAGTGGTTTTTTTGCGGCCTCCGTTCCGTTTTTTTTTGCGGATCCGATGGTTTCCCATTCATTTCTATTGATCCGTTAAAAATGGCAGATGCCTCTTCCGTTGCCTGTCCGCGTCCGCAGTCCGCATTTCACGTCCGCAAAAAAAATATGGCATGTCCTATTCTTGTCCGCAAAAACGGTTTGCGGACCCATAGAAGTCAATGGGTCCGCAAAAAATGCGGATGACCAACGGAAGCCATCTGTTTGTCATCCGCATCCGTTTTTTTGCGGATGGTTGCTTGGAAACCAGGGAACTTGTACAGGTACTTTAAGAAACTGGTTTAAGCCTTCCATTTTTTTGGCGGATCCGCAAAAAAAAAGGAAGACACACGGAAACACAACCTACAAAATTTGCAGACACACGGAAAGGATGTGGATGTGAAAAAAAAAGGAAGACGGATCGCGATTTGCGGACAGCAAAAAACAACTGTCGTGTGCATGTAGCCTTAGGCATATTGATTCAGTCCTGTAACATGCACCAAACAGATGAAATAAAGGCTCCCTGTTGCCTTTTTATCATTTGTCTTTATCCCTAACCAGCTTCACACCCCTCTATCTTTCTAATTCCAGGGCACCTTTTGTTTCCCAATCTGTCCTGTGAAATCCTAAAAAGACAATGCTATTCCTTTGTACCATCTGAGACTAGTCAGAAAGATGTAGACATCAGCTACCTACACAAATCAATAAAATTACATCCTTTGGGATAAATACATCAGCATAATAATTTAGACAATGCAGTAGTGTCACAAAAAATATTTGAATGGCTCAGCATTTAATCTCTTAGATTGTTAATTAAAGGGAATCTGTCACCAGTAATTTACCTATCCAACTGTTTGTATAGATACATAGCTGTGGTTCACCTGATTAAAACTGTTTTTCTTTTGTTAATCTGAGGCTCTCTTCCCAAGCTATGATACTTTTTTCAATATGCCTTTTGGTGCAATGAAGGTGTCACCAATGCTCTTGTTGCTCCTAAGCTCTGCTCCTTTCTGTGGCCAGACCCTCCCTTGATGTGTCTACAAGTACAATCTGTTTAAAAGTGGCACAATTTGGCAGTAATAGGGAAAAAAGTAGGGCTTAGCAAGAAGGCGTGTGGATTCACAGGAACGGGGATGTGGCCTAAGATGTACCATTTTCCACCAAAATTGCGACACATTTTTGGAGTAAAAATCTGTCTCAAAGTAAGCCAACCAATTGTTGATATTGGAAAAAAGTGTCTATCCCTGTACTAGATAACAACTAGCCTGAGTCACTGTGATAAATCGTTTATGATATCTATAGGATTAGTAAGGCTACTTTCACACTAGCTTTTTTTGCGGATCCGTCATGGATCTGCAAAATGCTTCCGTTACAATAATACAACCACATGCATCCGTCATGAACGGATCTGGTTGTATTATGTCTTCTATAGCCATGACGGATCCGTCTTGATCCGTTTTCTATTGTGCCAGATTGTGTCAGAGAAAATGGATCCGTCCCCATTGACTTACATTGTGTGCCAGGTTTGGCTCCGCTTCGTCAGGCAGCGTTTTGATGTCCGCCTCCAGAGTGAAATGGTGACTGAACGGAGGCAAACTGATGCATTCAGAGCGGATCCTTTTCCATTCAGAATGCATTAGGGCAAAACTAATCCGTTTTGAACCGCTTTTGAGAGCCCTGAACAGATCTCCAAAATGGAAAGCCAGAATGCTAGTGTGAAAGTAGCCTAAATCTTTCCGAACATGTCTGAGACAGATCGGAAATAGTGTTTTTGTCCACAGTTTGTGGTTTTTAAGGCTGTTGTTAGTCAATAGTCAGTAACTTGTTTAGTTAGTCTGTGAGTCAAGTGTTTTGCAATAAGCTTTTCACTGTCAAGGTTAGTATCTCCTCCATCGCCCGTCCTCATACAGATTCATTGTTTCTGATGAGCATGCGTGGTCCTTGAAACACGGTCCATTTGACAAGCGCATTCAGAAATAACAATGATCTATGATTATTTGAGTTCCAGCCCAACCATAGATCCACTGTACTTTACGCACATGATTTGGTAAGTACAGGGCAGTAGGTCTGCAGTCGGGCTGGGACTCACATCATCATTGATCACTATTATGCAGTGATTTCAGGTTGTCATCACATAGACCATGTTTCACAGGTCTCACATACTTACCTGAAATTGGCATATAGTGTAAAATTCTAGAAATACAGCTCTGGAGTTGTTAACTTTATTTCCGCCAAAAGCTTCACCTAGTTGGTTAATATTGCTTTTGTAAGCACTTTGTTGAAGGACTGCCTTGGTCACCTGCAATGAGCCCAGAAACAGAGTAGGGAAGCACAGGATTGGGGTAGTGGCAATTATGGTGACAGCTGCACCCACTGTGGCAGTCCTTACCCTACTGCTCTATTAGTCGTGCAGTGATAGGACCCTTTCTTCTCTCGAAGCACAACCTGAACTTTTGGGGCTCCTGCCTGGTGGTGTCTGGGATGACCTTGATGTTGGGTAGATGAGTAGTAGGCAGAAGGGCAAGAGACAGGGGCTGGCGGATGGATGGTGGAGTCAATAACATGGCCCATTTGGCTAGAATAAATAATGTCTGTCTCTTTACTGAGCAGATGATGGAGGTTACAGTAGAAATGCAAACAGCAGGCATAGTTCTCAAGTATTTAACACAGCAGGATTCTTCCAAAGGTTGTATATAGGATGTGGTAATGATGGTAGTAGTCCTCTCTAGGTAAACTTTGCAATCTTCCCTAATAACCACAGGCATACAATTCCATTCTCAATAATACTTTCTGCAATGCCCAATCTGCGGGGTGCAGTCCTTAGATCCGGATTGACAGTCTGTGTTGTGGTGTTTAACCCGTTCCACAAGCAGTAAAGTCCATTGCCATAAATGTGCTTTTACCTTACTGTTAGAGATGAGCGAACATTAAAAAAAAGTCCGTTGTTCGGCGTTCGGGTGGTGGTAAGTCGCGCATCCCGTTATGGATTCCACTATAGCGGCATATGGAATCCATAGGCGGCTGCCACCAACCCGAACTCTGCACAGCCCGAAGGACCTGGGGTGGCGTCACCGTCATGTGATCAGTGCAGGGCGTGGCTCAGCACGGGATCAAATCCAGTGATGAGCCACGCCCTGCACTGATCACATGACAGTGAGTCACCCCAGGTCCTTCGGCTGTTCAGCAGCTTGGGTTGGTGGCAGCCGCCCTATGGATTCCATATGCCGCTATAGTGGAATCCATAACGGGATGCGCGACTTACCACCACCCGAACGCCGAACAACGGACTTTTTTTTAATGTTCGTCATCTCTACTTACTGTCTCAGCCCAACACAACCTTTAAGTGGTTCTCAACCATCTGCAAATGTCTCTTCTCTTTCTCTTGAGGCTAGTCTCTCAGTTCAGTTTCTCTCTGTCAGATTTCAGTCTCAGGGATGAAGGATTCCTGGACTAGGTCTAGTTTTCAGCAGCTCACACATGCAGGTGCTTAGGTCCTTCCTCCAGGCCTGCTCAGCAAAGACTGCTATCCAGGGGGTAGGACAAGTACCATCACCTTAGTAAAGGGCTGTCAGTTAACTATTTGCTGCCTATACAACCTTTTGGGATACATAGTACACAAGAAAAACTCTTTAGCAGTGATCCATACAAAAGTACCCGGCATAGTAGGTCAACTAGAGAAGCACCAGGTGTAGCAGTTGTGACAACATGCTCACTGATGATAACACTTGACCACTTGGTGTACCAGGTGTACTGTTTCTTTGTCCATCGTTTTGGGAGGCAGTCAGGGAAATGAGCTATTGTTTAATGTGTCTTTCCTGTAGCTGTCTGACTTCCACAACAACTTGAATCAACTATACAGTGCCTTTTGGTCTGACTAACAAGCCAGCAGATGTATGAGACAGGACCTGCTAATTATATCACCTGTGGATTGCATTAGCCCCTATTCTGTATATTAGGAGCTGTTTAGCCTGTCTCGCTGAAGTGAAAATGCTGTGTCATGAGAATGACATTATGCAGTCGGACTAAACTGACAACCAATGATGGAACAGCAACGATTATCTCCCACCAATCCTATAGGGGCTAATGCACTGAAATAGCGGCTGAGGGAAATAAAAAGGGTGGCTGCCCCTGTCATCAGCAGCTATAGCACAGGACGTCAGCCTAGGGGCTACAGTTCCAGCTGGTGGACTGTAGAACTGCTCTTCTGCCCAACTTCGAGCCTACAGGTTCGGTTAGAGAGTCCAGGTTGGGACAATCGGGTCACCAGGCCACATGCCTCGCTGTGCACAGCCAGCTCCCTAAGCTTGCTGCTATCTCCTCTCTATGGATGCCTGCCCAAAGCTGGGTGCTACTGGCTCGGGTAGTTGGTCCTGGGTCCCCCCAAATTTGCGGAGGTTTAATACATGGCGAGTCAGTGGAAAGGTGAATCGTTGTCACATGTACCATCCTGTGTCTCCAGAAACAAAGTGATAGCTTAATTAGCATCCTATCAAACTAGCCCTAGTGTATGTGTAAGACACACAGTGGACAAATTAGACTGTGAGCCCGAGAGATTGTGAACTGCGCTACTGAATATGGAGTTGTGATGCAGTATAAGCAAGGAAATAAACATAAAAATACACATTTTTAATCCATCAAACTGCTAGTAGCCCGTACATACCCCTCACATACCCCTCAATGTTCCTATAATAATGGCAGCAGGCGCACTGTATCTGCAAATTTACTGTTTCTTTTTTAAATCTAACAAACTTACCTGCAAGCTTCCCAACCCTGAGAACACTGCTGGCTAAGACTTGCTTAAACTACTAATGTCTCCTAAGAGTAGTAAGAAATTCAGCATTCTGAATCTGTCATGGACACCATTGGGAATTCACGCTACCCACTATTCCTACTAGAAAACAAGAACTATTACTCACCAGTGGAAGAATGAATCATTGACCATAAGGGACTAAGTTGTGATGTTGTGATCAGAGTCATATAATGGAGGAGGTAAATAGATTTATAGATCTATGTATGATATTAATGATGATATCACGAAAGGCAGAGCTATCTAATTATACCATATATATGTCCTATATTGTTTGGTTAACGGCATAGTTCTTTAACTGGGGCTCAGGTGACTTGTACTGACAGAACCAACTTCCAGTGTGGAGGATATTACCACACAATTTAAAGGGGTTGTTTTACTTCAGAAAATGGCATATATCACATAGAGAAAGTTAATACAAGGCTCTTACTAATGTATTGTGATTGTCCATATTACCTCATTTGCTGACTTGTTTCATTTTTCCATCACTTTATAAACTGCTCGTATCGCGGGGTCAGAGGTCGCACTACATTTTTTCCCGGAATATTAAAAATACTCCTTTTACAATTTTTGAGGAGTATTTTTAGCCGAGGAGGGTGACAAAAATTGCAGTAATGGAAATAAAAGTAGAATGTAAAAGTAAATTTAAAAGTACCCTGTCTGACACAGGAAGAAGTGGAGCTGTGTCTTTAAAAAGATTACAATAGACAAATCACAGGGACCAGATGGCATACATCCCCGTATCCTAAAAGAATTAAGTAATGACCTAGGGTAATGTGGTGCTAATATTCAAAAACAGTTCAAAAAAGAGGCTGGAAACTATAGGCCGGTAAGTTTAACATCTGTTGTGGGTGAACTATTTGAAGGTTTTTTTAAGAGATGCTGATATGGATTACCTCAATGAAAATAAGCCGTATCGAATAACGCTGTATCAGCATGGCTTCATGAGGGATCAGTCAAGTCAAACTAATTTAATCAGTTTCTATGAGGAAGTAAGTTCTAGACTTGACCAGGGAGAGTCAATGGATGTCATGTATCTTGACTTCTCCAAAGCAATTGATGCTGTACCACATAAAAGGTTGGTATATAAAATGAGAATGCTTGGACTGGGGGAAAATGTCTGTATGTGGGTAAGTAACTGGCTCAGTAATAGAACAGAGGGTGATTATTAACGGTACACACTCAGATTGGGTCACTGTCACTAGTGGGGTACCACAGGGGTCAGTAGTAGGCCCTATTCTCTTCAATTTTTTTTATTAATGATCTTGTAGAAGGCTTGCACAGTAAAATATAAATTTTTGCAGATGACACTAAACTATGTAAAGTAATTAACACGGAAGAGGACGGTATACTGCTACAGATGGATCTGGATAGATTTCTTTGTCCTCATACTGAGAAGGAGATCACTGCATGTAAATGCGGTGGTCTCCATCACTGAACTAGCAGCCAACTATCAGGAAGGAACACTTCTTTCTTGACAATCGGCTGTAACATTATGCGCTGTAAACCCGCCTTAAAGTACAGTATATAAGGATACTTTCACACTCGCGTTTGGTGCGGATCCGTCATGGATTTGCACAAACGCATCCGTTCAGATAATACAACCGCATGCATCCGTTCAGAACGGATTTGTTTTTATTATCTTTAACATAGCCAAAACGGATCTGTCTTGAACACCATTGAAAGTCAATGGGGGGCGGATCAGTTTTCTATTGTGCATATTGTGTCAGTGAAAACGGATCCGCCTCCATTGACTTACATTATGTGTCAGGACAAATCCGTTTGGCTCAGTTTCGTCAGACGGACACCAAAACGCTGCAAGCAGCGTTTTGGTGTCCGCCTCCAAAGTGGAATGGAGGCGGAACGGAGTCAAACTGATGCATTCTGAGTAGATCCTTATCCATTCAGAATGCATTAAGGCCAAAACGGATCTGTTTTGGACCACTTGTGAGATCCCTGAATGGATCTCACAAACAGAAACCGAAACGCCAGTGTGAAAGTAGCCTAATACAGTATATAATTTAGATAGTATATAACAGTATATAGTTTTTTTGGGCATTGGAGTCAATCAGTGATGTGTGAAATACATACAATTTCATATATTGTACATATGTTTAGAATATAGTGTATATCAAGAATCTCCTAATTTATACAAAGTGTGAGTTTCATGTTCAGTGATTACGCAGAACCACTGAACATATGCCAAATGTTCACAGGCAAGACATAAGGACTCAGAATATACAAAAATGAACACTTTTTTCAACAAAAGGAACAAAATATAGAATTAAACTGAACATATGGGTAGGGTGCCGTGCAAACCTAATCTCAACCGACCACTATCCCTAACTGCTTGGACAATCTGTCCTAAGGCTGGGAACACACCTAAGCGTTTCTGAATCGCGCGTATGACGCGCGTTTTTGGATGCGTGTTTTCGTAACTAAGAAACGCGCATCATACGCACGATTCAGTGATTCTCCCCTATTTCAGCATGGTCCATAGGCGCGTTAAAACGCCCAAAAGAAGCTCATGCTGAAGCGACAGCGTTTGGTGTTTTTCAGCGCGTTCAAACGCGCTGTAAAACGCCCAAATGTGAACCATGCCCATAGGGAAGCATGGCTTTCCTAATGTTGTGCGTTTTACAGCGCATTTAAACGCGCTGAAAAACGCTAGGGTAAACGACAGCCCCCAAATGATCGACAGTCCCTATACTGGCTAAGTGTCCAAGCACCCGCATTAAAAACTGCAGGCACCTGTTCACACAGCGGGAATCCAAGCATACAAAAGAGACATGAATCAAGGTCGCAAGCAAACCAGATCAAAGACACAGATAAATGGAATCAGGATTGACCTAAACCGGAACCCATGCGGAACAGAATACACTATATAAGCATGGAGTTCACAGACAGAAATTACCAAAGACATAACCAAGACATATGAGTCATTGGTGAACAAGGCTGACCACATGAGTCAGGATAGAAATCACAAACACTCTGGTGAATATAGCAAGCACCATGAACACAGCTTTCCTGGAGACACATAAGAGACTAATCTCCCATGCCACAGGTCTAAATAGCAGAGTGATTAAGACACCTGACCAACTGATGTTCCGACACATAGGGGGAGATTTATCAAAACTGGTGTAAATGAAAACTGGCTTAGTTGCCCATAGCAACCAATAAGATTCTACCTTACATTTTTCAGTGCTCCTTTTGAAAATGTAAGGTGGAATCTGATTGGTTGCTATGGGCAACTAAGCCAGTTTTCATTTAAACCAGTTGGATAAATCTCCCCATAGACAAGGTAAGTCCACAGCCAGCACATACAACACAAGCACTGTGACAGTGAGACAATTACTCAGGTAGGGGAGATAGCTTTTGGCAGAATGTGCAAATGACTGACAGCTATCTCATGTGTATGGTCAACAGGGGTGGGCTGGGATGGGGGGCAAGGAGGCAATTGCCCCCCAGGCCGCCCTAAATCATGTAAAAAACGGCCGCTGGGCTGAGGACCTTTTTTCTACACTCCATACCGGCGCATGGGAGGAGATTTCTTCTCATGCCCTGGACGTCTCCATCTCCCAGGCTGGAGCGCTGGCCAATCGCTGCGCTCAGCTCACAGCCTGGGAGATGGAGACAGACGTCCACCCAGGGCAGGAGAACAAGTCTCTCTAACAGCGCGCCACCAGTCCTGAAAGTTTCCCTGACCGTCACCGAGTGAGGAGAGGAGACCCGACCCCGGCCCCCCGAGTCAAGATTCAAGACCCGACAGGCGACATTCCAATTCTTGCCCGGCAGCGGTCAGGTCGGTGAGAGTGCACTGTGTGTGCACAGCGGGCACTGAGTGACTGGCTGCAAAGCCGCTGCAGTCAGTCACTCAGTCAAGTGACAGTCAGTGAGAAACTCCCGCCCTGCCGGGCCGCCAATGCGCACAGCAGTATCTGTGCTGTGCCTTGATAGACACTTCTGTTCTGGGGGCTGATATGTAGCTAACTTGCTGGGGGCTTACTGGGGGGGGGGGGCTGACTGATGGAGATGATTGGAGAGGCTACTGGGGTGGGGGCTGATGATGAGAGAGGCACTGGGGGCAGATGAGAGGCTGCTGAGGTGGGGGCTGATGATGAGAGAGGCACTGGGGGCAGATGAGAGGCTGCTCGGGTGGGGGCTGATGATGAGAGAGGCACTGGGGGCTGATGATGAGAGAGGCACTGGGGGCAGATGAGAGGCTGCTGGGGTGGGGGCTGATGATGAGAGAGGCACTGGGGGCAGATGAGAGGCTGCTGGGGTGGGGGCTGATGATGAGAGAGGCACCGGGGCAGATGAGAGGCTGATAAGGAACTGGGGGCTGATGAGAGGCTGCTGGGGTGGGGGCTGATGATGAGAGAGGCACTGGGGGAAGATGAGAGGCTGCTGGGGTGGGAGCTGATGATAAAAGAGGCACTGGGGGCAGATGAGAGGCTGCTGGGGGCTGATGATGAAAGAGGCACTGGGGGCAGATGAGAGGCTGCTGGGGCTGATGAGAGGCACTGGGGGCAGATGAGAAGCTGCTGGGGTGGGGGCTGATGATCAGAGAGGCACTGGGGGCTGATGAGAGGCTGCTGGGGTGGGGTCTGATGATGAGAGAGGCACTGGGGGCAGATGAGAGGCACTGGTGGAAGATGAGAGGCTGCTGGGGTGGGGGCTGATGATGAGAGAGGCACCGGGCAGATGAGAGGCTGATGAGGAACTGGGGGTTGGTGAGAGGCTGCTGGGGTGGGGGCTGATGATGAAAGAGGCACTGGGGGCAGATGAGAGGCTGATGAGAGGCACTGGGGGCAGATGAGAGGCTGCTGGGGAGGGGACTGATGATGAGAGAGGCACTGGGAGCAGATGAGAGGCACTGGGGACAGATGAGAGGCTACTGGGGGCTGATGAGAGGCACTGGGGGCAGATGAGAGGCTGCTGGGGAGGGGACTGATGATGAGAGAGGCACTGGGGACAGATGAGAGGCTGCTGGGGGCTGATGAGAGGCTAATGAGTGGAACTGGTGGCTGATGAGAGGCTGCTGGTGGCTGATGAAAGGCACTGGGGGCTGATATTAGGCTATGGGGGGGGTTGATGAGAGGCATGGGGCTTTTATCTAAGGAGGTCTGATTGGGGGTCATTCATGTTGGGATCTGAGCTAAGGTCTGTTTGGGGGTCTGATGTGAGGTCTTATTGGGGTCTCTTTTGGGGCTGTTACTGAGGTCTGATTAACATTGGGGGTCTGATTGGTGGTCTGACCAGAGGTATAATGAAAAATATTTTATTCTTATTGTCCCCCTCTAAAACCTAGGTGCATCTTATTGATCGGTGCATCTTATAGGGTGAAAAATACGGTACTTGCTTGCTCCTCCTCCCGATCTCTCCCCTGCCCTTTGCGTACGCCGCGCGCTGTTGTGCCGTGGATGGTGAGCTGATTCGTGGTGCAATGGTCCATTTTTCTGGATTTGCCCCCCAGGACTAAGGCTGCCAGCCCTCCCCTGATGGTCAACTTGAGAATATCATGATTAGGACTGGTGGAAATGGACCCATGACCTTTACTGCCAAACGCCTACAGCATGTCCAATTTACTTAAAGAAATTATTCCAGGAATTTATATTGCTGAATTATCCTCTGACACCCTGGACCTGCGTTGATCAGCTGTTAGAAAAGGCTGGTATTCTGTGAGCGCCACGGTCTCTTCCTAGGCCATATGATGTTACCGTACAGCGGTCTCATGGCCTAGTTGCAGCTCAGCCCCATTCAAGTCAATGAGGCAGAGCTGCAATACCAAGAACTGCCACTTACAATGTACCAGTTGCTCTCACCAGAGCACTGGTGAGTGCATAGGATCCCTAAAAGAGCTCATCTGCGGGAGTGCCAGGACTTGGACCCATGCCGATGTAATATTGATGACCTATCCTGAGGATAGGTCCTCATTATCAATTCCTGGATAATCCCTTTAAAGAATCGTATTTGCCTATAAAGTGCAGCATAGGTCATTAATAAGGAATAAGATAGAACATGGATGGCCAACCTGCAGCTCTCCAGCTCTCCAACTACAACTCCCAGCATGCAAAGACTGCCTACAGCTATCAGCCTACAGCAGGGCATGGTGGGAAATGTAGATTTACAACTGGAGAGCCGCAGGTCTGCCAACCCTGAGATAGAGACTCTTGTGCATGCTTTGTGTATACCTGTTTTATTTAATTTGTAATTTTTGAGTTGTCTGCCATCTTGATTCCTTCTTCCCCTCTAATATGGTTTTCTTAAATAATTCTACATTTCTAATCATGGCTGGCTTTGTAGAGACAGAGGCAGCAGAGCCTCATTAACTGCTCAGGGTGTTCTATGAAAGGCCAGCCATAGCAGACCAGTGACACAGAGCTTCTGTTCTCTTCCATTTCATGGTCTCCATGTCGTCCTATGTTATGCAGCTTGAACCTGTATGCCCTCTCTGTCCTGCCGCCTCTCTCCACTGTCAGCATTTACAGGCAGAAGACAGGGAGACCAGTGTGAAGCCACATCTAATAGAATTACACTGGAGAGTCAGCACACACTGATGGCATAGACAGGCACTGTGAGTCAGGAGGTTTATATAATTGCAGCACTTCTGGTCTTTTAGATAGGGAAGATTTTAATAAAGGGATATACAAAAGAACATGAAGGGTGAAGAGGGGAGAAGCTTGAGAGCTGTCAGGAGGGATTTGATAGGTGACGATCTCGTCCTGTAGTTCACACCGAGAGACTGCTGGGAGACTGACTTACACATTAGAGCAGGCTCTGGGCTGCTGACCAGATTTGAGATCACATGGCCAGGTTCTCATAATAAAATGGTTCAAAATGTATGAATGCAACTAAGCTAGGGTATAACAAATTACAGTTCTAGGATATTGGTGATGACTTAACATTATATGTAAAATAAAAAACCTGGAGTGCTTCTTTAATTATGGTCATTATGTTTAGTGTTGAGCGACAGGCGCAATATTTGAATTCACGATTTTTTGTGAATATTTGGGCGAATTTTCAAATAATTTTCTTCGCAATACAGGCGTGGGTCACTATTACTACATTTTTCAAGCTGCTAGAAGTTTCCTGAGACTGAAGAAAATGGTTGGCACGGCAGAACATTACAATAGCTTTATGTGCAGATAGAGTGCTCTGATATATTCGCAATTGCGCAAATCAGCAATTAATGATGCGCATATTTTTGCGCAATAGGTGCAACTTCACATTTTAGCAGGTCTGACTACATATTAGTGATTGGTGCACTAAGTATAGTTGTGAACTTGTGACATCACAGCACTATGTCTGTAGCATATACAGTATGTATGGACAGCAGAACCTATCACACTACCTAACACCCTACACTGCAACCTATCGGCTACACTATATCACAGTCTAACCTACACGCACTATCTCACACTAACTATCTGTATTATATATATATAAGCTCACTAACTATCTAATGTAATGACACAGCAAAGCACAGAGCACAACAATGACACTGCTGTCTCTCTCAGAACTGAAAAAAAAATGCTGCTGGGGAGGTTCTTATATAGTAAGCGGTAGGCAACTTTCCTATTGGTTGCTAGGGATGTTGCTAAGCTCAGAAAAATGCATTGCAGCATTCTCATTGGCCCACAAGCAAGAAGCAGGGAGGGATCATGGATTCAGAGGAAAAAAAATCTGGAATATTCGCGAGTACGAATATATAGCACTATAATCTAAATCTTCGCAAATTCTCTGGCGATATTCGCGATTAAAATTCGCAATGCGAATATTCGTGCCCAACACTAATTATGTTTATGGTTACTTTTAATCCGAACATACATTAATGAGATGAATAAATATGAATTATTATTATATTATAATAATAATAATGATAGACCAATCATGAACAACAGTACTATAAGTTAAAATGAAAAATCACTGATTGATCTTTGCTGTGATCTTGGCCTAGTCTGAGTTTTTTCTGATGAATGCAGATAAGTCTTTTCAAGACTTTTCAACTACGGTACCCTGCAATGATGAAAAAATTCCAATGTAGCGGATAACTTTTCCAAAGATATCTGATTTTGGTTGGCATTAACCAAGTCATTCTTGTCTCAAAAAAGCGCAAACAGTCCTCAATTATCTGAATCGGACTTGACTTTTTGGCAATCTAAAATGTCTATTGTACAGTATATCCATTTTTAGCTTCTTCAGTTTTTTCCATATCTTTGCTATCTTCAGTGGTTCGGTGTTTTTTTTTTTTTCCACACTGCTCACTCACTCTTACACTTATTCCAGAGTCAGAGTTTTAAATAAAGCTTGTTTTAATATGAAATCTAGGAATAAATAGTATTATGTTGCTAGGAAAGATTAGTTGGTAAAAGATTAGGATTGCCCAGGGATCAAAAAGGATCAAGATATCTAACTATATAATACTAGTGCAAAGCTGTTTCCCTTGAGAGATTAGCAACCAAGGATGTGAAATTATCAAAAGTTAACATTCATAATATATTTTTGAGTCATTAAAACATAGCAACAACATATTAAATAAATATATAACACCTGTAGAAATATTTTTGATGATACACATTATAAAAAAAAGAGAGAGAAGTAGACGAAGGGACATGGAAGGAATAGGAGAAAGAAGAACAGGAAAACACCAATAAATCTGGAATGTGTCCGTCTAAAGCTAGCCACCTGTCAATCATCTATAGGACCTCTGGATTATCACCCATTGGCAGATGTCTTAGATAAGGATAGGGCAAGTTGGGTTTTCAACTGCCCAAACCTTTTGTTCTCAGGCAGCAGCCCTCCCAATTTCCTACTGAGAATCCATGCTTGCTGGGGTGTGCCATGCAGGTATGTGTATAAAGGCATCTGGAGTTATTGCTGTGGGCCAAAAGAGCATTCAGCCGACAGCTATCTTATATGTATTGCCAGACTAAGGCCTCTTTCACACGAGCGTGTCCGGATTAGGTCCGGATGCGTTGCGTATGCGTTCAGTGAAAACTGTGCGATTTCGCAGGCAAAGCCATTCAGTTTTGCCTGTGATTGCGTTCAGTTCAGTTTTTTCCGCGCGGGTGCAATGCGTTTTGATGCGTTTTTCACGCGCGTGATAAAAAACTGAAGGTTTACAAACAACATCTCCTAGCAACCATCAGTGAAAAACGCAACGCACCCGCACTTGCTTGCGGATGCAATGCGTTTTTCACGCAGCCCCAATCACTTCTATGGGGCTAGGGCTGCGTGAAAAACGCAGAATATAGAACGCACAAGTGATGCGTGAAAAAAAACGCTCATGTACACAGACCTATTGAAATGAATGGTTCAGGATTCAGTGCGAATGCTATGCGTTCACGTCACGCATTGCACCCTCGCGGAAACCTTGCTCGTGTGAAAGGGGCCTGAGGGATCAAACTCCAGAAACAGTGTAGGTATGCCCAAAGGGTTAAAGGCAGGTGAGTCCATGAATAGGATCCAAGGACACAAAATTATGTGATAATTATCTTTTCACACAGTGAATGTCATTGAACACTGGGAATCACTCTAACGAGGGAGAAGAAACTCTTCATTTCCAATGTCTAGGTATAGCTCTGTGGGCAGCATATAGAAAAACCTGAAAAAGCCTTCCTTCTGTTTAGATATAGAGTCTTAGAACATAGAGAAAAATGCATGTCAACCCACTCCTCACTTACTTTTGGTCTGCTTCCCAAACATATATGCAAATTGGTACCCAACTCATCTACACATTTCCAGTAAGAAGCCAAGCACTGAGGGTAAAGCTCACATTTGTTTAGCTCAGACCTCCAGCACCTATAATGCATTTGGAGTAATTCATAAAGGTCAGATATTACATGCAGGTAAGTGGGACTTCACAAAATCTTATCTCTATATACGCATGTTCTATTCTTGAATTTTTGGACATTTTCCCTAAACAATTGCAATGGAGAACAACATTATGGAAACTGGAATGTGATGGATGTAATCTAATGGATTGTCATGTTGTTACTTTTGTACTAAGATAAAGCAACTAAAAAGCAAAATCTGGTCCAGAAAGGCTTTACTTCTCAAAGTTAAAGGGTTGACCAGAATTACAATCAAGGAACTTTTATTTTCAGAAATGCTTAGTCTTCTTCATGAATTGTGGTTGGTATTGCCAGCTCTGTTCATGGAGATGAATGTGCAGCAACCCATCAGAAAAGTGCATGGCAGGGAGTGGTGATTGTGGCCCTGAGAGGGGTAGTAGTGCTCACAGTTCACATTGGCCATCCATCCTCTGGAGCTTCCTAGGGCTGTGCAGAGAATAGAGGGTGCACCCATTCTTCCCTTGCGGCACTCCCGGTATTGGGCTATTGGTTGTTAGTGTGCCCTTGTTGTTTGGTGGGTGTTTGGCTGTGTGCAGGGCTGGCAGAGTATGGAGGCAATGATAAGGCCGTTGGCTATAATGAATAAAGTCTCTTTACTCAATTGATGAGGAGTGCAGTAGTACAAGTAGCAGCAAAGTTCAGAGGTATTTCACAAGACATTAATATCCTTAATGAAAGTGAATAGAAAACAACAATGGAGGTTGTAGTATTACCAGTCTCTCTCTCTTATTACAGTCTTTTCAAGTAACTCTCCTTCTGGTAACTCTCCTTCTGCAGTTTCTGAACTGAGGAGTGCAGATTATATAACTTGGGTAGCCAACCCAGATTCCAGTGTGGTAGGTCCTGAGCTAGATTTCCCTCCCACATTACATGCTATAAACAGTCTGTACCACACTGATGTTATCTCGTCCGGCCTTGCAGTTTCTAGACCTTCTCAAGATGTATGTTCTCCTTCTCTCTGGAGTACTGTGATGTAGAAGTTGTTCTTTAGCAGGTGAAGTCTCAGACACAGCAGTTCTTTTTTTTTTTTTAAATATCATTTTTATTGATTTTTCAGAAAAAACATATACCCGTGATTACATCATATATGGTGATTACAATGGTGTTTGACAATATCAGCAGTACAACAAACAGATTACATATTATGCAGGTTGGAACACAGCAGTTCTCTGGAACTTGAGGCCTTGCCCGCAGAGCTTTCTCACACACGTCTTTCCTCCTTCTCTGAAAACTGTAGACTCTCTCCCCCTAACTAACTTGGAGGCAGACCTGAGTCCATGACACTAGCAATCAAATGGGTAAACATGGCTTTAACGTCTTAGTTGCCTGTACACTTACCCATTGGGCTTAGATAAAGTACAAGTGAAACTCGAAAAATTAGAATATCGTGCAAGAGTTGATTAATTTCAGTAATGCAAAGGAGTTGTATTAATGCAACTTAAAATTAGAATGTTGTGAAAAGGTTCAATATTCTAGGCTTAAAGTGTCACACTGTAGTCAGCTAATTAATCCATACCCCCTGAGCAAAGGGTACCTGAGATTGTGACTTTGGGGTTTTCATAAGCTGTAAGCCATAATCATCCAAATTATAACAAATAAAGGCTTGAACTATCTCTCTTTGCATGTAATGAGTCTATCTCATATATTAGTTTCACCTTTTAACTTGCATTACTGAAATAAATATGAAGGCCGATTCATTGGCCTGTATTTGTGGGAGGGGCGCCCCCCTGCCTTCATATAGCTGGGTGTACCCCCCTTTTTCCTGTCCTGCATGGATTTGGCGTGCATGTGTGTTGCTTGTATCCACTCAGGATCTACCAGTCGCCTCCACGTCAGCTGCAGGTCCCTCAGGTACCATGCCATTCGTGCCCAACATCACGCTGGCTTATTTCATTCCAGCTAATATTAAGAAGGACATACTTGAGGACAGAGATGTGAATCTCGCATCTTTACTGATTGCCACCAGGGACATATCTGACAACAAAGTTATCGCCTGTGGTGAAGTCTCCGTGGTTCTCAGGAGCCGGGATCACAGGCTTAACAGGAAACTTACTATTCCAGAATTCGTTCTGGCATTCAGTTTATATAGAGATGTTATCTGTTCGGTCCGCCCAGATAGAAGAGAAGAACTAGATCTGAACCTTTACAGGGTGACTGACCTGGGGCATAAGTACGGTGGCACTGCGTTCTATGATTACCATTGCTCTTTTTCTGCGAAAGCTGCTGCAGCCTTTAGTCAGTTCCAGTTCACCACAAACTGGGCCAACATTGACACTGAGCTTTTCTGCAGACATTTTGCCGGACTCAAAGCGCCATCATGTGCTCAGTGTCAATCCATATTTTATACTGCCGAATGGTGTCATCTGGCAGCTGGTGGTGCGGAGACAACACCCAGAGTCTCTGCTGCCGGCCCGTCGGAGGCTCACAGGGGCATCGGCACACTCAACAAATTGGGTCGTCCTATCAAATTTCTAGGCAGATCCCAAATTTGCAGTAACTATAATTTCTCAGCCTGCAACTATGGTCATTGTCGCCTAATCCACGTGTGCACAAATTGTTCCAGGGCCCACCCCAAGGTAGTGTGTACATTAAAATCGGACTTGAGTGTCGTCAACACTGATTATTTAAAGCACTGTCTGCAAGGTCATCACGACCCTGACTTTGTCAATTTCCTGATCTCGGGGTTCGTGATGGGCTTCCATACAGGTCTGGTAACACACTGTTTCACCTTTTGATCGCTGGAGGGTCAGTCCTGTAGGAGTAGTGATGGGCAAGTTGAACAACAAAGAAAGGTTAATTTATGATCTCTCCGCCCCACACGGTTCCCATATTCCCAGCCTAAATTCCCTTATCCCATCAGAAGAAGTGAGCATGAAATACTCCACCATATATAACGCCATAGCCATCATTATACAGTGCGGATCCAGTGCCTACATGTCTAAAGCTGACATATCCAACGCCTTTAAACTCCTTCCCATCACGCCTGTGCTGTGGCAATCGGACAGCATTAAATGGAAGGATGTATACTATTTTGCTACGAAGCTAACTTTTGGTTCCAAGAGTAGCCCATGGTTATTTGATTAGTTCGCACAGGGCCTTCATTGGATCCTAGAATCTAAGTTCCACTGCGAACATCTTATCCACTATCTTGACGACTTCCTATTGATTGAACCCACAGTAGACCTCCTCAGGCTCTTGAGACCTTGTTGACAGTTTTTTCTAAGCTTAGTGTTCCTCTGTCACCCAAGAAGGTCGAGGGCCCTTACAGTGTCATCACCCTTTTAGGGATTGTGTTGGATTCCGAGAACATGGTAGCCAGATTACCAGAAGATAAGTTAGTCAGGATAAAGGCAGATCTGCAGTGTTTGCTGCCATTTTTGGCACCCACTGGTTGGCCGGGACATGGCCCGATGAAGTCAGCCAGATACCAGGGTTCATGCAAACTTCAGCTGTATTTGAACTCTACCCCATTGTGGCGGTGGCACATGTCTGGGGTAGTCTGTGGACCAATTCCACAGTTGTTTTTTTCATTTCTGATAACTCCGCCACAGTAGCCATTATAGTGAAAGGAAGGTCCTAGTCTCCACACGTGATGTCCCTCGCGAGACGTCTAGTCCAGCTCTCCGAAATTTTCATTATTGCTGTTCGCATATCCGAGGTAACCAGAACGTGGCAGCCGACGCCTTGTCACAGGCTAACTTTTCACTCTTTTCACAGGTAATGTCAGAAGCAGACGACATAGGGGCCACAGTTCGCAGTTTGCAGGTTCCAAGAAAAGTATCCACAGCGAGATACAAATTTTATTGAGTATGTCCTGGCCTTCATTGGTTATTGCCACTCGGAATGCAAACTGTCACACAATACGGTCCGGTCTTACCTCGCAGGGGTCCAACATTTCACCTCTCTTAGCCATCCGGATAGGGGCTCTTTGTTTTCCGCTCACATTATCAAGCCTGCCTTAAGAGGTTTAGAGAAATTCAGTGCTGAGGGACAGCTGCGCAGGATAAGCATTTCCGGTAAATTATTCCAAGACTTGTCAGAGATGCTTGACAGAGCCCCCTTTGGGGTACTCCCCAGTTTGGTGATCAAAGCTGCTATTTATCTAGCATTCTATGGCTTCCTGAGACCAGGAGAGTTCACCTGCAAGACCTCCAACAGCAGGTTCATCAGAATAAATAAATCAGTTGAGCCGAAGCCCGATGGTCTGGTTATGTCTTTACCGGTCACCAAGACTTCACAGACAGGTCTCCCCATTCAGGTGATCTTCTTCCTGACTTCCCATTCCTGGTGTCCAGTATTGGTTCTTCAACAGTTACTAACTGCCCTAGCAGGTCATGACCCTCTGGGACCTTTGTTGCATTTCCCCACGACGCCATTAACCACCTCGAAATTCGTAGACCATGTCCGTATTCTAGTCACAAATCTCGGATTGAATCCTGCTACTGTGTCCGGACACTCTTTCAGGATAGGCACCGCATCCGCTGCATCCAGGAACAGGTTCCCAGCACACATTATTCGTAAATTAGGCCGTTGGCGCTCCTCCTGTTTTAATAGCTATATTCCCCAACCTGCATGAAATGTCGCTTGCATTTCAGAACCTGGTGATGTGAGAATTGTCTGTAATAAATTTTCTAATTTTGCATTTCTGGTGTTTTGCCCTCTTATTCAGGTACCCCTACAACGCAGCGGTTATGGCACAAATCAAGCCGCTTAGTTCTAGTTAGTTAGGTAGGTCGAAGGTTCACCCCAGGGCTTACGTTTTCCCTGATAGCCACGACCACAAATGAACTTTGCACGATATTCTAATTTTTCGAGTTTCACCTGTAGGTGAAATAAACATTTTTAACCGTAAATCTCAACACTACAAAACAGACTTGGCAATAAGTAACCATTTGCAGTGCCCCAGTGTACTGCAGTGGGGTACCGTCAATGGAGATTAGCTGCATGAGGAAAACAAAAACAAGAGCCTTTATTCTATTTCTAGATATCCTCTTCAAAATACAGAGTAAGTGACAATCATATCTTTACACATTACACAAATATCTGTCACAAAATTACTTGTCTTAGCTCCAGGGTGATATCTCTAGCTTCGGCGCGACCGTTCCAGGAGAGACACGCTGCAAAGCCACGCCCCTGGTAATGCAATAGCATCCCTAGCAACAGGATGCAATCCTGTGTTTCTCTCCACAATGTGCATGTGCTGGAGGAAAACTAGCAGTGCTTTATTATTCAGCTGTTCCTGTGTGCTGCGTCTAACTAAGGGCTCATGCACACGGCTGTTGCCCGGCCATGCCTGTATTGCGACCCGCAAACAGCAGGTCCGCAATATACGGGCACCGGTCGTGTGCACCCCGCATCAGGGATGCGGACCCATTCAGATGTTATAATTTTCTGTGGTGCGGATGGATCACAGACCCATTTAAGTTGAGTGGGTTTGAATCCATCTGCGGAATCCACACAGATTTTGTCCGTGCATTGGGAACCGCATTGGGTCCCCAATGCACGGAACGGACGATCAACGGCCATGTGCTTGAGCCCTAATGGAGCACCGAGTCATGGACCTATAGGTTCTGATCCTGCGACTCAGTGCTCTATTTAAACCCCTTCTTGGCTATACACTTTTGCCAGTGATACCTTCATACTGCCTAGTTGTGCTACTGGTTCTGGTTCTGTGTGCGAATTGCTATTATTGTTATTGACCTTGGATTGCCTTTGACCACTGGTTCTGACTTTGGCTTGGCTTTGTGACTATCCACTGTCTTGCGATTTTGGACTGTTTTGTCCTTCCGGTTCTGACCCATTCCCCTACAATGCCGTCTCTGTCTTGTTTTGCCTCTGTATGTGTCTGTCTTGCACTGTACCAGAATAGGGATCATTGACTAGTTGCGAACTTGCCGCCTGGGGCTTGCACTTCAAGTAGACAGGGAAGGTGGGTGGAGTTCTAGTTAGGGCTCACAGTCACTGTCCATGTGTTTCTGCCTACTGTAGTAACAATATCTTTACAAATTACTTTTGTTTCTAAGCCTTTGCAGTGCCAAAATGGGAAAACCAAACAGTAAGCTCGCTCCAGAGATGCTTCAAGACTTAGTCCAAAGCACAGAATTCACAGAGCAAGAACTGAAGCATTGGTATAAAGGATTCCTGAAGGATTGTCCATCTGGCATCCTTAACCTACAAGAATTCCAGCAGCTTTACATTAAGGTATCTATGACCATGACAATTGCTACCACACATTTTCATTCCATGTTTTTCACTTCATTGTAAAAGGAAGATTTTGAAGGAACATATGGTCCTAAATCATGTTAAACAAACCAGAATATGTATATATTTTAGATTCTTCAAAGTAGACCCCTTTTGCATTGTTGACAGCTTTGCACTCTTGGCATTCTCTCAATCAGCTTCATGAGGTAGTCCAGTAGAGGACCACCCCAGGAAAGGAAGACCAATAGATACTTCTGCTTCAGAGGTTAAGTTCATTAGAGTTACCAGCCACAGAAACTGCAAATTAACAGCAGATCAAATTAGAGCCTACATAAATACTTTACAGTGATCAAGTACCAGACACATCCTAACATCAATTGTTCAGAGGAGACTGCAAGATTCAGGCCTTTTTTGGTCAAATTTCTTTTTTTTTATAATTGTATATTTATTGAGGTATAAACAAATCAAAGAATATAGAAAGGACAACGCCGACCCACAACAGATCGGAATATAACAATACAAAGTACAGAGTGTACAAAAAATGGACACTGCAGAATATACAGCAGAGTAAAATAGAATCAACCAATGATAATATCAAAGCCAGGAGGATTATCAAGCATGGTGGAAAAAAACGAGCGGATTCAGCATAAAGTGTATCAAGACAACCCTACATCTATGTAGAGAAACAATAGCAGAGAACCGTAAGACAAGACAGATAACAGACACAAAAGACAAGGACAAAGACAAGGGGGAGAAGGAAAGGGAAGGGGGAGGTTACGTCGCCGACCCCAGACCACTAAGGGAGTCTCGTCGCCCAATAGTCATCCCAGGGATCCCATATAGCATTGAAAACTAGAACTTTGTCTTGGAGCACAGCTGTACAATATTCCAAGGAGTGAACATCGATCACCCTAGCATAGAGGTCAGTGACCTTAGGCAGTGCAGGACTTTTCCAACATTTGGAAATCAAGCAGCGTGCAGCTGTAAGAATCAGTAGCAGGAGTTTAGCAGGGTGCTTCCCAAGCCTAGAGGAATGTACATTAAGTAAAAAGGACAACGGGTCTGGGCGGAGGTCTACCTTAAAAATATCACTTAGGAGAGAACCCACCTCAAACCAGTAGGGGCGAATCTTTGGACAATCCCAGAAAATATGAGGTAGCGTACCTCTGTGTAACCCACATCTCCAGCATAAATTGGGAACTGTCGGGCACATTTTGTGGAGGAGATCAGGAGTGTGATACCAAAACATCAGAATCTTATATTGATTTTCCTGGTGCAATATTGACATAGAGGACTTTACCGCCCTCCTCCATATCAGGCGCCAAACATCGTCTGACAAGGACCTCCCCAAATATTCCTCCCACTGTGTCATATAGGAATGCCGTTGAATTCGGTCAGGGAAGGGAGTCAGCAGGATAGAATAGATCTCTGATATTACCCCCTTAGTGTGGACCCCCTCCTACAGAGATATTCAAAAGCAGTCGGGAGGGATACCGTAACCCCGCAAAAGAGATTGGGCAAAGTGTCTGATTTGTAAATGAAAAAAATTGGAGGATGTGGGTAGACCATACTTGGATTGAAGGGCAGAGAACGGTAACAAGTCCCTAGTAAAAGGATCCACAATATCAGCGAACCTAAACACCTCCTTTAGAAACCAAGTCCTTGTCGCAGCAGTAGTGAGGCTGGCAGGGAGTTGAGGGTGGTACAGGAAGGAGGTCATGGCAGAGTTAGCAGAAACCAGAGGAAACCTACCACTACACAATCGCCACACAGATCTGGTGCAGGCCATGGGTCCCAATAGGTCTCTGTTTGGCTGGGATTCATGCGGTCCTGACCATAACATGGAGTTGGGGTGTACCGAGCAAGCCAGAGCCTTTCGATTTGCATCCAGACAGAATACGGGTGTAGGGACGCCCATGCTAAAACGCAGCGCAGCTGGGCTGCCCAATAGTATTTGACCAGATCCGGAACCCCCAAACCCCCTTGACATTTTCTAGCTAATAGGACTGATCTGGGGATTCTATGACGTTTCCCGGCCCAGATGAACCTGAGGAGCTGGGACTGCATGGATCTCAGATCTTTAAGGGGCACTGTAACCGGAAGGGTTTCAAATAAGTATAGGAGTTTGGGGAGGATTGTCATTTTGGTGGCAGCAATACGTCCTAAAAGGGAAAGCGGGAGTGTATGCCAGTTATCTAGAAGGCTCCTAATCTCAGCATATATACGCGGAAAGTTAGCTTTATACAGCTCTCCATATCGGGGAGTAAGGTAAACACCCAGATACCTCAAGGAATCCCTCTTCCAATGGAAGGAGAAATTCTCCCTGAGACGGGTCAAAGTCTCATTTGAAATGTTAAGAGGAAGAGCCTCAGTTTTATGGGTGTTAACCCTATACCCCGACAGACGGCCAAAGTCCTGCAAAATGGAGTGAAGGTTCGGCAAGGAGACATGTAAATTGGTGAGGGTAAGGAGGATGTCGTCCGCATAAAGGGATATCTTAAACTCCCTGTCCCTGACCATAATACCGCTAACATCTTGAGAGGCTCTAATCCTGGCCGCCAAAGGCTCAACACACATAGCGAACAACAGGGGAGAAAGGGGGCACCCCTGCCTCGTCCCATTTGCAATGCGAATAGAGCGTGATTGGGCATGAGGTAGTTTGATTGTCGCTGTGGGGGAGGAGTATAAGCCATGAACGGCATGAGCAAAGGGGCCTTTTGGTCAAATTTCTGAGGAACAAGAAGAAGAGCATTGCTTGGGACAAGAAACATAAGCAATGGACATTAGACCTGTGGAAATCTGTATTTGGTCTGTGGTATACGTTTCTGATGGGACAGTATTTTGCGCTATGGTATTGCTGACACTGCCTACTTGTGTTGCCCTGTCGCTCTGTCAATTTGGACCGGCCTATAACGTGAGGCCACATTTAGTTTTTTTTTATTTTAAGAAAGGCAACAGAAATACAGAGTCAGTAACGCAGAGGTACGGAACACAGCCAGTTGGTCAGAATAGTCTTATTCACTGGTATCTAACCTTCACTGGTAACTAGCAAACTAGGAAATGTAAAGCTCAGGCTCTCTCCCCTAAGGTGCCTTAAATAACGAGAGAAAGCCATCCTTAGGCTGGGGAAGAGTTTGTACATGCACACACTGGCCCTTTAAGAGCACAGAGCAAGCGTGTGTGCACCCTATGGAATAGGTCTGGAGGCCTTCTCACTGGAATGCACGCTGCAGCCTACCAAGCCACTTAGGACACCAGTGGCGGGGACCACTGCAACTCGAGACAGAGGACAAGAGGGACTACACCACCGGACAACTGGACAACTGGAAGGTCAACTTTGTGAATGGCATAGCTCCTGCACCCGCAAGGGGGAGCAGGGCAGCAGCAAGCACACCAGCGCAACAGGAGACTCCTTTGAAGAATCTAAAATATAAAACATATTCTGACTTAACACTTTTTTGTTTACTACTTAGTTCCATATGTGTTCCTTCATCGTTTTCATGTCAATATAAATCTACAATGTGGAAGAAAAAAAACAAGTAGAGGTGAATCCAAACTTTTAAATGGTACTGTATATATATTAACATTTATTTGCTTTTACAGTTTTTCCCATACGGTGATGCCTCCAAATTTGCTCAGCATGCCTTTCGTACATTTGACAAAAATGGAGACGGTACTATTGATTTCCGGGAATTCATCTGTGCTCTTAGTGTCACATCACGTGGGAGTTTTGAGCAGAAGCTAAACTGGGCATTTGAGATGTATGATTTAGATGGAGATGGGAAGATCACAAGACTGGAAATGCTGGAGATAATTGAGGTATGAAACATAAAAGTAAGGATTTTATGGCATAATGATACGACTGGAAAAGAAATGTGTAAGTGCATGAAGGGAGTTTTTCAACCTACAGTATCCATAGCACACATCCAAGATAAACATGCCTTTATGAAATCATAGACGCATTATTAAGAAATAACACCATATAAATGAGAACAGTTTTTCCAGTAACAAGACAGATATCTCTATTCTCTACATTAAATAAGTACTATATGTAAATTAATAGAGTACATTTAATCTACAGTTACAGCAATATAAACAATATTTTATGCAGATCTGTTGCCTAAAGCTTCTGGACCTTGATGGGAAACCTATACATGGGAGCCTACGACCATCAAATGCCATTTTAGCACTGATGACTTCATATAAGGCAGTGGGGCCTTCTGGAGCTGTCAAGCAATGGGATCTAAATGTGACTGCAATATCTGTACTATATATAGCGACACAACTGATTTTCTGATTCTCTAATAAATAAAACTCAATTATAGTCACAGAGCCAAGAAATGTGTGGTTATTGCCATGATTGCTGCAGATGGCATCGGGGCTCCTCTCATTATTTAAAGGGGTTTTACGTTAATTACTTTTTATCTAATGCTTGCAGCCTGCTATCTGAAACAGAAAATTCTTACCTGCCTTATTTCTCTGGTTCTCCATGTTGCCTTTGCTGTGTCCATGTTCCTGTCTCTGGAGTGTTTACATCCAGCCCTGCATGGACATGGTCACATGATATTCTGCAGACAATAATTGGCTTAAGTGGTGATGTGGCTACAAGAGACTTACTCTGCTGAAGTCAATGTCTGGCTTCAGTGGTGATATGTGACCATGCCCATGCATCGCTGGCTGACCGGATCATGGGCACAGTGGAGAAAGCACGGCGGACCAGAGTGGTGGGATGCAGGTAAGTAAGAGGCAGGCTGTGGGGATTAAAATAAAAAGTAATTATTACTTGAAAACCCTTTATTTGGGAGGTTCTAAAAGAGATCAGTAAATATACTGGCGTCATGGCTATGGCTTGTTCAGAGTCTCTGTATAACACCGGACATACTAATTTATATTATGGACATACAGTATGAAGGTCATACAAAAGCTGTACTATAGTAATCAGATGCAGAGAAAACCCAATGCAGCAGAATGCATTGTGGTGTAAGATTTCATAAGCAGACCTTGGATTCAAAGGAAATCAATGTATTTTTTAAATTACACAATGCTTATGTGTAGATTACATCTAAATTAAATAAACTGTTAAATAATGTAGCACAGTAAATTACATTTAAATAGGAAATTTCTCAAATCCTGCACTCCAGAATTCTGGCACCAAAAAGACACAAAATAGGGGCTTTGCAACTTTTTTTGGATTAATAGTGCAAAACGTTTGTGACTTTTTGCATTTTGACACCACCCACTCCAGTTTGGAAAAGTTGGTGGGAAAGGGAAGTGGTTAGCTATGTTAATGAGTTTCACACCAGATTTCTGGGAAGAAAGGGGGGCAAATGAGCTCTTAACAAGCTCTGCCTAAAAGAAAAAAAGAAAAAACTTTTCTCACTACAAGTTTTTTGAAAAGTCAAGCTTTCTCCAGTAGAGGGTGGTTTGCAAATTGCAAGGGAGCAGCATTTCTACGGGCTCCTACTGTATTTGGTTTAAGATGCACATGATTTATCAAGTGACAAGTCACATGCAGTGTTTGATAAATTTGGCACAAAAGAGAAGATTTATCAACACTGGCGTTTTAAGACCAGTTTTTATATCCCCTGCAACACTGGAGAAGCCAAATAAATCGTCATAAATTAGGCGCATCCTCTGGCAGTTTGTGTGCCTAGAATGAAATCTACACTAGCTCATATTTTAAGTACACTTTAGTCATTATTTACGCTAGAAAACTGACGTAAATGATAATAAACTGCAGGGCCGCCCATGCCACTCCAAAATTTTTGTAAGGGGGTTATAAATCTCCCCCAAAGTATGCCAACTAAGAATCAAGCAGAACTAACTAACCTTCATGATAAATTCCCTCTGTTAGTTTAAAAAAAAAAATCACAACATAGGTATAGGCAGCTTCTGTATGGAAGCAATATCGGATGACCTAATAAGCTTCTATGTTGCCTCCGTAGTACATGCATGAGTGTGCCTACCACTTAATTAATCTATTGTAAATTTATTTTCAGGCATTAAGGGAGTCCTATTCACACATCATGATGTGTGAAGGTTTTTCTACTGCTGAGAATAAATATTTTGCCAAAATTTTAGATTTGAACGTATGATGTCATCATTATGGGTGGAGCTTGCACTCATGAAACTGATTGGGTGGGTTATTACAGTTTCACTGTTAAATAGCTGTATGGCACATTAGGTAGCTGTGCCTGAAAAAGAACGCTGTGTGGGTCGAAACGTTAAAAATGTTCACGTGGGAAGCTTTTCGCAATTGCTGGATCCTGTCATCCCTTCTGTTCATATAGCCTTACACATGGCAGTCATCTCTGATTCATGATTTGACATTTTTTGTTTGAATTATGTGTAAGCTCAACCTTCCATATAGTAGCTTTGCTCCTTTTTCATTCTGTGTCTGTGTAAGAGCAGAATCTCATTTAGCAGTAAGTTTAAAACAATGAGAAAAGCTAATAGCTGATGGAAGGAGAATGGCTCTTCTTTTGTGGGTATTCCCAAAGAGGCATTTTTGGCAGGGCATTTTGTTCCTGCTATAAATAGTTGCGGTGTTACAGAATGGAGCTTTCGATCTATAAACATTTTAGAGAATAATCATCTAATATATTACAGGCCTTTAATTGTTATCTTTTCTCTCTCCCCATTCAACCCTTAGGCCATTTATAAAATGGTTGGCACTGTAATTATGATGCGCATGAATCAGGATGGCCTGACTCCACAACAGAGAGTTGACAAAATCTTCACAAAGATGGACAAGGACAGAGATGATCAAATCACCCTGGAAGAGTTTAAAGAGGCAGCAAAAAGTGACCCCTCCATAGTGCTTCTCTTGCAGTGCGATATGCAAAAATAGTCTCATCCATTTTCACGGCTCAGTTGAGCACCCTGCATGCACCTCACTACTTTTCCCCTCCCGCAGTCTCCTGGGACTTTCTTCCTATTCAGTACCAGAACATCCTACACAGTCCTTATCTCATGAAAGAGGGAGGTGGCGAACCAACTTCTCTACAAATGGTGATATGAGACTGACTGGCAAGTATAACACACATGTACAGAAAGTTACACACAAAGCTACGCAATTTCATTGTGTACAGAATTTCAGCTCTCATAACGTTGTTGGACTTAAAGTATAGATATTAACAAAGTAAAACCTGTATGAACCCGCCTGTGTCTGCCAATGCCTAAAGTAACAAGAACTCTGTCTAGTTCTTCACAGTAGAAATGTTTATATGGTGTGTATATATATATATTGTTTGATAAGTCATGGATGAATTCATGTAACTTGTGTGGCACTTGATATAAAAGCAATGCCCAATATACATTTGTCAGCTGCTTGAAGCTAAGCACACTGCTAGAAAATGTCATTTCATATTGCATTCCATCCATCAGAGTATAGTGTTGGGTTATATTTGGTGAACCTACCTGAATATCTGAGAATTGCCTAAAGGATATCTGTACATTTGCAACCATTTTATTGTTCTATGCATCTAAAATATAAACAATAGCAACATTACAAGTAGTCTTTATTAAAAATATCATATCTAATTTTTGGGTTTACAGCTTCTATACGGACTAATAAGTCGTCATGGTTACAGACTTTAAACAAACCCTGTGTAGTCTGTTAGTGTAGTCATGTGTTTTTCCCTTCTATTTGCCCTTCTCCCCTCTTATACTATACAGTATGTTGGGTAGCACAAAGGCTGATGAAGTGGAACTCTTAACTAAAGGATCAGACTACATACAGGGCTTTTTTGTAGTCTGTCACCATGGAGACACATAAGTCTTTTGCATTGTAGCAACAAAACATAGTAACATTAAAGGGTTTTTGTGTGATCTATCCTCAAAATATGTCATCAATATCTGATCTGTAGCAGTCCAACTGGCAGCACCCTGCCAATCAGCAGTTTGAAGAGGCCAGGGCACTCCAATGAGCATTGTGGTCTCTTCCTAGGCCAGTGACGTCATGTTCATTGGTCACATGACCTATGTACAGTGCAGCTGAATCCCATTCAATTGAATGTGCCTAGGCTACAATACTAAGCACAGCCACTATACAAAGTATGGCGCTATGCTTGGTATGATGTGAGGAGACCGTGGTTCTCTTAAAACAACTGATTGTCAGGGGTGTCAGGAACTGGATCCCTGCCGATCATCTATTGATGACCTATCCTTAGGATAGGTCATCAATATTGTACTCCCGGAAAACCCCTTTAAAATGTCTCTAAATTAGAAAGCTGATGCATTATGGAATATGTTCATCCATCGCAAGCAGAAACATTGACTTCTGCTAGTGAAACCACAATTAAAGACAGAACAAATATCCATAACTCTGCCTTGATACCTGCCAAATAAGTAATTGTACAGTGCAGGACACGCAAACTGGCAAAGCAGTTGTCACTGCTACTGAAATAAGCAGGAGCACTTTTAACCTGAAGGACAAAAACCATACTGAAAGCAAATTCCATGTTGCTCGCTCGCTTTAGCTCAGAACTGTTCCTGCTTAATACATGCACAATCCAGCTGATGTAAGTATATACCTGGGAATGGCATATCACTGGACACAATGCATTTCCCTCATACACGAGTTTGTGTACATCCAAATTGGAGGAAAACAGTTGATTGCTATTTAGGCAACTATTGTGACTTGGTAATACTGTCCATGTCGTGTAAGTCACAAGGGGTTGGCTATGGACGCTCATTGCATGGCGCGTGCTTTTATTTTACATGAGCATCTTTGCATGTTTCCTGAGTAGAATACCAACATGCTATCTCTCATCATTTTGTTCTATTTGTATTGTGCAGAACTGAAGTGTATGCGTGGTCTAACGTCAATATGTGGCAGCTCTCACATAGGTGATTGAAGAAATTGTTCTGTTTTTAAGGAGATATCAAACCCTAAGTGCAAAGCAGATATGTAATTGGAGCTACGTATTTTGAGAGACAGGCTCACAATTTTGTTTGTAACGAGCCTTCTATGGCGACATTAATTGATGAACATGAAATTCCTTCTGTGCCAAATAAAAAGATAAGCAAACAAGATTGTGTTGTGGCTAACATGGTTTTATGTGCCCAAGAATTCTCTGTCTGCACTTTAGGGCTCATTATCCCCACATGTCCCCATGACTGTCCCAGCAGAACATTCCTAAACCCTTGCCTGCTCTGTGTGTGAGTGTATAGTCTGAACAGTACAAGTTGACTTGGTATATTTTTCTATTTGAAAATAAAGTATATTAAAAATGATGAAGATATTATTTTGCATTTGACTAAGACCCACTGAAGATTAGAATTATGGAAGCATAAACACGAAAAGGTGTATTTTTATTATTGTCTAACTATTTCTATGAAAATCTAACATTGCCATTCAGTAGCCTTGGAAAGCTGAGTGACAACAAGCTGTGTACATAAAATAGCAACATAATGTAAGCCCAAATATGACTATTTCTTGAGTCTATACTGTTTGGTTAGACAGAACTGTGTTCGCTGTGTGTATAAAACATACAGGACCAGATTTACTAATCCTGTAGATGATGTAAATTTAGATAGGCTGTCCTGACCTGCATCACATCATCCAGCTTGAACCCCTGTAATAAATGTGATGCAGGTCCGGGCAGCCTTTCTAAATTTACATCATCTACAACAGGCATGCTCAACCTGCGGCCCTCCAGCTGTTGTAAAACTACAACTCCCACAATGCCCTGCTGTAGGCGGAAAGCTGTAGGCTTTGAGTTGTAGTTTTGCAACAGCTGGAGGGCCGCAGGTTGAGCATGCCTGATCTACAGGATTAGTAAATCTGGTTCCCGGATGGACACTTTTCTCTGACTCTATACCAGCTATTTGTTGGCTTACTTTGAGACAGGATTGTACTCAAGAATTGTGGCACAATTTGGCACAGAATGGCACATCTTAGAACAAGCACTCCTTGCCGTGAAACTCAGAGCCTAACCCCTAAGCTCACCTCCTTTTCAAGCAAGTCGAAAAAAGCTTAGAAACTATGTTGTCCAAACTTGTGCCAATTTATACCATTTTTTAGACAAATTCTAAGTGCAGACACATTAGTAAATCTGAGTCACAGTTCCTTCAAGCCCTCAGTCATCCATGACAGAACATGTAAAGCTGCAAGTCTCTACGGTCTTTGATTTTTCTCCTGCTGGCTTCTTCCAATGGCTGGCTTCTTTCAATGGACGAAAATGTAAACGTTCACCTTGTAGAAAACAGAACAATTTTACAGTCTACTAAAATGTACTGTCAAAAAGTATATAAACCTTGTATTGTAACATCATAATCCATGTCTAACAGCATCTGTGTAGTGTGTCTTCTTCTGAGACTGGTAGAATGGCGGTCTCCTCCTGAGGCCTCAGCAGCAGACTCTCTCTCCTCCCGAGGCTGGTGGCATTGCAGTACCCTTCGTATTCTGGCCTTCAGCAGCAGGCTCCCCACCATCTTCAGGACAGCAGTGTCTGGAGGCTCCCCATTTTTCACTTCTGAGGGATCCAAAGTCATCTTAGCTGAGGCAGTGTGTGTGGGTGGTGGGGGTGTAAGAGTGTTCTCTATGGCAGTGTTTCAACCAGTGTGCCTCCAGCTGTTGCAAAGCTACAACTCCCAGTATGCCCGGACAGCCTTTTGCTGTGTGGGCATGCTGGGAGTTGTAGTTTTGCAACAGCTGGAGGCACACTGGTTGGGAAACACTGCTCTATTGAATGGCTTCATTGAGGGTCTGAGTGGCATCTGTATGAAGGTCTGCTTGGTGTCTGGATGAGGATCTGAGTGGCGTCTGAATGGCTTCTGCATGAGGATCTGAGTGGATTTTTTTTTATATATGGAAATAAAAAAATTAAAAACCTAATAGGCAAAATGGAGCATACAGGCTCCACAATTTTGTCTCTGAATTATGTCAACCTCTAGCAAACAGAGGCACCATTTTGTGTGTGTAACCCTTGACCTGGTACCCCACTTTAGGATAGCGTAGTAATTGAGGCAAACATTTCAGAATTCAACATAACAAAACTTTACGCCAGTTGGGCAACAAGTGTAATGTTACAAACAGTGGCATGGATTACAGTCACATTTGGGCACACAGTTTGTTAACTACAAATATTAGCACACAGCTTGACAGTTGCAGTCTATAATGGGCCCAAGACCTGGTAATTACAGATAGTGTCAAACTAATTGGTGGTACACAATTTTGGACTGTGGTCCCACTTTCAGTTTGGAGGGTAAAACTACTACCAGTCAAATTACAGGAACACTCTGGCAGAGGTCCAACAACCGCTTGCAGGAGACACAGTGCCTTCTTCTCATTGGTCATGGAAGGCTCTCCCCGGTGGACCAAAAGGACAACAGCAATCTGGCGTGATCAAGGTACTAGAAGCATCCTCTCAGCCGGATTCTCAAGGTATCTGCAGAGCTCAACTCCTCTTCACAGATCTTCTTTGGCTGTCAGCTGCTGGGCATCTTCTCACCACGGGCCCAATTGCAGGCATATGATCTTCCTCTATGCATGGTATATATGCCCTTGGTCCTTTCTACTGCATTGCCAGCAGATTAGCAATTCATCCTTGTGGGAGTTTTAATGACTACTCTGATAAACATTAAATGGCTTGCCAGAATTATTTTTAGATTTTTTTGTAGAAAGAAAACATAAGTGAGAAAAAGTAACATATAAAAGGTTTCAAATACCAAAACATATGATTTTGGTAAAGGAGAGGCAGAGCAGGCAGCTTTTATATAGCCCCTGAGAAAAGGAGTTCAGCTAAGCTACATCTACCACCTTATCAAAGCTCTGAAAGCAAGACAGTCTGAGGTCATTCTGCTTTCTCTCCTCCATTGGATGGCAAGAAACAGCAAGACATACTGTTTAATGCACACTGCTTCTGAGCCTTTCATCTGAGGTATACATTGGACAGATTTCCTAACATACACTTTCAATAGAATACTTCTACATAAGTCACTAATATGTCACAGCTAATATGTCATCCATTAGCCACAGTTAAAAAGAAACCAAAGGTATACTTTTAAGGTGGTAGGAGAGCCTGCTATGCTTTCCTATGCAATAAAAAAAAAAAAAAGTACATCAGCTTTAGACTTTTCTTGGCCTTCATGAGTTAAATGGATCCCTATGGGTAAGTTTGACATACAGGAGACTTCACAACACATACAGAAAACATAGGTTCTGTGCATATCGTGTCATAAGCCTAAGATGTTTTTTAATTGTGCAAAATAGTACTTACCAAAATGCTTTCCTAGAGATAAATTTAGCATGCATAGATGAGATGTAGAAAATAAGTCAATGCCCCTAGCTAGGTTCTTATGATAGCACCCACATTTTAAAAGAATATATATTAAAAGTTAGTTTTGTTCTTTCTAGGTGTGCCCAAATTTATGTGATGCTACCCATGTTCTACAATGGTATTGCAAGGCCTCCTACAACTGACTGATCCATTGTAGCATGGAAGAATACTCTGTTGGCTTCAGTCTTAGAAGGCCAAGTATATTACCAGCCACAGTCCTGGTGACTACATATGGAACTGCAAAGTTTATCTGCTCTTTTGCTGAAGGCAACTGTCCTGTTAAGGAGTCAGTATATGCGTACATATGCATACAAATATAGATCCAAATCTCAGGCTTCAATTTGCCTGACCCAGAAAATAGTGAAACACATTTTCTAAACTTAATTCCATTTTAAAAACAAATTCACTTCCTGCATTACCATGTGTAACCACTAGGTGCCACTAGTGCATTCTAGAGTAACTAACTGAATAACCATGACACTTCTGCATTGAAAAACATGTATAATTGGCAGTTGTGGGATGTCTCATGAGGACAGCAAGCTTTTCACACAAACAGAAATTATCTGTTTTTTTCCAAATGTTCAGTGGATGATTTATGTTTTTATATTCTACATTAAGTGCTGAAAAGTATTACCTTGTGCTATATCTGTGGGGGATACTTCACCTTTTCTAAATACTGGTCACTGGAAGTTCAACATAGCTCCTCATTGCAAAGAAATCTCTGAGGATCTAAAAAAATATCCTGTGGTCTGATGAGACCAAGAAAAGCTTATTTGGTTCAGATGGTGTCAAGCGTGGGTGGCGAGAACCAGGTGAGGAGTACAAAGACAAGTGTGTCTTGCCTATAGTCAAGCATGGCAGTGTAAGTGTAAGTTCTGCCGGCTGTGGGGAGCTACAGTTCATTGAGGGAACCATGAATGCCAACATGTACTGTGACATACTGAAGCAGAGCATGATCCCCTCCCATTGGAAACTGGGCTGCATGGCAGTATTCCAACATAATGACCCCAAACACACCTCCAAGATGACCACTGCCTTGCTAAAGAAACTTGGGGTCAAGGTGTGGGACTGGCCAAGCATGTCTCCAGACCTAAAACCTATTGAGCATCTGTGGGGCATCCTCAAATGGAAGGTGGAGGAGTACACAATCTCTAGCATCCACCAGCTCCGTGATGTCGTCATGAAGGAGTGGAAGAGGATTCCAGTGGCAACCGGTGAAGCTCTAGTAAAATCCATGCCCGAGAGTGTAAGGCAGTGCTGGAAAATAATGGTGGCCACACAAAATATTGACACTTTGTGCACAATTTGGCCATTTTCACTTAACCTCAAGGACACAGGACGTACCCGTACGTCCTGTCCCTAAAGATGGCGCCCGCTCCTGCTTCATGCGGGTGCCCGCATGGTTCTTGTAGCAGACACACACGGCTAATGTCCGCGACCGGTAGCAATGCCGATCGTGGACATTTAACCCCTCAGATGCCGTGGTCAATCATGTGGCGATCGGAGGAGCCAGAGCGCGCCTGTAGTAGCCTGGGTTTCTATGAATGAAACCCAGGCAGCTCTGTAGTATTTCCTATGGAGCCTTGCCTGTAATAGGCTTCATAGGAAATATGCGATTTTTTTCATACATTCCAATGCTATTGCATCGGAATGTATGATAATCGCAATCAAATGATTGCAAGTTATAGTTCCCTATAGGAACTATATAAAAGTGTAAAAAAAAAGTTTTAAAAAATAAAAATAAACATAAAAGTTCAAATCACCCCCCTTTTGCTAAAATAAAAATACTAAAAAATTTTTAAAATTGGTCGCTTCATTTTCCACAAAAAATTACATAAGAGGTGATCAAAAAGTCACACATCCCAGAATGGTATCAATAAAAAGATAAGATTATGACGCAAAAAATGAGCCCCCATACAGCTCTGTACATACAATTACAAAAAGGTTATAGGGGTCAAAACATGGTGACAAAAAAGTAAAACAGATTTTTTTTCACACTGAAAACGCAAAAAAAACCCTATACATATAGGGTATCGCCGGATTCATACTGACCTGTAGAGTAAAAGTAACCAGTCAGTTTTACTGCATATCGAACCCGCAAAGCTGTGGTGGAATTGCCTTTTTTTGCAACTCACCCCATTTGTAATTTTTGTTCCCGCTTCCCACTACATCATATGCAATATTAAATGGTGTTGTTGGAAAGTGCAACTTGTCCCGCAAAATACAAGCCCTTATATGGCTATGTGAACCAAACAAAAAAAAAAAGTTATGGTTCTGAGAAGGCAGGGAGCGCGAAACAAAAAATAAAAAACCTCTGGTCCTTAACGGGTTAAGGGCGTACTCACTTTTGTTGCCAGCGGTTTACACATTAATGGCTGTGTGTTGAGTTATTTTGAGGGTACCCCAAATTTACACAGTTATACAAGCTGTACACATGACACTTTAATACAATGTAAAGTAGTCTATCTTCAGTGTTGTCCCATGAAAAGATAGAATAAAATATTGACAAAAATGTGAGAGGTGTACTTACTTTGTTTAGGATTTATGTGTCTGCCAGGGGCGTTGCTAGGGTCTCAAAAGATCCGGGGCCCAAGTACCAACGTATATGGGACAATTTTCTAAGTCAACCCCTGCCTCCCCTCCCTGCACACTCTAGCACTAAAGACATTTTGCTGTACTTGCTATACAGCTGCACAACCCTCTCACATCCAGGGCATCCCTGGTGACGTCTCCTCTGATGTAGGTCTTATCTGTTATCTTCTCCATTCGGTACGGACAACTTCTTTCAGCCATGCCTTGTCTCTGCAGTTTGACACACAGACATCTTCGCTTCCTCACTTTTCCATCATCATTCCCAACAGTGTTATCCTGCTGCTTGCTGTGCTCCCCAATACCCCCAAATACTATCCTGTAGAACTATTAGTGCCATACAGATAGTCCCCGCTTAGTAATAGTGCTCCTCAAAGTTCCACCAATAGTAATTCCTTTCTAGAATGTTTTTATTAGTAATGCCGCCCCCTACAGTGCCCCCAATAGTGATAATGCTCCTCAAAAGTACCTCAATTAGTAGAAGAGCCCTCCAGTATTAATAATGCCCTCACAGAGCCCCCTAAAGAAATAAGCCCCCCCATAGTTCCCCCAATTGTAATAAAGCTTTCTACAGAGCCATCAGAGAAATTAGGGCCCCCATAGTGCTCTTAGTAGAAATAAGGTGAATCCATAAGTCACTCCTATAGAGCCCCCAATAGTAATAATGCATGGAATGCCCCTACAGTGCCCCCAGTATTTATACTGCCACCTACTGTTATAATGCTCACCCTGAAGTGCTCCCAGAATTTATATTGCTCCCCATTGTTATGTTGCTCGCCCTGAAGTGCCCCCAGTATTGATATTGCCCTCTGCACTTAACCCTGTAGTTATATTCCTCCCTTTAATACACTCAGAAATTATAATTCCTCAGCCCCTGCACTATACAGTCCCATGTAAATAACATTATTTCCCCCCTCCACCATAGTGTCCTATTTAAATGACATAACACTATCTTTTCTGCCCCGTCCAAAATACAGTCCCGTGTAAATAACATCACTCCCCTCCTTTCAGCCACTCCAATATACAGTCCCATATAAATAACATCGCCCCCAGCCACATCCAACATGCAATCCCATGTAAATAACATCACCCCCATGTAAATAACATCACTCCCTCCCCCTGCCGCCTTCCACATACAGTCCCATGTAAATAACCCCCCCCCCCCCCAACATTCAGTCCCACTTAAAAAACATTACGCCCTCCCCAGCCGCCTGCTGCTGGTGGTTCTGAAAAAAAAAAAAAAAAAAAAAAAAAAGGAGAAAGGTTTATCCTCTAGTCAGGAAGTCAGTTCGATCCATCCGACTCTTCCGACTGTCTGTGGCTGCCCGAGACAGAGAGGCCAAATTCTCCTCAGTCTTGGGCGGCCTCGGCTAGAAATTTGATCCTTCTGACTGTATGGGGTTGCCCAAGACAGAGGCCAAATGCTCCTCTGTGTAGGGTGGCTGTGGCTAGTTGAATAGAGGGAAAAAAGTTTAAACAAAATATATTACACTTCAAAATAATATTATTAAAAAAAATGAATTACCCACTTACTGCCAGCATCTGTCATAGAAACCCCAAGGCCACATGATATTTGTATCATGTTGAGGTTGCTCCAGAACCACTAGGGGCCCGAAGTTCAGTGTTGAAATTCTTCTTGAGGCAGTTCCTCATTAACTGCTGCCTAGTCAGAATTTTTTCACCTGTGAAGAATAAAGAAGAGTTTTAGTATTCGTTTATTAATAGATATCAAAACTACATTTTAAAATATATATTGCAATACTTACTACAATGATACGGAGACTATTTTGAGAGATCCTCCCAGGTCAAAAAGAGGGCTGAGCAGACCTCTTCCCAGAGTGGACCCAGCATGCATGTGGAACCTGCACTCCCTGAATTTTATGGTGGCCATTATGGTTCTGTAACGGTCACATCCACACACACACAGGGGGGAAGGATAGTGACCACTGCGCTCAACCCTCACCCCTGCCTACTTGCCTCACGAGTCCTGATGACAGGGGACAACTGGACGACAGTCCCTTACTTAGGAAATGTGCAGGAAAGACAGACAAAACAAAATACGGAACGTGAACGAACTGGGTCAGAACCAAGAGAGCTACACAGTACAAAGTGTTAAGCAAAGAATGGTCAGGAGAAGCCGGGGTCAAATACCAGGAGAGTAGAGAAGTACCAGAGGAGTCCGCAAAGAGTAGTCAGGTGGGAGCCAAGGTCACAATACCAGGAGGGATGCGCAGTACAGAGGAGCAGGCAAAAGATCATCAGGGAACAGAATCAGGTGAGTATTCAGAAGTCCAACAAATAGCCAGGAACCTAGAATTAACAGGCAACCTGTGGTCAGCAGGCTGCCTGTATTTATAGTGGGGTCTGAGGGTCATGTGACGTGACCACCGTTACATGACCAACAGACAGACTAGTCGAGCACCGAGTGATCAGTTCGGCGCTCAAGGAAGACCTAGGAGCAGGGAGCCTCCCAGTAGCAAAGCTGCCCTGGGAACGAGACCAAACACAGATCCTCACTCCCAAAGCTAAGCAGCAGGTCTGCGGCTGATGGGAGACAGAGTGCGCCTTTGGTGCCCTGTGACAGGTTCCTGTCTTGCGGCGATCGTCTTGATGTGTGGCAGACAGGCCCAAATAATTTTGTACAAAATGTATTTGCCAAGAATCTCAAATTTACAAAATAAGCATAGCATTAGCACCAGAACATTTTCTATTACTATGGCATTGTTGTACTTTATTTGGTTTACAGAGTGCTGTTGCATTGTATTTTTTTCTTTGTGTTTCTAACCATGGCAGCGTGCACCTGCGCATTGGGATGTGCTGACTGACCCCCTTTTTTCTTTGCACATGGAGTTTTTAGCATAGATAAAGTTATAGTGGAAATATGTAAAAAAAAATAAAAAAAATCACACCTTGTAGCACATAGCTATTTGCATGTTCCCTGGAGTTTCTATGGCATTTTGTATTGATTTAATTTAGGAAAAACACAGCAAGTCAAAATAATACACTGTATAAAGCACAATCCACAATCAGGATGTTCAAACAGCTGTAAAAACACAGAAGCAAAAAAAAATCTGGCTTATATCCATTTTAAGAAAACAAACGTCTCAGTAGACCGGGTTCAGGCTGGTGATAACTGTTGTCCCATGTTTTGGTATGTATTTCTGCATGGTATCTATGTTTGTCACAAGATAATATGAACTATAAATTAAGAAATAATGTGCAAGCTATGAAAATGGAATGACCTATTAGGTTGAATGTAGTCCAATTTAGCCTACATGCACACGGCAGTGGTTTTTTGCGGCCTCCGTTCCGTTTTTTTTGCGGATCCGATGGTTTCCCATTCATTTCTATGGATCCGTTAAAAATGCGGATGCCTCTTCCACTGCCTGTCCGCGTCCGCTGTCCGCATTTCACGTCTGCAAAAAAAATATGGCTGCTTGGAAACCAGGTCACTTGTACAGGTACTTTAAGAAACTGGTTCAAGCCTTCCGTTTTTTTTTTTGCGGAAACGGAAGACACACGGAAACACAACCTACAGAATTTGCGGACACACGGAAAGGATGTGGATGTGAAAAAAAAAGGAAGACGGATCCGCGATTTGCGGACAGCAAAAAACAACTGTCGTGTGCATGTAGCCTAAGCCAGATATGCACATATCCTCAAAACGTCTATATAAATCAGTATCCTAGGTTAACACTTACCGGCCATGTCTGGTTTAGCCTTTCTTCTATTAAGGCACGGCTTATGTTCCCTATTGTGGTTAAGTGGTTGGCATTACTGTTCTGGCATCCTTGGTTTGAATCTGACCGAGGGAAACATTTGCATGGAGTGTACATACTGTATTCTCGTCATGTTTGTGTGGGTTTTCTCTGACTCAAAACACATAAGGGTGGCTTGATTGGTTTTACTGTTAGTTGGTCTTTGTGTAAAGGGTGGAGATAACCCCCCTCTGTAATAATGTATGAGATTATTTATAACTGGTAAGTGTATAATTGGTTTATATCTTACTGTGCCTTTCATAAGTATTTTACTGTAATATGCATCAATTTCAATGGGCCTGAGTGACATAGGGTTTGTTATATCCATTGCTATGATGCCATCTAGTATTCAAAATGTGTTATTTTATGGCATTGTGTACATGCAGCAGGACCTTTTGGTCACATGACCATCCTGCGAAGGTCCTTGAGACAAAAAAAGAGCTAATATTTTCTTGTAACAATTTACTTTTACTGTCTAATATTTACACCATGTAAACTAAGACTAAACAATCTAAAATGTGCTAAATTTATTACAATGTAAGATGCTAGATGATAAATCTGGCGCACCTTTAGTCTGTGTAGTCTAAGTTTGCACTACCTAAGGGCTAATTTACACGATCTCTGCAAATTGCGGATCCGCAAAACACAGATACAGGCCGTCTGCATTCCGTATTTTGTGGAACGGAACGTCCGGCCCATAATAGACAGTCCTATTTTTGTCCGTAATGCAGACAATAATAGGACATATTCCTATTATGACCGACGGACACGGAATTCACATGGACTCATTTCCGTTGTTTTTGTGGCCCCATTAAAGTGAATGGTTTCGCCTACAGGCTACAACAAAAAAATGGAATGGACAAGGGAAAAAAAAAAAATACATTCATGTGCATGAGCCCTAATAGATGGCTTACTTTATGCCAGAACCATGCACCAAATTTTGGGATTTTTTTTATCACATATTGACTCATGCTAATCCATTTCCCTTTTTGGTAGGACATACCCATTTTCCGCTAAACCATTCCAGATGAGTTGAAAATGTGTCTAAAACAGTTAATAAATGTGATGCAAATTACACCCAAATCGTGGTCTTTTCTGATTAGCAAATCCCACCAATCGTGTACATGTTATGTTCACCTTTAGTTTTTTTTTTTTAAGTTGTCTTTTCATAATGAAGACACATTGCAAAAAAAAGTTAAAAAGTACAGAGATAAGCATTTTGCTGTGGTGTGAGAAAACAACGATCAATGTTCACATCTGAGCTTATTCTGGAGAAAACCTAATGTGATTAGTGACAACCCAATTAGGATTGTCTGTAAATTACAGATTGAGCCTAAAGGTTAATTAGCTCTTATTTTTACCTGCCACAAGGCATGACCTGGTCACCACAATATTTGATGTGTATCTGATTTCTTAGGCCCCTTTCACATCTGTGTTTTTGCTTTCCGTCCTAGAGTCCTCGGGGCTCTAGGACGGAAAGATACTGATCAGGATAATCCTAATGCATTCTGAATGGAGAGAAATCCGTTCAGGATGCATCAGGATGTCTTCCGTTCAGTATGTGAACGTTTTTTGGACGTTGAAAAAACCGCAGCATGCTGCGGATTTGTCTCCGTCCAAAAATCCGGAAGACATGCCGTAACGCCGGATTCGGAATTAATGCCCATTGAAGTGCAATAATCTGGATCCGGAATTAAGCTAAACGTCGTTTTGGCACATCGCCGGATCCGACGTTTAGCTCTGCGCATGCGCAGCAGCAGTTCCGATCTGGGCACCAGTGTAAGCTTACCATAGCAGCCAGGACGCTACTGAAGTCCTGGCTGCAATGGTAAGTACTCCGCAGCAGTGTACTTACCTGCGCTGCCGCCTCCGGGTGCTCCTTCATGACGTCACAGGTCCGGGCGGCGGAGTACCATGGCAGCCAGGACTTCAGTAGCATCCTGGATGCCATGGTAAGGCCCCTTTCACACTAGCGTTTTTGCTTTCCGTCCTAGAGTTCCGTCCTCGGGGCTCTAGGACGGAAAGATACTGATCAGGATTATCCTAATGCATCCGGAATGGAGAGCAATCCGTTCAGGATGCATCAGGATGTCTTCCGTTCAGTATGTGAACGTTTTTTGGACGTTGACAAAAGCGCAGCATGCTGCGGATTTGTCTCCGTCCAAAAATCCGGAAGACATGCCGTAACGCCGGATCCGGAATTAATGCCCATTGAAGTGCATTAATCCGGATCCGGCCTTAAGCTAAACGTCGTTTCGGCGCATCGCCGGATCCGACGTTTAGCTTTTTCTCAATTGCTACCATGGCAGCCAGGACGCTAAAGTCCTGGTTGCCATGGTAAAATGTAGTGGGGAGCGGGGGAGCTCCCCACTACCATCCGTGCGGCTCCCGGGGAGCTCCAGAGTGACGTCAGGGCACCCCAGACGCATGGATCACGTGATCTATGGGCATGGGGCGCTCTGACGTCATTTAGGAGCGCCCCGGGAGCCGCACGGACGGTAAGTATACCGCTCCCCCGCTCCCCACTACTACTATGGCAACCAGGACTTTAATAGCGTCCTGGCTGCCATAGTAACCTGAAAGCATTTCGAAGACTGATCAGGATCCTGATCAGTCTTCAAATGCTTTCAGGCGATTTGCATTCTGACGGATCCGGCAGGACGGAAGTGCCCGCCGGATCCTCAGAACGCAAGTGTGAAAGAGGCCTTACTTCATTCTCTACGTTTCATCAAGTCAAAAGCAGTCGTTAGTAGCAGAGAGCTGCAATTAGAAAACAAAAAATTTGCAAAGGTAGTTTGATAAAAGGCAAATCCACTGAATACAGAAAGTTTATTGACAAAGGTCAGGAGGCAGAATGGGAGAGCTTTAGGTCTTGGTACTGGAGGAACATAGTGATGTAGTTGATTTGGCTGACACATAGTTGGACTGGACTTCACATGAATGGGCTGTTAATCTTCAGGGATTTACACTCTATAAGAAAGACAGGGCAAAAAGGAAGCAATATGAAAGCAAGTGGGAAAGAGACAATTGTGTGTGAAATATACTTGCCAACACTATAGTTGGTAAATTCAGGACACCTAAACTATCTAGGAACGCCCACTTATAAGCCATACCTATTTCTGGCCTGTTACCACCCCAAATTTGCTAAGATTGTCTTTGAAAATTAGGGACAGTCCCGGCCAATTCTGGAGGGTTGGCAACTAAGGGTGAGGATGGTATGTTGAAACAACATGAGTGGAGTTACAAAGGGAGGTAAACACTGAAATGTATTTTGTTGTAATCTATAGACCCCCTTTCCCCCCAAATCACAGAGGATCATAAGGTTCAGCCGTATAACCAAATAGAGCGGGCTGCACAGGCTGGTAAAGTGATCATAATGGGAGATTTTAACTTAACAAATACCCTGGGAACACACCTGAGCGTTTTTCAGCGCGTTCAAACGCGCTGAAAAACGCTCAACATGTGAAAAGCCATGCATCCCTATGGGCATGGTTCACATTTGGGCGTTTTACAGCGCGTTTGAACGCGCTGTAAAACGCCAAACGCCCAAACAAGTACATGAGCTTCTTTGGGACGTTTTAACGCGCCTATGGACAATGTTGCCATAGGGGAGAATCACTGAATCGCGCGTATGACGCGCGTTTCTTAGTTACAAATACGAGCATCCAAAAACGCGCGTAAAACGCGCGTTATACGCGCGATTCAGAAACGCTTAGGTGTGTTCCCAGCCATATTGATTGGAGTCATGGCTCTGCCTCAACTGCAAAGGGGAGAACCACTTTATGGGCCAGTTTGTAGAAACTTCCACTAGGGGTGATGCTCTGTTGGATCTGGTAATTTCTAATGATACAGAGCTTGTTGTGAATATCTGTGTTTGTGAAACATTAGATAATAGTGACCACAAAATAAATATATGTGTCCCAGTATAAAATGCCCCTATACAGAGCCCCTCATATAAAACACCCCTTCTTTGTGACCTCAGTAGATGCCCCCATAGTGCCCCCCAATAATGTGTCAGTAAAAAGTGCCCCCATAGTGCCCCCCAATAATGTGCCAGTAAGAAATGCCCCCATAGATGCCCCCCAATAATGTTCCAGTAAGAAGTGCCCCCATTGATGTCCCCCAATAATGTGCCAGTAAGAAGTGCCCCCAAAGATGCCCCCCAATAATGTGCCAGTAAGAAGGGCCCCCCATAGATGCCCCCCAATCATGTGCCAATAACAAGTGACCCCACAGTGCTCCTCTCCTGTATTGTACCATTAAAAAAAAAAAAACTCACATACTTACCTCCATCAGGCTGGCAGTGATGCGATGCAGGCCTCTGCAGCCTATCAGAGGAACGTGAAAGGGAGACGCCTCTCCCCTGTACCCCAGCATCCATCTGTATCGCTGTCCTGAGGGCTGAGATACAGATGACTATGGAGAGAAGCTCTTCCACAATGGAAGAGCTCATCTCCCTGTGCCCTGCCACCGCCCCCCATTTGTCATCAGGGCTGTGCCGCCTGAGGCGATCGCCTCACCTTGCCTAATTGACGGTGCGGCCCTGCTGGCGCCCCCTGCTTTTGCGCTCGGGGCAACTGCCCCCCCCCCCCCCACACACACACACACGCGCTACGCCACTGGGCAGAGTTACTAAATGTTTTTTTAGCTCTTTATATATACAAAGGAAAAGTCCTCTTGCCACTGCCCTATTACTGCCATCAGCGGTCTAATACTGAGGACAGCATTTGGCTGCAGCAGTGCCATTCTGTACACCTGAATGTCACTGTACACGCCACTGACAATGTGATGTGCACAGTGACATGCAGGAGTAGGGAATGTTGTTGATGCAGCCAATCACTATCCTAAGCGTTAAACTACTGATGACAATGATTGGCTGCAACAATCACATGTTCCTCTGTCCTGATGTCATTAATTAAACATAATGTAGAGAGATAAATAGCTGGACCTGGCATCATCTGAGCAGGAGTGGTGGGGGATTGCTGAGGTGTGTATGTCTTCTTTTATTATCTTATACCATCCTATTTTAAACATAATTTTTATTGGCTTTATTGGCACTAGGCAGTTTTAGGTATATACAGGTACATATATACAACCTCAATTCCAAAAAAGTTGGGGACGCTGTATAAAATGTAAACACATGTAATTAAATAAAAACCAAATGCAAAGATTCCAGGTGCTGAACTGGCCTGTCTGCAGTTGAAATCTGCAACATGAAACAAAAATCCAGGAAAGAAGACCCAGGACTGTTGAGCAGCTAGAGTCCTACATCAGACAAGAATGGGACAACATTCCTCTCCCAAAACTCCAGCAATTGTTCTACTCACTTCCCAGACGTTTACAGACTATTGTTAACAGAAGAGGGGATGCTACTGCAGTGGCCGGGTTTGGGGTGGCCCCAATGCTATGGTGGGTCCCCTGGACAACGCTGAGGTGTCACCTAGTGTTGCTGCTCTCCGGAAGGGATGGTAAGGGGTGGTGCACCCCAATGGGAAATAAGACCACAGAGTCAGGGTCTGCAGTAATCCAGTGTGCTTCTTTACTGGAAGAATTCAGGTTCAAAACAATACAGCCGAGGCATTGGGCTGGCTTCTCCAGTCTCCTCCCTGGCAGAAGAAGGGTTTCATGCTAAGGAAAGGCCTGAGCTAGCTGTCCCTCTATCTCTAAGAAGGCTGGAAACATGTGCAGTATGCCAGACCGACAGGGGAATTATATGTGAGATCACGGTGTGAGCATTAGGTAGGCCGAGGGAAAACACAGTTTTGGTTACTCACGGTTATGTCGTCCCTGGGCAGGCTTGCACAAATGATGAGGAGAACGGCACAACGATTCTCTGGGGCATGCTCTGATAAGGGACACAGGCCAGATGGTGTTTCGAGGTGCCCTTGGTGGTCTGTATTAATGTGCCTATGGCAAGGTCCCTGATTGTCGGTGGCTGTCTCGCAGTTCTGGAACGGCTGATGTAAGTCCTGCTGTCAACTGTCTCTGCATCTTTACTATATAGAAACAGTTAATTGCTGTGTGCTTACTGTTTCACAGTTCAACTCAACTGTTGGCGCTCCCAAGCAGGCACAATGTGGTCACACATCACGCTGCTGAGCTGATTCCCATCCTGCATGCTCCTCCTACACAGCCCAGCAAGCGCAATGTGTGTGTGACTGTATCGTGATTGCTGGGGAGCGCAGGTTGTGCTCTGATCATCAGGGGAACGGCCAAGTTGAGTATTTACTGATATTTTTTTTATTAACAGTACAGTGGCACTACTGATAGGGGGGCATAACTACTGTTCCAACTTGTTGCTGGTATGTATAGTACTACATTACTGTTGGCTATTCCTGACTAAACTCCAGACTGAATCAATGGTTACTACTTTGGTTCCTGAACTGTTCTCTAGGATATGACCCTTGACAATATCCTAGAACATGCTCCAGTCCTGCTACTGTGACTGTGCTCCAGTCCTGCTTCTGTGTCCATGCTCCAGTCCTACTCCTGTGTTCTGTCTGCAATCCTGGTGTCAATGACCTTGGTTCCAGCTTCTGGTTCCTGGTTTGCGTGTCCCAGATTGTAATTTTTGGTTTGTATCTGTGGTCTGTTTTCAGTTCCTCTTCTGTCCCTGGTGTCTATTCTCCTGTATCATGCTCAACCTTTGGTCTTGTCCCTGACCTATCATCGCTGGTGCATTTGGCTGTCAACTGGTGTCTATTCTGGGGATTGTGACCTGGGGCTCCATCTGCAACTAAATCCTAATCCATGTATAGGAAAACCAGAAGATCCCTTAAGGTGCTTGCACAAAATGTGGATTACGTGTGTTTTTTCTGCACTATTTTTGTGTGGAAAAAATGCATAGTAATACAGTAGCAGGAAAATGTATGAATGTATGAGATTAGACACATCTCGTGTACACTTTGCTTTTTTTTAGGTGCACAAATTGACTTGCTGTGCGGATTTTACTCATTTCAATGGAAGGGTCAGATCGGTGGAAAATCTGCATGAACGCCATACCAAAAACTGCATAAAATTCACTAAAAACGTGTTAATGAGCGCAGATTTATGTACTTTTTTTGTGCGGTTTTGGTGTGGATTTTCTGCACATAAATCTGCACCTTGTGCGGCCACGCTAAGGGGATGTTCACATGATGGATTTTAAAAATCTGCCTACAAAATTTAGCACAGAATTGATACGTTTTGAGGTATTTTTAGGACATGTTTTGGATATGTCATCCCAGCTCTCCCCCCTCCCCCTGGCAGGACATTTAAAGGTAAGCTTATACATGTGCTTCCCAGTGCTGGCTTCCTGCTCCTTCTCCTCTTGGTCTGCGATGTTCCGCTGGGTTCCTTTGCTGAAAACATCTGGTTTGACATATTCTGCAGCCAGTCACTGGTAGCGTCAGTGACAGGATCCTCTAGCCTCTGTAAGCATTTATCATGACATAAGGATAGCCAGTTCCTGCTGCTTTCAGTGATTGGCTGAAGACAATGTCAAACCAGATATTTTCAGCAAGGGAGTTAAGTCCCTTCACATTTAAGGTAACACAGCATATCGGAGGGAAAACTGCAAGACCATCCATCCAACAGCATTATCTGAAATGTTGTTCTCAAGAGATTCATAGAAGGAGAAAGGCAGAGACACAGAATGGACGGGGGGAGAGACAGGACAAGACAAACAAACAAAAAATAGCATGATAGCAAAAACATTAGGGTTCTTTCACACTGGCGTTTTGGATTCCATTTGTGAGATCCTTTTGAGGGCTCTCACAAATGGTCCAAAACGGATCAGTTCAGCCCCAATGCATTCTGAATGGATAAGGATCTGTTCAGAATGCATCAGTTCGGCTTCGTTCCGCCTCTATTCCGTTCTGGAGGCGGACACCAAAACTCAGCTTGCAGCATTTTGGTGTCCGTCTGATGATGCTGAGCCAAACGGATCCGTTTTGACTTACAATGTAAGTCAATGGGACGGATCAGTTTTTTTTTACAATGTAAGTCAATGGGGACGGATCAGTTTTCAATGACACAATATGGTGCATTTGAAAACGGATCCGTCCCCCATTGACTTTCAATGTAATTCAAAATGTAACCGTTTTGACTTTGACATTTTTCTTTAAAACTAATGCAAACGGATCCGTTCTGAACGGATACAAACATTTGATTTATAGGTGCGGATCCGTCTGTGCAAATAACAGACGGATCCGCACCAACGCAAGTGTGAGAGTAGCCTTATAGAGATACTTTGCCCAGTGATGTACTACCTTGGAATATGGGATGGATAACAATAACTATCCATAGTTACTTGTCACATAAAATGTTGCTTAAACTAAAACACTCCTTTACACAGGAGGGAAGGAGGAGTTATTTACCCAGAGAAAGTGAAAGCAAAAGAGCAAAAATACACTTTGCCACCAACAATAGCAAACTGCTCAACACATCAATGAAGCCATCACCGGCATGCAGTGTGGTGCTTACAATAACACGGTATATAAAGCTAAGTATAAGGTAACGTACCAGGTACCAGGCTTAAATATCAGAACCATAGTGGAGATTGGGAAAAATTACAAAGCATAATTACACAGGAGGGAAAGGAGAAAGTTAGAGGAGAAGGCATAGAAGTCTACATGCAGGATAACCTAGTAAAGGTCTGGATATAGTGCTCTGTCTCTCAGCATTATAGGATTCTTTAAAAGCAAAATCATGCATGCAGCATATCGAGTCTCTAACGTGAATTCAAAAGATTTGAGAATGAGAAGGAATAGTCTTACGCAGGCTAAGTGAATAAATATATTTACTGAGTGTGATTAAAGATAATACAGACAAATCACATACAGAATAATAAAAAGTAAATAAAGACTACTAGCCTAAATATGCAATTTGGGGTAGGGCTCTGGTCAGCCATACTATAACACCTGGCTGTCTACCATGTTATAACACATGACCTACACCCCAGGGTGTACAAGAGATAGGGTAAATCAATACTTACATCCTACCTAGGATGAAGTTCCAAGTGGAGTGTAACCAAAGTTTTACACCACGGCCCCGACCCTAGTGTGCATCACGCATGTCCTGAAACAAAAAAACTTTGCTCAATTGAGCTCAATTCACCACTTTTACCCTTAATATTTAAATCAGTAAAACTTCACTTTTATTAGTAGTTCTCTAAAAATGTTTGTGAGTTTTGACACACTTGTTAAAACTACTGCTCGAATTTGCACACTGCTATCGCACAGGTTGCTAGTGGTAACGGAGGGTGTGCACTACCCTCCTAACCTTCCCACAAGTTTGCAATCAGTGTATAACTACCTGCCTGACTAATCCTGCAGGGTACTCGGTGCTGTGAACATACACCCTAAAGTAAATAACTGTTTCCTACTGTTTCCTACTCAGTGTTTAGCAACTCGAGCAGAGCTAAAACCAACAGATTCTGTCCCCCAGAATCTGTTGGGACAGAATCTGTTGGTTAGGAGGGTAGTGCACACCCTCCGTTACCACTAGCAACCTGTGCGATAGCAGTGTGCAAATTCGAGCAGTAGTTTTAACAAGTGTGTCAAAACTCACAAACATTTTTAGAGAACTACTAATAAAAGTGAAGTTTTACTGATTTAAATATTAAGGGTAAAAGTGGTGAATTGAGCTCAATTGAGCAAAGTTTTTTTGTTGCTATGGAACCCTCCCTTAATAGGGTCTCTAGTTTTTTTGTATCACGCATGTCCTGAGATCCCTACTCAAGAATGTACCCTTATCAGCACAATGAGGGACAGGTACTACATTACAAGGAAATACAAGGAATATCCTTACACAGAATACTAAAAATAATATAAAAAAAATAATATAAAGAGACACTCCTCTGTGCCGGCTCTCCCTCCCTCCCCCTCCTCCCGCTGTGAGATGCCGCGCGTGCACAGGCTCAGCCTGATGCGCCCGTACGGACTGCTTATATTGGCTTCTTCTAGCAAAGTGCCGGCGCATGCGCACTACGCTAGAAAAAACGGTTGCTAGCACTCCGTTCGGGCGCATCAGGCTGAGCCTGTGCACACGCGCGGCATCTCACAGCGGGAGGAGGGGGAGGGAGGGAGAGTCGGCACAGAGGAGTAGGAGGCGGCGCAGAACTCTGGGAAGGCGGCGCTGGGCACGAACGGCGATGGCTGCAGCCGGGCACCCTGCATTCCCGGACCTCCCCTTGGGCACCTTATTTGTATGATTGACAGGTTAGTAAAACCTGTTTTTTTGCAAAATTAAGCCACAGATCTCATTTATAAGGCCCCATTAGGAATCATACAGAGACCCTGAACATGAGCATATGTTTAGCTCACAGGGCTGAAAAGTGGTGACAGAATCCCTTTAAAAATATCCTTACAATACGTTACACAGTAGACCCCTAGAGCTCCAGATCTGTAGGCCCTATCCAATTTAATCTTCTGGGTGGGGATTCCTCCAGGATCAAATTAAAGATAGCTTTTAAAGTAACATATCTGGGGCACTATGGAGGGCATTATAACTACAGGGGCACTATAGAGGGCATTATAACTACTGGCACACTATAGAGGGGCCTTATTATTTGGGCCAATACAAGGGTGCATTACAGGGGGACACTATAACTACTGGGAACACTACAAGTGGACATTATAAGTATTGGGGAGGAGAAGCACTACAACTACTGGTGGAGGGGTACTACAACTACTAGGGCCACTACACAGGAACATTATACCTACTGAGGTCACTACAGGGGAAGATTATGACTACTCAGGCACTATAGAGGGCATTATAACTACAGGGGGCCTTATTACTACTGGAAACATTTTAGGTGGCCTTATTACTACTGGGAGCACTTTAGAGGGCCTTATTACGGGATGCACAGTAGGTAGCCTTATTACTACTGGGAGAACTTTAGGAGTTCCTATTACTACTGGGGGCACTTTAAGGGCCCGTATTACTACTGAGGGCAATTTAAGGGCCCTTATTACTACTAGGTGCACTTTATAGGCCCTTATTACTACTGGGAGCACTTTTGGGGGATCTTATTACTACTGGGGGCACTTTAAGTGCCCTTATCACTACTGGGGGCACTTTAGGGGTCTCATTACTACTGGGAGCACTTTAGGGGGTCTTATTATTACTGGGGGCACTTTAAGGACCCCTATTACTGCTGGGTGCACTTTAGGGGCCCTTATTATGACTATGACTAAGATCACTTTTTTGGGGAGCTTATTACTACTGAAGGCACTTTAAGGACTCTTATTACTACTGGGGCACTTTGGGTAGCTTTATCACTACTGAGTGCTCTGTGGAGTATTATTACTACTGGTGTTACTGTGGGGGACGAGGCATTATTATTGGACACAATAGATAGGGCTCTATCACCTCTGACAAGGGCAATTTCCGTGAGCATCATCACTGTAAGTGGCTATTTGCATTTAGGGCAATCTGGGGAATAATTATAATTGGTGTGAGACTTTTGGGAGCGCTATTAGTATATGGGGGACTATCTATATAGTAACATAGTAACATATAAGACCGAAAAAAGACCTTTGTCCATCCAGGTCGGCCTGTTATCCTAGAAGTTTATCCAGAAGAAGGCAAAAAAAAAAAACTGTGAGGTAAAAGCCAATTTTCCCCACTTAAGGGGAAAAAAATTCCTTCCCGACTCCAATCAGGAATCAGAATAACTCCCTGGATCAACGACCCCTAGTCGCTATAACCTAGCTATAACCTGTAATATTATTACACTCCAGAAATACATCCAGTCCCCTCTTGAATTTCTTTATTGTACTCACCATCACCACCTCCTCAGGCAGAGAGTTCCATAGTTTCACTGCTCTTACAGTGAAGAATTCTTTTCTATGTTTGTGTACAAACCTTCTTTCCTCCAGACGCAGAGGATGTCCCCTCGTCACAGTCACAGTCCTGGGGATAAATAGATGATGGGAGAGATCTCTGTACTGATCCCTTATATATTTATACATAGTTATTAGATCTCCCCTCAGTCGTCTTTTTTCTAAAGTGAATAACCCTAATTTTGACAGTCTTTCAGGGTACTGTAGTTGCCCCATTCCAGTTATTACTTTAGTTGCCCTCCTCTGAACCCTCTCCAGCCCTGCTATGTCTGCCTTGTTCACAGGAGCCCAGAACTGTACACAGTACTCCATGTGTGGTCTGACTAGTGATTTGTAAAGTGGTAGGACTATGTTCTCATCACGGGCATCTATGCCCCTTTTGATACAACCCATTATCTTATCGGCTTTGGCAGCAGCTGCCTGACACTGGTTTTTACAGCTTAGTTTGCGGTTTATTAAAATTCCTAGATCCTTTTCCATGTCAGTATTACCGAGTGTTCTACCATTTAATATGTATGGGTGACTTGCATTATTCCTTCCCATGTGCATAACCTTACATTTGTCAGTGTTAAACCTCATCTGCCATTTTTCTGCCCAAGCCTCCAATCTATCCAGATCCCTCTGTAGCAGAAAACTGTCCTCTTCAGTGTTAATTACTTTACACAGTTTAGTGTCATCTGCAAAAATAGATATTTTACTGTGCAAGCCTTTTACAAGATCATTAATAAATATATTGAAGAGGATAGGGCCCAGTACTGACCCCTGAGGTACCCCTCTAGTGACAGTTGCCCAATCTGAGTATCTACTGTTAAAGAGGACCTTTTACCGATTTAAAAACTAAAAACTAACTATACCTGTGGGCAGAGCGAGCCCAGGGTCCCCTGCACTTGTATGTCTGGCGCCGTCTGTTCGCCGTATAGGCTCCAGTGTCCGAGCTCCTCTGTTGTATGGGGCGGGGACTTCAGGCGTGTCCCTTGCTGCAGAGCTGGCCAATCACAGCGCACAGCTCATAGCCAGGCTATGAGCTGTGCGCTGTGATTGGCCAGATCTGCAGCAAGGGACACGCCTGATACAAAGTCCCCGCCCCATACAACAGAGGGAGCTCGGACACCGGAGCCTATACCGGGCGAACGGAGCGGCGCCCAGACATACAAGTAAGTGCAGGGGGACCCCTGGGCGCCGCTCTGCCCACAGGTATAGTTAGTTTTTAGTTTTTAAATCGGTGAAAGGTCCTCTTTAATAACCACCCTCTGTTTTCTATCTCTCAGCCAGTTACTTACCCACATACAGACCTTTTCTCCCAGTCCGAGCATTCTCATTTTATATACTAACCTTTTATGAGGTACAGTGTCAAATGATTTGGAGAAGTCTAGATATATGACATCCACTGACTCACCCCAGTCAAGTCTATAACTTACCTCTTACATGGTTGGAATGATGCAAACGTGAGGTATCTAAGATTTCTGTGTGACAAACTGCAGAGAGGAAACATGGCTGAAAGATGTCATCATGGTGGTCTGCTCCCAATGAAGAATAGGAGAAAAGAGAACGTCTATCTTAGAGGATGCGTCACTGAATATAAAAGGTATGCGGTGCTGCATACTCCTGTATGTTTGATAGTGTTGAATGTAATGTCCATCCAAATATGCCATTAGCAGTAGGGTAGGGAGGGTGGAGTACACAAACATATTTCACATTCACCAGCAAGTGGGGCTGTCTGTTTTAAAATGCCTTGACTAAATTTCAGTCTAAGCCTGGCCCCGGGCGTAACCCCTTTAACAGTAACACTGTAGAAATAAATGAACAAGTTTACAGACACTTTTGCCTATTCTCTTATCAACTATCATGCATACTTCCATGTATAGTGACTATGCAGGATTTTCTTTACGTTCTCTAGAAATCCTCTACAAAGCATTATCTAGTTAAATACTTTTTTTTATATATTTCTTTTTATTAATACTTCACATCGTTTTACAAACAGTTAAATACTTATTCTGGTTGAAAAAAGACAAATGTCTGTGAATGGTGAATGGTGGGGAAAGGAAGTAAATGAAGAGGTGGGGGAACATAAATATTGGAAAATGCAATAAGACTTGAGCCAATAAGCAGAGAAACATTTCTTTCCTGTTCCCAAGTAATCATCAGTCAAACAAGAATTCTGTACATTTACATGAGGGTTGCAGGCCTATCCCTTCAGTTTAGAGCGTAGTTCTTTACAATTATCCTTTAGGCTCCTGCACTCACCATATATTCTGTCATTGGTTCTCACACTGATGGAGTAATTGACAAAATCTCTCAATATCCATCTGTTCTACCACATCCCAAATCCTGGCATCAGGGAGACAGCAACTCATTCAGTCAAGGGCCCATGCACATGACCGTATGTATTTTGTGGTGTGCAAAAAACGGATGCCCAAAAAATACGGATGACGTCCGTGTGCATTCCGTAGTTTGCGGAATGGAACAGCTGGCCCCTAATAGAACAGTCCCATCCTTGTCCGTAATGCTCATCCCTATTGTCTCCTAACAACCATGCGTTAAAATCGCACCGCATCCGCACTTGCTTGCGAATGCTATGCAATTTTCATGCAGCCCCATTCATTTGTATGTGGCCTGCGTTGCGCGAAAAACGCAGAATATAGAACCTGCTGTGATTTTCACGCAACACACAAGTGATACGTGTCAAGTGATACCGCTCATCTGCACAGCCCCATTGAAGTGAACAAGTTCGGATTCAGTGCGGGTGCAATGCGTTCACGTCACCCATTGCAAGCGCGGAATTCTTGTCTGTGTGAAAGGGGCCTAAAAGTGCCACCGATTACCCGATGAGTAAGCAAATGGGAATACCCCTTCGAGAAGTTTATGGGGATAATGAACAATAACTTACACCCATTGTATGAGCTGTTTATTAGGCAGAGGAGTACTTTCAGTAACCGTTATAAAAAGATATAAAAGGGAAAGATACAGGAAATAGATACATTTGTACTGACAGCTATGGGGGTGGATATCAAGTGTTAAACCTTTGTTGTGTCATAGTACTATTAAGGTCTTCTTACTGTGCCCAATGTTCAGGAAGATTATCGATAACAAGCATTCATACAGATGCTCATTAGCAATAATCTAAAGGCGTCACCATTTAATAGGATTGTTCGAGTGGACACCTAAATCATAGTCTGGTGGCTGCAGATTGTGCTGCTGTCTATACAGCACTCTGCTGCCAGCAAACAATGATTCTGTATGAGATGAGCGATGGCATTAGTGATTACTGCTCGCCATACTGTGGAGGAGATCTCTGCACGTAAATGCAGCATTCTTCTCCGCTGACTTTTTATTGTACTGACTTGTCATTGATATTAATGTATGGTGATTGTATGCTAAGCGGTGGTGTCATGTCCCAGGTTTGTTACTGTCAATTGTCTACTGTTATAATTCATGTCTTTGATGAGCTGTTGTGATACTAAAATTTCCCTTGGGATCAATAAAGTGGATCGTATCATATGGTAAGCGCATCCTCTAGCAGCAAAGGGAATATGAAAGACTGGCATAAAATGCTGGTCCTTGTTAAATTCCTCCTATCAATGCAGGCAAAGGGAAGAGCTGAAAATTAAAGGGGTTGTCCCCATTTTCAGCCCTCCCCCCCCCTCCCCTCCCGTCTTATATGAGAATCGGAGCATTTCCTTGCCTGTGCGATTCAGCTTTCTTGTTTATATTATTACACTGCTAGGCAGATGCTTTCACCTAGCAGTGAGCCCGGTGACATCACTGTCTCTGAAGGGTGAGCTTTAAAACTGCCCTAGCCGCTTTATTGGCTAGGGCAGCACTAAAGCCCGCCCATTAGCCTCCGCCTAGCAGTTCCTATGGGGAGCCTGGTAAGTCACCGGATCTCCAATAAATGTCTTTAAGGAGAGCATCACCGATGCTCATATCAGGGGTGCCAGAGGGGTGAACATGGGGATATGTCCGGGTTCACCTGGGAACCCAGACAACCCTTTTAAATTAGAGAGCAAGATTGTTCTGGTTACATGATCTCTACATGAATTTCTTGTTACAGCAATCCCGACCAAATGAACAATGAGCTTTATCACCTATGGTGCCCTTAAGACCAATAAACTTTATCATACTCAAAAATGGTTTCAAAGATATTGCAGCAGGCACCTTGTCTTGAGAGAATTCACAACACTGGCAAAGTTACGTGAATTTGTAGATACAAAGAACTGACATTATATTACTTTCACTCAAAATTAGAAAAAAGAAAATGATAAAAAAAATAGTGCAAAAGATAGATAACACGTACCAGACATTTCACAAAGGCATCTCATCTAAACTGAGCGGCATACCGCCGCAATGTCCAAAATGGCCGGTACCAACCCTTCAGCTAGATTAAAATGAAAAGCCATTGCCTGCTAACCTAAGTCTGGATTATTAATAAGGCTAAGGACTAATTGCAAACCACCCGGGATCTGCAGTGGATGTTCTTTTGACTGTGATTGCACTTATGCACCATCATACAGCAGACGATGTAAAAAAAAAGATTGAATATGAGCCATGAAAGGTAAGTGAACTGTGAGGTATGCCACAATTGGTAGGGAATCAATTGCAAGGACTTTGTTGCTAGGATATGGGTGGATCCTTTAACCTCAGAGATTCCAGCTTTGCTTTCATTATTCTGTTTCCCAGGCAGATTGACCAGCCTATGAGAAAAGCTGTACTGACAAGCCTGAGGAGGGGAGGAAACGTTCAGCTGATCTGGGGAGTTGCGCTTAGTATATATTTATCCCTCCCTTCTCCATTTCATGGAATCAGGAGCTGGGAACACAGGGGGCTCATGGGACGCCTTATAAAGACCTGTCACTAGTGAAGGGAGAGGCAAAGGGAGACCTTCAGAGACAAGCTAACAGAATGAGCAGATAACAAGAAGAAAATAAGGAGTCATTTCACAGAAAAGCTGCCCAGCAGAACGCCTACTGACAGAGATGACAGGGAGAACAGAGCAATCAGTGGGTGAGAATTAGGAAGAAGGGCACAGAGGCAAGTGCTAGGCTGCTCATCCTCTCTCCATCACACACAGGCATTAGCAGTACCCAAGCCTATCGACTCAGCAATCTGCACTGAAATATGCTGCCTGGCCACAGGGACGCAGCTGAGGGAGGACCCCAGAGCAGCCATGGCCCCGCTCAGAGCCCCGGAGAGAAGCAAAAACTGGAAGAAGCCAAAGCATTCTACGAAAACCTAGTCCCAACCAAGAAGCCAAAATCGGTATGTACTAAGCTATATGAAAGACGCATTGATAATATCTATTCCGCCACAGAAGAGCACAGAATGCAATGTACTCTTGGTGACAATTGAGCAACTTGTTTGGTTCAGCCACCTAAGTACACGGCATGCCATGGACACATACTCTTACTCATCTTATCATGTCACTCATTCTTCCTATTCTATTTTTATCTGTATATACTAGGAGAGATGTGCTGCTGTATGTGTTGTCCATGCAGTGACAGCAGCTGATGTCCCTAGTTCTCATGAAGGTGATTGTTTGTGCAGAAAGCTTCGCAACTGACCTTCAGCTGTGGGACTAGCAGCGGATGTGTACAGGGAATTCAGCCAAGGTCACCGACCTATGACCCTACTCCAAAAGAAAAATGTCATGGATATAGATATATATATAATATATAGCCTGCATACATGAGTGGACGTGTATATATATATATCTATCTATATATATATACATATATATACATGGCCATAGGTGCACGTGATACAGGGTACTTTATATTGCTATATTAGAAGACAAATGTATCCACCAATTCCATTCAACTATGTATTGATCAGTCTTTCCTATACGCTATAAGCACGTAGACTGAAAAAAAGAGCAGGAGATGAGGGAGCCATGATATTTGCACTAATCAGACCCCAAAAAAATCACTAGAATGGTATAGGAGATATCGAAGGTCAGATGGAAGCTATCATACGAGTAGATCAAACTTAAAAATAGTTAGACTTGAACATGGAAATGATGGCATGAGGAACGGGATGAAATTGTCAACCAGGAGCTTGCTAAATAAGGCTACTTTCACACTAGCGTTTTTTGCGGATCCGTCATGGATCTGCAAAAACGCTTCCGTTACAATAATACAACCGCACGCATCCGTCATGAACGGATCCAGTTGTATTATGTCTTCTATAGCCATGACGGACCCGTCATGAACACTATTGAAAGTCAATGGGGGATGGATCCGTTTTCTATTGTTTCAGAGAAAACGGATTTGTCCCCATTGACTTACCTTGTGTGCCAGGATGGATCCGTTTGGCTGTGCTTCATCAGGCGGACAGCAAAACGCTGCAGGCAGTGTTTTGGTGTCCGCCTCCAGAGCGGAATGGTGACTGAACGGAGGCAAACTGATGCCTTCTCAGTGGATCCCTTTCCATTCAGGCTGCATTAGGGCAAAACTGATCCGTTTGGACCGCTTTTGAGAGCCCTGAACGGATCTCACAAACGGAAAGCCAAAACGCTAGTGTGAAAGTAGCTTAAATTAAAATAAAATGAAATAAATTAAAACTGAGACGAAGAGGACAACACGTGAAAGTAGAAAAGAGATGACAGTAGGCTTAATACCTTGCATCTGCAAAATGTGCTAACCCACCCCCAACGTATGCTTTAGCAGCGTCATATTGGCTAGCAGAGTAAACAAGATATCTATCACACAGAGCTGCTAAAAAGCTTTACGTCTAAGCATCAAATGCTGACGTCATTAAACATCAATTTTGATAATTAAAGTCCAGATTGTGAGCATTTAATAAAGCTCTCTATTGTAATAGAACAGAATTGTGTAGATGCATTTTAAAGGGAATGAATGTGTTATGTATTTCATTTTAGTTTTATGTAGAAGGAGATAATGTAGAAGGATTAGGAAATTATTTTTTACAGGCAATCGGTCACTAACGACCTCCCTATCAAACTATTTGCATAGACACATAGCTGTGGTTCAGAAGATTGAAACTCTGTTTTTCTTTTGTTGATCCGAGACTCCGTTCCTCAGTTATGCCGCTTTTTCTTAATATGCAAATCACACCTTTGGGGCAATGAGGGCGTCATCATTGCTCTTGCTGCATCCAAGCTCTGCTCCTTTCTGTGGTGAGCTCTCCCTGGATGCTTTGATTGACAGGACCAGGCAGTAGAAAAGCAGCGAGGGAGGGGCTGGCCACAGAAAATAATGGCGCTTGGGTGCAACAAGAGCAATGGTGACACCTTCATTGCACCAAAGGCCTAATTTGTATATTAAGAAAAAGTATCATAACTCGGGAAAGGAGCCTTGGATCAACAAAAGAAAAACAGCGTTTTAATCAGCAATTTAAATGTGTCCATACAAACAATTGTTGGAATGGTCACTGATGATAGCTTCTCTTTAAATGTTTACAGTTATGTTCTGCGATATTAGAGGCACACATTTCATTACTGTATAGACCAGGGATGCTGCATAGGGGGCCTGGTTATGGTCCAAAATTGTATTTGATAGAGCACCAAGCACTAAGATACAGGCATCCCGATTGTTCAGAAAGACACGTCTGTAAAAGATGCAAAGAATGAAGTGTCCGTTTTTCCCTATACTGATTATAGACATCAGTGCAGGTCAACATGTGAGCGCCCTCTTGTGGTTGCTCATATGTATCTTCCATGTCAGATAGGGGAGGAGCAGCGCATGAGCAAGGGCATTAATGTTCTAATGGCGCAATGTGTTGCTGGCACTATTATGGGACCCTGTGGGCCTGTATGAGTGCGATTTTAAAGCGGTATTGCCATCATAGATATTTATGGCATCTACAGTATATGGCATAACTGTCTTATAGTTGTGGGCCTAAAATCAAACAGCAATTCAAACAAGACTGATACTGTGGTATGTTTAGACCTGAGAAACCAGTGGATGACTGGCATTCTCTCTACGGTGGTTTGTATCCCGGTGTGATACATTGACTTCTGAAGACATGCACGCGGCAGACAAAGTGTCAGTTCTACCAAGAGTATTAAAATCAATTGTTTTCAGCCCTTGGGAGTAGTACAATCTGACAGTGTTGCCATTGGAGCTAAAAAGTTGTGTACCTGTTGTACACACAGAACACAGAGGTTTCTGTGCTTTATGGCAACTGAAAAGAATGATAGTTAAATATCAAAGAAAGGTCAATAAGCAGGGGCGGATTGGCCCTAAACCTTACAGGAAAATTTGCCGGTGGGCCAATGCCGAGGAAGCCCTTTGGGCACTGCTCACGGCCGGCCAGTAGAAGTTTTTGGGGATGTATTTTGTGCTGCCGGCAGCATTTTATGATGGACTGTGGTATTTGGCTTTGTTGGGGTGGTATAACGTGCCACAATATGGTATTGCTGGCCATGACTTCCATCAGTTTGGACCCAACTACAAAATAGAGGCCACTTTTAGATTTTTTTCCAGCGCCACTTTAAGTTCCCAGTCTGCCCTTGTCAATAAGCTAATACAGTCTCCAGAAGTTATGGGAGTAAATCCCCCACCCAAGACCAAAAAGTGACAGGGGTGATACATATTAAAGGGGTTGTCCAGGTTCAGAGCTGAACCCAGACACAACCCGAACTGTACAATTGCGACTAGCAGTGTCCAAACTTAAAAAAACAGCCCTTGCCCTGAGCGATTGTGCAGATCGGGTTGTGTCCGGGTTCAGCTCTGAACCCCGACAACCCCTTTAATATGTATCATCCCTGTCACTTTTTGGTCTTGGGTGGGGGATTTACTCCCATCACATCCTGGAGACTGTATTAGCTTATTGACTGTTCTTTGATATTTAACGATCATTCATTCATTCACCCAGACAACCCCTTTAAGGCTTATCTGTATCTATTGTGTTACTATCCATCTAATCTAGCAGTACAATATAGCTGATAATGAAGTGACTCTTTTCTTTCTGTCCCAATCTATACAGCAGAGTTTACAAGTGAGTTGCAGAACACAGGAAGCAAAGGCTATTGTCTGCTCTAGTGGCTATGTGAAAAATTGAATATGTTAGTACAAATTAATAAAATACCAACATTTTTTAAATATTTTTAGAATGGGTCCGGCGGGTATCAGGAGGCGTCCGGCAATGCCAGATCCAGACATCTGCCCCCTGCCAGAACAGCCTGCCGGAGATGTTTAAGGCTAGTGTGAAACTAGCCTTAGCCTAATATAGAAAAAATATTGCACTAAAAAAACCTACCAGTAATTACTAGTAACAATCATCACTCTGCAATTTATAATGACAATTCTAAGCTTTCCAGTCAGGTGAAAATGACAAATAGATAACACATATATTTTCCACTATTATATAGTCAAACCAATGCTAAAATACAAGGTGCTTTATGTAATTAACTGCCAAAATGGCCTAATCAGGTCCAATAATGACATTAGGTAGCCACATGGCCATAATTATGATGATGCAATATGTGACATCTCGAAGCAAGAAACACTAACAAATGGTAAAGCCTTAAATAGATTGTCCAGCCGATAAACAAAATGTCACCTGTCCAATACTGTTAGTGTTGGCTCTTCCCATATATTGTGCCTGGTTTATTTACAGACAGAATATGATTATAAAGACACCATTAATATGTATTAGCCTTCTAGGTATAAAAAAACTATTCTCAATACAGTAAGGTTATTGTATTTAATTATGAGTTAAATAGAAGGTTGGAGGAGTGTTTAAACTAGGGACTAGGGGGAAGGGTAATTACATTATAGGATGGGAAGATAGTGCAGATAGAGACCTGGGGCGAGGTAGTGGGACTGGGGGAGGAATGGAAGAAGGGACTAGAACAGTTGAGAATGAAAGGTGTAGGGTAAAAAATATACATAAACCTCTCAAATGTATGTATACTAATGCCAGAAGCCTGACTAATAAAACTAGGGAACGGGAATTAGTGATGTGTGGGGAGGACTATGACATAGTGGGAATAACTGAGACATGGCTGGATGATAGCTATGACTGGGCAGTTAATGTACAGGGTTACAGTCTGTTTAGAAAAGATCACAAAACCGGAGAGAGGGGGAGGGGTCTGCCTTTATGTAAAGTCCTGTTTAAAGCCCACAGTCCAGAAAGATATAAGTGAGGGACATGAACATGTGGAGTCACTGTGGGTAGAGATACATGGAGCCAAAAACAATAATAAAATACTGATAGGAGTTTCTTATAAATCACCTAATATACCAGAGTCCACAGAAAATCTGCTACTAAATGAGATAGACGAGGCGGCAAATCACAATGAGGTCGTTATTATGGGGGACTTCAACTACCCAGATATAGACTGGGAAACTGAAACCTGTACATCCCATAAAGGAAACAGGTTCTTGGCAATAACCAAAGACAATTACCTTTCCCAACTGGTTCAGGACCCGCCTAGAGGGACGGCCATACTGGACTTGGTATTAACCAATAGACCTGACAGAACAACAGATGTGCAGGTTGGGGGACACCTTGAAAATAGTGACCATAAAGTAATAATCTTCCAATTATCATTCAAAAGAGTGGTACAAAATCATTCTTCAGGGAGGTACAAAAATACCAAACTTCAAAAAAGCTAAATTTAGCCAACTAAGACAGGCCATAGGCTTAACTAACTATGACAAAGTCTTTAAAAATACAGCCACAAAATGGGATATTTTTAAAAGCAACCGAAAATCTAATTGTGAGAGGTACATACCTTTTGGGAATAAAAGGTTAAGGAACAAGAAGAAAGCAGTGTGGATGAATAGAACTGTAAAGAAAGCAATACATGACAAAAACAAAGCATTTACCGTATTTTTTGCCTTATAAGACGCACCTGCCCATAAGACGTTTTTGAGGAGCAAAATAAAGAGAAAAATATTTTTAACCAAAAGATGTGCTGTTGGTGGGTTTTGAACTAATGGTGGTCTGTGCATGACACTATTATAGGGGATCTGTGGATGACGCACTGTTATAGAGGGGATCTGTGGATGGCACTGTTATGGGATGAGGGATCTGTGGATGGCACTGTTATGGGGAGGGGGATCTGTGGATGGCACTGTTATGGGATGGGGATCTGTGGATGGCACTGTTATGGGATGGGGATCTGTGGATGGCACTGTTATGGGATGGGGGATCTGTGGATGGCACTGTTATGGGATGGGGGATCTGTGTATGGCACTGTTATGGGATGGGGATCTGTGATGGCACTGTTATGGGATGGGGGATCTGTGTATGGCACTGTTATGCTATATAGCACCCCCTATAACAGTGTCCCTCAATATACCGAGCCCCTCACATTAGTATGCCCCGTCGCTCACATCCGTATATTCATAAGTAACAGTAATCTTTAACCTTTTAATAGCTTTAGCTAAAGTTTCTCTCTCCCATGTGTTTTTCTACTTACTAACCAGCTCCGGTAGCAGGCAGGCCGGGCGGGCGGTAGCGTAACTCACTGACATCACGTTCCTATGCCGCCTACTTCATTCATAAACAGTGACTGCACCGGGACCCGCCGCGAGTTGCCAGCCTCCAGCCCCCCCTCCCCCACACTGTCTTTTTTCTCTTATTTTTTTGGGGGGAGGGGGTCCGTCGTATGGGGCGAAAAATACAGTAAATCACTAAAACAGGAGGTTAGCGAGGAAGCACTGGTAAAATATAAGGAAAAAAATAGAATATGTAAAAAACAAATAAAAGCGACCAAACTAGAGACCAAGAGATTAATTGCCAAAGAGAGCAAAATTAGCCCTAAAATGTTCTTCAATTATATAAATGTTAAAATGTATAAATCTGAAGGTGTCCGAAGGGTGGGGGGAGTTGCAGAGAGCGATGAGGAGAAAGCAAAGGTATTAAATATTTTTTTCTCAACTGTATTCACTGAAGAAAATAAACTGTCAGATGAAATGCACAATGTAAAAGTAAGTTCCCCACTAAAAGTGCCCTGTCTGATCCAGGAAAAAGTACAGCAGTGTCTTAAAACTATTAAAATATACAAATTGCCAGGACCAGATGGCATTCAGCCCCATATCCTAAGAGAATTAAGTAATGTCATAGCCAGACCCTTATTTCTGATATTTGCGGACTCTATACTGACAGGGAGTGTTCCACAGGATTGGCTCATAGCAAATGTGGTGCTAATATTCAAAAACGGTTAAAAAAAGAGGCTGGAAACCATAGGCCGGTAAGTGTAACATCTGTTGTGGGTGAACTATTTGAAGGTTTTCTAAGAGATGCTAATTTGGAGTACCTCAATGAAAATAAGCCGTATCGAATAACGCCGTATCAGCATGGCTTCATGAGGGATCGGCCATGTCAAACTAATTTAATTAGTTTCTATAAAGAGGTAAGTTCTAGACTTGACCAGGGAGAGTCAATGGATGTCACGTATCTGGACTTCTCCAAAGCATTTGACACTGTACCGCATAAAAGGTTAGTATATAAAATGAGAATGCTCGGACTCAGAGAAAATGTCTGTATGTGGTTAAGTAACTGGCTCAGTAATAGAAAACAGAGGGTGGTTATTAATGGTACACACTCAGATTGGGTCACTGTCACTAGTGGAGTACCTCAGGGGTCAGTACTGGGCCCTATCCTCTTCAATATATTTATTAATGATCTTGTAGAAGGCTTGCACAGTAAAATATCAATTTTTTCAGATGACACTAAACTGTGTAAAGTAATTGACACAGAAGAGGACAGTATACTGCTACAGATGGATCTGGATAGATTGGAGGCTTGGGCAGAGAAGTGGTAGATTAGGTTTAACACTGACAAATGTAAGGGTATGTACATGTAAAGGAATAATGCAAGTCACCCATACATACTACATGGTAAAACACTGGGCAACACTGACATGGAAAAGGACCTAGGAATTTTAGTGAACAGCAAACTAAGCTGTAAAAACCAGTGTCAGGCAGCTGCTGCCAAGGCCAATAAGATAATGGGTTGCATCAAAAGGGGCATAGATGCCCGTGATGAGAACATAGTCCTACCACTTTACAAATCACTAGTCAGACCACACATGGAGTACTGTGTACAGTTCTGGTCTCCTGTGAACAAGGCAGACATAGCAGAGCTGGAGAGGTTTCAGAGGAGGGCGACTAAAGTATCGTATTTTTCGCCCCATAAGACGCATGTTCCCCCCAAAAAAAGTTTGTGTGTGGGGGGTGGGGGGAGGGGTGGTGGCAGTGCATCTTATGGGGCGAATGCTGCCACTTTTACATCACAGTCTGCGATGTATCAGCGCGGAGGGAGGAGGGGCTGGCGTCCAGCAACTCACAGCAGTATCTAACAGTAATCCTTAACCTCTTAATAACTTTAGGTAAAGTTGCGCTCTCCTGTGTGTATTACTACTTACTAACAAGCTCCCGTAGCAGGGAGAGCGGCCGGCAGGGTAACGTTACTCACTGACGTCACGCGCCTGCTCCTCCCACTATCTTTGAATGAAGCAGGCGGAGCAGGCACATGACGTCAGTGAGTGACGTTAGGCTGCTGGCCGCTCTGCCTACGGGAGCTTGTTAGTAAGTAGTAATACATATGGGAGAGTGCAATTTTACCTAAAGTTATTAAGAGGTTAAGGATTACTGTTAGATATGAATACTGCTGAGAGCGGCGGGGCCCATTGGGGGACACTGTTATGTATATGTTATGTTATCTAGAGATCCAACCCATAACAGTGTCATCCACAGATCCCCTACATAACAGTACCATCCACAGAGTCCCCCCATAACAGTGCCATCCACAGATCCCCCCCATAACAGTGCCATCCACAGATCCCCCCATAACAGTGCCAACAAAGACTATCTCTGGCAATGGTAACATGCAGTTAAGGAATTTAAACACAGCGCCAAGTCCCTGGATCAGAACCTGATAAGGCTACTGACTCTGCGCTCCCTTAGTCAGAAGAGCAGCTGAGCTATCAATCATCCCTCTGTCCAGTGACGCCCGCCGACGGGAGAAACAGAGCATTGCATCCTGAACTAAGGATGCAGTAGCGTCACCAGGGAGCATGGCTCAGCAGCGCATCTCTCCCAGCCCTGCCCTGTCGAGGCTGAGGATCATGCCTCTGGAGCCTAGACAGGTAAGTTTATTACAAGTCCTGGGATTTGAACTTGAGACATATACCTGCATGGCTGACCACTTACCTCCAGTCTACAGCCTTATCATATTGAATAGAGTGGTGTTCTATCTTTAGGTTAATACATATTACTCGTGTCTTTATAATCCTATATTGTGCCTGCGGATAAACCAGTAATATGTAGAGTATTACCTTTTTAAGCATAGAAATCCTCTGTTCTCAAAATGATAAGGCTATAGTAAGTAGGGTATATACTATGTAATAGAGGTGTGCATAGAGGTGTTACAAAAGCAGTGCTCTTCAGCCTCGGCCCCTGGTGTGCCAACATGCTCATTTGCATATGAATATCTCTGCAGCTGTTTAAGATACAGATAAAATAAAGATATCATTTTAATCAGCATGATCAGCCCAACCAGAGTTTAACCATGCTGTCAGAGGCTCTTCACACAAGGAATGCCCAAAGATGTACTCCATTCTGAATCCCACTCAGAAAGAAAAGTAGTCAACGTTTCTTAAAGCGGTTATGCTATGATTTATGTAAAAAATGAAAATCAGACATCATATTGTACATGCCAATAACAAGCTTTCTAACAAAGCTAGAACCAGCCCTGTACCTCACATGAGTCCAGAGATTCACTGTTCCAATTGCTCTGCTAGATTATCTTGAGCCTGGCAGCTCAGGGGGCATGTCCTTTCTGCTAAAGCTCTCCCTTGTAACTGCCACAGCTTCGACCAGAACATATGGCTGGTGGCAGTTGAAGATTTAAACTGAGCACGTTCGACCAGTTGAGTGAGAAGGACACAAAATAAAGAAAAGAACAAACTGCAAGTGGCGCTATACAGATGCATTTTATTGTATAGCTCAGTGGCTATATTAAATTAATAATTACATGCAATTACAAAAGTATTGATATTCAGGTGCTTGTTTGAAAAATGTAGACTATTGGGGTCATTTATCATACTGGTATAAAGTAGAACTGGCTTAGTTGCCCATAGCAACCAATCAGATTCCACCTTTCATTTTTGACAGCTCCTTTGGAAAATGAAAGGTAGAATCTGATTGGTTGATATCGGCAAATAAGCCAGTTCTACTTTACAACAGTTTTATAAATGACCCCATATGTTTTGTGACACAACCCCTTTAACTCTTTGAGCCCACAAAGTCAAGCATAGGGAGGCCCTCTTTTTCTTGGCATCCACCTATGTGGCTGCCCAAGTATCCCAATGGCTCCGGGTACATTGGAAGCAATTGCAACCAAGTTCATGAGGGGGATCTCTGTCACATAAGCGACACCAGTTTTATAAATGGTCCATGGTAGTTGAGGGACACTGTTACAGATTTAAAATTGAGACCCAGGAACTTCAAGCTATACCTCTAGCATAAAAATCTGGGTGGCTCCCCCATAGGTAAGACCTTGGTGTTACACGGTTTGAGGAACCTTATGACAACAACCTCCTAAGTAGTTGTACAAAGTATGCCATAAGTTTGATGCACCCCAAAAGTTCTTGTGATAAACACAGAGCTGACTAAATAATAAAATAAGTAAATTGTGGCATAAGTGGTAGAACAAATTATCAGGGATTATAAAAATTGCTGTAATTTTCACCTAGCCTTTCATTTTCCAGGTATTCTCTGGGTCACAGTTCTGGGGAGGACTTCTGCACTCCATGCTTTCAGACTACTCAGACCAGGATTTTGATCCAGTGGCTGCTGGTCACCTACACATGGGCATCTTTGACTCTAGATACTTATGATCTTCCTTTTATCTGCAGATTTATCTTACACCAATGGCGTTTAAGTGACTGATAAGCTTTTTGGCAAGATCAAATGTAACACTGACCACACTGACTAGTGCTTACTGTGAACGCTGCTAGATCAAAAGCAGTCGAGAACATAGGAAGGAGTAAGTTATGTGGAAAACTGGCCAAACTGATTTACTAGAACAGTAACATTAAGCAACCGACAAGTCAAAGGTTTAGGCATCATTAGCTTTCCTATGTATGATTTAATTAAAGTTGTGTACATAAACAGCAAGGGCCACTTAATATATTTGCTAGCATTCAAATTAGAAGCAAAGGGGATTTCCATAAGTGGAAATTCCTTCTAATGAAATGCAAAATCAATGTTGCTTACGAACAACGTTCCTAGAGTTGATGGTTGTTACCCCCAAATCCATTGTGTAAAGGCAATGTTCTTATGTTATGGCTGATCGGACAGCTGATGGACTTCATTTCCCCTTTCTACTTTCAGCCAAAACCGCAGAATGCAATCACCATTGCCGTTTCTTCGCGGGCACTTTTCCGTATGGAAGAAGAAGAAAAAGTTTTCGAAGTACATGGACTAGAAGAATATGTTAAATACCAACTGGAGCATGAAAATGAGCCATTTAAACCAGGAGCAGCATTTCCCTTTGTTAAGGTAAGCCTAAACGCAGTTAAAGGGCTTCTGTCACCCCCCTTAACCCATTTTTCACTAGCTGACATTAGCTATTTGCTAATGTCAGCTGAGTTGAAATATATATTTTTTACCTTATCTGAAGCTGGCAATTCTGTTAAAAAGCCACTTTTATAATATTCAAATCATCTTCGCTACCAGCAAGTTGGGCGTTTACTTGCTGGTAGCCGCCGCATCTAGATGAGTTATGCACGCCCCCTTCCTCGTTTGATAGACAGGGCCAGCGCTTTCTCCTCCTCTCACTGGCCCTGTCTGAAGATGAAATCCCGCGCCTGCGCCGTACCGCTCAGTAGTCGGCGCAGGCGCTCTGAGTGAAGGACGCGAGCTTTGCCGCTCCGTCCTCAGTGCGCCTGCGCCGATTACGTCACCGCTACACCCGCTTCCCTTCCGGGTGTAGCGGTGGCGTATCGGCGCAGGCGCACTGAGACGGAGCGGCAAGCTCGCGTCCTCACTCAGAGCGCCTGCGCCGACTACTGAGCGGTACGGCGCAGGCGCGGATTCATCTTCAGACAGGGCCAGTGCGAGGAGGAGAAAGCGCTGGCCCTGTCTATCAAACAAGGAAGGGGGCGTGCATAACTCATCTAGATGCGGCGGCTACCAGCAAGTAAACGCCCAACTTGCTGGTAGCGAAGATGATTTGAATATTATAAAAGTGCCTTTTTAACAGAATTGCCAGCTTCAGATAAGGTAAAAAAATATATATTTCAACTCAGCTGACATTAGCAAATAGCTAATGTCAGCTAGTGAAAAATGGGTTAAGGGGGGTGACAGAAGCCCTTTAAGTATAATATAATTGCATTAAGGGGGTTGTCCAGCTTTTACTGAGTGAGGGTCTATCCACAGATTAGGCCATCACTAGCTGATCAGCAGAGGTCTGATACCCTGCATCCCCACTGATCAGCTATTCAAAGTCAGCACCAGAACTGCACAGTTCCATTAACTGTGTAATGGACAGAGCTCGTCACTGCAGTGCTACTCCGACTCACTTCAACGGGAGCAGTGCTATAGTAACAAGCTCTCTCCACTGCACAGTTGACGGTGTCTGGCGCCAGAGCTACAACCAAACAGCTGAATGAAGGGGGTGCAGGGTGTCGGACCCCGTCAGTCAGCTAGAGGTGGCCTGTCGGACCCCTTTAATTAATAAAGGCCCAATTACATGAGCTGACTGAGAAGGCTACTATCAGGTACAAACTGTTCATTCCTGATAATTGCCTGCTGATCATTTATATGCTGTAATCGTCTCCTCTGTACGGGGACGAGCGATTGCTGCTGTGATCACATGTCCTCATGCAGATTCATTTTTTCTGGGTGGCAGATCACTGTTTCTCGCAGCACAGAAATGTGTCAGCAGACAGTAACGCTTCCGATCAATGAATGAGGAATTGCTCAGGTGGTCAGTGGCAGGTTTACACAGGTCTATTATCAGGAATGAGCATTTGGTTTCCAAGCTGATAATGGAAGCCAAATAATCACAATATTATTCAATCTTATTATTGACAGAATTATGCTTATTAGTGTCCATACAAATATGTGTTGATATCTTACTTCTATGCTGAGATGTAACCTCTCCATTCACATGTCCGTAAGTATTTTGCGGATCCGCAAAACACCGATCCGCAAAACACGGACACCGGCAATTTGCGGACCTCACATCGCCGGCACTATAATAGAAAATGCCTAATCTTGTCCGCAACTGTGGACAAGAATAGGACATGTTCTATATTTTTGCGGAAACGGAAGTGCAGATGCGGAAGTACGGATCCGAAATTGCAGATGCGGACAGCACATAGTGTGCTGTCTGCATCTTTTCCATTGGAAATGAATGGGTCTGCACCTGTTTCCGCAAAATTGTGGAACGGATGCGGATCCATTTTGCGGATGTGTGAATGGAGCCTAAGTCACAGATTACTGGAACTAGATTCCGATGACAACTTTCCGGGTCTGATGTTTGTCAAGTGCAGTGTTGTCATGGAGACCTTGCTTGGCTTTAAATGACCAAATACAACAATCTACTTCCTACCTCACTTGAATACTGAAAATATGTGTCTATATGTTAGGATACCAATATGACTTGCAAGGTTTCCATGGTAACTATGCACCTGACATAAATCAAACTATTAGAGCCTGGCAGTCTCAGAGTATGCACTGGACATACAGTACATATCACCTGTAGCCAACATGGAGTGGTCCACACACTGTCCAGATGAGTGTCCTGGTTGTAAAACATAATGGCAAACACAACACAATATTGACTCTAAGGCCCCTTGCAGATGAGCGTTTGTCACGCTGCGTTTACCGAGCGCAGCTCACGGCCTGACCTCCCAGCACTGACAGGGTCAAATAGCACTATATAGATTTATGATTCTTTGTAACCCTTAGGCTACATTCACACGAGCGTTGTGTGTTTTGCGGTCCGCAAATTGCGGATCCGCAAAACACGGATGGCGTCCGTGTGCGTTCTGCAATTTGTTAAACGGAACAGGCGGCCCATTATAGAAATGACTATAATAGGTTATATATTTTTTGCGGGGCCACGGAACGGAGCAACGGATGCGGACAGCATACGGAGTGCTGTCCGCATTTTTTGCGGCCCCGTTGAAGTGAATAGGTTTGCGGCTCGAATGTGGATCAGAATAACGGTTGTGTGCATGAGGCCTTACAGTTCTGGAATGTATTGGATAACACTGGCAGCATTATGTCAGTGTTATCCAATACATTCCAGATCTGTAAGGGTTACATAGCATCATAAATCAATATACCGTAATGCTATGTGTCCCCGGCAGCGCTGGGAGGTCAGGCCGGGAGCTGCCCTGCGGACTCGCAGCGTGACAAACGCTCATCTACAAGGGGCCTTAGGGTACGGCTACACATGAAATAAACACTGCAGAATTGACACTCAACAGATTTGGAGCAGAAATTTGTGCAACTAAAATCAGTTCCATTCATCTGGTGGCAAGCACATGGGTTTCTGCAAGACCTATTTAGATAATTGGGACAGTCTCAAAAATGTCTGCACCCATCTGCCACACAAAAATTCACTCTTAGGGAAACACTAGTGTTTGAAGATAAAATTGCAGTTCACCAGCAAAAATTGGATAGACATAATAAAATATTTTTGAACTGCACTGATTTCTGGTGAAGCCACATGCCTGGGAGGTTTTGGTCAACATTAGTGTTCTAAAGTGGACTTCAATCCAAATTTCCGGAAATATTTGATTTACCACAAAGCCGAATTTCCTTGCACTTTGTAGTAACGAATTAGATTTCCCTGAAATGGTGGTAAAAAAAAAAAAATACATACTGACCTTATCCATCTGCGCGTGCGGCCATCTTGATTGAAGATACCGCACAAAATGTTGTGCGCAATGATGTCTGGCGAATATGAATGAATCATACTCACCTGCCACCCGCCACTTCATTCCAGTACCCTGGCTTCATTCAGCAATATTCTAGTCCCAGGCTTGTTTACATTTGGCTGGTGTACGGACAAGGTTACAGGTGACATTTCACCCAATAACTGGCCGCAGCAGTGACTTGTTGTGAAGGGAAATGTGACCCAACTGTAACTTGCCACTTGGAAACACATCACCGCTGAAGCCAGTAATTGCCTGCAGCAGCACATGTGACCTTGTATGTACCCCAGCTGGAAGTAAACAAGCCAGAGACCAGAGGATTGCCAAACTTAGGGCTCATGCACACGACCGTATGCCCTCCGAGACCTACGCTCCGTGAGCGGGCCATATGTTCTGGAGGAGCATACATCGTGCGCACGGGACTGCACAGCGTCATATATTACAATGATGCTGTGCACGTCGGGCCGCCCGCGGGACTATTGTCCCGCACTCATATGATCTTATGAGTGCGGTACAATAGTCCCGCCGGCAGCCCGATTTGCACAGCATCATTGTAATATATGATGCTGTGTACTCCCGTGCGCACGATAGATGCCGCTCCGGGACATATGGCCCGCTTCCGGACCGTATGTCTCGGAGGGAATACGGTCATGTGCATGAGCCCTTAGCCAGGGTTCAGGAAAGAGGTAAGCATGATTCTTTCATTAGGTATCGTACACTATGGGGGCTAATTAAAAAGGGACAAAATCTTTGAAAATCTGTTTAAAGACTACTGCAAAAACACATATAGCTGGTCACTATGGCATAGTTGCCAACTGTCCCAAATTTGCAGGGACTGTCCCTAATTTTCAGAGACAGTCCTGGCAAACTTGAGCTGTTTCGGGCTGAAAATGGGCCTGTCTAATGTAAGCACAGTCCAAAAGTAAGCATTCTTGGGGGCCCCCAATAAGTATGCTAACAACACTGACTATTTTGTTACTTTAGGATGTCTTCTGTAGCCAGAAGTTTTTCTTTTTTTTTATCACCTGGACAACCAATAAAAGGACATGTGCTTAGCAAAAGTTATTGTACACATAGCACCTATAGGTCCTCTGAAACAGCCTTCTGACTGCCCTGGGCCCTTTTTTACTCCGGGCTCCTGTGTAGCTGAACTCGTTCATCCATCACTGTTTATGTTAAAGCAAATCTGTCACCATGGGACATATAGATTTATCACTTTTTTATTCAGACACTTAGTCTCTTGTGGACAATCACACACCTATTTTTTGGTATCCTTTCCTATTCCTTGTAAGGTCTGAGTAGGGTGGATAGCAGGCCTAGGAACATGGACAGGGGATCCTCACCATCAGGGGGTTACCCTGGGCAAAGGGATATATAGGTTGGATAGGGGATGATAGGGTTAGTTTACCTTGCCCCACAACAATCCATCTTGGTCATGGATACGACGTACTCCAGAAGTTCGTAAGTGTGTCTTCAAACCGTAAAATTGTCCGCATTTATTAGACTTGACCTTAGATCAGAGTGTGAAGGCTTTTGAAGTATAATCTTTGTTTGATTTATGGTACTTTTAGAGTTATCATTAAAAGTTATATTTTAAAGTAGGAAGGTGTCAATGTGTTTAGTTCACACCTGGTTTTGGCTCACAATAAATGATGGAAATAACTAACCAAATAACTGAAGTGTGAACTCAGCCTAACCAGAATATCCCTTGAATATGTTGGCTCGAACATAAGGAATGGTCTTCCAAGGGATATCACGGATATGCACTGTAAAATAAAGTTTAAAGCTCATCAAGTTCTTTGTGGCAGGAACTTTGAACTTACATTTCCTGATATGCTCAGGGAAGTAGGGTTGATATGTGCTCAGCCGGAAGTCTTAAAATACATAGGCAGTCATTTTCCCAAATGTCAACTCTTAACATCTACGTCTGTACTGTATATCCCTGCATTCATCTCTATCTGTCTTCATTCTATGCCAGGCATTGGAAGCTGTTAACACTCAGCTACGTGAGCTATATCCTAACAGTGAGGATCTGTTTGACATAGTCCTTGTGACCAACAACCACGCGCAAGTTGGAGTAAGACTCATTAATACCATAAACCATCACAGTAAGTATGGACTTTATATGATGTGACTAAACAGATGCTCATTACAGTACATTGAGGGCACATTCAGACGGCCGTATGCTGTCCACAAAAAAGTGGATCCGTTTTTTTGCGGACAATTCAGCATGTCTGCATAAAAACGGATTGCATTCCGTTTTTTTGTTGATTCATAGACTTCTGTAGGGCCATGTCTTGTATAGGACATGTTTCTTTTTTTTTTGCTGAGCCGTGCAATGGAAGAAAAGGGCCCCATAGAAGTGAATAGGACAGCATCTAATCCGCAAAAAAACGGATCCGCATTTTTGCGGACAGCATACCGCCGTTTGAATAAGCCATGAGACTGCATTTCCTTTGTAGCTGTCATTGCAGGGTAATAAACTGACATATGGACAGTGGCTTAGCAATACAGCTCTTATTGATCACATCTGAAAACGGTCTATCCTGGCATATAACAATATTAGAATATTTAAAACATTACTTTCTTTAGTGTAATAATCATATTTGCAAACAGAAGAAAACAATTAGAAAATTAAAATTAGCATTATCAAAAATTCTTGAAAAATATGTTAAAAATAAAAATGTCATTTAAACAATAGGTCATTTTCTGATGACCGATAAAATCTGTGCTGAAATACATTGTCGACACTGCTGTACATGTGGTTTTCCTGTAAAAATGATTTTTTAACAATTTCCTGAAACATGGCCCCTGAAACAGAAGGTTTATACTTACCTGCACCATGCCGCTCCAGTGGTCCATGCTGCCTTCGCTCTGTCCATCTTCCGGTCCCGGCACTGTTTACATCCAGGTGGATATGGGTATGTGTAGGGATGAGCGGACCCGTGGATGTTCGCTGGGTTCGGGCGAACTTCTGGTCAAAGTTTGGGTTCGGGATCCGAACCCGAACCCCTTTGAAGTCAATGGGGACCCCAATTTTGGTGCACTAAAATGGCTGTAAAATAGTCGTAGTAAGGGCTAGAGGGCTGCAAAAGGAAGCAAAATGGAGGTAAGAGCAGGACAGTTGCCCTGAAAACAAATGTGGATAGGGAAATGACTTAAAATAGAAAAAAATAAAAAAGAATAATCTTGAAGTAGGAGGCGGAGGTCAAAGTAGAGTAGGAGGTTGAGGAGGAGGTGGACATGGCGGTGTAGGTGGAAGCGGCGGTGGAGGAGTAGGAGGTAGCCAGCACTGTTTTTGTTGTTTTTTTTATTTTTATTTTCCTTTTATTTATTTTTATTTTTTATAAATTTGGGAAGATCCCAAAACATTGGGAAATAGAAAAGAGAATGCAAGGAGAAAGTGCGCTGGAGTATAACAATGGTTGGGTGCAGCCGGTATACTTGTCTACTCAGCACAAGGTAAGGGATTTTAGGAAGCTGAATAAGCTATGTTACTCCTGTGGAAAAGAAGGTCATTTTGTTTATGCGTGTGTTTTTGTTAAACCTCAAGGCAGTAATGAAAAACTACGAAGGTATTCACATAAAGAAAGAAAAAAAACTTCCCTGACTCTTGGTAGTGTGAATGGGGAGTCTGAGTAAGCAAATGTGCATTCTCCCTGCAATGCCCGTTTCCTTCTGCCTGCCATGGTGGTGCTAGACTCTGGAAATTTTGATTTTGAGGTATTTGTTGACAGTGGTGCGGGGGTAAACCCTATTGATTTTCATTTCCTCCAAAATCTTGGTTTTAGAACTAGCACATTAGATAAAGAGATACCAGTGTTTGCTATTGATTCCTCCCGTCTCTCACAATAGAGTCTTACTCATATCGTTCATGACATTCAGTTAAGGGTGGGTGATTCACATGTTGAGTCCATTTCTTGTTTTGTTATGAAGGGCTTGCCTGCTCCGATGGTTCTGGGTTTACCGTGGTTGATAAATCATGACACTACAATTGACTGGCAAACAAGACAAATCAGTAGCTGGAGTGAATTTTGTACGGACAACTGTCTGTGCTTCTATCTCAGGGGTGTCAATTACGGTCCTACCTCAGTTTCTCTCTGATTTTGCGGACGTGTTCTCGGAGGAGCTCAGGAGTTGCCTCCCCATCGATAATATGATTGTCCGGTCAATCTTATCCCTGGAGCTAAATTGCCAAAATCTCAGCTATATAACCTTTCCCAACCCGAAAGAGAAGCTATGTGCAGCGTACTCAAGTTAGGGTTAATAGTGTTCCTGAATGTGGTAGTGCAATGGTGACCACTAACCTGAGACGGCTGACTCTCTGCAAGAGCAGGTAGTGAAAGGTAATGTTCGTGACGCCAGTGCCAAGTAACGGTGGCACGCCGTTTGCTGATAGGTGGAATAATAGAGGAGTCTCTGGATCTTTAAATAACGGGATAACTTTACTTAACGTAGTTGCAGACAGATGTACAGTCATCAGGTACAACTCCAGAATGTTCCACACGTTATAATACAGTCACAGAAGTGGTTCAAGCAATAAATCACAGTCACAAAGGGCCATCCTCAAGACAGGCCTCTTAAGATCGGGTTTTAACCTTACTAGTAATGCAGCAACACACTTCAGGCAACTGTCCTCTCTCTCCAGGGATACTTGTCCTGCTTGCAGCTTGACTAAGGAGGCAACTCTTCTCCACTAGTACTAGGGTCTGGACTGCTCCTCCTAGGGCACGAATCTTCCTAGGCTGGACCCCCACAGGCGATAGGGCCTGGGCTGACTTCAGCGGGTACAAGGCCTGGGCCTTGCCTTCACAGGCTCAAGGCCTGAGCTGGACTTCACAGACTCATGGCCTGCACTTGTCTTAGGCACAGTCTAAACTGTCTTTCCTTCCCCTGACTGGGCCTTATATAAACTAGGGCTCCCTAGCTCCCTCTAGTGACTTAGAGCTGGAATGACACCCCTAGCAGGCCTGCACATGGCACATTTCACAGTAACAGGGAAATACACAGTATTGCATTACATGAAGATGTATTACACCAATCTCCTCAAAACTAAGGGGAACAACAACACACAAGTGACCCTTCTGTAGTGACGGGCATTACAGCTCCCTTACACTACATACCCCGCTGCTTTAAGCTGAGTACGGCCTCGTACTCCAACAGGGCCCCGCCCATCTGGAATTTTTCACCTGAAAGAAAAAAAAGAACATGCAGGCATACATACACATCGGTATCAATTTCATCTGCATTGACAATTATTATCAGGTCCAGCTGGCAAAGGAGAAGTGCAGTGACAAGGGGCGTCGTTCTGTTCCTTCAGGATAATGAGTGGAACTGGGGCGCTGACCTGGCACAGCGGATGTTAGGGAATACCAGGATAGTCCATGACTGAGTAACGGTAGGTCCATAATAAGAGCAATATCTCAGAGGCTCACACATAGGAAGTCCTTCTCTGGGCACATAGACTTAGATAAAAAAAAAATTTTGAGCAATAAATACAGTCAGCAGCACATACATAAAATGACAATACAGGACTCTGACAATACCAGGGAAACACCTTCCTGGCAAGTCCTGCGTATTTTTAACCTCTTAAGGACGCAGGGCGTACATGTACGCCCTAGCGTCCTGGTACTTAAGGACTCAGGGCGTACATGTACGCCCTGAGGAAGATCCGATCACCGCTGCGCACGTGGCGGTGATCGGAACAGGATGCCTGCTGAAATCATTCAGCAGGCATCCTGTGACTATGCCGAGGGGTCCTGTGACCCCCCGTGTCAGCGATCGCAACAAACCGCAGGTCAATTCAGACCTGCGGTTTGTTGCGCTATGTGTAGTCTCTGATCCCCGCGGTCTATGACCGCGGGATCAGAGACTAAAATCTGCCCCTTATTGTAAATTTTAACCCCCCCTGCACCCCGCCATCTTAGTGTCCCCCGGGCGGTGCAGGGGGATTGCGAGCGGTGCTGCGGGTGGGCGGCGCGGGAGGCGGGCGGTGCGGCAGGCGGGATCGCAATTGCGATCCCCGCCCGCCTCCTTTCAATGCATTTCCCTGGTGTCTAGTGGGTATAGCAGGGGGTCAGCACATTGCTGACCCCCTGCTATAAACTGCTGACATCTGTGCTGCAGATGTCAGCAGTTTAACCCTTCTATACCGCGGTCCGTACGGACCGCGGTATAGAAGGTGTTAACATGGAGGAGCTCCCTCCCTCTCCCATCGGGGGCTGCCGTACCTTTGCAGCCCCCGATGGGATAGGATGGTAGAGGAGAGAGCTCACCTCTCTTCCCATCACCCGCTGCTCTGTAATGGCAGCGGGTGATGAGCTACCATGGCAGCAGGACGCTTTCAGAAGCGTCCTGCTTGCCATGGTATAGTAACTCTGGTCAGACTTCTGCTAAAGGCAGAAGTCTGACCAGACTGTGAAAAGTAAAAAATACAGTGCAGTACACTATATAGTGTACTGTACTGTATTATATAGACACCAGATCCACTGGATCTACAAGAACCAAGTGGGTCTGGGTCAAAAAAATGTCAAAAAGTGAAAGAAAAAGTAAAAATCAGAAAAATACATATCACTGAATAAAAATTAAAGAAAAACAAATAAACTACACATATTAGGTATTGCCGCGTCCGTAAAAATCTCCTCTATAAAAATATCACGTGACCTAACCCCTCACGCAAATACCGTAAAAAAATCACAAAAAAATGGTGTAAAAAAGCCATTTTTGTCACCTTACATCACAAAAAGTGTAATACCAAGTGATCAAAAGGCGTATGCCTCCCAAAATAGTACCAATAAAACCGCCATCTCATCCCGCAAAAAATGAGTCCTTATATAGGACAATCGCCCAAAAAAATAAAAAAATATGGCTCTCAGACTATGGAGACACTAAAACATAATTTTTTTTCTAAAATGCTATTATTGTGTTAAAGTAAAATAAATAAATAAAAAGTATACATATTATGTATCGCGCGTCCGTAAAAACCTGCTCTATAAAAATATCACATTATCTAACCCCTCAGGTAAATACTGTTAAAAAAATAAAATAAAAACAATGTAAAAAAAAACATTTGTCACCTCACATCTCAAAAACTGTAATAGCAAGCGATCAAAAAGTTATATGCACCCAAAAATAGTGCCAATCAAACCGTCATCTCATCCCGCAAAAAATGATACCCCACATAGGACAATCACCCCCAAAAAAAAAAAAAATAGGGCTCTCAGACTATGGAGACACTAAAACATGATTTGTTTTGTTTTAAAAAATGATAATATTGTGTAAAACTTAAATAAATAAATAAAAAGTATACATATTTGGTATCGGCGCGTCCGTCGCAACCTGCTCTATAAAAATAACACATCACCGAACCCCTCAGGTGAACACAAAAAAAAATAAAAAATACGGTGTCAAGAGCCATTTTTGTCACCTTACATCACAAAAAGTGTAATAGCAGGCGACCAAAATGTCATATGCACCCCAAGATAGTTCCAATCAAACCGCCATCTCATCCCATAAAAAATGAGCCCCTACATAAGACAGTCGCCCAAAAAAAAAAATAATATATGGCTTTCAGAATGTGAAGACACTAAAAAAATCATTTTTTCAAAAATGCTTTATTATGTAAAACTGAAACAAAACCCCCAAAAAGTAGCCATATTTGGTATTGCCGCGTCCGTAGCAACCTGCTCTATAGAAATAGCACACAATCTAACCTGTCAGTTCAACGATGTAAATAACAAAAATAAAAACGGTCCGAAAATAGCTATTTTTTGCAAATTTTCCATTTTAATCAATTTTTCCAGTAAAAAAGCAAGGGTTAACAGCCAAACAAAACTCAATATATATTGCCCCGATTCTCTAGTTTGCAGAAACACCCCATATGTGGTCAGTAAACTGCTGTATGGCTAAACGGCAGGGCGTAGAAGGAAGGGAACGCCATATGGTTTTTGGAAGGCAGATTTTGCTGGACTGGTTATTTGACACCATGTCCCATTTGAAGCCCCCTGATGCACCCCTACAGTAGAAACTCCAAAAAAGTGACCCCATTTTGGAAAGTACGGGATAAGTTGGCAGTTTTGTTTGTATTATTTTAGGGTAAATATGATTTTTGGTTGCTTTATATTACACTTTTTTGAGGCAAGGTAACAGAAAATAGAAATTCCGAAATTTCATCTCCATTTGCCAATAACTCTTGTGGAACACCTAAAGGGTTAACAAAGTTTGTAAAATCAGTTTTGAATACCTTGAGGGGTGTAGTTTCTTAGATGGAGTCACTTTTTGGAGATTCTACTCTAGTGGTGCATCTGGGGGCTTCAAATGGGACATGGTGTCAAAAATCCAGTCCAGCAAAATCCGCCTTCCAAAAACCATATGGCGTTCCCTTCCTTCTGTGCCCTGCCGTTTGGCCATACAGCAGTTTACGACCACATATGGGGTGTTTCTGAAAACTACAGAATCGGGGCAATAAAAATTGAGTTTTGTTTGGCTGTTAACCCTTGCTTTGTTACTGGAAAAAATGGATTCAAACGGAAAATTTTCCAAAAATCTAAATTCTGAAATTTTATCTCCATTTGCCATTAACTCTTGTGGAAAACCTAAAGGGTTAATGACGTTTGTAAAATCAGTTTTGAATACCTTGAGGGGTGTAGTTTCTAGAATGGGGTAATTTTTGGATGGTTTCTATTATGTAAGCCTCACAAAGTGACTTCAGACCTGAACTGGTCCCTAAAAAGTGGGTTTTGAAAATTTCTGAAAAATTTCAAGATTTGCTTCTAAACTTCTAAGCCTTGTAACGTCCCCAAAAATAAAATGGCATTCCCAAAATGATTGATACATGAAGTAGACATATGGGGAATGTAAATCAATAACTTTTTTGGGCGGTATTACTATGTATTATAGAAGTAGAGAAATTGAAACTTGGAAAATTGCTAATTTTTCCAAATTTTTGGTAAATTTGATATTTTTTTATAAATAAAAATAAAAATTTTCGACTAAATTTTACCAGTGTCATGAAGTACAATATGTGACGAAAGAACAATCTCAAAATGGCCTGGATAAGTAAAAGCGTTTTAAAGTTATCACCACATAAAGTGACACTGGTCAGATTTGCAAAAAATGGCCGAGTCCTTTAGGTGAAATAGGGCTGAGTCCTTAAGGGGTTAAAGTGCTGACATAAAAATCCCTTTTCAACCTGAAATGGGGGTTAAAAAGGGGAAAAGGTGCAAAAATAGAGCACAACTTGGATGGTGAATATTGTCTTTCACAGCAGGCAGGATGTCCCGGAAACAGCAAAGGGCAGGCTGGGAGCAGTGGTTCCACAGTGGCTACTTAATTTTCAACAAACATGCCACCGGCCGTGGGGAACTGGCAGCAAGCTCCACCAGCCTGACAACATAGGGGACAGCTCCTGCAACAAAGATGATGTCCCTGTGAGGATGAGCAAAAATGGCCTAGCAGGCCTGCTCACAGGTACGTGTCAAAGGAACCCTGTTCATCAGAGGTGGTGCAGCCCTGTGCTGCCGGTAGTCTGGGCCATGCACCAGGGCCACTTGGAGGTGGTTCCCACCAAACAGAATGGGCTGGAAACATCACAGGTATTGGGCCTACCCACCTCACTGGCCCGCTGGGTGGCGGACATACAGGAGCTGCTGGTCTCGGGACACGGGCCGGCGCTGGGGTAGGCGCTTCCTCTGGCCGGGACAAGGTGCTCCCGTCAAGGCGGACTCGGCTCCTGGCATATGTCAATTTATCCGCTTTTACACGGACCTTGAGTGGCTCAGCGCTATCTGTAGGACTTTGGACTACGGGTTCGGGCGGTACAGGGGGCACAGGTAACTCACCACCGCTGGACTGCTGCGCTGTCTTCTTGGAATCTGCCACTTGCCGCAGGCCATCCAGGTAAACTTGTAAGGAAGCGATCCGCTCCTCCAGGGCGGAGATCTCGCTGCTGGATTCCGGCACACTTGCAGCAGGCTCAGGCGAGGTTCTCTCATTACGGTTTCTCCGCAGGTCATCCATAGCCTCACTAAACTGAGCCATCCGCGCCAGTCAGCGGCTGTCTTCTCCCGTCGCGGCAGCTCTGGAGAGGGTAAGGACTGGGAGGTTTGTCCAGAATAGTCGGCTGCCAGAAGATGTTCGGACCGAGAAAGGAACTCTTCTCCTGGTACGTATTTCTGATTGGTCCCGGCGGGTCCTCTGCCTCCACCGGATCTTCTGTTCCTTCCCAGTCCTCCGGTACCGGTCCTGGACGGGTCACCGCGGTGGCATATGGGCCTCGCAGGCCCTCCGCGGGAGTAAACTCCACTCTCTCTCCGACCGCTAGATTATGAAGTTGCTCTGGGAGATAGCTGCGCTTGACGGACCGGCGATTCACATAGTAGTCCCGGTTGGTGCCGGTCTCCTGGATGAATCCGAATCCCCGGACTTTATCAAATTCCAGGACGACTCCGGTGCGGCGCTCAAGTTGGGGCTTGCTTTCCTTGGAATCTTCGTAGATTCTTTTAGTCACCTCTTCAAAGTATTTCTTCTGAGTGGTGGTTTTTAAAGTTGCCGCCACCCGGATCTCAGCCATCAGGGCCGACCACGCGGGGTTCCGCGGGAGGAAGCCTTCTCGCGGCTGGTGAAAACATCAGGGCTCGGCTTGTGGCCATGGACAGGTCTGAGCCACTTCACTGGGGGTATATGCTGGGGGCGCTTGGCGCTCTTTAGTCGCTCCTGAGGTCGCCTCCATTGCTCTCGCTACGGCTCCGGATTCCTCTGACTCAGGTAGGAAGTCCCGTAGCAGGGTGAGCCACTGTTCCTGCAGGCTCCACCCCGTCGTTTCTTGTACGCCCCCTAGGTATTTCAGTATAGGGTAGGCGGCTTCCATATTATAATCTTCAAAGGGAGGCGGTACCTCCAGGCAGTCTTCTCCTCCCCCTTGGAGGGTTTTGGCGCCAAATTTTCGCGCCACTGCAGACAGTGATGGCGCAAGAAGAAGTCCAATGGCGCCGGCGGCCATCTTGGGCGCCATGATGCAGCTATTCAGTGACAGCAAGCAGGACGATGAAAAGTCCATAAAAACACACTTTGATGTGGCGATTCTCTTCCTCTCGATAGCGCAACACAGCACAGCGCTTTTTAGAGGTTTTAGGGACACCTTTTTTATGTTTTTCAATCCACAAAGTTCACTTCAAATAAACAGGCAATTTGTCACATTGGTCACAGGGCAAACTGGATAAGGCACAAAGTTCACGCTTCTTGCACTAGAAAGCGTGCGCATCCTGTTCGTGACGCCAAAAGAGAAGTGCAGCGTACTCAAGTTAGGGTTAATAGTGTTCCTGAATGTGGTAGTGCAATGGTGACCACTAACCTGAGACGGCTGACTCTCTGCAAGAGCAGGTAGTGAAAGGTAATGTTCGTGACGTCAGTGCCAAGTAACGGTGGCACGCCGTTTGCTGATAGGTGGAATAATAGAGGAGTCTCTGGATCTTTAAATAACGGGATAACTTTACTTAACGTAGTTGCAGACAGATGTACAGTCATCAGGTACAACTCCAGAATGTTCCACACGTTATAATACAGTCACAGAAGTGGTTCAAGCAATAAATCACAGTCACAAAGGGCCATTCTCAAGACATGCCTCTTAAGATCGGGTTTTAACCTTACTAGTAATGCAGCAACACACTTCAGGCAACTGTCCTCTCTCTCCAGGGATACTTGTCCTGCTTGCAGCTTGACTAAGGAGGCAACTCTTCTCCACTAGTACTAGGGTCTGGACTGCTCCTCCTAGGGCACGAATCTTCCTAGGCTGGACCCCCACAGGCGATAGGGCCTGGGCTGACTTCAGCGGGTACAAGGCCTGGGCCTTGCCTTCACAGGCTCAAGGCCTGAGCTGGACTTCACAGACTCATGGCCTGCACTTGTCTTAGGCACAGTCTAAACTGTCTTTCCTTCCCCTGACTGGGCCTTATATAAACTAGGGCTCCCTAGCTCCCTCTAGTGACTTAGAGCTGGAATGACACCCCTAGCAGGCCTGCACATGGCACATTTCACAGTAACAGGGAAATACACAGTATTGCATTACATGAAGATGTATTACACCAATCTCCTCAAAACTGAGGGGAACAACAACACACAAGTGACCCTTCTGTAGTGACGGGCATTACAGCTCCCGTACACTACATATGCGTTCACCCACCGAACTAACAAATGGATTAACTATATTAATTTCCCTGTCACGTATAAAGTGCACGTGTATCTCACACCAAAAATGGGTATATGTCACCCATCGAACTAACAGATGGATTAACTATTATATTTTTGTGTCAGGGATACAAAAATGGTGCATTGCACCCAGAAAAAATCAGTATAGGTGACCCACAGAATTAATAGCCAGATTATTATATTTCTGTGTCAGGGGTACAAAGATGGTGCATTTCACCCACATAAAATCGCTATAGGTCACCCACAGAATTAACAGCCAGATTTATTATTATATTTCTGTGTCAGGGGTGCAAAGGTGGTGTATTGCAAAAAATCATTATAGGTCACCCACAAAACAGATAGCCAGATTTCTAACCCTCTCCCTCACTTCAGCTGCCTGCTTCCTGTCCCTGCACTACTCAGAGCTGATGGGCGGGTTCGGGTTCGCTCAACACTAGTGAAGTGTTGCATGTGACCACATTACTGCTGAAGCCAGTCATTGGCCAGAACAGAGGATTCGACCATGCCTATAGCCACCGGATGTAAACAGTGCAGGGACCGGAAGATGGAGAGCACGGAGGCAGCATGTACCACCGGAGCGGTGTGGGGCAGGTAAGTATGTATCTCCTGTTTCAGGGGCCATGCTGCAAGAAATTGTTAAAAAATATTTTGTACTGGAAAATCCATTTAAATGATATGTGCACACAGGCATACATGCTACAGATTTTCTGCCTTGGCATTGAATAGTGTTTTATAGTAGGAACAAAGTGGATAAGAATTAACCTATTCTACCCCAAGTGGATAAGAATTAACCTATTCTACCCCGGGCCAGTTTTTGTCCTTCTGCCCAGGCCATTTTTTGCTAATCTGACATGTGTCAGTTTATGTGGTAAAAGCTTTGGAACACTTTTATTTATTCAAGCCATTCTGAGATTGTTTGTTTTCTCGTGACACATTGTACTTCATGATAGTCATAAATTTGAGTCAATATATTTCACCTTTATTTATGAAAAAATCCCAAATTTACAAAAAAAATTGAAAAATTTGCAAATTTCTTTTTCTCTGCTTTTAAAACAGAAAGTGGTACCTTTTAAAATATTTATTACTTAACATTCCTCATATGTCTACTTTATGTTGGCATCATTTTGTAAATGGCATTTTATTTTTTTAGGACGTTAGAAGTCTATGAATTTTAGAAGCAAATCCTAAAATGTTTAAGAATTTCCAAAAGCCACTTTTTAAGGACCAGTTCAGGTCGGAAGTCACTTTCTGGTGCTTACATAGTGGAAACCCCCCATAAATGACCCCATTGTAGAAACGACACCCTTCAAGTTACTCAAAACTTATTTAACTTTGTTAACCCTTTAAGTTAAAGGAAAATGGAGATTACATTTCTAAATTTCACTTTTTTTGGCAGATTTTGCATTTTAATCCATTATTTTCTTTAACACATTGAGGGTTAACAGCCAAACAAAACTCTATTTATTGCCCTGATTCTGTGGTTTACAGAAACACCCCACATGTGGTTGTAAACTGATGTAAGGGCACACGGCAGGGCGCAGAAAAAAAGGAGCGCCATATGGTTTTTGGAAGGCAGATTTTGATGGACTGGTTTTTATGGTTCAATTAATGTTTATTGAAACCAGATGCAAGAAATAAAACAGTAAAGCATAAATGGTGTACGGTTCTCAATTACAATATTTCCTCGCGGGGAGGAAATATTGTACATCAATCTGAACACAAGGAAAAGACAGACAGGGGAGACAGACAGAGAAAGAGGAATGATAGGGGGGGAAGGGAGGGTAGATGGAACACAGAAACTAATAGTCCAGTTGAGAATCTCTGTCAGCAGAACTAATACAAGCAAACTATGTAAGGATACCTGAAGTTAACCAGCCTGAGAAGTTGGCCGATGTGCGAAACTGATACCAGGCGTCCCACTGTTTGGCATGTGCGGGACCCTTTCCCTGATCTTCGGCACTCAGCTCCTCCATTCGCGCCAAATGATCTAGGGCAGTCGCCCAAGTGATTCTTTGGAGGCTTTCCGTTGATCTCCAGGCTCGAGAAATGATTTGGCGCATCGCTATAACGAAAAATCTAAGAACACCTAGCTTCACCGGTTTGACTCTTCCCGGGAAAACTGATAACAGAGCTATCTGCGGAGATGGGGGAACGGAGGACCTATATAGGTGATCATAAAGTTTGAATACATCCCGCCACAGCGAAGCTACCCCGGGGCAGTCCCACCAAATGTGAAGCATGGTACCCCTAGAACTGAGGCAGGGCCAACAGGCGTCAGGTACTGAGGGATAAAACTAGTTCAATTAAACTGGCGTCCTGTACCATCTGGACCAAATCTTGTAATTGAGTTCCTGTATTTTACAGGACGAAGAAGACTTATGGGTAAACAACAGGGATCTCTGCCATTGGTCAGGCGTGAGGGTACACCCCAGGTCACTCTCCCAGGATTGTATGAGTTTCTTAGTCGGAGCAGGGAGCTCCCCAGGTATTGATCCTGCCGAACCAGGAGACATTCAACCTCGACCAGGAATGAAGATTATTTTCGATAGCGTGAACTAGGGGCAAGTAGTTGAGCTTGAACAGGTGGGAAGGGTCCGCGGAAATGTGTATTCCCAGGTGTTTAAGCGTGTGTAGAGACCATTTAAACTGAAAGGAATCCTTAAGAGAGGCGACTTCCCCAGGTAGAAGGGTGATATTTAGAATTTCAGATTTTTGGATATTTACTTTGAAGTTAGAAAGCGAAACAAAAATCTCAAATAGATCAGGTCAGGTATATCAATAGATCGTCCGCGAACAATGATAGTTTATGCTCTACATTACCAAAACAGAGGCCTTTGATAGAGTTGTTGGCTTGTAGAGCGTTAGCTAGAGATTCAATGACTAGTATGTAGAGGGACGGGGACAGGGGACAGCCCTGGCGCATTCCGTTCGAAATGGGAAAGGGGTCTGAGAGTGTACCGTTGACGCGTACTCGGGCGGATGGGCAGGTGTAAAGTGCCATGATTCGATGAACCATTTTGGTGCCTAGGCCTATATGGATTAGGGTCCTCTCTAGGAATTGCCAGCTCACCCTGTCAAAGGCTTTTTCTGCATCAACAGATAACAAGGATAAGGGGCTCTTCGACAGTCTAGCTTTAGAAATTAAGCTAATGCGAGGACTGGTTTTTAGATGCTATGTCCCATTTAAAGCCCCCCTGATGCACCCTTACAGTAGAAACTCCCCAAAAAGTGACTCCATTTTGGAAACTAGGGGATAAGGTGCCAGTTTTATTGGTACTATTTTGGAGTACATATGATTTTTAATTGCTCTATATTACGTTTTTTGTGAGGCAAGGTAACCAAAAAATTTATGTTTTGGCACCGTTTTTTTTTTTACAGCATTCATCTGACAGGGTAGATCGTGCTATTTTTATAGAGCAGGTTGTTACAGACGCAATGATATCAAATATGTCTACTTTCTTTGTTTGTTTCCGTTTTACATAATAAAGCATTTTTGAAAAACAAATTATATTTTTGTGTCTACAATTTCTGAACACCTTATTTTTTTATTTTTCTGCCGATCGTCTTGTGCAGGGGCTTGTTTTTTGCAGGAAGAGTTGATGTTTTTATTGGTACCATTTTTGGGTACATATGATTTTTGATCATTCATTATTACACTTTATGGGGCAAGGTGACCAAAAAATTGGTTATTTTGGCACAGTTTATTTATTTATTTATTTTTACAGCTTTCACCTGAGGGGTTAGGTCATGTGACATTTTTATAGAGCAGATCGTTATGGACGTGGCAATACATAATATGTATAGTTTTTCTTATTAATTACGTTTTACACAATAATAGCATTTTTGAAACCAAAAAAATTATGTTTTAGTTTCTCCATTGTCTTAGAGTCATATTTTTTTTATTTTTTAACCGATTGTCTTAGGTAGGGTCTCATTTTTTTGCGGGATGAGGTGACTGTTTGATTGGTACTATTTTAGTGTTGCAATTTTTGTGATATGAGGTGGCACTGTTATTTTATTTTTTTACGGTGTTCAGCTAAGGGGTTAGGTCATGTGATATTTTTATAGAGCCGGTCGATACAGACGCGGTGATACCTACAATAATATGTGTGTTTTTTCCTTTTTTTCTATTTTTTATTATAAAATCAGGGTAAAAGGGGCATTTTCTTTTTTTTACTTGAAACTTTATTTTTTAAAATTAAAAACACTTTTTTGTTGCTTTTTAAAAAAAACTTTATTTCTGTCCCACTCTGGGAACTTTTGAGGGTCTGATCCCCTCTGCAATGCATTACAATACATCTGTATTGTAATGCATTGCCTGTTAGTGTATTACACTGAGTCATACACTAACAGGTTGCCTGGGAGACCCAGCCTGGGGCTGGATCTCCTCTGCCCCCGTAGAAGGCAGGTCCCGATGCCGTGCAAGGCATTGGGAAGCCTGTGCTCCCTCACCCGCCACAAACCCCTTTTATGTTGCGGTCAGCGCTGACCACGGCATAGAAGGGGTTAATCAGCCGGCATCGGCTTTTACAGCAATGCTGGCAGGTAGAGCAGGGGCCCGACTGCCAGTCCTCCTGCATCATCACGACGTAATAGTACATCAAAATGCGGCAAGTCACTTGCCTCCATAATGTACTATTACATCATATGTCGGAAAGGGGTTAATCAAAACTTATTACACGCTGCATAAAAATGTGCATGGAATCAGCATGGAAATTGATCTGGAGTGCAGATTTTAAATCTGTAGCATGTCAACTTATAATACACCCTTTGCAATATATATACAGTGGATATAAAAAGTCTACACACCCCTGTTAAAATGTCAGGTTTCTGTGCTGCTGTAAAAAAAAAATCAGACAAAGATAAATCATTTCAGAACTTTTTCCACCTTTAATGTGACCTATAAACTCTGCAACTCAATTGAAAAACAAACTGAAATCTTTTAGGTAGAGGGAAAAAAAAATATTAAAATAAAATAATATGTTTGCATAAGTATGCATACCCTTAAACTAATACTTTGTTGAAACACCTTTTGATTTTATTACAGCACTCAGTCTTTTTGGGTATGAGTATCAGCATGGCACATTTTGACTTGGCAAGTTGCCAACACTCTTCTTTGCAAAAACACTCCAAATCTGTCAGATTGCGAGGGCATCTCCTGTGCACAGCCCTCTTCAGATCACCCCACAGATTTTCAATCAGATTCAGGTCTGGGCTCTGGCTGGGCCATTCCAAAACTTTAATCTCCTTCTGGTGAAGCCATTCCATGAAGCCATGATACTGAGTACATATTACTAATAATGCTGAGCAGTGTCAGACTGGGGTACCTAGGGCCCACCAGTAAAATTTATTTTGGGGGCCCACCATACGGATACATTAAAATATAATAAATAATCTAACAAGTTTTTATATGAACATAGGATGGTTGAGGTGCTGTACATTAAATATATGTATGTAGTGCAGTAACTCTAATGTGTTATGTGAAATTTGTGCAGGGGGTGGGAGACTAGGGGCCCACCTTGCTCAGGGGCCCACCGGAGGTTCCCCTGTACCCCTGTGGGCCAGTCCAAGCCTGATGCTGAGTACAAATTACTGATAATGCTGAGTACATATTCTTGATGATTTGCTGAATAAATATTGTTCATATTACTGATAATCAGAGTGACACCAGTGGCACAGATGACGACTCATCTGTGCCACTGCTATAGGTATAGATGCCGAGCAGTAGATGGAAATTTGCAATAAAAGGCAACAAACAAAAGGAAGCCTAAGACAGTCATCTCCACACATCTATAAAGTCATGTGCTAATGACATAGTTAAACACATACCGACATAGCGTAGGTGCCGCAGGTCAGGAGATGCCCATCATAATATATGGGAGATGCTAAATGTCCCAGGGCGGCAATGTCCCCAACACCTTTGATATAGATATAAACAAACAGATTAATCACCCCGGTCGCAATGTCGCCACCTCACCAGGAGAAGGGGTTACTTACTAGAGCCAGCAAGATCCCTTAGTACGGCCACTCGCTACTTGTCATGATGGACACACTGGTGCCGTCCCTGCTCGCTATTTAAGCAGATCGTCAATTTCCCGCCTTCATATAGCCAGCCTCCCCTAAATGACGTACAGTCCAAAGAGGCCTATGCGCCGGGCGCATGGAAGAACCCGCCCCATGACGTAAGCGATAAGAGATCACATGATGTGCCGCCTCCCCAGGATGACGTACAGTCCTTGCACTACACAGTAAGGCCCAGACGCCGGGCGCACAGAGGAACCCGCCCCGATGACGCAGGCGCTCAGAGATCACATGATGCGTGTCATCAAGTCATGTGACACGCATCTCTACTTCCTGTCCGTGGAACGCAAATACTTATAGCAAAACTAATAAGTGACGGGGGGTAGTTTATAAAAAGATAAATAGAACAATGCATGGGGCAATCAGAGAGAGGTACATAATTAATCCCTCTACCGAGAAACCCGCCCCCCTCAATCATAATTAAATGCCACTAGGCAGTATAAGAAGCCAAGCCAAAATGGATGGAAATAGTGTATAGTGCTAGAAAAGGAGGCATATTGCCATTATAGAAGACACAGGAAAGTTTTTCAGATCTGTCAATGATCTAAAGATAACTTTATGATAATGTGTATTTAAAGGGAATCTGTCACCTCTGATTACACAATTTCAGCTTTTAAACCAGTCATGCAGAACACAGTACCTTGAATCGGCTTGTCTTTTCTATTATGTAATTCGTGCAGTAGTTTTGCTAAAAAACAGTTTTTATCTTTATGCAAATGAAGCCTGAAGGTGCCCAGAGGGGCGTTTTCTTCCCTCTTTGGAGCCCAGTAACGCCCCTCTACAGTGCCCAAAGCCGCCTCCAACAAGCAGACCTAACCGCCCACAGCGTCTCCTCACCCTCCCTGACGGCCGAGCGAACTCGATGTACTGGAGACTGAGGGCAGGAGCTTCATCACTGTCACTGGGCATGCGCCGAGCCAGTGACGTCAGATGCTCGCTCTCCCCTCAGTCATCCTGGGAGGAAGCGCATGCCCAGTGACAATGATGAAGCTCCTGCCCTCAGTCTCCATTACATCGCGCTGGCGCAGCCCTCAGTGAGTACTGCGCCTGCGCGAGAGTTAGCTCGGCCGTCAGGGAGGGGGAGGAGACGCTGTGGGCGGTTAGGTCTGCTTATTGGAGGTGGCTTTGGGCACTGTAGGGGGGCGTTACTGGGCTCCAAAGGGGGAAGAAAATGCCCCTCTGGGCACCTTCAGGCTTCATTTGCATAAAGATAAAAAGCGTTTTTTTTTTTAAAAACTACTGCACGAATGACATAATAGAAAAGACAAGCCGATTCAAGGTACTGTGTTCTGCATGACTGGTTTAAAAGCTGAAATTGTATAATCAGAGGTGACAGATTCCCTTTAAAAGATATGTCAGGGAAGTAAACCACCCCCTGAATAAAAATTCGGATACTTCACATATCCATGTACCGGTTAGGTTGTATTAAACACTGAGGAATAGCCTAATCAAGGGACACCACACGGAATGCTGTCCCTACATTACAGGAAACCGATAAATGTTAGCCTTTCATTCAGTCCGAGGGGGGACTGGGAGTGGAAACGATAAATCCATTCACACTCATTCTGAAGGATTTTCCGATCCCAGTCCCCACCCCTTGGAGACCAGGGCACCAACTCCAAGACTGAGAATTTAAGGCATCTAGGATCCCCATTATGGGTTTCTACCACGTGATGCCACCGGGGTATCATTCTTTTTGATCACATCATTGACGTGCTCAAAAGCACCAGCCTATATGCGCTCCCAAGGTCCCGGTCACCAGAGAGGCTGGCATTTTTTCTTTATAGTGTGCAAGCACGGCCACCACTGATGGATTGCAGGGTGGTCGTAACCATGGAAACGGGCAGTGTATAATGTGATTGAAAAATGAATCCAGCCAGCAAAGGAAGCAATATGGACAATCACAATACATTAGTAAGTGGCTTATATTAACTTTCTCTACATCATAAATGCCACTTGCTGAAGTGACAAAACCCCTTTAATGCTTCATGCCACACTATTCTTGCCATCAAAAGGAGGAGGCTCCTAATGCCAATGTGAACAGGTTATTTGCTACGTATGCATCTAGGGAAGTGTAAAGCGCAAGAGGTACATTTCAATAACTTTAAAAGAGGGTGCTTAAATATTGTATTACAGTCACTTATATGCTTTCTCTCCTGGTTTAGACCTGTTTATTGAGCGATTCTGCATGACTGGAGGTAACAGTCCTATTGGATATCTAAAGGCCTTTTATACAAACCTATATCTCTCATCTGATGCTCAAAAAGTGCAGGAGGCCATAGAAGAAGGTAAGAGAAAAAAAATCTGAGTACACCCCATACTTAATAAGATTTAGGTGCCCATAATACATAAATCATATGTGCTAACTATAAATAGACTTAAAGAGGACCTTTCACTGGTCCACAGTTTATCATTCAAAGCTATGTACATTGAGAGCGGCACCCAGGGATGTCCCTGCACTTACTTGTATCCCTGGGTGCCGCTCCGTTCGTCCTCTGTAGCCCCCGGTACCGGCGCTCCTGCTGCTGTAATTTTGCCTGGGGCGGAGACTTCTTCTTCTGCCCTGGGCGTCTCCTTCTCCCAGGGCTGGAGCGCTGGCCAATCGCAGCGCTCAGCTCATATTCAGGATATGATACCGGGGGCTACAGAGGACGAACGGAGCGGCACCCAGGGATACAAGTAAGTGCAGGGACATCCCTGGGTGCCGCTCTCAATGTACATAGCTTTGAACTGATAAACTGTGGACCAGTGAAAGGTCCTCTTTAAAGGGGTATATATTGACTTGAATACAGTGAGCTGCTGGACCAGTCACAAGTACAGGTATACTGTATATATGTACACTTAGGACTCATGCACAGGTATACAGTTGTGTTCAAAATTATTCAACCCCCACTGAAATTAAGTGTTTTGGCCAGTTTGACATTGATTTTGATCATTTCAGTCATCTTGTTTACAATTAAATAAAAGAGGCACTTGTAAGTCAGACAAATATAACATAACATTTATAATGAAATAACCACAAATGTCTTTTCTGTGCTCACATCATTATCAGTTTTATTCAACCCCCAAGTGACATTCAATCTTAGTACTTAGTACAACATCCTTTTCCAGTTATAACAGCTTTTAAACGTGAAGCATAGCTTGACACAAGTGTCTTGCAGCGATCTACGGGTATCTTCGCCCATTCTTCATGGGCAAAAGCCTCCAGTTCAGTCACATTCTTAGGCTTGCGCACTGCAACTGCTTTCTTTAAGTCCCACCAGAGGTTCTCAATCGGATTTAAGTCTGGTGACTGCGATGGCCACTTCAAAATGTTCCAGCCTTTAATCTGCAACCATGCTCTAGTGGACTTGGAGGTATGCTTGGGATCATTGTCCTGTAGAAAGGTCCAACGTCTCCCAAGCCTCAGGTTTGTGACGGACTGCATCAGATTTTCATCCAATATCTCCTGGTACTGAAGAGAATTCATGGTACCTTGCACACGCTGAAGCTTCCCTGTACCTGTAGAAGCAAAACAGCCCCAAAGCATGATTGACCCCCCGCCATGCTTCACAGTAGGCAAGGTGTTCTTTTCTTCATACGTCTTGTTCTTCCTCCTCCAAACATAGCGTTGATCCATGGGCCCAAACAGTTCTAATTTTGTTTCATCAGTCCACAGAACACTATCCCAAAACTTTTGTGGTTTGTCCACATGACTTTTGGCATACTGCAGTCGACTCTTCTTATTCTTTGGAGACAGCAAGGGTGCGCCTGGGAGTTCTGGCATGGAGGCCTTCATTACGCAGTGTGCGCCTTATTGTCTGAGCTGAAACTTCAGTACCCGCATCTGACAAATCTTTTTTCAGTTCCTCAGCAGTCACACGGGGACTTTCCTCTACTTTGCGCTTCAGGTAGCGCACAGCAGTCGAAGTCAGCATCTTCTTTCTGCCACGACCAGGTAGCGTTTCAACAGTGCCCTTTGCCTTGAATTTGCGAATGATGCTTCCTAAGGTGTCTCTTGGTATGTTTAACATCTTTGCAATCTTCTTATAGCCATTGCCCTTCCTGTGAAGAGAAATCACCTCTTCTCTTGTCTTCCTGGACCATTCTCTTGACTTCACCATGTTTGTAAACACACCAGTAAATGTCTAGAAGGAGCTGAGTATCACAGTCATTTTACATCTGCCTAATCGGTGCTTATTCTGCTTGATTGCTGCTCCTTGACATCCAATAGGTGTTTTCAATACCTGATCGAAAACACTTGAATGAACCTCTGTTCTTAAGAGTGGTCGTCTTTAAGGGGTTGAATAATTATGTCAATGAAGAAATCACAAAAAAAACATTTAATACTGTATTACAAAAACAATTGATGTCATTTTAGTTGCATTTGGTTCTTTAAAAAGTCCTTGTAAGATTTCATTCTGAACACAATTACAAATGTACACTAAATTCCCTAAAACCCTTTACAGCATTGGGAGTTGAATAATTTTGAACACAACTGTATTTGCATAAAAATAAAAAGAAGCATTTCTCGGGATTAGAGGAACACATTTTTATAAGAAAGATATGGTTATGTTGCAAGGCACCTACCTTACGTGGCAGTATCCTTCCTTTGAAACTGGTTTTGGTGGGGACATACTCCCTTTGATAAACAGCAAAGATATACAGAGTATTAGGAAAAGTAATTTTAATAAGCTACAGCTATATATATGTAAATACAGTATAAGTATCCTATTAAGTCTTATAAATACAGGTCAAGAGCCTTCAGTCAACAGCCGTTCGTATTGCAAACATTATGAAAGGACATCTGGGTGTGAAAGTAAATGCTAAGTATAGATTTACTTTTGGTAGCAGCCAGGCTATTATGATGACCATTGAAACTTTTCCAAGCATGAAGACATTAATCAGCAGACAGGATCCTGTGTAGCAGTAGCTTAAATGGCAGCTGTCAGCAGATTTGTACCTACTGTATGAAACTGGCTGATCTGTTACATGGGCACTTGGCAGCTGAAGGCATTTGGTCCCATGTTCATATGTGCCTGCATTGCTGAGAAAAATGTTGTCTTAATATATGCAAATGGTCCTCTAGGAGCAACAGGTTACTGTCACACCTAGAGGCTCTGCTCTCTCTGCAACTGCAGCTCCCTCTACACTTTGATTAACAGGACTGGACAGTAAAAAAGACATCACACCTGCCCATGTCACTCAAAGTGCAAATACTGTATTGGCAACCTGAAATTTATGTTTGGAATTCACATAAGAAACGCTTACTTTCCACTGCTGGTGTATATGGCTCATTCTAGTCAGAAGATATACCACGTAGTATTCTGCTCAACACTACCTCAATGGATATTACTATAAACTCATGTTATATTAACACCTGTATTTATTTATTTATTTGTAACCAGTTAAATATGTACTTTAGATACACATCATATCTGTAGGGGGTGCTAATACTGAACCCATGCTGCACTTGTGATAGGTGAAGCACAGTGTATGTTTATAGTCTGCAGTACTTAGCTTAGAAACAATAAGAAAGACTCCACCTAGAGCACCAGAGATTTTTATTTATTTATTTTTTTATCATAGATTTCTCAGAATGTAACAATACCCCCTTCACTACTCTAGACCACCAGGTAAAAGAGTTGACTGGGGTTGAAAAAGCTCTGCCTTGCATGTCCACAGGTTGTGTCTTGTATTGCAGTTCAGACCTATCCATTTCATAGGGGAAAGAGACACAGCTCATGGATAAAATGTGTGATTACTTCTAGAATAAAGCAGATAGTTTTTCTTCCAATCCTAGACAACCGCTTCACTTCTTCACAACCCTACACCACCAGGGATTTTGGGTATTAAGGAGGTATTCTGATATTTTAATATCCTCAGGATAGGCCATTAGTATCTGATGGCGGGGCCTCACTCACTGCAATGTACAGATTGGCTGTTGTAGAGTAGCTGTATATCTGTTCTGGACGGAGCTGGTTACCCCAGCACTGCTCCTATTAACTTTTAGCTGGTTCCAGCACTACAGTAATCAGCTCTGCCCACTACAGAAATGGATGGAGCTGTGTATTTGATACCGTTGCTACTGCAGGATAGCTGATCAGCAGTAGTGCAGGGTGTTGGACTCCCTCCAAACATATATTGATGGCCTATCCAATAGTTACTAGATACAGTCGGAAGATATTTTTAGGGTTGCAGTGGCTGCACATATGATATGCCTTGCAGAGAACCCATAGCTCTTACAGTGTGAGCAATGGAGAATGTGTAGGTTGCCCTCTGCAGATTGTGTGTGGGACTGCAGTAGTTCTACTGTAGTTCAGATCTGGGGCTTGTGAATGGAATAACAAAACTCAAGTAAACTCTACTCTGGAGAGGGACACAAGACTCACAAGCATGACCATTACGTGATGGCTACAAATGCTTTATGGGTCACAGATTGTAGAGGCTATAGTTGGCTAACCATTACTGATGCTGACGGCAGCTCTTCACATACAATTGAGTAGACTAGTAGACTAGTATATTTATATTTTTTTGTTATGTCTCCAGGTATGGCTGCTGCAACAATTTTCAACCCAAGTCACAATGTGTCCATTAATGAAGAACAGCTACGAGTGGCATTTGACGGAGATGCTGTTCTGTTTTCCGATGAGTCAGAGCAGATTGTGAAAGAACATGGCTTGGACAAATTCTTTGAGCATGAAAAGGCGTATGAGAACAAGCCACTGGCACAGGTATATACTAGGTGTTTACCATACATGAGACTTACTGTTCGTCAAAGGAGCACTGAGCGTTTGCGGTCATGTGCTGCTATGGCACACGTCAGAATTACCAATATAAGACCTGTGCTATTTAAAACATAACTTTTACTAGTTGACGGTTAAAAACCGATGAAACCCAAAATAAAGTGCTCTTTTTAACAGTGATACGAACTCATTAGATACCTGTAGTCAGACAATCCTTATGGTAAAGGAAAAATGGAAGGATCTTACCCGGTCTTGGGATGTCAATCAGTCTGCTACGACCGTCTGTAGAAAGCCAGACGGTTTTAATGGTGCAGTTAGGCTTGTATTACTGTAAAAGTGGTTTGGGACAGGGAGCTACATAGCCCTAGATTACACCCTAGATCTTGTATAGGGATAGGGGCTATTACTCCCTGCCTGTCAGTAATACAGAGCACCCGCCCCAATAGGGGCGACCCCGTCAGGAACCTGTCCCTGTTGGGGGCCTAATTCCCTAATTATGTCCCTCTCTAAAATCCCAACATGTTTCGTCCCGTTGTGCAGGGACTCATCAGGGGAAATGCCGTCTTAGAGAGTCAACGCTTATTTGCTTGAAGATGCCCGGTAAATCGGCAGGTCCAATTGTTATGGGGACGACTGTAGACAGTGGTCCGCGTCCCAAGGAATGGTGTGGGGAAGTGTCACCCAACACCCACGTCTCACCGCCCGTATTTTTTTTATATTATCTCCGGGTGGTAGCCGTCTCCGTATGGCACACGTCACCACGGAGATTACTTAAAGGGAATCTGTCTCTGTCTGTTTTTGACTATTATCTACAGTAATTCTAGTAGTAGTACTGCAGATATGAAGTTCAGATCACTATTTTTTATTTTCCTGCTGCCCCCTGTCAGCACTCAAAGCTGCACTGAAACAGTCCAGACTGCCTGAGCTGATCTAACATAATGGAAAGGACTCATGTGCACATACGTGGCAGTTCTGACAATTTATTTCAACGCAGCTCAGAGCGCAGACAGCGGGGGAATGTGGTCAGTAGGATAATAAAAAATAGTGATCTGGACTCCATATCTGCAGTACTAATTATGTATTACTGTAGATAATGATCCAAAATTGGGATGACATATTCCCTTCTATGTCCGCAGTGGGCGATGTAATTACTGAGAGGTCATCGTCAACTCTGTTTTGGGGGGACCCAGAAGCACTGGAGCGGAATGGCTTTAAAAAGTTGAGTGAGTTTTTTTTTTTTTCATCTTTGTTTTTAACAGTTTCCCGGTGCTCTCTAGATTTTTGGGGGGAGTTGGACAATGCCTTTAAAAAAACAATTTGTACAGTTGTCCCTCAAGATACAATGGCTTCAGGATAGGGTTGGGCGATATCAAAAATATTCCCACGATAACGATATTAAGAAATTTATCGTGATAACGATATATATCGCGACAAATACCCACTTAGAAGAAAAAAACACTTGGGGCCACAAGGAGACGTTATACTGTATGGGGTAGCCACATGGAGACATTATACTGTATGGGGCACTGAGGCAGCCACAAGGAGACGTTATACTGTATGGGGGCAACCACAAGGAGATGTTATACTGGATGGGGCAGCCACAAGGAGATGTTATACTGTATGGGGAAGCCACAAGGATATGTTATACTGTATGGGGCAGCCACAAGGAGATGTTATACTGTATGGGGAAGCCACAAGGATACGTTATACTGTATGGGGGCAGCCACAAGGAGATGTTATACTGTATGGGGCAGCCACAAGGATATGTTATACTGTATGGGGCAACTACAAGGAGACGTTATACTGTATGGGGAAGCCACAAGGAGACGTTATACTGTATGGGGGCAGCCACAAGGAGACATTATACTGTATGGGGCAACCACAAGGAGATGTTGCACTGTATGGGGCAGCCACAAGGAGACGTTATATGTATGGGGGCAGCCACAAGGAGACGTTATACTGTATGGAGCACTGGGACAGCCACAAGAGACATTATACCGTATGGGGCTCTAGGGCAGCCACAAGGAGACATTCTCCTGTATGGGGGCAGCCACAAGGATACGTTATCCTGTATGGGGGCAGCCACAAGGAGACGTTATACTGTATGGGGCAGCCACAAGGAGACGTTATACTGTATGGGGCAGCCACAAGGAAACGTTATACTGTATGGGGCAGCCAGAAAGAGATGTTATACTGTATGAGGGCAGCCACAAGGAGACGTTATACTGTATAGGGCAGCCACAAAGAGACGTAATACTGTCTGGGGCACTAGGGCAGCCACAAGGAGACATTATACTGTATAGGGCAGCTACAAGGAGACATTATACTGTATGGGGCACTGGGGCTGCCACAAGGAGATGTTATACTGTATGGGGCAGCCACAAGGAGACATTATATTGTATGGGGTTCTGGTGCAGCCACAAGGAGACGTTATACTGTATGGGGCAGCCACAAGAAGACGTTATACTGTATGAGGCAGCCACAAGGAGACGTTATACTGTATGGGGCGGTGGGCCACAAGGAGATGTTTTACTGTATGGGGCGGTGGGCCACAAGGAGATGTTTTACTGTATGGGGCAGTGGGCCACAAGAAGACATTATACTGCATGGGGCGGTGGGCCACAAGGAGACATTATACTGTATGGGGCGGTGTGTGGTAGTGTAGGGACACCTCTTAGGATCCATGTAAACTGGGATCCTATTAGGATAATTTGTGGAGGAAGTCTTCTTTGGGAGATTTTAAAGAAGAGGACAGGGCTCCACATGGGCTAGAAGTGACAACTGGTATGGGGGGGGGGGGTCATTCTGTGGTGCTGTCACTCTCCACCCCCAAAATAGCAGTACATGAGGAAGCTGACTTCAAATATGAAGTTCTCCTACCCCTATAAATCACCCCCGTGGATAGTGACTGAAGTCATTACCTGAAGGAGTAGTGAAATAGCCAGTGGTTATGTTAGCAGTCAGTAGTGGGCTGTCGGTCACAAAGGATGACGCAGCTGAAAACACTATCAATGTAAACCATCAGTCTACCAGAGCCCAGTACACACGATATATACAGATATACACCCGATGTATGTACACAGTGACATCTCTATTTATATGCGTATCACATCACAAGTGGACAAACTGTGACACTGAAGTGAAGACACATGTGTTGGTAACACATAGTAATGTTTGTACAAAGTCTTGGTAATGTTGCAGCAGATGGCAGCAAGATCACTTACTTCTTTATATGTGAGCTGCCCCATGGGTCAGAGAAAGGTCTATTTGTTAGGTCCCACCGAGTTCTAGTTATATGTCACTCAAACTACTGCACTGACAAGAGGCGGAGGAGCAGAGCAAGACGCGAGGCGGCGGCCGGGGAGGAGCAGAGCAAAACAAGAGGTGGAGGAGGAGCAGAGAAAGACGAGAGGTGGAGGAGGAGCAGAGAAAGACAAGAGGCGGCGGAAGTGGAGCAGAACAAAATGAGAGGCGGTGGTGGCGCCTGTGTGGCAGTTTATGACAGGTTTATATAAAGTGAAAAAAAAAAGCCTGCTCTCCTCCTCTCTCCAGTGCACTTGCAGCCATATCCAGCCCTCCGAGCGCTAGTAGTAATGCAGGAGGCAGAGTCCAGTGACCGGGGAACATAAGCAGGTGGCAGGAAGTGGACATTTTAGGTCAGCACACATGCGACTGCTCCTATGACGCCATTAAATACCGGGGTTATTAGGAAACGGTGATGTTGCCATATGACTGTTTATTAATATTGTGGTATATCGTGGATACCGGTATATTGCTCAACCCTACCTCATTACACAATTTTTCAATATACAATGGTATTTCCTGAGCCATCATAAGTTGAAACTCAACATACAATGCAGGCACTCAGCATATACTCAAATATATAATACAAAAATATATATCCAAAAATATATTTTTATTGAAATCGATAAAACAAATAAATAGATGCATAAATTGGCAAAGACAAACATAACCACATAGAGCGTGCACAAAACACACCGGGACATCAAGTTGCTGCTCCTGAGGAAGCTGACTCGAAACACATGTCAGGGTCTCTTGGAGGTGCCACCATCCGGATTTGTATTGTGTATATGTTGTGAATCATGGTTTATCTAGGTGGGGGAGCCACATGGTTTGATTTTGTACTTATTTATACTTGTTTTTCCATCCCACCTTTTCCACTACTTGCAGTGCTATAACTTGATGTCCCCACGTGTTTTGTGCACTCTCCATGTGGTTGTGTCTGTCTTTGCTAATTTATGCATCTATTTATTTGTTTTATTGATTGCAATAAAGATATATTTTTGTATATATATTTTTGTATTATATATTTCTGTAGTGCCTTGGTTTGTCCCATCTAGGAGTTATTCATTTTTGACACTCAACATGCAATGCCCCAGACTCAGTTCCAACCAATTAACATGGCAATTTCTCTGGTAAAACATTTGTACTGGTTGTCTAGTAGTAGTAGTAGTGGTACCACATGTCCTGTACTGCCCTCTGTCTGTGCCAGGATTAGCTTCTCATTTGGTTGTCAGATGAGGGCGGCTGCATTTTATTTTTCTAGTACACTGTGTGGTATACAGTACCCTGAAGAAGGTCCTGTCCTCATCATAAAAAAATTATTTACAGCATCTATTCCTGGCTATTATATGTACAGACTTAAGGGGTCATTTATTAAGACCGGCATTTTAGACGACGGTTTTAATACGGTTCTGCACTTGCGGTGGCCTCTATATAACTTCAGCGGCTCCACCGCCATTTCTAAATCTACGCCAGCTCCCCTGCTGGCATAGATTTAGACCATTTTCTACTCCTTGAGCAGACATAGAAAGTGATAAATGTCCCTGCCCACACCACACCATGCCCACTTTTGTAGACCTGACATGAGTGGGGAAAAATTTGACTTTTGCGTCACAATCTGCGCCAGAAATACGCCTAATAAAGACGTATTTCTGTAAGTAAATGACCCCCTAACTTTATCTGTCTTAGATATCCCACTAATTTAATAGCTATCCTGCGGATAAGGGATAACTTTATCTAAACCCAATATCTGTATAATCATACATCAAAATATAAGAGAAATAGAAGCTTTTGCTGATGATTTTTTTCTTATCAAAGTGCTGCATATTGTACATTGCAAGCATGAAAGTCTGAAAAACAATGCGTACATGTAAATGTGGTATAACTACTGACCTTCAAATAAAAATTTCTAAAATGTGCAAAATCCCCAAGCAGAAAAATACTGGCCACAAGAAAACATGCAAAAATTAACAGCCAGATGCTTTGCCAACATAATGCGCATTCCTGTCACTTTCAACTCCATCTATTCCAGGAAAAAATGATTTTATAAATGCGTCTATGGTGTCATTCATCATGGATTCAATAAAAAAAATTCTGCATTTAGGGCTCATGCACACAACCGTTGTTTTTGTCTGCATGCGATCCGCATTCCGCATCCATATCTCCGTTCTGGGGCCCCCGCAAAAAAATAGAACATGTTCCACTCTTGTCCATTTTACAGACAAGGGTAGGACAGTTCTATAGAGGGAACGCACACAGCCGGTGTTTTGCTGTGTGCATGAGCCCTTAGTCTTATTTGTCTTTGTTACTGCCATGTCAGGTGACCTCATATTTACCCATTTGACACTTTTTTGTTAATTATCTTTCTTTCTTTTGTCCTTAGGGACCATTAAAGGGTTTCCTGGAATCTCTAGGGAAATTACAGAAGAAATTCTATCAAAAAGGAATGAGAATGAACTGCCCAATACGTACGTATTTAGTTACGGCTCGTAGTGCAGCCAGTTCTGGGGCACGAGCCCTGAAAACCTTACGTAGCTGGGGACTTGAGACTGATGAAGCTCTCTTCTTGGCTGGAGCACCAAAAGGACCTATGCTGGAAAAAATACGCCCACACATATTCTTTGATGATCAGATGTTCCATATCGAAGGGGCCCAGGAGATGGGAACTATAGCGGCGCATGTCCCTTATGGTGTGGCGCAAAGACACAAAAAAACCACCAAGTGAGACTGATGTAAGATCTTATCCTGTTTGCCTCACCACCCTGGAATCCATTTTATATCTGACATATAGAGCTGCTACAAATTACTTTCAGACCTATGTATCACACTGTACAATTAATATGCAGGTAATAGTCACATTGTCCAACTTAAGGTGACTAAAGGAATGTTCACACAGCAGATTTTCTGCTGAAATCCAAACGGAATATGTCTCCTGTTTCAGTGGGAACCTGCACTTCCATTGTTACAGCCACTGATTTTTTGGGGGCTACTGCAAATTTTCTCTAAAGTGCATTTTCCACTTTGTGAACATACTTCAACTGGGCTGTGAATTTGCTGTGAATTATTTTACGAATATAATAAATGGAGCCCAGAATGTTAGTGTAAAGTATCTTTAATATGCCAGAACAAATAGTAGCTAATGCATGCATGTGTACTATTCTTAAAAGGAATTTTTCATCAGAAAAATTACTTTTTGATTAAATGTTTTAAGTTAAAAAAAAAAGTTTTTTAATTTTTGGTAATTTTTGTTTTAATTTTTCATGTAACTGTCTGTATTACAAAACAATTCTAAAATCATGCAGTTTTTGCACTGACCACAAGGCTAATCTATGTCTTGATTTCCTGTTCTGTACAGGTAACTTTTCAGTAGCCATTGCATTATGATCACAGGTAGATGATTTGCAATGACAGATATCACCTCAGCATAGATAAGAAAAGGATCCACTATTCACAATAGCTAATGGTCGCAGCTTATCTACTCCCGCATGACCTCTACACAGAGGACGTCTAGGAAACCATCCCATAGAAGTCAATGGGTCAGCTCCGGTCCATTGTGTCTATGGCCCATGTGGCTTCTCCCAAGAACAGGAGGGGTTGAAATATTTTAGGCCTAGTAGTCTGTGCAAAAATGGCAGGATTTTATGATTTTTTACATAGAGACATGGAAAATGTAAAAAATAAATAAATAAATAAATAAATTCAAAAAAATGTGTTTAATATAAAAAACTTGATGTAATCAATAAGTAATTTTCTGATGACTCCCTTTAAATGAGGTTGTGCAGTTGGAAATTGTAACTACCAGACCCCTCTTGGAGCATCAGAATGGTCAGGGGTTTAGGTGTCTTAATTAGAATATGAAACGCCACAACTTCAAGATACTGTGGTGGCTCTTTTGGTAGGGACTCATGCTTTCATTAAGGTTGGCTTCATGCACTTCTAGAATGAATATGATTTGGTATTTTACTGCCTGCACAAATCGCTATTGAGATTAAATTGTAATTGTCATCTCATGGTACATAAACAGGACCTCATAGTCTAGATGGGTGGTTTAACTGAAAGACCATCAAGCAATTGCATTTACACATAGCAATTTGGAGATCTTATGATCAAATTGTTCAGCAAGATCTACAGTCACGTAAAATGATTTAAATGCTGAGAAAGTTGTAAACAACAATCCCCATGCATTATAGAAGTTTGTGAACAGTGTTGGACTGGAGCACCAGACTACCAGGCTCTGACAATAATGGGCCTTTAATAAAACAGGTCCACTAACGTCTAGCTGACCTTGGAACCTGTAACCAGGTCATACCATACTGTATATTCAGCTTGTGCAACTGCCCAGGTGCCTACTGTGAAAAGATGCCCATCTGCCAAAGCTTCCTGCTGTCTACTTCGTTATTTTTCTTGCACCAAGGTACTTTGTAGTCTATGTCCACCTCTGAAACAGATGTCCATGTAGTGCAATGATGACAATTAAATGAACATGCACACATGTCCTGTAGGATGGGCCCACAAAATAATTTCCTCTGGTGGGCCCAAAGAACTCCAAGCATCGCTGTGTGTGAAGGCAATATTACTTCTGTTCATAAGGACATCTCATAAATATTAGTAACAGTGCCTCATGTTACTTACAATTCTAAGGCCTGTGTCCATTGATGTCTCTTGATCAGCTGTTTTTTAACTGTCTATCACTATTAGCATTTGTGCTTCCATATCTGTGTGCTAGGATTTTATTTTCTGGACCTGCTTTTAAGATATGTTTTCTGTAAATTCAACACAGGGATTTTGTGTGTCTAATGTAGCACATTGTGACAATATTATTTTGCAATTTTAAAATGTTGTAACTTTTATTAAACATTTTGGTATCTAATATCTAATACTGTATATTGCCCATCACCTATAAAACACCAACAAATTGGACTTTGTTCAATATGAACTCTAAAGTGATAACAGATAGTTTTACCCAACAATTTTATTAAGGGCATTGTCTTCCTTCATAAAATGGCATTTATCGTGTAGACAAAGTTAATACCAGGCACTTACTAATGTTTTATGATTGTCCATATTCCCTCCTTTGCTGGCTTGATTCATTTTTCCATCACATTATACACTTCTCGTTTCCAGGGGTTATGGCCACAGAGCAGATACAGGAGCGAGGCCAGGAGCTGCTGTGCATGCATGCCTATGCGCACTCTTACACTCAGTTCACACTTTCGCGTAAAACGCAGCGTTCGAACGCGCAAAAAAACGCACAACAGTACAGGAACCATGCATTCCAATGGAGGTGGTTCACACTTGCGCGTTTTTATGCGCGTTCGAACGCGCTTAAAAACGTCCGACGCATAAGCAAGTATGTTCGCGTTAATTCGGGCGTTTTTCGAGCGTTTGGTGCCAATAAACTTCAATGGGAAACGCGATACGCGTGTTGTTCGGGCGTTTGTGCAGCGTAAAACGCGCCTATGGACGCGCGTTTGTCAAAGTTTGCAACATGCTGGATTAGCCACCATGGAATTTCACACCTCTAAAGCACTCAGATTGGCCAAACTATATATAGCGAGGGCTGTTTGGTCATTGGCCAACTATGCAGTCAATCACATAAACGCGCGTCAAACGCGCCTACACTATTTACCAAAACGCTTGAAAAAAACGCGCGTTAACGCCCGTCTTGAATGCGCAAAAAACGCTAGGCTTCAAAACGCTCAGGTCTGAACCCAGTGTCAGGGCTCTTTCACACGAGCAGATGCCGTGCAGGTAATCCACTGTGTGAAAAAGAGCCAAGCCCCGTTCTGGACAGCAGAGACACGGAGCATTAACATGATTAATAATGCTCCACGCCTCTCTGTGATATTTTTACTACAAAATCATAGTGAAATAAAGTTGTCACTGTGATTTTGTAGTAAAAAGGTCACAGAGAGGCACAGAGCATTATCAATCATGTTAATACTCCGTGTCTCTGCTGTCCGGAACGGGCTTGGCTCTCCTTCATGCAGTGGATTCCACGCATTGGACCCGCGCGTGTGAAAGAGCCCATAGGGTCCTAGCCACCAGAGAGGCCAGCACTTTTTCCTATAGTGTGCAAGCAAGGCCACCTCCGTTGGATTACAGGGCGGTTTTAACCCCTGGGAACGAGGAATGTATAATGTGATGGAAAAATAAATCGAGTCAACAGAGGAGGCAATATGGACAATCACAATACATTAGTAAGTGCTTTGTATTAACTTTTTCTTCATGATAAATTTCATTTGTTGGAGCGAGACAACCCCTTTAAATAAGTTGTCTCATAACAGACAATATCTTTCTGATGAGCTGGTACCCTTGAGTTTGGCTCTTGGAAAATGCTCCACAACCAGGAACCCGGACCACGGAAGCACTATGGAGCACTTCTGTGGTATTTCGGTCCGTGCCTCCGCACCGCAAAAAAATAGAACCAGCTCTATTTTTTGCTGTGTGGACAGATCAAGTTGAATGGGTCTGCATCCATCAGCGCCGTCCACGCAGGTGGTGCCCGTGCATTGGGGACCGCAAATGCACGGCACGTGCGGCATGAGCCCTAAGTAAGAAGTATAACACTAATGAAAGGGTCCATGTAAATCAATAAGATGGCTGAAAAGGGAAGCAACATGAATGGCAATCTGATAATTATATGTTTGTATATGTCTTTTCTTTGTTAAATATTTTTTCCACTTCTAAGTGTTTTGTGCCTTTATGTGAATTGGATTGTGAAATGGAATATATGGCCTACCTAAGAATGTAAATTGTGGAATGTATAAAGCATCCTGTATGCTATATAGAATAAAAATAAATATGTGTTAATGTTATGTTTTAATAAGCTGTTATGTCCCATGACTCATTTTGTATATTGTGATTGTTACAGTGGTGACCACCACCGCTGCTCTCCTCACCTGCCTCAGCGTCTCTCGGTCAGCACATAGGGAGTACGCACATGCTCTCTCCGGCTCTTAAAGGGGCAGTGTGCGCACCCTAGTCTTCACCACCCAATGGTTGGCAACCTTGGGGCACTTAAGGCATATTTCCTAGTATTTGGCTAGGCCCATAGAAACCAACATCATGTGTGCCATACGACTGCCACCAAAAAGTAGGGCTCACCTGACTTACCTACTTTGCCTCACCACTTACTAATCCTTCAAACCAATTCTTATTCCCCTGTAAGCTTTTGTTAAAGAGATAAAGATGCATTCCTGAGTCTGATTGATGCTCCAAGTGTCATTGTAGTTGCCTATTTCATTTAATAAAAAGTTACTTTAAAAAAAGATGAATTCCCAAACACTGTACACCAACCTTTCCAGACTTGTATATCAAAACACTGGGCCACCAAGCCCAGTTTTAGGGCCAGCCATGCTTCTCTAACCTAGCTGTCACTTCTCGATAGTGGTAGTGCACACTGATGAACCTTTGTGACCACTTGACCATACCACTACTGTCCATCAAAATGCCATCCCCTTGGGACACTCTAGTACTCCCAGTACGGGTGCTTGTGCTGCTTGTGATATCCTGGCTCCTTCCACTGCTTTCTGCTTGACTCCTGTAAGCACAAACTAATTCTGCCAGTATTCATTGCCACTCATGCTTGGTTATGCACTTCCACTCATGCATTTCCTGCCAGACTCTGCCATGTCCTAGTCTGTCACATTGTTTACTGATGCCCATTTCTTATATAACAAACATTGTATCATTCTGTACCTATCTGTCTTCTTTATTAACTCCACCCTCAGTGATTATACTACCAACCTTCTATTGGTGCTGAGTCAATAGGGGGCCCTCCATTCTTCAAGCCTTACTCACAATCTCACTATCTCTCATACCATACTTGAGAATCCTCCAAAGGGCCATAAAACTTAGACCTAGCTCTGAGGAGTTTTGACATATAGGCCTTCACTATACCTCTAAACTATGACTCAATTTATTCCAGGATTACACCAACATTACCTGATCATCTAATGGTAAGTCCTGATCATGACACCTCACATACACTACACACTGGGCATTATGATCATAGCACACTGGGTATCAGTATTGATCGCTGGGACCTGTACACCCCATTCCTTGATTTATATAAAGCATCATGTAATTCACTGATCAGTTTCTAGAGGTAATTGCTTTGGACATGTAATTCACTGATCAGTTTCTAGAGGTAATTGCTGTGGACATGGATACTGCTTGAGAATATACAATATAACTCTTATTAATGTAATAAACAGCTTACCTTCTATTTTCCTACACAGATGGGGTCACAGTGGTCTTCAGCCACTGGACTAGTAATGTTGTCCTTGGTCTTACATTTCTGTACATGAAACTGCTGATATGTTCTATAAAGTGTACTGTATGCTCTAAACACAACAGAGACCACAACTCATATCAAATGGTTCAACTCCAATAGTCACTAATGGGATCAAGACTATAAATGAAAGTAATACTCTGCTGGGATTGGTGAAGACTCCATTCCTGGCTGTTTAAACCTTGATAATCAGTACTGATCAGAGTGTGGGCTAGGGGAAGGGTCTCCTTTTGTTGGGGCTGACATCACAAAGCAGGGGCTGGTAGTTAAATATTAACAGCCCTCTGACTCCTATATACCCATATTGATGAATACTGTCCAGTATGAGTGACTGCTAGGACAGATGCCAGTGCAATTTAAATGCAAAGGCAATAGTAAACAGTATAAAATATAGACATACCGTATTAGAGAGTATTATGGTTAAAAAATGTTTCATTGTTAAATGTCTGATATCTGTGCAGTAATCCTGTATATAGTATGCTACATAATTTCTTGTAGCTTCAGCTAAATTTAATGTATTGTACATATAATGCGGTAAAAGGGTTTTCCATGACTTTAATACTGATGATGACCTGTTCTCTGAATAGGTCATCAGTATTTGAAACCTGGGGATCCAACACCCAGAACCCCTGCTGATCACCTGTTTGAAGAGGAGGCAGCACTCCCGTTCCTTTTCACCGCTACTTCCTCTATATTACACTACACGTCTCTCTGATCACCAAGCACAGCACCGTCCATTTGATGGCAGCTGTGCTTGTTATCCCTACTCAGCTCCATTCACTTGAATGGACCTGAGCTGAGCTAGGCCATGTGACCAATGTACGTGATGTCACATGGCCTAGACTAAATTGAGAGAGGGGCCGGCACGGCGCTACTTCCAGCACTAGTGCCTTCTCAAACAGCTGATCAGTCAGGAGTCCTGGGTGTCAGCCCCACTGATCAGGTACCTATACAGAGGATAGTGGAGTTGGATTATTAGCCCACTGTCTTTCACTCCTCCCTATTACAAATGTGTAGTTCTCCTAGGTCTAAACAGAACCTTATTATATGACCTGACTGTCATGAAGACAGACTTCTTCCTATATCAAAGTCTACTTGATTCAAATGTTAAAGCTGAAGCTCCAGGTCTTGTAGAACTTAATGTAGAAATAAGTTCCTCCTTGTATTGCAGTCCTCATATAAGAATGTATAAATAAGTTCCTCCTTGTATTCCAGTCCTCATATAAGAATGTAGAAATAAGTTCCTCCTTGTATTCCAGTCCTCATATAAGAACACAACAAATTTTACATGTTTACCGTATTTTTCGCCATATAAGACGCACTTTTTCCCCCCCAAAGGTGGGGGGGGAAGGCAGTGCGTCTTATGGGGCGAATACTTCAGTTTGTATACCGTCAACCGCATGCTGCGCAGCGCGGTGGTGGGTGTATTAGTAGGCAGGGATGAGGGAGGAGGGGCCGGCATCCAGCTCTGTAACTACATCGGGCCCGGTGCAGTCACTGTATTCTGCTACACCGGGCCCGCTCACTGTAGGAATCCTAACTGCAGGCAATGCTAACAGTAGCCTTTTATGCGGCCTGTACTTACGATACTAACTTTCCGGCAGCCAGGAGGCAGGAGGCTGAGCTGGCGGGCGGGCGCTGACAATGTAACTCACTATGTCACGCGCCGGCTCCGTCCACTTTATGAATGAAGAAGGGAGAGCCGGCGCGTGACATAGTGAGTTAGGTTTTCAGCGCCCGCCAGCTCAGCCTCCCGCCTGCCGGAAAGTTAGTATCGTAAGTACAGGCTGCATAAAAGACTACTGTTATGGTACCTTAATCAGCATACAGCATTGCCTGCAGTTAGGATTCCTACAGTGAGCGGGCCCGGTGTAGCAGAATACAGTGACTGCACCGGGCCCGATGTAATTACAGAGCTAGACGCCGGCCCCTCCTCCCTATTGGGGGTCATTCTATGGATAGCACTGTTATGAGGATTTGTGGATGGCACTGTTATGGGGGTCTGTGGATGACACATAGCGTAAAATGCTATTTATGTGTCATCAACAGATCCCCCATAACAGTGCCATCCACAGTCCCCAATAACAGTGCCATCCACAGTCCCCAATAACAGTGCCATCCACAGTCCCCAATAACAGTGCCATCCACAGTCCCCAATAACAGTGCCATCCACAGTCCCCCATAACCGTGCCATCCACAGATCCCCATAACAGTGTCATCCCCAGATCCCACATAACACCATTAGGCATTCCTTTTGGTTCAAACATTTTTTTTTTAAATTTTCCTCCTTAAAAAGCTAGGTGCGTCTTATGGGCCGGTGCGTCTTATAGGGCGAAAAATACGGTAATTATCTTTATAAACTATTCGTGTGTTCAGGAGTCAGCGATGTACAGACTGTCTATCTGGGAAGAAGACATCAAGGAAGACGTAACCTATGACATATCAACCATGATTGCGTCTGCACTGTTAGTCTGCTTCACCAACAATGTCGGTGTCAGCGTCTTTTATCTGCTTATTTTATTGTATGGTTGAGGCAGGGGCTGACTGGCAACTTTTGGCCCAGGGGGCAAGTAACACCCAGAGGCCCACTGAGCCCCCCTCTACTTCCTGATTCGCTGTCACAAGAGGCTGGACGGGGAGCTGCGGGAGGAGAACACAGCCTCCTTTGATAGCATTAACAGCTACCTCCGCCCCCACACCTCCGCTCGCCTGATCTGTCACAGGAGGCTGAGCATTGCAGAGAGGATAGATGTTGGCCGCTCACAGCGCTCATAGCCCCCCTTATGTGCCAGTAGCCGTCCCCACTTATGTGCCAGTGGCCGTCCCCCTTATGTGCCAGTAGCCCCCCATATGTGCCAGTAGCCCCCCCATGTGCCAGTTGCCCCTCTTATGTGCCAGTAGCCCCTCTTATGTGCCAGTAGCCCGCCTTATGTTCCAGTAGCACCCCTTATGTGCCAGTAGCACCCCCTTATGTGCCAGTAGTCCCCCTTCTGTGCCAGTAGCCCCCCCTTATGTTCCAGTAGCCATCCCCCTTATGTGCCAGTAGACCCCCCCTTATGTGCCAGTTGTCCCCCTTATGTGCCTGTAGCCCCCCTTTTGTGCAAGTAGTCCCCCCTTATGTACCAGTAGCCCCCCTTATGTTCCAGTAGCCATCCCCCTTATGTGCCAGTAGACCCCCCTCTTATGTGCCAGTAGACCCCCCATGTGCCAGTAGCCCTCCTTATGTGCCAGTAGCCCCTCTTATGTGCCAGTAGCACCCCCTTTTGTGCCAGTAGCCCCCTTTTGTGCCAGTAGTCCCCCCCTTATGTACCAGTAGTCCCTCTTATGTGCCAGTAGCCCCCCTTTTGTGCCAGTAGTCCCCCCTTATGTGCCAGTAGTCCCCCCTTATGTGCCAGTAGTCCCCCCTTATGTGCCAGTAGCCCCCCTTATGTTCCAGTAGCCATCCCCCTTATGTGCCAGTAGACCCTCCTCTTATGTGCCAGTAGCCCCCCCATGTGCCAGTAGCCCTCCTTATGCCAGTAGCCCCTCTTATGTGACAGTAGCACCCCCTTATGTGCCAGTAGCCCCCCTTTTGTGCCAGTAGTCCCCCCTTATGTGCCAGTAGTCCCCCCTACCCCCTCCCCACCTTATCATGTGCCAAGAAAATCCCCCCTCTCACCTTATCATGTGCCAGTAGAATCCCCCCCTCACCTTATCATGTGCCAGTAGAATCCCCCCCTCACCTTATCATGTGCCAGTAGAATCCCCCCCCCCCCACCTTATCATGTGCCAGTAGAATCCCTCCCTCACCTTATCATGTGCCAATAGAATCCCCCCTCACCTTATGTGCCAGTAGCCCCCAAAAAAACAAACAAACAAAAAACACTTATACATACCTCCAGCGATGCGATGCAGGACTCTTCCGGCCTGTGTCCCGCGCTGTACCGCTCCGGCGGCGCGATGACATCATCACGCCGCCTGCACCAGACTCTGATAGGCTTCCAGCCTAGTGCTGACAGCCTATCAGAGGAACAGGGAGGGGATACGCCTCTCCCTGCTCTGCTGCAGCACAGACATCTGTGAAAAAAGTATGTCTTATAAAGCAAAAAATACGGTAATATAATTGCAGCATTTTTGAGTCGGCAAATTGCGATTGCGATATATTGTGCAGGCCTAACATACAGCATCTACTGTATATAGTACAGAGGTCTCTGAGAAACTGGCATCTACTCCATACGTTACCATTAATATTAGCCATTCTACTGAGCATTGACTGCACTTCTATGTAAATCTTCCAGTCTACTCTGCACTTTACATTGTATAGTATTGTAAATCTGCTTTGGTCATACTAGTGACACCTACAGTAATGTTCCACCAAACACATCATTTTCTGCTGGACCGGCCAACAATCTAATATGTATGATGAGTTCAGGATATTGTGGGAGAGAAGGATGGGGAGGCATTTCAATGACTGATCTCTTTGTTCTCCCAGGGGACAATGCTTTCGCCTCTCTCCCCATTGAAAACACATACAGTAAATCTCAGCTATGCCAAGCATGTATGTGTTTGGAGGAGTTGGGAGATATATACGGTAGATATTGGCCAAACAACAATCAACAGCTATTAAAGGTGTGTAGACACCTTAAGAAAATTATGTCACTTATGAACGCTTTATTCTTCCCATTATTCCTTACAATAACGGCTATATTTATATCCCGTTATAACACCAGTGTATACTTTTCTTTCTGTAGCGACTTTCAGCAGTTTCTTAGAATACTTCTAGCATTTCTAAAAAAAGTAAAACCTGTTCTATTGCAGCCTCCACCACTTTACATCATGGAGCACGTCCTGAGGAGGGATGAGGACCATGTAAGGGTACTTTTACACTTGCGGCAGGACGGATCTGGCAGGCTATTCAGCATGCCGCATCCGTCCTGCCGCAAGTGCCCGTGCACTGCCATGCTGCCGCTCCGTCCCCATTGACTATAATAGGGCAGGGGGCGGAGCTACGGCGCAGCACGGCACTGCACGGCCGGAGATCGCTGGACTAAAAGTCGGACATGCAGGACTTTTAGTCCAGCGATCTCCGGCCGTGCAGTGCCCCGCTGTGCCGTAGCTCCGCCCCCGCCCCATTATAGTCAATAGGGATGGAGCGGCAGCACGGCAGTGCACGGCGACTTGCAGCAGGACATTCCGTTATAACCCAGAACATCTGTAAAGGCCTCCATTCCTGATAATTAGATAACAATATACAGAATACAGAATATACAAGGGCTGTTCAATAAGTTATCTACCTAAGTATGAAAACAAAATTTCCTGAGAAAATTAAACAAACTAACTTTTGGTGTAATATATACTGGAGAGTGAATCTGGATCGCACATCCTCAACACTATGCTTTTGATATAACGACTGTCTCAGCATAATTACGTGGCGTATCCGCACAATTTGTAATACATTGTATGCTGTGCAAAAGAGGCATTAGTATACAGTTTGATCAAAGAGTATAGGCCCACTTACCGCGACAAGAAAGCCTCTACAAGTGGCAAACTACTCTAACCTAAAAATGGCGCAGCCGTGCGTGGCGACCACCGGCGCCCCAGCACCGCACCGGTAACTTTTAGTGTAATCCCCCTTGACTTCAACACACTTATTCTACTTTGCCTCCAGTGATTGGATGCCACCAGAATAGAAGAAGACTTCTTGCTGCCGCAGGAACCCTGTTACTGCCTCTTTGACTGCATTATCCCCAGGAAATCATTGCCCTCACAGAACTTTCTTCAGGTTCCAAAAGAGAAAGTAATCGCTAAGAGCCAGCTCTGGACTATAGGATGGATAGTTAATCTGCATGAAGCCACATTCCCTGATAGCAGCTTGTGATTTGCGAGACTTGTGATCTGGCGCATTGTCGTGAAGCACAACACAGCTGCCAAAAACGTACCTCTGCATTTTTCTTTGATTGCCTCACGTAATGCCTTCAATGTTAAAGCATATGTGGATTCAGTAATTGTTGTCTTTTCTGGCATGAATTCTAGTAATTAAATGCCTTCTGTATCCCAAAAAACTGGTTCCCATGATCTATCCAGCTGACTGCTGCACACAAAATTTATTTTGCGTTAGTGACCCCTTGTGCTTCCTTTGCATGGAATCTTGTTTAGTCTCAGGATCATGGTGGTGAACCTATGTTTCATCACCGATAATAATTCAGGAATAGAAGTCTCTTGGATTTTCTCCAAACATGTCTAAATTCTCTTGGCAAAATTACTGGCAACAAGTTTTTTGCTCAAGCGCCAACAATTGTGGCACCCACTGGGAACTGACCTTTGACATCATCAAAACACCATGAATGATACTGGAAACTGTGCCAACTTAAATGCCTAATTCATGAGCTGTAACAAAGACTTTGACCCGACAATCATCCAAAATCATGGCCCCCACTCCACTACGGCATATTTCCTCTGAAGATGCTTCGACAGGTCACTCTGAACGGGGGCCATCTTCAATTGATTCACTACCCCATTTAAACTGCATGGCCAAAAACTTTACTTGGTAGTAGGAAGGTAGATCATCACCATATACAGCAATCATCCTTTCAGGGATTTCTTTAGGCTTTTTTTCTTCTGTTGTAAGGAATTTAATCACAGAACTAACTCCAAATCCCTCACTTTCTTTGTAGACCTGCACTGTACTGTACTTGCCTTCCTGTCACTTACAGTGCTTTTATCAGACTGAACCGCTACTGTGTGTATTGCATGACCAGCCACGTCTCAACCTGCACAGACAAGCTCAGCTCTCTAACACTGACAGAACAGGCTGGGGTAGACAACTTATTGAATACTATATGAACCCTCATCATCCAAATATACATATTATTTGTGATCTCTCTGTATGTTATCTTTCTATTTCTTGCAGAATTTACAAGAGGAGGAGTTCACCTTGGAGAAAGCAAGAAGCCCTGGCGCTGGATTTAAGATAGAATGACAACATTGCCATGTCCTGTATGCAGGGGCGTAGCTAACGGCTTATGGGCCCTGGTGCAAGAGTTCAGCTTGGGCCCCCCTTCCCTCAGTGCTTTGTGTGTCTCCTTATGTGGCACAATGGTCTTTGGGCCCCCTTAGGCTCCTGGGCCCGGTAGCGACTGCTACCTCAGCACCCCCTATAGCTACGTCCATGCCTGTATGCTCTATGTACCTTTGGCTACTTTATATGTTTACCTTGTGGCTGCGTCCACGAACTTGTTTATTCTCTGATTATTTGTTCACAACGGTGATAAAGTAATAAAAACTATTGAAACTAAATAATCTGATGGTAAAGTGTATATGGATTGTAGGTTCACACAGTGCTGCTGGTCATACATATGACATTTCTCTACTAAAGAAGTCTGTAAAGTTTCTAAATCTCTCAGATATTATGCTCTTAAAACTAGAGTTGACAGTCTGACTGACAGTTTCCAATTTTTACACTAGATTAATATGAGAATAATCCTATTTAATTTTTACAGATCAGAGACAAAGGATTGAAGATCACTGAATACTATGTAAGTGACATCAGCAGCTCATCAGATTAACACATAGCACAACTATAAAGCTATGCCTTCATATCTATAAAAAAAAAAAAAGCTAATATCATTCCAACAGCTGTGAAGTAGATTTATCACAGTCATTGGGGGTCATTTATCAATGCTTTTATGCTACAATAGTGGAGTAAAAATGTTGCAAATTATGCATATAATATAAATATAAATATATTGGACACTATAAGCTTCTCTTAACTTTTCCGAGGTGCAAGGAAGAGGGGCATGACTTAGTGGGAGGGGGCGGGCTTTGTGTCTGATTTAAAGGGGTTCTGCAGTTTGTTACAACTGATGATCCATCCTCAGGATAGATCATCAGCATGTGATCAGCCGGGGTCTGACACCCGGGACCCCCACCGATCAGCTGTTTGAGAAGGCAGCGGCGCTGCAGGAGCGCCGCGGCCTTCTCACTGTTTACCGCTGCTAGCGCCCCGCCCAGTGACGTCACGACTTGTATCCAAGTGGCGTGGGCGAGGCTAAGCTCTGTTCACTGAATGGAGCTTAGCCCTGCCCACGCCACTTGATACAAGTCGTGACGTCACTGGGCGGGACGCTAGCAGCGGTAAACAGTGAGAAGGCCGCGGCGCTCCTGCAGCGCCGCTGCCATCTCAAACAGCTGATCGGCGGGGGTCCCGGGTGTCAGACCCCGGCCGATCAGATGCTGATGATCTATCCTGAGGATAGATCATCAGTTGTAACAAACTGCAGAACCCCTTTAATATAACTTTCACCAGAAAGCCTAATGTATTAAGAGGAAATTAATTGTAATTGTATCTCACGCCAGCGCAGGGAGATCAAGACTGGTGTATGGTTACGCCAGTCTTGATAAATGTCCCTCATTGTGTTTTGCCCCTGTCCCATCACATAATAAAGCGTTATAATAAAACAATACTGTACAATCAAATGTAAAATTATATTTTATCTCTTCTATAAGGATGAAGATGAGGATGAGGAGTCCTAGAATGGGATAAGGGCATCATTCTGATAACACCATTAACTATTCCAGTAACATATAGACCTCAACCACAGCACAAAATAACATGAAATATCTCAGAGCCCAACACGAGTTTCTAGAATTCTGCTGAATATGGTGCATAGGGGCTCGGTTTTTAATACCAGACGATCGATTAGGAATGATTTTATTATACATGGAATAGAAGTCCATTTTCCATGTTATTCCAGGAATTTCTCTAAAGATGCACAAGACTAAAGTGACATTAATCTAATAGTTTCATTTATCAAGATAATATAACACAGAAAAAAATTACCTGTTCTATTATAGCCAATCTACATGAAGCTGGACAACGTTGTGAGGATCCTGGAAGAGGTAAGTGATATCAGAAGATCTATCACTGCTCTTCATATTAACCTGACAATACGATCAACTATTTTTTCTGGAAATAGCTCTGATGTATGCAATGTGTCTGACTGACAGGTTCCTTGCATAGATCATACACAGAGGTTAATGGGTGGACCACGGTTTTACAGAACTCTTAGAAAGCTCACCTTAGGCTTTATTCACAGGATGTGGCATAATATTCCAAAAACGGTGTAAAACAAAAGAGTTCTGCTATTTTTTAATTGCCAAAAGTAACTAAACCGCACTGTGCGAATAAAACCTTAGGGGGTCATTTATTAAGACTGGAGTTTTAGACGCTGGTCTAAATAAGCCCTTTAGCTGGCAGAGGATCCGCCGAAATTATGTAGAGGCGCTAGCTTCTACATAACTTTGGTGTATCCGCCACCAGGCTAAATGTAAGCCAGCTTCCTTGCTGGCTTAAATTTAGATTATTTTCTACGCCTAAAACAGGCATAGAAAATGATAAATTAGACGGGCCTGCCGATCCATCCCCGCCCACACCACACCCACTTTTTTAGACCTGGCATGAGCGGGAATATGCTGCATTGAGACATCAGAGGAGGTGGAAACATCTAGCTGCACCTGGTCCGGCATTCCAGTAGCCAGGATAATCACAAGATATGGCAAAGATAGGAACCCTAGAGTTGGTAACGCATAGAGACTGTCAGGTGAAAAATCACACAAGGCTTGCTCTGAGCTTGTAGCGTGTCCCAACCCTCCTTGTCAGTCTGCTCAGTTTGCTGCGCTCTGTAGTTCCACAGCTATCCAGCTTCGAGCTAAGATCTTCACACATGCACCCTCTCCTGTTCTGAACGCCCATCTCTCTTCAATTCACTGCCAAAGCACAGTGTGTTATTTCGCCAGCCAGGATGATTATGTCATTGGCCTGACATATATAAGAACATATCACACAGTTATCCCACAAAGGCATATAGCTGTGGAACTGCAGAGCGCAGCAGACTGACAAGGAGGGGTAAGACACGCTATAAGCGCAGAGCAATTCATGTGTAATCCGTCACCAAACAGTCCCTTATGTGTTACTAACGTTAACTTGATATGCTGCTCATAAACTGAAAGTAATCTATCATTGCAATATTATAAAAGCAGATGGAGCAGACTACTTATACTGCAGCAGTGTGAACAGTGCACAATAACAAAAAAGGAATTACCATTAAATGTTATACTGTTTGTCCAACCAAAGCATTAAAGAGGTTATCCCATCAACAGATTTCATAGTTACCTGGGGCGAGCGCAACGCCCATTTCCTGGATTCTGGCTGGGCGGGTTCAGTCAGCTTGATTGACGTCTTCTCCCGGGCCAGTCCGCGCGCTGTCTTGAACGTGCACGCCGCTGCGCATGCGCCATGGTGACTTCTTCCTGGCCAATATAGTACAGAGCCGGCGTGCGCGTTCTCAGCTCTGTACTATACTGGCCAGGAAGAAGTCACCATGGCGCATGCGCGGTGGTGTGCACGTTCAGAACATCGCGCAGACTGGACGGGAGAAAATACGTCTTCTGCGCAAGCGCGGCCGCAGGATTTGGGAGAAGAGCGGTAGCCGTAATTAGGGGAGACCGAATGACAACAATGAGGTAAGTGGGGATGAATTATCTCAAGAAGGCTGGGAATTGGGTAATAAAATGTATTTACAAAAATGATCACTGTCAAATCATTAACAGATTTAACAGTGATCATTATGATGGGATAACCCCTTTAACCACCTTGTATTATTTGGAAGTGACTGTTCACATGCGAGGGCTCCGCAATGTAAAGGGATCGTGACTGCAAAAATAACGGATAATACTGTTTTTGATGTGGATAATTATTTAATAGGGCCCCATGCAGTAATTTTACTGCAGTGAGCTAGGGAGTAGCTGATCACCAGTACTTGGGGTCAGAAAGGAATTTTTTTCCCCCTACATGGGGTTTTTATTTCGCCTTACTCTGGTTCACACCTTTTTATGCAGTAAATCCTTCAAATTGTACTGGATGGTACAATTGGCAAAAAAATATTATAATAGTTATTAAAGGGGTTGTCCAAGTTATATTTATTGATGATCTATCCTCAGGATAGGTCATCAATATCAGATTGGCGGGGGTCTGACACCCGCACCCCCGCCAATCTGCTGTTTGAAGAGAAGGCGCGCTCCGTGCCAGCACTGACTCCTCTTCATTGTTTACCTGCTCGCCGTCGCATGTGCAGCGGTGATCAGGTGTAATTACACCCAAGCCGTCCCATTCATTTCAATGGGATGGCTAGTTCTTATACACTTCTATAGGAGCAATGAAGAGGAGGCAGCGGTGGCACGGCGCTCGCCTTCTCTTCAAACAGCTCATCGGCGGGGGTGCGGGTGATAGGACACCTGCCAATCTGATATTGAAATCCTAACCCAAGGATTGGTCATCAATAAAAATAACTTGGACAACTCCTTCAATAACTAAGGTAAACAATGAAGAGGAGGCAGCGGTGGCACGGCGCTTGCCTTCTCTTCAAACTAGAGTTGTTTCGATACCAAAATTTTGAATCGGTATCGATACCATAAAAAAGTATTGCGATACTCGATACCATTTGATACAAGTTTGAACTTTTGAGACGCGGCGATATGTAATGTAACGGACCGTTTCTGCAGACAAGGGGTAAAAACCGTTTAGGCGATCGGCCCCCTTTACAGAGATATAGGCACAGCTACTGCAGAACACCAAACTCCCGAACTGGATACAAAATAGCACTCCAACTCCCGTACTGGAACCTCCCAAATAGCTGCTAGCAGACGAACAGGAAAAGCAGACAATCAGCTTACACTCCTGGCAATCAGTCTCTAACAGCATACAGTGAATCCCCCCAAGAACGAGACGAGGCTCCGTATTGATGGTAAACAGGAATTCCAACCTTTATTAACGGCTACCTGCCTGGTATTTATCCAGGTCTCCCACCTGGTGGACACTCCCCTAGAGGACCAGAAGGAAGACTGCGACACGGGATACAGCAGCCAATCACACACATTGGGACAATACAGACACCCCCAGCATATCCCTCCCCTCTGCCTGTGATACCATCACCCTACATGGGTAATGCAATCATCACAGGCAGACGAATACACTAATGTCTTCTGTCCTGGAGACAATTGAGGAGTCATTCAATTATCTCTCAGGACAAAGGGAAATCGCCAATACACATGTGGGGACAATAGGACAGACATCACTATTCAATACACAATGTCCCACCCTTTACAATACACACAGACATTTCAGAGACAAGACTCCATTATGCACATGGGGACACAGAACAAGCATTACTGTTAAAATACACCAGGTAAGACACATTACATTAAAACTATACATTTAACATATCCCCAGATAGCTCAGGTCTGAGCGCACATTATTAAGTGAATGGCGCTCAGACCACACGAACTACAGTTTAATCGCCATGGAGCCAAAGTCTTTACAGTCAGTTTCATACGAATGGGCTCCATGGGATTCCTATCTGAGGTATAACACATTCAACCAAAACTACCGAACCCCAGGCAGAAAAGCACGAATTAAGCTTTTCTGCAGGTAAAAGATGTCTTTTAACAGGGGGCCATAGTCCAAAGGCAGCAGGCGAGCAACCAGGTTTCTCCAATGCAATGTGGCGAGATTGGTCTCGTCACATCTCTCCCCTTTCCAAACAGACTAACAGGGTATCTGACCTCCTGCCGGTCAGTGCCCTTGATGAGTCCAGCAGCCACCCACAAAACACAATCAACAGCAGCAGCCCACCCACAATAAATAGTTACTGCAACTGGGTAGAGGAGAAGCTTGTCCATGTCCAGGTGCCTCACCACGGCTGTGCTGGAGTGCGAGATGCGCTGACTTGGTGGGGTGCTGCATGGGCAGAGACCCGCGTCACTCTGCCCTGTTGCCAGCGCTACTGGGAGGGTAGCCTGGTTGAAGCCTGGTTGTTGGAGGGGAGACCGACTGTCTCCCCTTTAGATATATCAGTCCTGCTGCTGGAGACCGACTGTCTCCCCTTTGGTTACACAGCTCTGCTGCTGGAGTCCGACTGTCTCCCCTTTGGTTACACAGCTCTGCTGCTGGGGAAAGGAGACTGAGCTCTCTATTCCCTGCCCATTAATGATCCGCCGCTGGGGAGAGGTGGTAGTAAGCTCTTCTCCCATACATACCTTCCTCCTCAGTGGAGGGAGACCGACTGTCTCTCCTCCCAATACAGAGTCCTGCTGCTGGAGAAAGGAGACTGGGCTCTCTATTCCCTGCTGGTTACTCTGCCGCTGGGGACTGGAGACCGGGCTCCCAATTCCCAACAAATAATACTGCCGCTGGGGAATGGAGGCCGGGCTCCCAATTCCCGAAAAATCACGCTGCTGATGTGGGGCAGGAACAACTACCTCTGCCCCCTGTAGCTCAGCCTGCCGCTGGGGAATGGAGCTCAGGCTCCCAATTCCCTGTAATATCTCCCGCTGGGGAATGGAGCTCAGGCTCCCAATTCCCTGCAATATCTCCCGCTGGGGAATGGAGCTCAGGCTCCCAATTCCCTGCAATATCTCCCGCTGGGGAATGGAGCTCAGGCTCCCAATTCCCTGCAATATCGGTGGAGAGACCTCGGTCCCATCTCCACCTGCCGCCTGGGGTTCCTCCCAGTAAATTTCAATAATGTCTTCCCAGCGGAATGGGTCTGGAACTGGATCTGTCACCTTGCTGTCCTGCTGAGCCTTCCCAATGGAGTGGAAGAGATCTCGGTAGTCCTGCTCAGTTCCCACTCCAGGGTTGCTAGGTGAGCCAGGTCTTGCTCTACCTCATGGGGGTCATCCCCGTCATGCCTAACCTCCCTCTCGTAGAAAATGTCCTGAAGTCTGTTCTGCGCAGGACTCCCGAAGTCAGGCTCTGCAAAGGACTCCCATAACAAGCCAGAACCATCAAACTCCTCTCCCTCTGGCTTGTCATGCTCGAGCTGTCCAGGGTATATACTGTGCCATATACCACCAGAGCGCCTGGTAGGCATCCTCCAGCCATAGCTCCTGCCATACCCGGTGCTCTAGTTCCTTCACCCATTCATCAAGGGGCTGCTCTCCCAGAAAGGGCATCCGCAGGGCCACTTGCTTCTGCCACCGCTGCTCTTCACTGGGAGACTCTCACCCCGCTGGTATTGTACATTGTCCAGGGCCTGGTACCAGATGCCTTTCCTTAATGCATCCCGGCCATCCAGGTCCTCCTCCTCGTATGACACTGCTGGTTCCATTCTGGTGCTTTTAGGGTCGCTGTACTGGGACATGCGTTGCCCCCACTTGTAAATCCAAGGAAATGGTGTCTCCTGTAGCTGTCCTTCTGGCTGTAGGAACGATCCGCTGCTCGCCACCAATTGTAACGGACCGTTTCTGCAGACAAAGGGGTAAAAACCGTTTAGGCGATCGGCCCCTTTACAGAGATATAGGCACAGCTACTGCAGAACACCAAACTCCGAACTGGATACAAAATAGCACTCCAACTCCCGTACTGGAACCTCCCAAATAGCTGCTAGCAGACGAACAGGAAAAGCAGACAATCAGCTTACACTCCTGGCAATCAGTCTCTAACAGCATACAGTGAATCCCCCAAGAACGAGACGAGGCTCCGTATTGATGGTAAACAGGAATTCTAACCTTTATTAACGGCTACCTGCCTGGTATTTATCCAGGTCTCCCACCTGGTGGACACTCCCTAGAGGACCAGAAGGAAGACTGCGACACGGGATACAGCAGCCAATCACACACATTGGGACAATACAGACACCCCAGCATATCCCTCCCCTCTGCCTGTGATACCATCACCCTACATGGGTAATGCAATCATCACAGGCAGACGAGATACACAATGTCTTCTGTCCTGGAGACAATTGAGGAGTCATTCAATTATCTCTCAGGACAAAGGAAATCGCCAATACACATGTGGGGACAATAGGACAGACATCACTATTCAATACACAATGTCCCACCCTTTACAATACACACAGACATTTCAGAGACAAGACTCCATTATGCACATGGGGACACAGAACAAGCATTACTGTTAAAATACACCAGGTAAGACACATTACATTAAAACTATACATTTAACATATCCCCAGATAGCTCAGGTCTGAGCGCACATTATTAAGTGAATGGCGCTCAGACCACACGAATACAGTTTAATCGCCATGGAGCCAAAGTCTTTACAGTCAGTTTCATACGAATGGGCTCCATGGGATTCCTATCTGGGGTATAACACATTCAACCAAAACTACCGAACCCCAGGCAGAAAAGCACGAATTAAGCTTTTCTGCAGGTAAAAAAGATGTCTTTTAACAGGGGGCCATAGTCCAAAGGCAGCAGGCGAGCAACCAGGTTTCTCCAATGCAATGTGGCGAGATTGGTCTCGTCACATGTAATATTTTATTTATTTATTGTTTATATATTTTATATGTAAAATTGGGAAATGGGGTGATTTATACTTAATATTTTGGTGTACTTTTTTTTTATTTCTTTTACATTTTATTTATTAACTTAGGGGCTAGAACCTGGGATCATTTTTATCCTATTCACCCTGATACAGCTCTATGAAGGTGAATAGGATCTCACACTCTCCCTGCTGCCCTGTGCATAGTGGCAGAAGCGTGGAGGTAAGTATTTGAGCTTATAATTTTTCTTTGGCAGCATGTCTTAGACCTTTATGGGGAAAGGCATAATTATAACTGATGGGCACATTGGTTTTACTGGGGTTACTAAAAGAGGGTATTTTCTAATGGAGCACAAAAGGGGGCATTTTTTTATTGCCACACGTTATAAGAGGGGGCACTATGGGGACATTGGTTCTACTGGGGGCACTAAAAGGGAGTATTTTTCGTACTTGCACATGTTATGATGCAGCATTTTTTCCTGCTGGCACACACTATAAGGGAGGGCACTAACATACCTCCCAACCATGGATCCAGCGGGACAGTCCTGGATTTCAGTGGCTGTCCTGCAGTCCCGGTTCAGGTGAGGTATGTCCCGCTCTCTGGCAGCTGTCCCTGCTTCCATAATCTGTCTGTAATGATGAAGCAAGAGCCATCTATTGGCTCCATGCTACATCATTCCTCCCCCTTTATGCGCTCCACACTGCAGGTCTGGGTGGGGGGCAGGGCCGGCAGCTCCATGCGTAATGCTGTTGGTGTTGCTGCTGCTGTGGAACGAGGTGAGTATGTGGATTTTTTTTTTTTACTGCCTGTTAAGGGGGCACTTTACTGGGCATATTACAGTGAGGGGCACAGCTGGGCATATTACTGTCAGGGGGCACATATCTAGGCATAACTACTGTGAGGGGGCACATAACTGGGCATAACTACTGTGAAGGAGGCACAATACTGGCATAACTATGTGGTGCACATGCAGTAACTGGCGTATGCGCACTGCATATCTCTGTGCCTCTGCCCACAGGCACAGCTGGGCATATTACTGTCAGGGGGCACATATCTAGGCATAATTACTGTGAGGGGGCACATAACTGGGCATAACGACTGTGAAGGGGCACATAACTGGGCATAACTACTGTGAAGGAGGCACAATACTGGCATAACTATGTGGTGCACATGCAGTAACTGGCGCATGCGCACTGCATATCTCTGTGCCTCTGCCCACAGTGGGCAGAACACTGCGCATGCCCGGCAGCGATGCACGAACGGCCTATAGGGAAATATGATGTTACAGGGTCACAGGGCCGGCCGGAGTTTACTGATGGCCGGAGTTAGGTGCGAGTGAGGCAGGGGAACTTGGGCACTTTCAGCAAACTGTCCGCCCCTGGGCACTTGCGACGGCTCATAAGCATATGATAAAAACTACTTTTTGGGCGATTTGGATGATCTGAAAAACAAAACAAAGGTACCATCTGTGTCATGTCTTTGTGTCCCACTGAACTATGTGATCGGTTTAAAACCGGTCAGGTTGGTAACAGACTCCCATTAAGGGTGCTCTAGCAGAGAATTAAAAATTACATTTGGAAATTCCACCTCCATTTTTCTTTAATTCTTGTAGAACAACTAAAGGGTTAACAAAGTTTGTAGAATCAGTTTTAAAAGATTTGAGGGCCTTGTTCACATTTCCGTTTTGCACTAACGCGTGCTATCCGCAGTTGTACTTTCTAGGGGCACCATTTAATATTCCATAGGATGTAGTTGGAAGCTGGAAAAAAATTCTACATCGGGTGAAACTGGCTAGAAATGCATTTCCACCACTGCTTTATGGGTTTCGTTTTTACAGCATTAACTGACATGTTAACTTCATTCTGAGGGTCTATTCAATTACAGTAATTAGAGATGAGCGACTTCGGAAGTCGCTTCGCTAAAAAATTCATTATAATACTGTTCGGAGATCCGTCTCCATACAGTATTAGAATATATGGGCTCTGATGAGCTGAAGTAAGTTATTCACGAAGTCGCGCGCAACTTCTTAAAATAACTTTGGTAATTAATTCCTACGGTGAAAAACCTTGGAACCAAACTCAGTTCCAAGTTTTGAAGTGATTTTTCCCTGCAATAATCAATTACCGAAGTTATTCAACGAAGTCTCGTGAATAACTTACTTCGGCTCATCGGAGCCCATACATTCTAATACTGTATAGAGACGAATCTTCGTACAGTATTATAAAAAAAAAAATTTGTGAAGCTGCTTCGGATGTGCTTATCTCTAACAGTAATACCAAATGTTTATAGTTTTTGTTATGTTTTAATACTTAAAGGAAACCTGTCACCTCCAGTACCATCCCAAAATGCCAGCAGTACCTGAGAGTAGACCCAGGTGTTTCTAATGATCATTTTCTTTCGGCAGTCAGATGCGGTAAAAGTATGAAAAACCGTTCTTTTATCCCCTGCCTGCGCAATTTCTAGTCATGCTTGTCACAGCGAAGGGTCAGGGAAGTTGGCGCGGTTGTAGTTTTTATTGATCCCATTGTGGGGCAATTCGACCTTTGACACTCCAGTTATTCTGAAACTACAATTCCTAGCATGCACAGTTGCTTGCGTGTTCTTGGAACAGAATGGAATGGAACATGCTGGGAGTTGCCAGAGGTAGCTGAACAGTGGTCTAAAATGTAAAATTATCATTGCCCTTCACTGGAAATAAGGGGCCTAACCGAAACCATGAAAAACAGCCCAATACCATTATCCCTCCTCCAGCTAATTTTACCGTAGACGCTATGCATTCCACCAGGTAACATCCATCCACGATTCCCAACCATCCAGAAATTTCTGGACAGTCTATAAAAATAGGTGGCTTTTTTCCTGTGTCTGTGAAAAAAAATAGACATGTCTGTGATTTTTTGAGGCTGGGGGAGTACTTGACTAGATTATTTTGGTGGTAATTTTCATAATTTTACAGCTCAGTAACTGCTGGTAATGAGTTCTTGTCAGTATATTGAGCTCTAGACATGTAAATCTTTTTTATCATTCATTATGGTTTTCCAATTTGTCCATAACAAAATGTGGGCTGTCTGTGATTTTGGGATAAATTATCCAGATAAAAGAAAAATTCACGAAGAGGAAGGAAGAAACACCAGGGATTACATGAGAAATCACTAATAACAGATCAATATAATATTATTAATTTAAGTGACATCACTTTAACCCCTTAAGGACACGGCCCTATTTCACCTTAAGGACCAGGCCATTTATTAAAAATCTGACCATTGTCACTTTATGTGGTGATAACTTTAAAACGCTTTTTCTTATCCAGTCCATTCTGAGATTGTTTTTTCGTCACATATTGTACTTCATGACAGTGGTAAAATGAAGTCAAAAAATTTCTTTTTTATTTATAAAAAAATACCAAATTTACCAAAAATTTAGAAAAATTTGCAATTTTCCAAGTTTCAATTACTCTACTTCTATAATACATAGTAATACTGCCAAAAAAAGTTATTGATTTACATTCCCCATATGTCTACTTCATGTATCGATCATTTTGGGAATGCTTTTTCATTTTTTGGGGACGTTACAAGGCTTAGAAGTTTAGAAGCAAATCTTGAAATTTTTCAGAAATTTTCAAAAACCCACTTTTTAGGGACCAGTTCAGGTCTGAAGTCACTTTGTGAGGCTTACATAATAGAAACCACCCAAAAATTACCCCATTCTAGAAACTACACCCTCAAGGTATTCAAAACTGATTTTACAAACGTCATTAACCCTTTAGGTTTTCCACAAGAGTTAATGGCAAATGGAGATAAAATTTCAGAATTTCGATTTTTTGAAAAATTTTCCGTTTGAATCCATTTTTTCCAGTAACAAAGCAAGGGTTAACAGCCAAACAAAACTCAATTTTTATTGCCCTGATTCTGTAGTTTTCAGAAACACCCTATATGTGGTCGTAAACTGCTGTATGGCCAAACTGCAGGGCGCAGAAGGAAAGGAGCGCCATATGGTTTTTGGAAGGCAGATTTTGCTGGACTGGATTTTTGACACCATGTCCCATTTGAAGCCCCCGATGCACCCCTAGAGTAGAAACTCCATAAAAGTGACTCCATCTAAGAAACTACGCCCTCAAGGTATTCAAAACCAGTTTTACAAACTTTGTTAACCCTTTAGGTGTTCCACAAGAGTTATTGGCAAATGGAGATGAAATTTCTGAATTTCTATTTTTTGTTACCTTGTCTCAAAAAAGTGTAATATAGAGCAACCAAAAATCATATTTACCCTAAAATAGTACCAACAAAACTGACACCTTATCCCGTAGTTTCCAAAATGGGGTCACTTTTTTGGAGTTTCTACTGTAGGGGTGCATCAGGGGGCTTCAAATGGGACATAGTGTCAAAAACCAGTCCAGCAAAATCTGCCTTCCAAAAACCATATGGCGTTCCCTTCCTTCTGTGCCCTGCCGTTTGGCCATACAGTAGTTTACGACCACATATGGGGTGTTTGTGCAAACAAGAGAATCAGGGCAATAAATATTGAGTTTTGCTTGGCTGTTAACCCTTGCTTTGTTACTGCAAAATGGATTAAAATGGAAAATTTGCAAAAAATAGCTGTTTTGGGACTGTTTTTATTTTTTGTTATTTACATAGTTGAACTGACAGGTTAGATTGTGTGCTATTTCTATAGAGCAGGTTGTTACGGACGCGACAATACCAAATATGACTACTTTTTGGGGTTTTTGTTTCAGTTTTACATAATAAAGCATTTTTGAAAATAATTTTTTTTTAGTGTCTCCACATTCTGAAAGCCATAGTTTTATTTTATTTTTTTGGGCGACTGTGTTATGTAGGGGCTCATGTTTTGCGGGATGAGATGGCGGTTTGATTGGCACCATCTTGGGGTGCATATGACATTTTGGTCGCTTGCTATGACACTTTTTGTGATGTAAGGTGACAAAAATTGCTTTTGACACCGTATTTTTTTTTTTTTTTTTGCTGTGTTCAGCTGAGGGGTTAGGTCATGTGTTATTTATATAGATCAGGTTGTGACGGACGCGGCGATACATAATATGTATACTTTTTATTTATTTATATAAGTTTTACACAATAATATCATTTTTTAAAACAAAAAAAAATCATGTTTTAGTGTCTCCATAGTTTGAGAGCCATATATATATATATTTTTGGGCGATTGTCCTATGTAGGGGCTCATTTTTTGCGGGATGAGATGGCGGTTTGATCTTGGGGTGCATATGACTTTTTGATCGCTTACTATTACACTTTTTGTGATGTAAGGTGACAAAAAAATGGCTTGTTTGACAACGTTTTTATTTTTTATGTTTACGGCGTTCATCTGAGGGGTTAGGTCATGTTATATTTTTATAGAGCAGGTCCTTACGGACGCGGCAATACATAATATGTATACCTTTTTTTATTTATTTTGGTTTTACACAATAATATCCTTTTTGAATGAAAAAAAAACATGTTTTAGTATCTCCATAGTCTGAGAGCCATATATTTTTCAGTTTTTAGGCAATTGTCTCAGGTTGGGTATCATTTTTGCGGGATGAGGTGACGGTTAGATTGGCACTATTTGGGGGTCATATGACTTTTTGATCGCTTGCTATTACACTTTTTGTGATGTAAGGTGGCAAAAAATGGCTTTTGACAAAGTTTTTATTATTTTTTTTACAGTGTTTACTTGAGGGGTTAGGTCATGTGATATTTTTATAGAGCAGATTCTTACGGACGTGTAGATACCAAATATGTCTACTTTTTTACATTTAACACTAAAAGCATTTTTGAAACAAAAAAATCATGTTTTAGTCTGAGAGGCATAGTTTTTTTATTTTTGGCCAATTGTTTTAGATAGGGGCTTGTTTTTGCGGGATGAGATGGCGGTTTGATTGGTACTATTTTGGGAGGCAAACGCCTTTTTGATCGCTTGTATTACACTTTTAGTGATGTAATGTGCCAAAAATGGCTTATTTACACCATTTTTTTTTTTTTTTATGGCGTTCACCTGAGGAGTTCAGTCATGTGATATTTTTATAGAGCAGGTTTTTACGGATGCGGCGATACCTAATATGTGTAGTGTATTTTATTTTTTTAATTTTTATTCAGTGATATGTGTTTTTTCATTTTTACTTTTTTTCACTTTTTTGACCCAGACCCACTTGGTTCTGAAAGATCCAGTGGATCTGGTGTCTAGTATAATACAGTACAGTACACTATATAGTGCACTGTACTGTATTTTGTACTTTAGAAAGTCTGAATAGACCTTTAGCAGGTCTATTCAGACTTTCAGCACCATGGAGAGCAGGACGCTTCTGAAAGCGTCCTGTCTCCATGGCAACCATCACCCGCTGCCATAACTGGGCAGGGGGTGATGGATGAGGAGGGAGTGGAGCTCCCTCCCTCTGCGATCCCATCCTGTTGGGGGGCTGCAAGGCACAGCAGCCCCCGATGGGAGAGGGAGGGAGCGCTCCTCCTGTTAACCCTTCCATACCGCGGTCCGTACGGACCGCGGTACGGAAGGGTTAAACGGCTGGCATCTGCAGCACAGATGCCAGCCGTTTCTATCAGAGTGTCAGCAATGTGCTGACACTCTGATAGAACCACTAGACACCAGGGATAGATTACAGGGGAGGTGGGCGGGGATCACATCGCGATCCCGCCCGCCGCACCGCCCGCCTCCCGCCCGCCTCGCGCCGCCCGCAACCACCCCCTGCACCCCGCAGCCACAATATGATTGGGGGCTGCAGGGGGTTAAAAAACAGTTTGGGGCATTAACTCTCTGATCCCGCGGTCATAGACCGCGGGATCAGAGATCGCACAGAAGCGCTGCAAACCGCAGGTCTGAATTGACCTGCGGTTTGCAGCGATCGCCCATATGGGGGGGTCACAGGACCCCCCTGGGCATTGTAACAGGTACCTGCTGAATGATTTCAGCAGGTACCTTGTTCCGATCACTGCCAGCTGAGCAGCAGTGATCGGAACAACTCATGACGTACCGGTACGTCATGTGTCCTTAAGGACTCGGGAAACATGCCGTACCGGTACGTCATGTGTCCCAAAGGGGTTAACGCAGGACCAAATCTCATTATTAAATAAAGGTCTCAAATTTGCACCAACAACTAGACTCAACAAATTCGATACCTATATAGGTATTCAAAATTTGTGAAAAATATCTGTTTGAAAAAATATTTCATAAAAAACCCAATAATCAAGACTACAGAAAAAAACTGACCCGTTCTTACATACAAATTTAAAGAACAAATCAAAAAAATTCCTACGTACTGAAATTGGACCAGAACTAGCTAGTTTTCAAAAATGTGTAGAAATAGATCTGAGAAAATTGAAAGAGAAAAAATTCTACAAAAATAACCTAGAAGGGAAATCGCAGCAATAAAAGAATTACAAAAAAATGAAAATTTGACTATTCGCCCGGCAGATAAAGGAGGAGCGATAGTTGTCATGGAGACAACCAAGTACAATTTGGAATGCTCCAGACAACTATCGGATAGTCTTACTTATAAAAAATTAAGAGCAGTCCGAACAATAACTTTTAAGGCCAAATTATTAGAATATGCAAATAAGGGCCTACAGACAGGAATTCTATCAGAACAGGAATTCAACTTTATTGTGGGGACACCAGGAAGGCTTCCAGCTTTCTATTGTTTACCGAAAGTACACAAGAATCCATTGGACCCTCCTGGTCGCCCCATAGTATCGGGAATTGGATCCTTGACAGCGAATCTATCCAAGTATATTGATACATGGTTACAACCTTTAGTAAAAAAAACTGAGGCGTATATAAAGGACACTACACAAATTATTCAAATCCCGGAAGGACTAGAAGTTGACACCGAGTGGATTATGGGAACCCTGGACATACAGTCTCTTTACACTGCAATAGACCATGACCAAGGTATTGCAGAACTAGAAGCACATTTAGAACAGAGGGTGTACGGCACTTTGGAACATAATTATTTTTGGACGGAAAGTGTACGGCATTTTGGAACATAATTATTTTTATTTTGAGGGGGAGTATTACCTCCAGATTCAGGGAACCTCCATGGGCACCAGGTTTGCCCCCAGTTAAATTTATTTCTGGCACAATGGGAAAGAATCCACATCGATCCCAAACGAGGGGGAAACCTGGTGCTCTGGCGGAAAAATATTGACGGTGTCATCCTAATCTGGAAAGGTGATGAAGATTCTTTACATACATTTATTTCAGAAGTAAATATAAATTCTTATAATTTGGTATTCACAGCCAACATTAACCAAACAGATACAGAATATTTAGATTTACAGATCACTAAGAAAGGTAAGAAATATGTATGTAAAACGTATCAGAAGCCGACGGCAAAAAATAGGTTCATTCTGTATTCAAGCTGCCATTTACCAAATTGGTTAATTAACATACCTTTTGGACAGCTTCACCGAATTAAACGTAACTGTACTGAGGAATCCCAATTTGAAGAGGAGGCAATCTCAATGAAATCTAAATTTGCAACTAAACAATATACAATGAAAATTATAGACCAATCTCTACAGAGAGTAAGATCATTACCTAGAGAATCCTTTTTCACACAGAAACCACAACAGGATAACAAATCTAAGACAGACTTTAGAGACTTTACCATATACAACACAATATAGACAAATTGAAGAAATAATAAAACAACACTGGCACCATATCTTACATGATAAAGTGATAGGCCCACTAATACCAACTACACCAATAATAACCTACTCCAAAGCAGCAAACGTTGGTATAAAAATAGCACCATCTATAAGACAAAAACGTATGACACCTGTATCCATACATAACTGGATGGGATTGAAGGGTTTCTACAGATGTGAGAAATGTATAGGCTGCAGAACCACAACATTCCCAAAGAAAACAATTAGTGTAACTTCGACCCAAAATGTATTCACCATGCATTTAGACAATTTACTAACTTGTAATACAGTTAGTGTCATTTACCTGATTCAATGCCCATGTGGCAAACAATATATCGGCCAGACTAAGATATCTCTAAAATCTAGGATATCGGAACACCTCACAAATATAAAGATTGGTTATATTAAACATTCTATATCAAAGCATTTTAAAGAGGTCCATAGTCAATATCCCAAAGGACATATATATATGGCCCTTGAAAAAGTAGAAAAACATTGGAGAGGAGGGAGACATTTATAGAGAGAATGTCACGTGCTGAGTCAAGGCGTATCTATGATTTCAGAAGTTTGATCCCAGCAGGGCTGAATGATGAGCTGGAAATCTTCGGATTTCTTTGAGTGGGTTGTATGTTCACCGGCCGATGGGGAATCACATGTCTAGCTGTATATCAGCACTGTGATCCCCCCTCGGCGGTGCACATGCATACCCTTCCCCCACTGCACGATGAATGTTTGATCAACTACTAGTCTCATCTTGAATGTATATTATTATTATTTATTTTTAGAGCGCCATTCATTCCATAGCGCTGTACATAATTGCATTAAGCATGAACGAGACAAGTTACAGACTGGTACAGAAGGACAGAGGGCCCTGCCCGTGAGGGCTTACAATCTACATGCACCTAAATGCGTTCTATATTTCATATATATATGTTTGCTGTACGATACGATAAATCTTTCCATTATTGATCTTTAGCAAGACCAGATAGTATTTCCCTTTATTGGGAATGATATTATGTTGTTTTCTTACCCAATACACAAAAAACGCAATAATATAAATTAAAAAAAACACATCAAAACCGCAAGACAATCGCAGTGTCAGTGATGGATCCAGGATTTGTTACATGGACTCTGGAGTGGGTCTTTGTTTCAAACAGAGGGACTATATAAGTCTTGCAGTGCAAATGGGAGTGTAGCCACTGAGGAAGGGGAAGGAGATCCCCGAAACGCGTCTGGCGTCCATTTGCACACCTCTACACCAGGATATCACAGTCCACCACCACGAAGATTTTATCCCTATTTGGGATTGAAATAAACTGCTGGAGCGCTCCAAGCACATAGTGGGACTATCTCACTCTATCAGGTATCGGCCGAATTCCCGCGAGATTAGCCCCGGGTCACGTGACACGCCGACATCTCGGACTTAATTCAGCGTGTACGCCGGTAAGCAACCACGGAGAAGCCGAGCCTGAATGTTGAACATATGAGAAGTCTGGTATGTATGTGATTTGAGACCTTGAAAAAGGTAAGAGCAGTCATACTAGATCTTTCGACTCTTTTATCCACAAAAGAAGAATTGACAGACATTGCAAGTGTATTCACTATTTGAACCAATATGCACTGGTACATGCAAGTTTAACATTGCAAGCAATATTGTTCATCTATTCACTTATACCACAATATTAGAGGAACACAAAGTGATACTGTTCATCTACTTACCTATAGCACGATACCAGAGGAGGACAAACTCAAACGACCAGCTGACACTGTCTTGTCTCTTTAAGACAGACATATGATGAAACTTTGAATTATACAAGATTTCTCACATACTAAACGGTTTAATCTTCACCGCGATTCACTACCAAGTACCGTTTTTTGGACTAAGTATCGATCACTGTCCTATCAGTCCTCAACAATTGAGCCTTTTTTTCATTGCATGCATTTGGATTTTTGTAAACTATGATGCTATTTTAGTAACCAAACAAAGTGGACTTACCTTTATATGGTCTATAGATTTCTAACCCACTTGTGATATATTATTTTATCTGAAATGTTATTGCATTTATCTTTATTATGTGTTATTATTAAATGAGGTTACATTTTATGAATGAGCAGTGTCCATAGATTACATACGTTGGAGTGCCAGTCCAGAAAAATTCTGGTTGGCAACTCTGCCTCCATCTCCCAAACCCAGATTGATCCATCAGACTGCTAGATGGTGAAACATGGTTCATGACTGCAGAGGACAAGCTACAATTGCTGTGGGTGTGGCGGTGTGCTTTACACGGGTGTGCACCACCAATGAGGCCAGGTGAGGCGATTGCCTCAGGCAGCACCAGGTAGGGGCAAGAGGGGGGCAGCCAAAAGGCTATGGGCTGAAGGGACGAGGTTAGGTTAAGAAATTGGCATTGGGGAGGGGGGTGCCCTTTCAGTTTTCACCTCAGGCAGCAGAAAGGCTAGGTCCACCCCTGGCTTTACACTTCTCCAGTTGACCATTTGGCATTGCACATGGTGATCTTAGGCTTGGTGACCTTTTATGAATTTCCTGATTTTTGTGTGCCACGTGTTTCAGTGCTCAGCGGTCCTGTTGCTGGATTTTTGTGGTTTACAGCTTCATGACTGAGCTGTTGTTATTCCTAGGTGCCTCAGCCTCACAATACAATTCTCATTAGCTGACTTGTGGCAAAGGAGGCCATTCTATGACAGTGCCACCTTAAAGGGAAAATCCTGGCTTTCGATATCCTACACTAGCCAAGCCCACAATCAGTCCACAAAAACTATTCTTTGTGATTAATCTATTGCAGTAGATGTTAAATTACCATATTTTCGATTATTCAACTGTGTAACCCCACCACCCCGAAAGCCCAGCAAAGCAGTATGTGAACGCTGCTTCAGAGTGCATTAATTTACTTCACGTTTGAAAATCCACATGAACCGACTTTACATTTTGAATAGTAATGAAGCAGGCTACTGCTCTAACCTAGCAGACCAACCCTCAGCAGTGAATAACTTTTCCCCTTCAAAGCATATGCCTCTAGCAATATGGCGCTTCTCTTCATTGCAATGTGCCCTACGCTTGGCGCACACCAGAGGGCGCTGTGATTACACGGCTGGGCCGGCACGTCTGTGACCTGGATATAAAAGCCGTGCTTCCAGCCTCGGGCGGCCTCTCCTGTACTCGCTGCCGAGCACGGTGCCGGCTATAAGGTAGTTTCCCTGAGGGCGACCGGGGCGCAAAGCTCTAAAGACGTAAAAATAGGAGGGGTAACTACAAGATACACACTGCTCGGTACACGGGTCATTTCGTAAGACTGTAACCCCCCGGTCTCTCCACGGAACGTCAGCCGGTCACCTGCTCCTTTCTGTCACATTGCATTCAGTGTAACCACCATACGTCTAGCTGCTGTCCATAGTCAAGCACCACAGTGTGACCACACAACTCTGACTAGGCGCTGCCCTGTTCATAAGCCGAGCTCTGCCGGTGCACACCGGGGGATCTGCCCTCCGAGGAGAAGGGCTCTTGCCGGTTATATTATTCTGACGCCTTCTCACAGCCCAAGCCATATTCCCTGTTGCTGCCGGTTATCCAGCCAGCTAGTAGAAACGCCTTATTATCCTGTTACTTCTCCTGTGGAGATCCCCCGGTTCCTCCTCCTAGCTCGGTATAAGCTCTGGTTGTGGGATGCACACAGCTACCTGCAGCTATCCTATGGCCTCCCTCTATGTGGGTGACCTCCATCCAGATGTCACAGAAGCCATGCTCTATGAGAAGTTCAGTCCAGCTGGGCCTGTGCTGTCTATCCGGGTCTGCAGGGACATGATCACCAGAAGGTCCCTTGGTTATGCTTATGTCAACTTCCAGCAACCTGCAGACGGTGAGTATATAGCAATGTAATGACTGATGACCCATCAATCTTTTATGGTTATATATGACTGCCCACACTGCTGCAGATCCTGCTTTCTTCAAATTGTAGCTTTTCACAAAAGTGAAAATCTTGTGCTTTATTCATTCTAAATTTTTCTGACTTTTGTTGCACAAGGGGGAGGTGTTATCAGTAATTGCATTCTCTGTATAAGTGTGTACACATAGAGAGCTGTCAGTCACTGGTAGTTGTACATAGGGGAGGTGTTATCAGTGATAGTATTCTCTGTGTAAGTATGTATACATAGATAGCTGTCAGTCACTGGTAGTTGTACATGGGGTGGTGTTATCAGTGATTGATAGCATTCTCTGTGTAAGTGTGTATACATAGATAGCTGTCAGTCACTGATAGTTGTACACAGGGGAGGTGTTATCAGTTATTGATAGCATTCTCTGTGTAAGTGTGTGTACATATAGAGCTGTCAGTCACTGATAGTTGTACACAGGGGAGGTGTTATCAGTGATTGATAGCATTCTCTGTGTAAGTATGTATACATAGATAGCTGTCAGTCACTGGTAGTTGTACATGGGGTGGTGTTATCAGTGATTGATAGCATTCTCTGTGTAAGTGTGTATACATAGATAGCTGTCAGTCACTGATAGTTGTACACAGGGGAGGTGTTATCAGTGATAGCATTCTCTGTGTAAGTATGTATAGATAGATAGCTGTCAGTCACTGGTAGTTGTACACAGGGGAGGTGTTATCAGTGATTGATAGCATTCTCTGTGTAAGTGTGTATACATAGATAGCTGTCAGTCACTGATAGTTGTACACAGGGAGGTGTTATCAGTGATTGATAGCATTCTCTGTGTAAGTATGTATAAATAGGTAGCTGTCAGTCACTGGTAGTTGTATACAGGGAAGGTGTTATCAGTGATAGCATTCTCTGTGTAAGTGTGTATACATAGATAGCTGTCAGTCACTGGTAGTTGTACACAGGGGAGGTGTTATCAGTGATAGCATTCTCTGTGTAAGTGTGTATACATAGATAGCTGTCAGTCACTGGTAGTTGTACACAGGGAGGTGTTATCAGTGATTGATAGCATTCTCTGTGTAAGTGTATATACATAGATAGCTGTCAGTCACTGATAGTTGTACACAGGGGATGTATTATCAGTGATTGATAGCATTCTCTGTGTAAGTGTGTATACATAGATAGCTGTCAGTCACTGGTAGCTGTACACAGGGAGGTGTTATCAGTGATTGATAGCATTCTCTGTGTAAGTGTGTATACATAGATAGCTGTCAGTCACTGGTAGCTGTACACAGGGAGGTGTTATCAGTGATTGATAGCATTCTCTGTGTAAGTGTGTATACAGAGATAGCTGTCAGTCACTGGTAGTTGTACATGGGGGAGGTGTTATCAGTGATCACATTCTCTGTATAAGTGTGTATACATAGCTGTCAGTCACTGACAGTTGTAGACAGAGGAGGTGTTATCAGTGATTGTATTCTCTGTGTAAGTGTGTATACATAGATAGCTGTCAGTCACTGATAGTTGTACACAAGGGAGGTGTTATAAATGATTGATAGCATTCTCTGTGTAAGTGTGTATATGTAGATAGCTGTCAGTCACTGACAGTTGTAGACAGGGGAGGTGTTATCAGTGATTGTATTCTCTGTGTAAGTGTGTATACATAGATAGCTGTCAGTCACTGATAGTTGTACACAAGGGAGGTGTTATAAATGATTGATAGCATTCTCTGTGTAAGTGTGTATACATAGATAGCTGTCAGTCACTGATAGTTGTACACAAGGGAGGTGTTATAAATGATTGATAGCATTCTCTGTGTAAGTGTGTATACATAGATAGCTGTCAGCCACTGATAGTTCTACACAGGGAGGTGTTATCAGTCATTGATAGCATTCTCTGTGTAAGTGTGTATACATAGATAGCTGTCAGTCACTGATACCTGTACACGGGGGAGGTGTTATCAGAGATTGATAGCATTCTCTGTGTAAGGGTGTATACATAGATAGCTGTCAGTCACTGATAGCTGTACACAGGGAGGTGTTATCAGTGATTGATAGCATTCTCTGTGTAAGGGTGTATACATAGATAGCTGTCAGTCACTGATAGCTGTACACAGGGAGGTGTTATCAGTGATTGATAGCATTCTCTGTGTAAGTGTGTGTACATATAGAGCTGTCAGTCACTGATAGTTGTACACAGGGGAGGTGTTATCAGTGATTGATAGCATTCTCTGTGTAAGTGTGTATACATAGATAGCTGTCAGTCACTGATAGTTGTACATGGGGAGGTGTTATCAGTGATTGATAGCATTCTCTGTGTAAGTGTGTATATATAGATAGCTGTCAGTCACTGATAGCTGTACACTGGGGAGGTGTTATCAGTGATCACATTCTCTGTGTAAGTGTGTATACATAGATAGCTGTCAGTCACTGATAGTTGTACATGGGGAGGTGTTATCAGTGATTGATAGCATTCTCTGTGTAAGTGTGTATACATAGATAGCGGTCAGTCACTGATAGCTGTATACAGGGGAGGTGTTATCAGTGATTGATAGCATTCTCTGTGTAAGTGTGTATACATAGATAGCTGTCAGTCACTAATAGCTGTACACAGGGGAGGTGTTATCAGTGATAGCATTCTCTGTGTAAGTGTGTATACATAGATAGCTGTCAGTCACTGATAGCTGTACATGGGGTGGTGTTATCGGGTTATTGATAGCATTCTCTGTGTAAGTGTGTGTACATAGATAGCTGTCAGTCACTGATAGTTCTACACAGGGAGGTGTTATCAGTCATTGATAGCATTCTCTGTGTAAGTGTGTATACATAGATAGCTGTCAGTCACTGATACCTGTACACGGGGGAGGTGTTATCAGAGATTGATAGCATTCTCTGTGTAAGGGTGTATACATAGATAGCTGTCAGTCACTGATACCTGTACACGGGGGAGGTGTTATCAGTGATTGATAGCATTCTCTGTGTAAGTGTGTGTACATATAGAGCTGTCAGTCACTGATAGTTGTACACAGGGGAGGTGTTATCAGTGATTGATAGCATTCTCTGTGTAAGTGTGTATACATAGATAGCTGTCAGTCACTGATAGTTGTACATGGGGAGGTGTTATCAGTGATTGATAGCATTCTCTGTGTAAGTGTGTATATGTAGATAGCTGTCAGTCACTGGTAGTTGTACACGGGGAGGTGTTATAAGTGATAGCATTCTCTGTGTAAGTGTGTATAAATAGATAGCTATCTGTCACTGATAGCTGTACATGGGGTGGTGTTATCGGTTATTGATAGCATTCTCTGTGTAAGTGAGTGTACATAGATAGCTGTCAGTCACTGATAGTTCTACACAGGGAGGTGTTATCAGTGATTGATAGCATTCTCTGTGTAAGTGTGTATACATAGGTAGCTGTCAGTCACTGGTAGTTGTATACAGGGAAGGTGTTATCAGTGATAGCATTCTCTGTGTAAGTGTGTATACATAGATAGCTGTCAGTCACTGGTAGTTGTACACAGGGGAGGTGTTATCACTGCTAGCATTATCTGTGTAAGTGTGTATACATAGATAGCTGTCAGTCACTGGTAGTTGTACACAGGGAAGGTGTTATCAGTTATTGATAGCATTCTCTGTGTAAGTGTGTATACATAGATAGCTGTCAGTCACTGGTAGTTGTACACAGGGAAGGTGTTATCAGTGATAGCATTCTCTGTGTAAGTGTGTATACAGAGATAGCTGTCAGTCACTGGTAGTTGTATACAGGGAAGGTGTTATCAGTGATAGCATTCTCTGTGTAAGTGTGTATACATAGATAGCTGTCAGTCACTGATAGTTGTACACAGGGAGGTGTTATCGGTTATTGATAGCATTCTCTGTGTAAGTATGTATACATAGATAGCGGTCAGTCACTGATAGTTGTACACAGGGGAGGTGTTATCAGTGATTGATAGCATTCTCTGTGTAAGTGTGTATACAGAGATAGCTGTCAGTCACTGATAGTTGTAGACAGAGGAGGTGTTATCAGTGATTGATAGCATTCTCTGTGTAAGTGTGTATACATAGATAGCTGTCAGTCACTGATAGTTGTACACAGGGGATGTATGATCAGTGATTGATAGCATTCTCTGTGTAAGTGTGTATACATAGATAGCTGTCAGTCACTGATAGTTGTACACAGGGAGGTGTTATCGGTTATTGATAGCATTCTCTGTGTAAGTGTCTATACATAGATAGCTGTCAGTCACTGGTAGTTGTACACAGGGAGGTGTTATCAGTAATTAATAGCATTCTCTGTGTAAGTGTATATACATAGATAGCTGTCAGTCACTGATAGTTGTACACAGGGGATGTATTATCAGTGATTGATAGCATTCTCTGTGTAAGTTTGTATACATAGGTAGCTGTCAGTCACTGGTAGTTGTATACAGGGAAGGTGTTATCAGTGATAGCATTCTCTGTGTAAGTGTGTATACATAGATAGCTGTCAGTCACTGGTAGTTGTACACAGGGAGGTGTTATCAGTGATTGATAGCATTCTCTGTGTAAGTGTGTATACAGAGATAGCTGTCAGTCACTGATAGTTGTACACAGGGAGGTGTTATCAGTGATTGATAGTATTCTCTGTGTAAGTGTGTATACATAGCTGTCAGTCACTGACAGTTTTAGACAGGGGAGGTGATATCAGTGATTGTATTCTCTGTGTAAGTGTGTATATATAGATAGCTGTCAGTCACTGATAGTTGTACACAAGGGAGGTGTTATAAATGATTGATAGCATTCTCTGTGTAAGTGTGTATATGTAGATAGCTGTCAGTCACTGGTAGTTGTACACAGGGGAGGTGTTATCAGTGATGGCATTCTCTGTGTAAGTTTGTATACATAGATAGCTGTCAGTCACTGATAGCTGTACATGGGGTGGTGTTATCGGTTATTGATAGCATTCTCTGTGTAAGTGTGTGTACATAGATAGCTGTCAGTCACTGATAGTTCTACACAGGGGAGGTGTTATCAGTGATTGATAGCATTCTCTGTGTAAGTGTGTATACATAGATAGCTGTCAGTCACTGATAGTCTGTACACGGGGGAGGTGTTATCAGTGATTGATAGCATTCTCTGTGTAAGGATGTATACATAGATATCTGTCAGTCACTGATACCTGTACACGGGGGAGGTGTTATCAGTGATTGATGGCATTCTCTGTGTAAGTGTGTGTACATATAGAGCTGTCAGTCACTAATTGTACACAGAGGAGGTGTTATCAGTGATTGATAGCATTCTCTGTGTAAGTGTGTATACATAGATAGCTGTCAGTCACTGATACTTGTACATGGGGAGGTGTTATCAGTGATTGATAGCATTCTCTGTGTAAGTGTGTATACATAGATAGCTGTCAGTCACTGATAGTTGTACACGGGGGAGGTGTTATCAGTGATTGATAGCATTCTCTGTGTAAGGATGTATACATAGATATCTGTCAGTCACTGATACCTGTACACGGGGGAGGTGTTATCAGTGATTGATAGCATTCTCTGTGTAAGTGTGTGTACATATAGAGCTGTCAGTCACTGATAGTTGTACACAGGGGAGGTGTTATCAGTGATTGATAGCATTCTCTGTGTAAGTGTGTGTACATATAGAGCTGTCAGTCACTGATAGTTGTACACAGGGGAGGTGTTATCAGTGATTGATAGCATTCTCTGTGTAAGTGTGTATATGTAGATAGCTGTCAGTCACTGGTAGTTGTACACAGGGGAGGTGTTATCAGTGATAGCTTTCTCTGTGTAAGTGTGTGTACATATAGAGCTGTCAGTCACTGATAGTTCTACACAGTGGAGGTGTTATCAGTGATTGATAGCATTCTTTGTGTAAGTGTGTATACATAGATAGCTGTCAGTCACTGATAGCTGTACACAGGGGAGGTGTTATCAGTGATTGATAGCATTCCCTGTGTAAGTGTGTATACATAGAAAGCTGTCAGTCACTGGTAGTTGTACATGGGGGAAGTGTTATCAGTCATCACATTCTCTGTGTAAGTGTGTATACATAGATAGCTGTCAGTCACTGATAGTTGTACATGGGGAGGTGTTATCAGTGATTGATAGCATTCTCTGTGTAAGTGTGTATACATAGATAGCGGTCAGTCACTGATAGTTGTATACAGGGGAGGTGTTATCAGTGATTGATAGCATTTTCTGTGTAAGTGTGTATACATAGATAGCTGTAAGTCACTGATAGTTGTACACAGGGGAGGTGTTATCAGTGATTGATAGCATTCTCTGTGTAAGTGTGTATACATAGATAGCTGTCAGTCACTGATAGTTGCACACGGGAGATGTTATCAGAGATTGATCACATTCTCTGTATAAGTGTGTATACATAGATAGCTGTCAGTCACTGATACTTGTACATGGGGGAGGTGTTGTCAGTGATTGATAGTATTCTCTGTGTAAGTGTGTATACATAGATAGCTGTCAGTCACTGATAGTTGTACACAGGGAGGTGTTATCAGTGATTGATAGTATTCTCTGTGTAAGTGTGTATACATAGATAGCTGTCAGTCACTGATAGTTGTACACAGGGAGGTGTTATCAGTGATAGATAGTATTCTCTGTGTAAGTATGTATACATAGATAGCTGTCAGTCACTGATAGTTGTACACAGGGAGGTGTTATCAGAGATTGATAGCATTCTCTGTGTAAGTGTGTATACATAGATAGCTGTCAGTCACTGATAGTTGTACACAGGGAGGTGTTATCAGTGATTGATAGCATTCTCTGTGTAAGTGTGTATACATAGATTGCTGCCAGTCACTAATAGTTCTACACAGTGGAGGTGTTATCAGTGATTGATAGCATTCTTTGTGTAAGGGTTCGTTCACACTACCGTGTTTTGGTTGTGCTTCCGGGTGCGGACCTATTCATTTTAATGGGGCCGCAAAAGATGCGGACAGCATTCCATGTGCTGTCTGCATCCGTTGTTCCGTTCCGTGGCCCCGCGAAAATTATAAGTCATGTCCTATTCTTGTCTGTTTTGTGAACAAGAATAGGCATTTCTATAAAGGGCCGTCTGTTCCGCAAAACACGGCACATTCGTGTGAACAAGCCCTTAATGAGATTTTTTCTTTTTTTTTCCTGTGTTGTCGCAGCTTTCTTTCAGCACCACTATCAGCTGTTGTGGAGTCTCATGGTCCGTCATTATATTATGGAGCTATATTGTACTTTTTTTGCTCTTACTACTGATATTTCTCAGTCTGTGAAAAAATTTAATATTTCTGTAAACTCAAAGGTGTTCGTACATGTCTAGACCAACAAAGATCCAAAGATTGGTGGAAGGGGCCTTTTGGATTTCACATGCCCAATCCTTTTGTGCTTCGGAAAGATAAGCATAGATCTCCAGTAGTATTGAATAATTATTAAACACATAGTTTGAAGAAGTATGCAGTAATAAAACATATGTAGGTCAGTAGGAACCTATCCTACGTCATGAGTTACATGAATAGAACAGTAAAGAGTAAAAGGGTTCAGGTCTCGTGATTCTGCACAAGCAGTTAGTCTTCCAGGTACTAAAGCAAGTATATAGTGAGAGAGGAAATACTGCAAGGTAGAGTTGGCACCATTTAACCAGGGGTTCCGTATTTGCGAGCAACGTTCCCTGGTATCATTCAAAGTGGCATATAATTTTTCGTATAAGGCAATGCGGTTGACTCTGAGGATAACCGCTGATACTGAGAGAGGGAGACCTCCACCTGGACGCGACATGAATCCTTGCAGACATCAGAATATTTTGTAGAAGCTTCTTAGCAGTTTTGTTGAATGTTTGCAGTTTAAGGCCTAGCAGATATACAGGTGCCGACTAAATCCACTGTTGGTTTTGGATCCAAAAACTGCTTCAAAAAACCTAAATTTGTGGCATACAGCTACCTTACGGTAGGTTCACATAGCAGATCTTGCTGCTGCCAAATCTGCTGCATATTCTGCAGCAGAAACTGCCACAGTTTCTGCTGAGGTGTTTTACTTTGAATGCTGCAGACCTGATGGCAGCTTAGCCCTATTGAATGGAGCTAGACCACGAACAGACAACCACCATGTCGTCCAGCGGCGTCAGTAGCAGCGACGTGGATGGGATTTTAAGATATCTCATTTCCACACTGCAGAGAGTGTCCATGATGGATTCCACACACAGATTGATGTGCGGTGTGGATTTTAAATCCGCAACTACATATCAATTTATCTTGCAGATATCTGCTGCGTATTTCACCCTTTTACAGTGCACAAAATCGATACCAAAATATGCACAATTTGGTGTGGATTATAGAAAATCCATCGCAGACTCGCCAATATGGACATACCCTTAGGCTACTACCTCTATGCATGACAGAATTTCTGGGAATTTGCTGTTGTGGATTTTATTTTCAGCAGTTGCCATTCTCGCTTTTCAGCAGTTGCCATTCTCGCTTTTCAGCAGTTGCCATTCTCGCTTTTCAGCAGTTGCCATTAGCAGGCTGCAGACAGAATCTGCAGCAGAAATTGACCCGTGATGCAGATTTCAAATCTGCATGTCAATTTATGCTGTGGATTTTCATTGAGGATTTCACCCACTGCAGTGCATACTGAAATCTGCGTCAAGTCAGTAGCATTTCCACAGCAAAAAGCTGCAGGTTTATGGCAGAAGCGTGGCAGGTTTTTGCATCATTTCATTCCCATGTGGATATTTTCATACAGTGCAGTTGTAACTGCATTCATAACCGTTAACTCGGGGGGTCCTGAAATATGAAACATTGTTTGGAGCCCATGAAATAATTTGGTCACTGATTGTTTTCTTTTAGACTTCGTTCACATCACCGTTTCTCTATTCCGTTCTCTGGCTCCGTTGAGAAGTAGGAGAACGGAAAGGACGCATTCTGCAGACCTAACAGAGCGTATAACGGATAGCTGAGACCTAACTGAGCTCGAACGGAGCCTAAAGACCCCATAGACTATAATGGCGTCCGTTCGGTGTCCGCTCAGAACATGATTTTTGAGTGGAGACGAAAATCCTGCGTGCAGGACTTTAGTCTCCGCTCAAAAATCATGTTCTGAGCGGACACCGAACTGACCTCATTATAGTCTATGGGGTCTTTAGGCTCCGTTCGAGCTCAGTTAGGTCTCGGCTATCTGCAGAATCCGTCCTTTCTGTTCTCCTGCTCCTAAACCGAGCCAGAGAACGGAATGGAGAAATGGTGATGTGAATGGATCCTTACTGTCCTTCAAGACACATTTTTCTGACTGAGGAACCCCAAGGAATCCTGTAAAACATATAATATATCTCAATTTAACTCAATAAATTCTCCCTCAGTTATATGGAATTAGGTTGTGTTCACACTACTGGGAACCCCAATCCCAGTTCTGTCAGATTAGACGGGAAGGACAGCACAGCATGCAGCACTATTCCCAAGTGAACAGGCATGCTAATGACCCCCATGGATCTGGCGCTTCTGTCAATTTTTCATAGTTTTGGAAACCATGGCATCGGTGTGAACAGAGCCTATTAACCATTGCAGTCTTTTAGTCTGTGCTCACACACGAACCGTCAGTCACACAGGTATTTTTTGGCTGGTTAGAGCCAGTATTGTGAATTCTCTTTTTACCGAGGAGCTGTCTTTTACACTTTCCCTGTCCTTTGTCAGATACTTTTTCTGGTAGTCCAGGCAGAACTGGATTAACCCCTTAGTGACGACCAATACACCTTTTTACGGCAGTCACTAAGGGGCTTTAGGCTGGGTCACTGCCTTTTCACGTGTTTGCCATGCAGTGGGACACCAGAAGCGCTGATCCGGGCCGTTTAACCCCTCATAGACCGCGGCATCTAAGCTGTTAGAGGGAGTAGACTCCCTTATGAAGGCCCAGGCCTACCTTCAGCATATTCCTAGTGGCACAGCCTGCTCATGAATGTCAGTATAGCACGGACAGAATAATATACAGTGCATTGCATAAGTGATTAAAAGATCGCCCATCAAAGTTCCCTTTGTGGGACTAGTAAATATATTCATAAATTTTTTTTTTATTAAATATGTCGCAAAATCAAATGCCAGATTTGCTGTTTTTTGCCACCAAAAGGTGTTATGATTAGAGATGAGCGAATTTCATATTTTGAAATACGTTCACGCTTCGTTTGGTGGTAAAAGCAGAATTGCATTATGGATTCGGTTACCACGGACCATAACACAATTCTATGACGGAATGCCTTTAGAGGCAATAGAAGTCTATGGGCTGCAAAACGGATCCGTCCCGTTTCCGTTATGCAGAGGAGATGTAAAGTTATGGGTTTTGGGACGTGGAGATGCAAATATATTTTTCTAAGGGTTTTTATTGTGCAAAGTTTTTTTTTTTTTACCTTTTACTATGTATTTGCTATTTTTGCTATCGATTTACTGATGCAGAAAATAGTTATTTAAAAATGAACTCTGCAAATGTATAACTTAAAGGGAACCTGTCATCGCCTTTATGCTGTCCATACTAACGGCAGAATAAAGTAGAGACAGGTGAGTTGATTTCAGCGGTCTGTCATTTAGAAGTAAAAAGTAAGTGGTTGCCGAGAACCAACATCACAATCATTGCAGACTGGGCCTGGGAAAGAGTCCCGGCCACCTGAGAAGAGTCCTGGTTATTCATGAATTCCTGTTCTCCTGCCCACCTGCTGATGACTGACCGTCTTCTACCTAGTTTTCTCCCTTCCTCTCTAGGAGATAACTGCCAATCATCAGCAGATGGAGAGAGCAGGAGATTATGGATAACCAGGACTCTTCTCAGGTAGATCATTGGAGAGAGCAGGAGATTATGGATAACCAGGACTCTTCTCAGGTAGATCATTGGAGAGAGCAGGAGATTATGGATAACCAGGACTCTTCTCAGGTAGATCATTGGAGAGAGCAGGAGATTATGGATAACCAGGACTCTTCTCAGGTAGATCATTGGAGAGAGCAGGAGATTATGGATAACTATGACTCTTCTCAGGTAGATTTGACTCTATTCAAGGCCTGAGCTGCAATGATTATGATGCTGGTTCTCGGCAACCACTTACTTTTAGCTCATAAGTGACACACTGCTGAGATCAGCATTTCTGACACTAATGTATGCTGCCCTCAGTGAGGTCAGCATAAAGTTGATGACAGGTCCCCTTAAGAACTCAATGGTGGTATTACTGTTTTCTCATTCCCCCCTAGAAAGTTAATAAATTAATCAGTAGGTTATTTGCACCCCAAAATGGAGCCATTAAAAACTACAACTTGTCCCGCAAAAACAAGCCCAAGGCTACATCGACGCAAAAATCTAAGTTATAGCTATTGGAATGAGACAATGAAAAAATTGCTTGGTCACAACAGGGTTAATAGATAATTGCAATTAGTTTTCCTGTGACAAGGCTGTGCTGAAGTGCAGACGGTGGAATTTAGCGGCGCTCTGCCAGTGCACGGCGTGGGAACGGGGAGCAGATCCAGACTCTTAGCGCCAATACTAATGTAGTATATGCATACCATTGCCAAAAATCTAAGATGACCTATCGCCTCTTCTGTCATTTCGCCAGATTTCTACTTCAAACTTTTTCACCGTGCTGAACATATGAACACTGCATACTTCTCCCAGTGTAAGAAGTAATGTGGTGTTGGTGGGAATCCCAGACTATTTCAAGCATTGCTGAAGCATACCGTTACAGTATTTGCCTGAATGATGCTGTTTTGCTGCCGTGTTCGGTGTATATGGTGAATGCACACCAGGGGTGAACACGGCCTAATGTGTACCTACATGCAGCTTTGGTCAGTGTGACAGGACTCCCTGCAGTGAGTGGGTAATCCGGGGCCATGTTTTGGCTGGTTCCTCTTCTCCTTTTAGTATGTCTGCCTTGCTATAAATACACGGCTCTACATTCCAGTGGCTGCTCCTCCTGGGAGCTCTGCGCTTACTGCCTGACCAAGGGCACGCTGGGCAACTTGTACAGGGGCTAAAGGTGTCATTTGAAAAATTAGCGCAAACAATCATTTCCCAATAGGAGAAACTTTAGTAGGATGATTTTACCATGTAGTATTCAGTGAACAGAACTGAAGTTTTTCGAACTTTGTCATTTATTGTATTCTGGGTGGAATAATTTAGCACGTATCCACTGGATCCTTGATAAATGCTAGATCAATAGGGGCCTGACTGCTGAGACCCAACTCCAACTCATCGCCAAACAGGGGTTCAAGGTCCCTCACTCTCTCCTCGCCTTCTCCAGCCACACATTGTATGGCAGTGACAGAAACTGCTGAGCACTTGGCTTTTCCATCAGTGGCGGTGCCATAGATTTTGAAGGGTGCATGCTTAGACTGCTGCTGCACTTAGCCACAGTCTTGCAGCTCGGTAAAGAGGCAAGAGGTACACAGATCTCATATGACCCCAAGACAAAACTTACCACTAGTCCATACCCCCTCCCCTTTCTGGAAAATTCCGACAGTTAAGTGGGGAAAATGTTTAGTAAAAGTTATGCTCCACCTCATCCACTTTACCCAATGTCAATGCTTTATACATATAGCGCTCATTCTGACTACCATATTTCCCAATGTATTTACACTAGACAACTGACATCCATACATTGATAAATCTCCCCTGTGCTGCACTAAATCACAGCTTCTGTACACAAAGTATTTTATAAAACTGGCTGCCTGCAGCCACCACTAGATGGAGCTGATTGCATAGGAATTTATACAGTTGCTATCGACATAAAAGGAAGCTGTAATCTCTTTACGCTGAGCTCTCATAGTGGTGGCTCATGGAAAATGCTTTGGATTTATGTGGAGAATAGAAATTCAACGCTGGGCATCCCTCACCCCCCTGCTTAGGTGATGAAAGGATTCAGTATTATGCCTCATTCACACCTCAGTGATTTCCATCAGTGATTTTGAGCTAAAATCAGGTGCAACTCTAAACACAGAAAAGGTGCAGATCTTTCCTTTATACCAGGGGTGCACAACCTTTTCTGGTCGGGGGCCACATTGTCAGCCTGAACCAATTCTAAGGGCCGAAAATAAAACTTAAAGGGGTATAACCGACTGAAATACTGTATTTTTGCCATATTAAACATACAGTATATACTATAAATGTCTAGTTACAGTTCTAGGACTCCCATCTAATAGGAGACTACATGAAAGATACATGTGAGAAGATATAAGACATAGACCTTTATGTCTTTAACTAGATGTTTGGGGGCCGCACAGAATGGAATCGAGGGCCGCATGTGGCCCCCGGGCCGCAGGTTGTGCACCCCTGCTTTATACCTAATGTCTGTGGAGGCTCCAATCCTGGTTTTGGCTCATAACTGACCAAAACACCGACGTATGATTGAGGCATTACTGTAAAAAAAAAAATCAGTCCTGGGAAGTGACTCTGTTTTAGGACCATTGTAGTGAATGATAATTTATGACCTTCTAGAATATGAGTACCACGCTATTTCACTTTACATATTTGAATGTATTTTCTGTGGAATCTGTTTGCAGCTGAGCGTGCTCTGGACACCATGAACTTCGATGTGATCAAAGGGAAACCTATTCGGATTATGTGGTCCCAGCGTGACCCATCTCTTAGGAAGTCAGGAGTGGGCAATGTCTTCATAAAGAATCTCGACAAATCGATTGACAACAAAGCGCTTTATGACACCTTTTCTGCATTTGGCAACATTCTTTCCTGTAAGGTACGTTTAGCACCCTCTTGTAGCATAACTTGGGTTTTTAAGTTCTGAAGCCCAGAGTAAGTTTTTGATGGGTGTCTCCTACAGGTGGTGTGTGATGAGAATGGCTCCAAGGGATATGCTTTTGTGCACTTTGAAACACAAGATGCTGCGGATAGAGCCATAGAGAAGATGAACGGCATGCTGCTCAACGACCGCAAAGTGTGAGGAAGAATAGCTGTATGGCACTGAGAATGTGTGGGGAAATGAAGGCTAGAGACTGGGATTGGGATGGGGCATATGTTTCATGCTGCGCCAAGTCTGTTAGAATAGGGATTTATACATTTATATGAGTGGGATTCTTACAGGCAACAAAGTGAGAGCATGTAGCAACGCTTGTTAAACAGCTCAAAGGCAGGAATATGGTATATATTAGAAAAATGAGCCCTCTCCCTACTACTGCTAATAGTATTGAATGCCTTTAACCTCTTGGCAGCCATTGAACGTACATTGGTTGCCAGGGAAGGTATAGAGCGGGCTCAGGAGCAGATACCAATCCATACGGCGGATGCCTCTGGCAGGGCCTAATAGGATGCTGGTAAAATTGCTATTCATAGCAATAGAGAAGAATGAGGAGAGAGAAGCATTCACAGTGCACTCTCCTCGCTGCAGAGGATGGAATCGAGATGGGCCTATAGACTTTCACTGAGCCCATTTTCTGCAGCAAGGAGAGAGGGCATGATGTGTGCACACCTCTCTCTCCTCTTTCTAGCGATTGGAGTGGGTCTGTGCTCAGACCCCCACTGATCAAAATCTTTGGTATGCCTCTGTGGCATATCAAAAGTTTCAAATGTTCCTCAAGACTTCACCATTGTATCGGCCCCTGCTGATAAGATAGTGATGACCAGTCCTGAGGATAGTCAATCACTTGTGACGCTAGTATTACAGTATTATCAGCCAGGCGATTGTCAGGAGAGAAGCATTCCTTCCCAGCAATCGCTTGCTTGTCAGTTGAGGAGGCGGCTGTTATTACATACAGCAATCTCCTCCTTAGTATTGTGAGAAGCGATAGCTAATGCCATCACTCGTCCCCATACTAAATCATTGGTTGCCGGCAGCAGATCGTGATTAGACACCCTGATTTGCCGCCGAAAAACAATGATTTTTAAACTTGCTGAAAGATGGTGATTTCCTGATGACTTTTGCTAGTTCATTGGGTAATTGGCAGCAGTATTACACTGCCTGATCATCGCTAACGAGCGTTACTATGCTTATGTTAGCGATGATCTGCCTATAAGCTTGAAGGGTTGGGCATCCTCTTGAAAGGATTAAGGAGATCATCAAGGTTCTAGTAAAGAAAGCTTCATTAACAAAATGACAAGAATTACCCTGGGTTCACACCTGAGCGTTTTACAGCGCGTTCAAACGCGCTGTAAAACGCTCAACAGATTAAAACCAATGCATCCCTATGGGAGTGGTTCACACTTGAGCGTTTTACAGCGCGTTTGAACGCGCTGTAAAACGCCCAACGCATAAACAAGTACTTGAGCTTCTTTTGGGGCGTTTGACGCGCGTTTTGTGATTGACACCACAGTAGTCAATCACAAGAACGCGCGTACTAACGCGCGTTTCCTATTTGCAAAAACGCGCAAAAAAACGCGCGTAAAACGCGCGTTTTTGGAACGCTCAGGTCTGAACCCAGGGTTAAAGACATCTTAAAGAGGACCTGTCACCTCCCCTGACATACCTGTTTTAATAGCTTCATGCATTCCCCATGTAAGAACAATTCTGGAACATCTATTCTTATGTCTCAATGTTGTGCCGTTCCTTTATTATTTCTACTAGAATTTATGAATGAATTGCTAGAAGTCTGCAGTAAGGGTATAGAGGGGTGGTAACAAGTTGTGGGTGCGTACCTGTACAGACTCGTTCTATCCAATCAGTGCTGCCATTGTCAGACTGTGCAGGTACACCCCCCAACTGGTAACACCCCTCTGTACCCTTACTGCAGACTGCTAGCCATTCATTCATAACTTCTAGTAGAAATAATAAAGGAATTGTACAGACATAAGAATAGATGTTCCAGAATTGTTAGTACATGGAGAATGCATGTAGTTATTAAAACAGACATGTCAGGAGGGGTGACAGGTCCTCTTTAAAGGGGTTTTACCCTCCAGGACTGTGATGGCTAACCTCCGGCACTCCAGCTGTGGTAAAACTACGATTCCCAAGATGTACACTTGCTTGGCTGTTCTCAGAACTTCATAGAAATGAATAGAGCATGCTAGGAGTCGTAGTTTCACCACAGCTGGAGTGCTGGAGGTTAGCCATCACTGCTCTAGGACCTTCATAGCTTATTGCTAGGCTATGCCATCAATGTCAGGTGTGGGTCCCACCTCTGGGACACACTGCTATCTCCAGAATAGAGCCCCTGAACTGAAGGGAGAGCACACCGCTCATGAATGGCCAATCTCTGTTTACCACCTGCTGTTTCGGGCAGTCCATAGCAGTGCATGGAAAGTAAGTCACGCATGCAGTGTGTTCTTCACTTTGGAGGCCTCATTCTGAAGATGGGAGTAGTTCTCAGAGGTGGAACCCACACCTGACATTGGCATCAATATCTCAGATGAGAATATCTCTTTAATTCACCAAATCTGCATGGTTTCTGCTCTCTACGGGTGCTTCAGGTGTTGTCTACAGTACTTTCTGGTATAAGGCAGACTGTAGATTGCTTGCATGTATCTTACCTCCACACCTCTGTATATACATGTTTTGCTGCAAAGCTGTATGGTCACTAGACATAACCTGCAGCACTGTCATCATATTTAAAGAAGCAGTATATGTTTGCTTTTTGTCCATTTAATACACCTTTATTAAACAGGGTAGCAAGCATTTCTTGCTTTGACAGACTAGGCATGACTATTATATGGTCATCTGTTTTATTTCAATGGCTGCTATGTAGTCCTACATTTTTCCTGCAGCGGAAAAGTATAGCCACCGGCAGCTTCCCTTTCTGATCTCACCTAATTTAAAAACTGTAATTTGAGATGGGGTTAACCCAGTGTTTCTCAACTCCAGTCCTCAGGGCCCACCTACAGGTCATGATTTGAGAATATCCCACAGAATGAGTACCTGAGGTGAGTCCTGATGCACTGACACTAATTATATCACCTGCTAAATACTAAGGAAATCCTGAAAACATGACCCGCAGGTGGGCCCTGAGGACTGGAATTGAGGAACACTGGGTTAACCCATTTAATGCCATCCTAATACAACCTAATTGTTATCTTTGCTCTGCAGGTTTGTTGGTCGTTTTAAATGCAGAAGGGAGAGGGAAGCAGAACTTGGAGCTAAAGCCAAAGAATTCACCAACGTTTACATCAAAAACTTTGGGGAAGATATGGATGATGAACGACTGAAGGAGACCTTCAGCAAATACGGTAAGTGTGTGAGATCCTGATTCCATCAAGTGACCACTTGCTTCTGGCTTAGTGTGTGCCGTGGATAACTTCGTGAGCTCCTTGGCTCTGCCCATGCATGTGGGTTCTGGTTTCACGCGTATGCCGTGGTTAACCTAATGAGATCTGACTCTGCTCCCGCATGTGGGCGCCTGGTATCAAGCGTGTGCCGTGCACCTGCATGCTGTGACCCTGTGACCTTTGTGGTTAACTGGTGTCTCTTGGCTGCAGGGAAGACTCTGAGCGTTAAGGTGATGACTGACCCCAGTGGCAAGTCCAAAGGGTTTGGCTTTGTCAGCTTTGAAAAACATGAAGATGCAAATAAGGTAAGAGCTCCCCTGGAGGACCAGGCAGATAAAGAATCTCTGCAGGGGAGAGCCAGGTACTCGGGAGCTCTAACGAAAATGTCCAAATGTGGGGAAAACAAAATTCAAACTTATAATGTTCCCTAATAGTCTTATTTTTAATAGGCTGTAGATGACATGAACGGAAGGGACGTCAATGGAAAAGTGATGTTTGTTGGCAGAGCACAAAAAAAGGTTGAGCGCCAAGCAGAGCTGAAAAGACGGTTTGAACAGTTAAAGCAAGAGCGGATCAGTCGCTATCAGGTATGCATTTAATTTATTAAAAATGTCATGGTACCGTGGACGAGCTAATAGGTTTGCATTCTATATTAGCTGTGTATGTTCGTATATATACAATACTCCACAATGTAATACTTGTATCAACTTTTCAACTTTCTTATGATATATATTGTATTATCACTGAATTTATTGATTGTACTAGATTATCAATCTTAATTTCAAATAAAAAAAAAATAAAAAAATAAAAATGTCATGGTAGAATTTTTGTATGATCCCTAAACAAGGGAGCTAACCATGTCTGCAGTGCTCCAGATCTTAACATAGTCTAGGGATAAAAGAATGAGGAGACATGGTGGTATTTGAGCCTTCCTCGACCTCTCTGAAAAACTGGGTGTGACCCGTACAACCTAAAAATACAATGTGACGTGGGTTAGCAAAGTGTGATGTATATACCCTCATAGTATATATCTGGACACAATTGGGATACTCCAGCGTGGGAAAATTTAAACAGAGAAATTCCTTTGTCCAGATACACGCGTCACCTCTGTAGCAATCTAGCTTTAATACAAACCGGATTCCCAAAAAGTTGGGACACTATACAAATCATTAATAAAAACTGAATGCAATGATGTGGAGGTGCCAACTTCTAATATTTTATTCAGAATAGAACATAAATCACGGAACAAAAGTTTAAACTGAGAAAATGTACCATTTTAAGGGAAAAATTTGTTGATTCAGAATTTCATGGTGTCAACAAATCCCAAAAAAGTTGGGACAAGGCCATTTTCACCACTGTGTGGCATCTCCCCTTCTTACAACACTCAACAGACGTCTGGGGACCGAGGAGACCAGTTTCTCAAGTTTAGAAATAGGAATGCTCTCCCATTCTTGTCTAATACAGGCCTCTAACTGTTCAATCGTCTTGGGCCTTCTTTGTTGCACCTTCCTCTTTATGATGCGCCAAATGTTCTCTATAGGTGAAAGATCTGGACTGCAGACTGGCCATTTCAGTACCCGGATCCTTCTCCTACGCAGCCATGATGTTGTGATTGATGCAGAATGTGGTCTGGCATTATCTTGTTGAAAAATGCAGGGTCTTCCCTGAAAGAGATGACGTCTGGATGGGAGCATATGTTGTTCTAGAACCTGAATATATTTTTCTGCATTGATGGTGCCTTTCCAAACATGTAAGCTGCCCATGCCACACGCACTCATGCAACCCCATACCATCAGAGATGCAGGCTTCTGAACTGAGCATTGATAACAACTTGGGTTGATCTTGTCCTCTTTGGTCCGGATGACATGGCGTCCCAGATTTCCAAAAAGAACTTCGAATCGTGACTCGTCTGACCACAGAACAGTCTTCCATTTTGCCACACTCCATTTTAAATGATCCCTGGCCCAGTGAAAACGCCTGAGCTTGTGGATCTTGCTTAGAAATGGCTTCTTCTTTGCACTGTAGAGTTTCAGCTGGCAACGGCGGATGGCACGGTGGATTGTGTTCACTGACAATGGTTTCTGGAAGTATTCCTGAGCCCATTCTGTGATTTCCTTTATAGTAGCATTCCTGTTTGTGGTGCAGTATCGTTTAAGGGCCCAGAGATCACGGGCATCCCGTATGGTTTTACGGTCTTGACCCTTACGCACAGAGATTGTTCCAGATTCTCTGAATCTTCGGATGATGTTATGCACAGTTGATGATGATAGATTCAAAGTCTTTGCAATTTTTCGCTGGGTAACACCTTTCTGATATTGCTCCACTATCTTTCTGCGCAACATTGTGGGAATTGGTGATCCTCTACCCATCTTGGCTTCTGAGAGACACTGCCACTCTGAGAAGCTCTTTTTATACCCAGTCATGTTGCCAATTGACCTAATTAGTCTTAATTGGTCTTCCAGCTCTTCGTTGTGCTCAAATTTACTTTTTCAAGCCTCTTATTGCTACTTGTCCCAACTTTTTTGGGATTTGTTGACACCGTGAAATTTTGAATCAACATATTTTTCCTTTAAAATGATACATTTACTCGGATTAAACGTTTGATCTGTCACCTACGTTCTATTACAAATAACATATTGACATTTGCCATCTCCACATCATTGCATTCAGTTTTTATTCACAATTTGTTTAGTGTCCCAACTTTTTTGGAATCCGGTTTGTACCAAGTATTGGTACCCAAGATTTAATTATGTTAAAAAAAATCCTACCATATCAAATACATATTTCAGTTGTGTTTAAAGGGGTTATTAAGTTCTTTAAAATTGTTAGCCTAACTTAGGAAAGGCCATCAGTATTAGATTTGTGGTGGACTTAGTTTTAGTACCTGCACTAAAGAGGCTGTGGCAAGCGTTGCTTCTCCTCCATTATTTACCCGGCCTAGCCCCCACTGAATTTATTTCGGCTTCATTCCATTCAGATCACTAGGTTGCAGTAGCAACTGGGCAGCATGGTGGCTCAATGGTGAGCGCTGGTGCCTTGCAGCACTAGGGTCCTAGGTTCAAATCTGACCAAAAGCAACATCTTCATGGAGTTCGTATGTTCTCCCTGTGCTTGCGTTGGTTTACTCCTGGTACTTCGGTTTCTAGTGAGCCCCACTGAGGATAGTAATGACAGTGTATGTAGAGCGCTATGGAATATGTTGGCTATATAAATAATAAATAACGATACCAGACACAGCCACTACTCAAAGTACAGAGTAAATAATAGAGGAATTTACAACTAATATTGATGGCTTATTCTACAGATGGGGCATCAGTTTTAAATGACCGGTTAACCCCTTTATAGCGGATCTCTCTTTAATATGCTGCGCTTGTTAAAGGGGTTGTGCCAATACTAGAAGTTATTCTCTATTCACAGGATAAGGAATAACTAACTGCTCGTGGGGACCCCCACTGACCCCGAGAATGGGGGGTCCTATTCCCCCAATATGATAGACAGCAGGTCAACAATGTGCTCTGCTGCTCCATTCATTCTCTATGAGAATTCCGGAGATAGCAAAGTACACTCTATTTCCGTGAGTCCCACAAAGAATGAATGGAGAGCAGGGTACGTGCTCGACCTGTTGCTCCATCAGACTGGAGGAACAGGAGCTCCGTTCTTTGTTACTTTGCAGGCTCTGATCTAAGGATAGGTGCAGGTCCGGTCCCGGAGGTGGAACCTGCACTTATCACACATTGGGGGCATATCTTGGCAATATGCCCCCAATGTTCCAAGATGGGACAACCCATTTAAGTCTCGATTCAAGGGGCTACTGTGTAAAAAGTGCATATAAATGTGCTGTTTGTCTAATAGCCCCATAGAGTGTGGTGAACTCCAGATGACGAGTCTTTTTATGCTGCGCGTTTTCCATCAGCCCTCTTCACTGTTGATGAATGGCAGCCAGTTTATCATATTATGTCGGTAAAGAGCATAAATAGAGCGGACTTAGGCTCGGACTGGCCAATAGGTGTACAGGTGAATCCAACTGTGGGCCCCTAGTCTCCCACTCCCCGCACAAGTGGCACATAACACAGACTTACTGCACTAAATACAGATATTCAATATAAAACAACTCGTCAGCCTATGTTCATAAAAAAAACTTGATAGATTATTAAAGAAACTCCCCAGTTTATTATTATACATTATCAAGTAAATGCTGATACCAAATAATTGAGTCAACTGTAGAAGGAGGTACACTGACTCTGACTCTATGCCTGTAGTCACGTTTAAAGAAAGCGCCTGCAGCAGTGTTCTGGCTCTGGCAGATTTCACTGCCCGGGAACTTTCACTACCCCTCATCACTTCCTCCTGTGACGCAGCACTTTTCCGACGTCTGGAAGGAGGTGCGTACTACAAGTGAAGGCGCTTACTGTGATAATGCGCGTGCACTAATACTAGTTAGTACTAGTAAAACGCCCTCTCTTGCTTTGCGGAACGCAAATGCGTCCCACAGGCAAGAAGTCTGTAGTGCAGGATGGGTTGGTTTCATCGTGGGAGCACGCACCAAAGAGCCGCATTCAAGGGTCTAAAGAGCCGCGCTTTGCCAAACACTACCCTAGGCGGTAGGACGGTAGATTTTTCCTTGAATCAATGGTGAATGTCAAGTCCGTTGACTTCTGCAGAGACCAAGCCTGGAATCTGCCTCTTAATGCAGCAGGAAACTCGCTTCTTTAGTGAATATGTCTAACTGCAGAAAGTCCGGTGGGTGAGTGCAGAGACCAAGCCCGAAATCTGCCTCTTGCTGTAGCGCAGGTCATCTGATCCTGACACGGTGGCCACCATGTCACTGACTTGTGGTAATCATCACCTCCAGCTGTATCCTATATTCATTGCAGGGACACAGTGAGAACCCTGCTCTAGTATAGTGATCTGCAGATGCAAAAAATGTAATGATGACTGAACCTGGAACAGTGAAAAATTACATATAAGTGACACACAATTTACTCCCAGTCACTGTGGGTCATTGTAATCCCTTTAACTTTACTAAACTTGGGCCCATGTTTCTAACAGTGATACCAACGCTTATCAATGTTATTCTTCTGGGACCCACTGCTTTATCCAACAGAATACACCTTATAATTGTGGGCTGATATTATTTTCACATATATTTTTTATAGGGTTTGGAGCTCAGTTTTCCTGATACAAATCTCCAAAACCCCTACTTTCGTACACACTTCTATAGTTAAAATTCTGGGAGCCACCCCCTAGTGGTGACTGCAGGCAGTTAGAATTTTATCATACTTGTATGCCTTGTATCAGGCTATTTGAATGATTTCCCACTAATGGCCACTGCTTTGCTTGTCTTCGTGGAGAATCTAAACCCTAAATTATTCTGTGTCATCATTCTGGTGTCTTCAGAACTTGGCATTATGTCTATGATTATTATGAGCTCCTGTCATAAATCACGTTACATTTGATGACTTCGGTAACAAGGATCTTACCTTATCTAGGGATCTTTATATAGTTCTTAAGACCAAGTCCTTCTAGCAAGGGTCACTGGGGAAGATCAGGAGATGGTTTATTCTGCTCCTCATTTTGTCTCATACCTTTGGTGAACCGATCTACTGCAATTGTCTTCTTAACCCCAGGCTGTTTCTATTTCCAGTGGTGACCAGTGGACACCGCTGTTTCCAAGTTTTACAGAAAACACCATAAATATCAAAAAGCTGAAAAATCACAAATCATCAATATAGACAATGAAGATACAAGATCTTCTCATGGATGTGGTCTCTATCATCTGATGGTCTGACACATGTTCCCGGGACACAACTGCCTAATAATCAGATCTCTAGGACAGAGTTAAAATAATAAATTTTGCACCCTTTCCCTTAATACGTATAACTATAGATGCAGCAAAGTTATGCGGCCCATAGGCTAAAAGGCCAATGTTTGTGGGGTGTGATTATCCCGAACATTTGGTTTTCTAAGTTCTTACTACACATACATATATTATCGCATGAGAAGACATTATTACAATCAGTACATAAAGATGATCAAACTTAGAAAAGTCACTGGTTACTTACCAATGCCAACAAGTCTGTGGGTTCTAGACCTGTACCATGGGTCAGCGGTTGTAATCTGGGGTTGGGTAGAGACTGCAGCTTTGGTGACGTAGAGGATCCAGGTCTGTTTTGGTAATATCAGGCTTCTAGTCAGGATGATCTCTTGGCCCATCATAGACTCGACATGCCATGAAAGACATGGAGTCACTAATTTACCTTTTTGGGAAAGCCTGTGATTAGAGATGAGCGAACATTAAAAAAAAGTTCGGCGTTCGGGTTGTTGTAAGTCGCGCATCCCGTTATGGATTCCACTATAGCGGCATATGGAATCCATAAGGGGCGGCTGCCACCAACCCGAACTGTTGAACAGCCGAAGGACCTGGGGTGACGTCACTGTCATGTGATCAGTGCAGGGGCGTGGCTCAGCACAGGATCAAATCCAGTGCTGAGCCACGCCCCCTGCACTGATCACATGACTGTGACGTCACCCCAGGTCCTTCGGCTGTTCAACAGTTCGGGTTGGTGGCAGCCGCCCCTTATGGATTCCATATGCCGCTATTGTGGAATCCATAACGGGATGCGCGACTTACCACCACCCGAACGCCGAACACCGGACTTTTTTTTAATGTTCGCTCATCTCTACCTGTTATCCTGCCATTCTGCAGGCAGGATATTAGATGTGAAAGCAGAAATCAGCAGCTCACCTTACCAGCTATTATGGAACCGGTGCACTCCTCAAAAAGCCCACCCTTGGCTCAAAAAAGTGTAGACAGTATTAAAAGAGGTGAGGGGCACTCAATATATGGACCAATCCAGAACAGCAAATTAAATAGTTTATTATCCAATTAATAAAAACCAGCAAAACAAATTATGCCAGAATAAACACATGAAATCCTAGTAGGTATATCAGCAGGCTCAAAATGTGGTCAATCAAACAGCAGCACTATAATGTCCCATGTGTTCATGCAGTCTTTATGTATTATCCAGATACCATCCTAACATTAGCAGTATCTGCGGATATGACAGTCCTTTAACAGGAAAGAAGCCAGCGATTTATCAATAGATCTTGCCCAAATATTGTGGATCAAAAATTAAGCAAGCAATACTGCGTTTTCAATAGTTCATTGGGATATGCCACCATTGACAACCTCTCCTCCATATGAGTCCCCTCATAGGTCTCTCACAATCAGCCAGTATTGTTGGTAAGTATTAATGAGAACCCATATAGGTTCACATGCAACAGGAGCTCATTGTATCAGACAGGGGTAATGGCCGGACATACACACAGACAAAATGTACTTTACCGGTCTTCTTTCCCCGCAGTGGTTTGCTGCTGCTCCTGGCGTTCGTGCTCCTTTGGCGTCTCCTTCTCATAAGAAAGTCTGCAGCATGAGTTGTTTGTTTTTGTGTTGTGCCCACACTGGTGATTACGAAGGGTGTTGTCTAAATTGTAGAGTCCATTTAATTTTGGCCACCCTTTGACACCAGAGTAGCACAGTAACATAGTATATAAGGCCTGAAAAAAAGACCTCTGTCCATCCAGTTCAGTCTGTTATCCTGCAAGTTGATCCAGAGGAAGGCAAAAAAAAAACTGTGAGAACAAGCCAATTTTCCCCCAAAATTCCTTCTCAACATTAATCAGAATAACTCTCTGGATCAACAACCCATCTCTAGTAGCTATAGACCAGGGCTGGCCAACCTGCGGCTCTCCAGCTGTTGTAAAACTACAATCCACCATGCCCTGCTGTAGGCTGATAGCTGTAGGCTGTCTGGGAATGCTGGGAGTTGTAGTTTTGCAACAGCTGGAGAGCCACAAGTTAGACATCCCTGCTATAGACTCTTTGTGTAGAAACCTTCTTTCCTCCAGACGCAGATGATGTACCCTCGTCACAGTCCTGGGGATAAATAGATGATGGGAGAGATCTCTGTTCTGACCTCTGATATATTTATACATAGTTATTAGATCTCCCCTCACTCGTCTTTTTTTCTAAAATGAATAAACCTAATTCTGATAATCTTTAAGAGTACTGTAGTTGCCCCATTCCAGTTATTACTTTAGTTGCCCTCCTCTGAACCCTCTCCAGCTCTGCTATGTCTCTATTGTTCACAGGAGCCCAGAACTGTACACAGTACTCCATGTGTGGTCTGACTAGAGATTTGTAAAGTGGTAGGACTATGTTCTCATCACGGCATCTATGCCCCTTTTGATGCAACCCATTATCTTTTTGGCCTTGGCAGAAGCTGCCTGACACTGGTTTCTACAGCTTAGTTTGCTGTTTATTAAAATTCCTAGATCCTTTTCCATATCAGTGTTACCAAGTGTTTTACAATTTATGTATAAAAATGTGGTGCACAGGAGTGACACAAGAACAACAATAGAGGTGCTCACAGTTAAGAGGAATCACCCTTCCTCTTAACCACTTCAGCCCCCCTACCTTAAACACCCTTAAAGACCAGGCCACTTTTTACAATTCCGCACTACACTACTTTACCCGTTTATTGCTCCGTCATACAACTTACCACCCAAATGAATTTTACCTCCTTTTCTTCTCACTAATAGAGCTTTCATTTGGTGCTATTTCATTCTTGCTGACATTTTTACTTTTTTTGCCATTAATACAAATTTAACGAAATTTTTGCAAAAAAATGACATTTTTCACTTTCTGTTAAAAAATTTATCAAATAAAACTACATTTCTCTATAAATTTTTCTCAAAATGTATTGTTCTACATGTCTTTGATAAAAAAAAATGCAATAAGTGTATATTTATTGGTTTGGGTAAAAGTTATAGCGTTTATAAACTATGGTGCAAAAAGTGAATTTCCGCACTTTGACTTTCTGAGCACCTGTCCTGTTTCCTGACGTACTACAATGCCCAGACAGTAGAAATACCCCATAAATGACCCCATTTCCGAAAGTAGACACCCTAAGGTATTCACTGAGGGGCATAGTAAGTTCATGGAAGTTTTTATTTTTGTCACAAGTTAGCGGAAATGTTTTTTTTTTTTTCAAAAATTTCATTTTCCGCAAACTTGTGACAAAAATAAAAACTTCCATGAACTCACTATGCCCATCAGCGAATACCTTAGGGTGTCTACTTTCCGAAATGGGGTCACTTGTGGGTATTTTTACTGCCCTGGCATTTTAGGGGCACCTAACCGTCAGAAGTAGTTTGGAATCCAAATGCGTAAAAATGTCCTGTGAAATCCTAAAGGTACTCATTGGATTTAGGGCTCTGTGCGCATCTTGGATGCAAAAGTGCACACATGTGGTATCGCCGTACTCAGGAGAAGTAGGGCAATGTGTTTTGGGGTGTATTTTTACATATACCCATACTGGGTGTGAAAATATCTCTGTAAATGACAACTTTGTATAAAATTTTTACAAAGTTGTCATTTACAGAGATATTTCTCACACTCCTGCATGGGTATATGTAAACATACACCCCAAAACACATTGCCCTACTTCTCCTGAGTACGGCGATACCCCATGTGTGACACTTTTTGCAGCCAAGATGCGACAGAGGCCCCAAATCCAATGAGTACCTTTAGGATTTTACAGGACATTTTTACGCATTTGGATTCCAAACTGCTTCTCTCGCTTTAGGGGCCCCTAAAATGCCAGGATAGTAAAATACCACACAAGTGACCCCATTTCGGAAAGAAGACACCCCAAGGTATTCTCTGATGGGCATAGTGAGTTCATGGAAGTTTTTATTTTTGGCACAAGTTAGCGAAAATGGAAATTTTTTTTTTTTTTTTTTACAAAGTCTCAGATTCCACTAACTTGTGCCAAAAATACAATTTTACATGAACTTACCATACCCCTCACAGAATACCTTGGGGTGTCTTCTTTCTAAAATGGGGTCACTTGTGTGGCATTTTTACTGCCCTGGCATTTTAGGGGCACCTAACCGTCAGAAGCAGTTTGGAATCCAAATGCGTAAAAATGTCCGGTGAAATCCTAACGTACTCATTGGATTTAGGGTCCTGTGCGCATCTTGGATGCAAAAGTGCCACACATGCGGTATCGCCGTACTCAGGAGAAGTAGGGCAATGTGTTTTGGGGTGTATTTTTACATATACCCATACTGGGTGTGAAAATATCTCTGTAAATGACAACTTTGTATAAAAATTTGTACAAAGTTGTCATTTACAGAGATATTTTTCACACCCAGTATGGGTATATGTAAAAATACACCCCAAAACACTTTGCCCTACTTCTACCGAGTACGGCGATACCCCAAGTGTGCCACTTTTTTGCAGCCAAGTTGCGCAAAGGGGCCCTAAATCCAAGGAGTACCTTTTAGGATGGCATTTTTACACTTTTTCTTCTCATGCTTTAGGGCCCTAAAATGCCAGGGCAGTATAAATGCTCCACATGTGACCCCATTTTAGAAAGAAGACACCCCAAGGTATTCTGTGAGGGGTATGGTGAGTTCATAGAAGATTTTTGTTTTTTGCCCAAGTTAGCGGAATTTGATTTTTTTTGTTTTTTTCCACAAAGTCTCCCTTTCCGCTAACTTGTGACAAAAAGTTCAATCTTTCATGGACTCAATATGCCCCTCAGCGAATACCTTGGGGCGTCTTCTTTCCGAAATGGGGTCACATGTGAGGTTTTTGTACTGCCCTGGCATTTGAGGGTCACCGCAATCATTACACGTATGGCCAGCATTAGGAGTTTCTGCTATTCTCCTTATATGGAGCATACAGGTAATGAGATTTTTTTCCGTTCAGCCTCTGGGCTGAAAGAAAAATGAACGGCACAGATTTCCTCATTCGCATCGATCGATGTGGATGAAAAAATCTCTGCCAAAAATATGCAAGAAAAAAGAGGGGCCTGGCGATTGCCAGGACATAGGGGCTCCGCCCAAACATCCATACCCACTCAGCTCCTATGTCCTGGCAAACGTGATTTCTCCATTCACATCGATCAATCGATCGGTGTGGAGGAAGACATCTTTGCCAGATTTTTGATACAAAGTGTTTGCCAAAGCATATGAACTCCAACACCTCTCCTCAGCTCAAATGCCAGGGCAAACGTACCTGTCCTGCAGAGGAGAAATCTCGTCTTGCAGCGCCGCATACACTGACTTCACGTGTCTTCTGACAGCAGCGCAATGCTTCTCTCAGAATTCACATCAGTGCTGCGGCGTTTTCGTCGGTTGGTCCGTTGGTCTGTTGGTATACCTGGAAAATAAAGGGTGGTTATGGGGAAAAAAAAAAAGAAGAAAAAACAGGCAGCAGGCACATGACTTGAACGTTGCAAACTTTATAAAACCAGAACATTTTAAAACTTTTATAAAACATGAACATAAAAACCTGAACTAACTCAAGATTTTCTTTTCTTGCTACCCGTTTAATTTTTTTTTTTTTTTTTTACCATTTCACTCTTTATTTTCCTAGCAGAAACCTCTCCTTTCCCATGGGACAATGTGTAAAGTGTAAATCACACAGAGATGGTGCGAAGTACATTATACGCGTTATCCCAAGTGAAAGGAGACGTTTCTACTGTTTCACACTTCTGCAGTAGCACACCAGCAGCGTCCCTATGTGTTAGGGTCTCTCAAAACCTAGTGTCCTGAGAGACCCTAGAGCCTGCGTGGAAAAAAAAACTACCTGTGTAGTGCTGTCCCTAGGTCCCTAAGTGTACCTGAGTGTGGTACTTCCGGAAACACTCTCCAAGGCATAGGGCAGGGTGGTCAGGACAGTCAGGACAGAAATAACGGGTGTCACGCCTTATTCCACTCCTGCTACAGACACGACATTTTTTTCGGGGTGGCGGTTGGTTTGAGGTACCCGGCACAACGCTAGGGAAGTGCCGCTCGTGTAGACGGCTAACTACACTGGTGGATGGGGCCACGGAACCTCCTGGATACAGGAGGTTCTCAACGATCTCTTCCTGGAATTTTAGGAAAGATCCAGTTCTCCCAGCCTTACTGTAGAGAACGTAACTATTATATAGAGCCAATTGAATCAGATAAACAGACACTTTTTTATACCAGCGTCTGGTCTTTTGGGAAACCAAATAAGGGGCCAACATCTGGTCGTTGAAGTCCACCCCTCCCATGTGGAGGTTATAGTCGTGGACTGAGAGGGGCTTTTCAACGACACTGGTTGCCCGTTGAATTTGTACTGTCGTGTCTGCGTGAATGGAGGAGAGCATGTAAACGTCACGCTTGTCTCTCCATTTCACCGCGAGCAGTTCGTCGTGCAGCCCTCTGCCCGCTTGCAAGTCGGGTGGTAAGAAGCCGTTGAGGTAGCCCCGCGACTAGGTCGCGCGGTGCCGCAGCAGCCAATCTGTTCTAGGAACAAATGCTTGAAGAGGGCCACACTTGTGTAAAAGTTGTCCACGTAAAGATGGTACCCTTGCCGAATAAGGGTGACACCAAGTCCCAGACTATCTTCCCACTGCTCCCCAGGTAATCAGGGCAACCGACCGGCTCCAGGGTCTGATCTTTTCCCTCATAGATCCGAAATTTGTGCGTATAGCCTGTGGCCCTTTCACAGAGCTTATACAATTTGACCCCATACCGGGCGCGCTTGCTCGGGATGTACTGTTTGAAGCCAAGGCGCCCGGTAAAATGTACAAGGGACTCGTCTACGCAGATGTTTTGAGCAGGGGTGTACAAATCTGCAAATTTCTGGTTGAAATGGTCTATGAGGGGCCGAATTTTATGGAGCCGGTCAAAAGCTGGGTGGCCTCTGGGACGGGAGGTGGTGTTGTCACTAAAGTGCAGGAAACGCAGGATGGTCTCAAAACGTGTCCTGGACATGGCAGCAGAGTACATGGGCATGTGATGAATTGGGTTCGTGGACCAATATGACCGCAATTCATGTTGTTTGGTTATGCCCATGCTGAGGAGAAGGCCCAGAAAAGTTCTAAGTTCGGAAACTTGGACTGGTTTCCACCGGAAAGGCTGGGCATAAGAGCTTCCCGGGTTGTCGGCGATAAATTGAGTGGCATATCTGTTTGTTTCTGCCACGACTAAGTCAAAGAGCTCCGCAGTGAAAAACAGCTCAAAAACCCCAGCGCCGATCCTATCTGAGCTGTTTCCACCCGAACTCCTGACTGGGCGGTGAAAGGGGGAACTACTGGTGCGGCTGAAGATGGGGGCTGCCAATCAGGGTTTGCCAGCACCTCAGGGACTCTAGGGGCTCTACGGGCCTGTTGTCTTTGCGGTGGCTGCGACGGGGAAACTATTGCACGTGCCACCGTACCAGCTTCTACTGCCCTTCTGGTGCTCGCCACTTCACCATGTTCTACGGCAGTGCTGGTAGAAGGTCCAGGACGGGCTGCGCTGCTGGTGTATGCCTCACCACGTAATCCGGCAGCGCCAGCCCCACTCTGCTGCCCTTGAAGCGGATCCTGCGCTAACCTGTGGTCTAGCGACACGGGGCCGGGTACGCCTGGTTCTATCAGGGACCTCCACCTCCTCGTCAGAACTTTGGGTCAGACTGCCACTGCTTTCTACAGGTTGGTATTCTGACCCGCTGGATTCGTCAGATGAGGGTTCCCACTCCTCATCCGACTGGGTCAGAATCCTGTAGGCCTCTTCAGAGGAATACCCCTTGTTTGACATTTGGCCGTCTAAATTTAGGGGTATTCCCTGAGACTACCCAAGAAAAAAGCAAGCCTGTCTTACAATTGAGAGGGTAGCGAGTACAGAAGCCGCTGCGATTGATAAAAATATCAAAACTGATTTTTTTATTGCCGCAGCGCTGTGAAGGGATTGTGCAGTGATTACAAAAAAATTTTTTTTGTCACTGCGGCGGGGTGGGCGTGGGTGAACGCACGTGTGGGCGACCGATCAGGCCTGATCGGGCAAACACTGCGCTTGGGGTGGAGGGCTGAACTAAAGTGACACTAGTACTATTATATATCTGACCGTGATCAGTTCTGATCACTTACAGATACTATAAAGTACAAACGCTGATTAGCGCTACGCTAATCAGCGAACCAGTGACTGCGGTGCGGTGGGCTTGGCGCTAACGCTAACTACCTACCAAAGGGGACTAAACTAAGCTAAACCTAACAGTCAATCTTAGTGAAAAAAAAAGTGACAGTTTACACTGATCACTTTTTTCCCTTTCACTGGATGATTGACAGGTGCTGAAAGGGGTGATCAAGGGGTTAATTTGGGTGATGGGGGCTGATCAGGGGGCTAATGTGTGGTGCTTGTGTGTACTCACAGTAAGGTGTGCTCTCTCCTGGGTCCAACCGACGAAAAGGACCCAGGAGAGAGCACAGAAGCCATTTAATCCATCATATTTACTAATATGATGGGTTAAATGGCTCCTGATTCGTTTTTTTGAATGTCATCAGCCCGCCAGCGCTGCCGATTGGCTGGCAGGCTGATGACCAAGTTCTTGTGAATTGACTGCGATGCGCGATCTGCGCATGCGCGGGCGCTTGTGCCCGAAATCTCGCGCATCGCGAGAGGACGCCCCGATGCGTCCAAACAGAAGATCCCGGCCGCCCGCAGGACGCAATCCTGCGTACGGCGGTCCGGGACTGGTTAAATAGATATTGAAGAATAAAAATTGTATAACTGGGCACACTCAAAATATTAGAACCATGTAGAATTTATTCAAAAATATACCATTAACTTATACGGTGATAGACAACAATTGACAAACTATCCTAAAATACCAGGTAAAATCTGCCTAAAAAATGGAAATCCAATGTGAATAAATACAATATTAAGCAACAATTGGCAAAAATACCAGGTATGGTCAACCTAAAAATAGAAATGCAGTGCGAGTAAAACAAATTGAATAAATATTGATAGGAATGGGATGATACCGTAGTCCTATTGCTTGTGCGTATGCAAAAGAGAAACTGCGCTAATAGTGGTGCTTGCGAAGTCATATAGTGGTGGTTATTTATAACAAACTTCGCCTCCAATATTATGGAACAACATCGAGTTTGTGCTCCTATCTTTACACAGGTTCTTAGTTCAGTCTCTATGACTTAATATTCCAAACTTGTACTTTGTTACTCTGGCAAGATCGTATCAATACCTTTATTTCGTTTGTAGAAGTTAAGCGGCGTCCTGCTGAACTGTTCTGGCTACTGTGCTCTCAACAATGCGCACACTTGCCGGCATGATGTTTGCAAAGTTCTTACCGTGCCTTCAAAGTACCCCTCTGTCGCTCTGGACACCGTTCTTGTGAAACAGGGGACTGGTGTCTTGCGAGCTCAGTTCAGATAAAGTTCATATCTAGGGGATCCTTGACCAAGAGGATCCCCTAGATATGAACTTTATCTGATAAGAATAATATGTGCCAAACAAACCCACAAGAATAAGTCCAGAGCGCGATAAGTGAAAATTTACTGCTTTGACTACAAGCCATACCATCGGCAGACACGTGCAAACAACCACCAACGCGGGAATTGGATGGACTGAGCTCGCAAGACACCAGTCCCGTTTCACAAGAACGGTGTCCAGAGCGACAGAGGGGTACTTTGAAGGCACGGTAAGAACTTTGCAAACATCACGCCGGCAAGTGTGCGCATTGTTGAGAGCACAGTAGACAGAACAGTTCAGCAGGACGCCGCTTAACTTCTACAAACGAAATAAAGGTATTGATACGATCTTGCCAGAGTAACAAAGTACAAGTTTGGAATATTAAGTCATAGAGACTGAACTAAGAACCTGTGTAAAGATAGGAGCACAAACTCGATGTTGTTCCATAATATTGGAGGCGAAGTTTGTTATAAATAACCACCACTATATGACTTCGCAAGCACCACTATTAGCGCAGTTTCTCTTTTGCATACGCACAAGCAATAGGACTATGGTATCATCCCACTCCTATCAATATTTATTTAATTTGTTTTACTCGCACTGCATTTCTATTTTTAGGTTGACCATACCTGGTATTTTTGCCGATTGTTGCTTATTATTGTATTTATTCACATTGTATTTCCATTTTGTAGGCCGATTTTACCTGGTATTTTAGGATAGTTTGTCAATTGTTGTCTATCACCGTATATGTTACTGGTATATTTTATCTATAATTTTTGAATAAATTCTACATGGTCCTAATATTTTGAGAGTGCCCGGTTATATAATTTTTGTTTTACTATTTAGTATGTACGGGTGACTTGCATTATTCCTTCCCATGTGCATAACCTTACATTTGTCAGTGTTAAACCTCATCTGCCATTTCTCTGCCCAAGCCTCCAATCTATCCAGATCCCTCTGTAGCAGAAAACTGTCCTCTTCCCTGTTAATTACTTTACACAGTTTAGTGTCATCTGCAAAAAGTGATATTTTACTTGTGCAAGCCTTCTACAAGATCATTAATATATTGAAGAGAATAGGGCTGAGTAATATGCAAGTGGCACGCAGCTATAATACAGCCCTCAAAGTAGTCTATGGGGCCTTACTGTAAGCAAGGGCGTAACTAGGCGCAACATTTGGAAACACCTGCACCGTTCAGGAGAAGGAGTGATGGCTGATGAAAGCACCTCCCCAGGCCCTTCCCTCCTATTAATCCCCCTTCCCCTCCATCTCCATGCAGCAGCTTCCTGATACTCCTCTTTTCTCTGAAGGGTTGGGTCCCTGTAGTTTATAATCTTCTATCCTTACTGTAACAGAATCATCAAATTGAACAGGCAGTATTGCAGTGTAAAGCAAGAGGGAGATGCAGAACAACAAAGTTTATATGGAGACAGGACTTGCTCTACACAATGCAGCTAAGCTGCAGTCACTGATCAGGACTCGTAGCTGGGGTCTACCTTATTTAGGTTTGTGATGTTTGTTAAAGTAGACCCTCCGTCCTCAACCTACTATCCTGTAAAGCATATGGACAGGGTTGTAGCTGTAAGACAACTTCATTTGAAGATGTTTTGGATCCCTGTTTGATAAATATCTACCCCTCTAATTTTCTTTGTGTTTACAGGGTGTGAATTTGTATATTAAAAATCTGGATGACACTATTGATGATGAAAAGCTAAGAAAAGAGTTTTCTCCATTTGGATCCATCACAAGTGCCAAGGTGAGACTGAGCATCTTTTTTTTTTATTTTATCTGCATTAGCCTTGTTTCAACTAGCGTTATGTTGGGACGCTTTTTTATTTTACTTTTTATACTGCTCTTAAGGCTTCACTCCTGCTAGTAATGATTTTATCTGAGCTGTCACACTGAAATCCGCCATTAGATTTATAATTTGTTATGGCTAGTATGGAAAGACATAACTGCCATCCAATCTTTGTACATTCTATATACATTCTTCTATCTGTGACTATGACAGATGACGGACCTAGGAGCCTTTGTTAGGCCCATCGATGCTCTGCGATCGTATGACAGGGCGGACGAGCTTAGAGCAGGGTAAATGGCTGGGATTGATGTCTCCTCTGCTCTCGGCTGTTGTAGCGTGCTTTGTTATAGCTGCCAACCACGGAGAATGGTTTGGTGCATGTACAAGGTCTGCTTCACCCCAGTGCTGCATATTTGTGTGGAAACTATTTTTACATTGCTTTGATTTCTGGATGTTTGCTGGAAAACAAATGCTCATATTGTCATTTAAGTGTAAACCCCCCCCCCCCCCCAATTGCACTGTAATCTCATCCTGTCCCTGCTGTGTTGTGCATGGAGAGGCTATGCAGTGCTAAAGAAATGCAGAGGAAATCCAGACGGAGCATAGTATGCGTTGCGCTCAGTCTCTACACCTCTTCCACATGCAATCCTAAATATGTTTGGAATGTTGTGGTAAAGATATAGCATTCCACCTTAATGCATAATGTCTATTCCAGGTTATGCTGGAGGATGGCCGTAGCAAAGGATTTGGATTTGTTTGCTTTTCTTCCCCAGAGGAAGCCACTAAAGCAGTCACTGAGATGAATGGGAGAATTGTAGGGTCTAAACCACTCTATGTGGCATTGGCTCAAAGAAAGGAGGAACGGAAAGCGCATCTTACCAATCAGTATATGCAGCGTATAGCAGGAATGAGGGCTCTTCCTGCCAACACCCTTATCAACCAATTTCAGCCTGCTCCTGGAGGATACTTTGTGCCTGCTGTTCCGCAGGTGGGTGCAGTGGAAATTTTTATTTGAAAATGCTCCTTCACATGTATCTCCTTATAATGTGGATGGTTGTTTTCCAGGCTCAAAACAGACCTACATACTATGCACCCAATCATATGACCCAAGTACGGCCAGGCCCTCGGTGGCAGCAAGCTGGACGTCCTCAAGGTGAGAATTTTTGGTAGAATGCTGTTTTAGATAGATATACAGATATTTGATCATCTTTCTGTACTAGCATACTGACAATTTGTTTATTTTAGGCTTCCAACCCATACCTAATGCACTGCGCCAGAGTGGGCCACGTCAGTCACTGCGCCATCTACCACCTTCAAGTACTCAGGGCACCCGTGGAATCCCCAACGTAGCTCAGAGAGTTGGTGAGAAAAACTGCTGTAGCACTTGAGCTCCTTCTCAGCCTTAGACTCATGTTAAGGTATCATTCACACGTCTTCATGTTTTGCGTATCCGCAAAACACTGACACCGGCCATGTGCATTCTGCATTTTGCGGACCCATATGGCCGGCTTTGTGATCGAAGTGCCTATTCTTGTCCGTGACTGCGGACAAGAATAGGACATGTTCCATGTTTTTTGCAGGGCCGTGGAACGGAACTACAGATGCGGATAGCACACTGTGTGCTTCCGCATCTTTTGCGGCCCAATCGAAATGAATGGGTCCGCACCTGTACCGCAAAATTGCAGAATGGATGCTGACCCATTCATGTCACATAAACTTTAGTATATTGCACATATTCCTGTGAACAGGTGACCATATTGCACACCCACCCCTTATGATGGGTTTTCTACGTGGGCCGAGAATCAGCCATTTATGGGGAAGGAAACTTACTTTCCTGACAACTGGCAGCGATCACATCTACAGTATGAGAACAAGCAATTGCTCGTCTTCAAACAGCTGCATTGTTTCTGGCCAGCACATTGCTGTTTGGACAGCACAATCTGATGTCCAGAAACTATAATTTACTTGCATGAACAAACAACAATTTTACCCGATGAGGAGCGTGGAAGATTGTAGGGAATGAACGTTCGCAGAAATGATCGTCTCCGACAATCTGTGTAAACCCGCCATTAGTGTCCATTTATTACCTTTGCCAATTAATCTTTTCATTTTTACAAGCTTAGATCTGTCTCCAATAAACATTCCCATGTTACATTGCCTTGCTGTATTTCCACTCACAAAAAGGTTATAATGTGTAGTTCTGTAGTAGAATATTTAATAATGCACTATAAACTCATCCTGCCCCTGCTACTTAGTGCAGGAGGAAAGGGAAATATGTGCTGAAAGAAATCCAGAGGAAATCCAGACAAAGCATACTTGACCTTGTGTTCGGTCTCTACACCTCTGCCACATTTGTCCATTCTAATTCTCTCTCTCTCTCTCTCTCCTCTCTCTCTCTCTCATATATATATATATATATATATATATATATATATATATATTCACACACACACTCACCTAAAGTATTATTAGGAACACCTGTTCTATTTCTCATTAATGCAATTATCTAGTCAACCAATCACATGGCAGTTGCTTTAATGCATTTAGGGGTGTGGTCCTGGTCAAGACAATCTCCTGAACACCAAACTGAATGTCAGAATGGGAAAGAAAGGTGATTTAAGCAATTTTGAGCGTGGCATAGTTGTTGGTGCCAGACGGGCCGGTCTGAGTATTTCACAATCTGCCCAGTTACTGGGATTTTCACGCACAACCATTTCTAGAGTTTACAAAGAATGGTGTGAAAAGGGAAATCATCCAGTATGCGGCAGTCCTGTGGGCGAAAATGCCTTGTTGATGCTAGAGGTCAGAGGAGAATGGGCCGACTGATTCAAGCTGATTGAAGAGCAACGTTGACTGAAATAACCATTCGTTACAACCGAGGTATGCAGCAAAGCATATGTGAAGCCACAACACACACAACCTTGAGGCGGATGGGCTACAACAGCAGAAGACCCCATCGGGTACCACTCATCTCCACTACAAATAGGAAAAAGAGGCTACAATTTGCACGAGCTCACCAAAATTGGACTGTTGAAGACTGGAAAAATGTTGCCTGGTCTGATGAGTCTTGATTTCTGTTGAGACATTGAAATGGTAGAGTCCGAATTTGGCGTAAACAGAATGAGAACATGTATCCATCATGCCTTGTTACCACTGTGCAGGCTGGTGTAATGGTGTGGGGGGTGTTTTCTGGGCACACTTTAGGCCCCTTTGTGCCAATTGGGCATCGTTTAAATGCCACGGGCTACCTGAGCATTGTTTCTGACCATTCCCATCCCTTCATGACCACCATGTACCCATCCTCTGATGGCTACTTCCAGCAGGATAATGCACCATGTCACAAAGCTCGAATCATTTCAAATTGGTTTCTTGAACATGACAATGAGTTCACTGTACTAAAATGGCCCCCACAGTCACCAGATCTCAACCCAATAGAGCATCTTTGGGATGTGGTGGAACGGGAGCTTCGTGTCCTGGATGTGCATCCCTCAAATCTCCATCAACTGCAAGATGCTATCCTATTAATATGGGCCAACATTTCTAAAGAATGCTATCAGCACCTTGTTGAATCAATGCCACGTAGAATTAAGGCAGTTCTGAAGGCAAAAGGGGGTCCAACACCGTATTAGTATGGTGTTCCTAATAATTCTTTAGGTGAGTGTATATAACGTGTGTGCAGGAAGCCAGTTCAGGCGTGTAATGTAGTTAATGGGGTTATCCTGGAAAAGATAATGAAGGCCTATCCTTGAGAGAGGTCATTATTATCACAGTACCCCTGCCGATCAGTTGTTTCAGGGAGCTCTGGTGAGCGTTGCTGCCTCCCTACAGCTTTCCAGGCACAGTGCCGTACATCATATAGTAGCTGTGCTTGGTATTGCAGCTCAGCCCCATTAACTTGAATGGGACTGAGCTGCACCTAGGCCATGTGATGTCATTGGCCTAGGTAGAGGCTGTGGTGTTTAGAGCCCCTGGCCTCTTCTAACAGCAGAATGATATTGATGACCTATCCTGATGATAGGTCATCAATATCTTTTCCCAGATAACCCCTTTAAACATTGCTTTAATACTCTTATTACGGTGAACAGTATCCATGTACCAAGGCTCGTTCCTAGGAGACAGCAGGCAATCTAAAGATTTCTCTAGTTCAGTGTGCAGAATAGGATTCACCTTTTCACATGTAACATGTAATTGTCTGTTACGTATGATGCTTTTAATCGCTTCTAGTGGCAATTTTTAAACATGTTGTTTTTGTTTTGCATAGGGGTATCTTCTGCTACTCAGACCTTAGGTCCACGACAACAAGTCTCTTCTACTCCCCCTCGAGCTGTGCCTCCGTACAAGTACACACGTTGCCCACTCCCTGGCGTTCAGCCTCTACAGGTACATACTTTCTGACTTGCTCATCTGCTAAAACAATATCTAAGATCAAAATTGCTTTATAACAGAGCTACTTCTAATAATGGTCAACATCTATGATTATGATTTGGCGATGACATACAATGATTTTCAAACAGTATGCGCAGCACTGTGTTTTGAATTCCTTTCATCTTTTTTTTTCTTATTGCAAACGTTTGGTAGAATCTTTACCAACCATCCCTGCATGCTCATCTGAGCAGACCATTGAACGGTAGGGGCAAAATGTGTGCTGCGTAAACACCCCATCCTTGCCTGCAAGCTAAATGAGCATATCTTAAGTCTCCTTGCATTAGAAGCTTTCCAGTCTGAGTTCAAAACTTTGAAGTAATTTATGTTCTCACTGGGACTTGTTTCATAAAATAATAGCTCTAGGTCCACTTTAAAGAGAGAATAGTAACATAGTACATAAGGACGAAAAAAGACATCTGTCCATCCAGTTCGAATAAAAGGGAATAAAAAATTCCTTCCCGACTCCAATCAGGCAATCAGAAGAACTCCCTGGATCAATGACCCCTCTCTAGTAGCTGTAGCCTGTAATATTATTACACTCCAGAAATACATCCAGTCCCCTCTTGAATTCCTTTATTGTACTCGCCATCACCACCTCCTCAGGCAGAGAGTTCCATAGTCTCACTGCTCTTACCGTAAAGAATCCTCTTCTATGTTTGTGTACAAACCTTCTTTCCTCCAGACGCAGAGGATGTCCCCTTGTCACAGTCACAGTCCTGGGGATAAATAGATGATGGGAGAGATCTCTGTACTGATCTCTGATATATTTATACATAGTTATTAGATCTCCCCTTAGTCGTCTTTTTTCTAAAATAAATAACCCTAATTTTGATAACCTTTCAGGGTACTGTAGTTGCCCTATTCCAGTTATTACTTTAGTTGCCCTCCTCTGAACCCTCTCCAGCCCTGCTATGTCTGCCTTGTTCACAGGAGCCCAGAACTGTACACAGTACTCCATGTGTGGTCTAACCAGTGATTTGTAAAGTGGTAGGACTATGTTCTCATCACGGGCGTCTATGCCCCTTTTGATGCAACCCATTATCTTATTGGCCTTGGCAGTAGCTGCCTGACACTGGTTTTTACAGCTTAGTTTGCTGTTTATTAAAATTCCTAGATCCTTTTCCATGTTAGTGTTACCGAGTGTTTTACCATTTAGTATGTACAGATGACTTGCATTATTCCTTCCCATGTACATAACTTTACATTTGTCAGTGTTAAACCTCATCTGGTTGATTTTGCTTTACAATAATAAAAAAGATCTGATTAAAAAAAAGGACTGTGTTAGGAGATGGGGTACTGTGGAGGTCACTAATAAAGGGGCGGGCTGCTGTGGAGGTCACTGTTAAGGGGGCAGGATGCTGTGGAGGTCACTGTTAAGGGGCGGATCTGCTATGGAGGTCAGTATTGAGGGGCGGGGTGCTGTAGAGGTCGCTGTTAAGGGGGCGGGGTGTTGTGGCGGTCACATTTTAAGGGATCAGAGCTCTGTGGAGGTCACTCTTAAGGGGGCCGGTTATTGTGGAAATCACTGTTAAGGAGACAGGTACTGTGGAGTTCACTAATAAAAGGGCAGCCACTATGGAGGTCACTGTTAAAGGGGCGGGCGCTGTGAATGTTACTGTTAAAGGGTTGGACACTGTGGAGGCCTTAATTAAAGGGGCAGCTGCTGTGGAGGCTACTATTAAGGCAGCGGGATACTGTGAGGTCACTGTTAAGGGAGTGGAGTACAGTGGAGGTCACTGCTAAAGGAGCAGTCCCTGTGGAGGTCTCTTTTAAGGGGGCCCAGGTATGGTGGAGCTCCTGCTCCGTACAGTATTGGAACAACGTTTTATGTGAATCGATTTCGGATGTTTCATCCAAAGTCGATTCGCTCATCCCTTTGAATGTGCGCTCTCCAAATACAAAATGCGTTAGACTGCTGCATAGCTTAGAACACATTCATGTGCTCAGTAGTGAAGTAATATCCTTTTCAGAACCCCCAGCCTGCTGTCCATGTACAGGGACAGGAGCCACTCACAGCTTCAATGCTGGCCGCTGCCCCTCCCCAAGAACAGAAACAAATGTTGGGTGAGTCAGCTGTGTGTAGCTTTTATATGTGGTTTTTTGAGTGTTTTTTATTTTTTTGCATGGCTCAGATGTTATTAAGGTCAAAATAGAAAATGTATGTTATTTATTATTCCGTTTCTTATAGGAGAACGTCTCTTTCCTCTTATCCAAGCCATGCACCCCTCACTAGCGGGTAAAATAACAGGAATGCTGCTAGAAATTGATAACTCAGAGCTTCTACACATGTTGGAATCCCCAGAGTCTCTGCGCTCCAAGGTAAATATCTTAATTTGCTGCATTCAAATCAGCTTTTTGGCTATGATTTTAATTCAAACTTGAGCTGTAGATATGTTAAAGGGGTATTCTCGTAGGTAAAAGTTATCACTATCAGATCAGTGGGGGTCCTACCACTGATTGCAAGAACGTGACCACTCCATTTATTTCTATGGGAGTTCTGGAGATAGCAGAGTACAGCACTTGGCCATCTCCATAACTCCCATAGAAATTAAGGGAGGGGCTGCGCACATGTGCGACTGGCCGCTCCAGTCATTCTAGGGGAGCAGCAAGGGGCCTGCAGGGGTTACGTTCTCGTGATCAATGGGAGTCCCAGCGGTAGGACCCCCACTGATCTGATAGTTACTCCCTATCCTGTGGCTAGGGGTTAATGTAAACCCCATTAAGGTTTCTACTTAATTATGGCACAAACTGTGTCATTGACAAAGGAGTTGGCACCAACTAAAAATATAAAAAGCAATGGTGTAGTCCATCACAGATATGATTACCACTCTGAAAATCGTTTTCCTATAGGTTGAAGAGGCTGTTGCAGTTTTACAAGCTCACCAAGCTAAGAAAGACGCTGCTCAGAAAGTGGTGATCGTTGCTGCTACCTCTTGAACCAGGGTAACCTGTAAGTATTTGATATTGGCTATAGTAAACAATGTGCTTTTTAGATGTACTCATTTGAAGGGAATCTGTCAGCTCCAAAATACAGTAAGGGCTCTTTCACACTAGCGAGTTTTTTGTCTGGATGCTGTGTGTTTCACACATCATCTCTTCATTCAGGAAAAATTGCAGCATGTTCTATATTGTGCGGTTTTTCATGCACATAGAAGTGAATGGGGCTTACGTGAAAAATGGGGGCTTGCAATCTGGATGCAATGCGTTTTTCATTGATAGTTGCTAGGAGATGTAGATTGTTCTTCAGTTTTTCTTCACATGCATGAAAGACGCATCAAAACTGATTGTGTAACCATGGAAAAAACGCGCGCACTGAAGGCAATCTTGGACAAAACTGATTGAACTTGAATGCAAAACCATCAGTTTTTTCCAGAACAGATCCTGACACAATCTGTATCGCTCATGTGAAAGAGGCCTTAACGGTGTGGTGCTGTAGCCAATAATTTAATTTGGCCCTTATTAATACAATCTTTGATATTCTGAGCCATTTTCTATATTTTATAAGTTATGCTCCCTTGTTGGCCAGGTCATTTGTGCTGTCCACACGGAGGTCTTGTCCATAAAATGGCTGCCGTCTGCGCTTGCACTGTTGGGAGTTTAGTGCAGGTGCGGTGTGTGTGAGTGGAGACGGCTGAGTGATGTGCAGTCATATGACCCTCCATCAGCAGCCATTTTATGAACAGGACCTCTGTGTCGACAGCACAGATGATTTACCTAACAAGTGAGCATGGCTTTGGCACAGAATATGAAGAAAGGCTATATTAGTAAATCCATGTAGTCCTCTTACATACAGGTTGGTCAACAGTAGGCAGAAATCGGCCAACCCCTTTAATTGTCTCTCTGGAAAACCCCTTTAACCCTTTTCCAACCACCCCTCGTAAAAATACATTGGTTGAGCATTTAAAAATACAGAAGGCTAATGTCTTCGACTGGCAGTAATGCCAGTCACAGATTGTTAATCCTTCAGATGCCATCTCAACGGCATCTCAACACGGTAAAACACCGAAAGAGCAAGGAGTGGAGGAGCTGGATGGACTGTGCAGCAGCCCCTGTCCTCCTGTGTGACAGGAGGCTGCTGTACATTAGTTCCTATGGAGCTCCTGCCTGTGGCAGGGCTCTATATGAACACAGTATAATCTTGATAGACTCCAATGCTAATGCATTGGAGTCTAAGAAAGAAGCAATCTAATGATATATACATAATGGGTATAACCGCGTGCGAAAATGTCCATACTTTTAAAATATAAAAATATTTATTATGCATGGAAAACGACCAAATGGAAAAAAAACTCAAAATGGCAGATATGCTGTTTTTTGGTCGCACCTCCTCCCACAAAAAATTAAGTGATACAAAATTCATACATACCCCAAATAAATAAAAAGTACAGATCGCGCTGCAGAAAATGAGACCCCCATACAGCTCTGTACACATAACTGCAAAAAAGTTATAGGGGTCAGAATATGGAATATAAAAGAGAAAAAAAATTCTGAGATTTTAATTTTTTTTCTGTATAAAAATGCAAGAAACAATATAATTTCTTGCTTCCCACCACATTGTATGCAACCATAAATAGTTCCATTAGAAAGTACAACAAGCCCTCATATGGCTACATGAATGAAAAAATAAAAATGTTATGGCTTTGGGAGAGCTGGGAGTAAAAATCGAAAACGGAAAATCACCCGATCTGGAAAGGGTTAATTTACACTGCTTTATCATTTAACATTACATAGATTTACTGTACAGCTTAGACACTCAGAGCATATTGGGAAAGCTACAACAGAAAACTGTATTCCCCCACTTCTGCTTTCCTCTTTGGGAGGTGGACCTTACATGCAACCACCTTCCATCTATATGAACTATCTGGATATGAAGTTGCAGCATCATTTTAACCTAATTATAGTATTTATTTATTTTTTTTATTAAGGATTAGAGGTGAGTGAATTGTTTAATTCAGGGAAGCCCAACCAGCGACCCTTCAGCTGTTGCAAAACTACAACTCCCAGCATGCCTGGATAGCCTAAAGCTATTAAGGCATGCTAGGAGTTGTAGTTTTGCAACAGCTGGAGGGCCGCAGGTTGAGCATCCCTGGTTTAATTAATCAAAACATACTTCTTGAGCAGTGAGGGTCTGTCCCAACTCTTCCCTCTCCCTTGATTGAAGGACCGACATGCCTGGCCCTGTCAATCTCCCTCCTGCATCGTTGTTCCAGGTAGCAGAACAAGTGCAGAGGCTCTGCTGCTGCCGGAGCAGCGCAGATGCTGACTGTGCATGTGCTACTACACTTCTGCATACACAGCACAGGAGAGATGTCTGGCCCTCTCAATCAAGGGAGAGGAGCGCCCGTCACTGCTCAAGAAGTCAGTTTTGATTAAATTTGTACGAATCGATTCGCTCATCTCCTTTAGGGAGCCATTCAAAATAGAGGGGGAAAAAGCCTGTATTTTGACCCCTTCCTTATGCCTTGTTTAATAATTGCAGGAAGTAAAGAAGCCAAATAATCCCAGAATGTGTGAGTTTGAAAAGTGGCTGCCAAGAATCTAGTCTCGTCCACGTGCTGCTTATCTCGAGAGATGCCATCTGTTTGTCAAACATGGAGTCTATGCACTACGTCGCTTTATCGCTCTTAGGATGAGAAGTTGCATCTTGAGTGCACATCTCCAGGATCCTCCTGCAGAACTTTTCCCCATAATTGCAAAGGATTTTTATTTTTTGCAGTTTGAAGAAATTTGAATGAGATCTAAACTGTTTTCTCTATGAAATAATAAAAGGGTGCAAGTCCAATGAATTAGAGTTTTTGTGTGGATGGTACATCTTGTTTTTGTTGTTTTTCTTCCCCCTTCGTGCCAAGGAGCCTGATAGCATGAGCAGTATAGCTCCAAACAGCATTTGCATCCATAAAAATAGTATTTGAATTTACTTCTATGTTTTTGTGACACGGTCTTTCCAAAGTGATAACCCATACAGGCATGTCTACCCAGATTTCTGCAAACTCTGAATGCTTTACTATTCTCAATTCTCATGCACTTATAGCCTGCATTAGCCCATCGTTCCTACTGCAGCTAATTGAAAGGGGACAGCTTAAAAAAACATAACTTTTAATAGTACTTTAAAATATCTGCAAGTGTTATGTAGGTGCATCGGGTATAGGCGATGGTCAGACTTATCCACCAAACACTTGTAGTACAAAAAAGAAAAAATGGGGTGAGCTAGAAACAGACTAGACCAGGGGTCAGCAACCTTTGGTACTCCAGCTGCTGTGATACTAAAATTCCCAGCATGCTCCATTCATTTCTATGGGAGTTTGAAGAAGAGCAGAGTACATATGCATGCTAGGAGTTTTAGATTCACAACAGCTGGAGTGCCAGAGGTTGCCTACCCCTGGACTAGACCATAGGGTAAGTTGTTGTGTGAGACTGCAACGAAAACAGATACTGATGTCGACCACTAGGGATAGACGTAGGATGAAACATTCAAAGTCGATTCACATAAAACTTCGTTTCAATGCTGTACGGAGCGAGCTCTCTGTACAGTATTAAAATGTATTGGCTCCGATGACCTGAAGTTATTTATTGCTTGGAACTGAACCAGAGTTCGGGAAATGTTTTTTTTACAGTACAAATTAATTTCTGAAGTTATTATGCGAAGTCTCACGAGACTTTGCGAAGTAATAACTTCGCCTTACCAGAGCCAATACATTCTAATACTGTACGGAGCGCCAGTATTGAAACAAAGTTTTATGTGATTCACCCATCCTTAGCGACCACACAACATCAGTGGTGGTACGCTATTCTCATGATATGCACGTTTTTCTGTCTCTAGTTCACCCATTCTTTTTATTTTTTGTACAACTAGTGGTGTTCGGTGGATAGGTCTCACCCCTCTGTCACCTACATCTGGTGCACCCACACAACATGTAGTTATAGGAGCAGTTGTCTTTTCACTGATTGACAGTGAAGTCTATCCTGTCTTAAGATGATTTCAAGTACCATCTTTCAGAATTACAGCTCCTATAGTACATGGTTGCCTGATTACACTTACCAAGGGTGACACCCTAATTTTTACCTTATTATTGCACTTGGCATTTTTGATGTACTATTAAAAGTTATGTTTTAACTCTGTACGCTTTCAGCTCTTAAAAACCAGACCAGAATCTGACGCATTTTAGACTGTCGTACCATAAATTCACAAGCAGCATTTATAAAGCTATCCCTCATTGACTCTAGACTAGGAATGTACAACCATTTGGCCTACCATGTCATTCTGTGCAGCACCCAACCCGAAATTCTTGTGTGTATGCGGCTGGTCACATTAGAGGCTTGGCATATAGCATAGGGCAGGGATGGCCAACCTGAGGCCCTCCAGCTGTTGCAAAACTACAACTCCCAGCATGTCCAAACAGCCATCAGCCTACAGCAGGGCATTGTGGGAGTTGTAGTTTTACAACCGCTGGAGGGCCGCAGATTGAGCATGCCTGCTGTAAATAAATTCCACAAAATAATGTAAAAAACATTTTTTTCCTCCTAAAAATAAAATAAGTTATTTAATACACTATATATACCCCAAAATGGTTCGTAAAAATCTACAACTAATCCCGCAAAAAAAAAAAATATGTAGAAATAAAAATGTAAAAGTTATGACTGCTGGAACACAAACGGGGAAAATATTATTGGTCCTTAAGGCTAAAATTGTCACTAAGCAGTTAAAAATGCAAGTGTCCCCCCGAGTTGTGCACAGACAAGATTTTCGGCAGACACACATTAAAAATCTACAATAAACAAATTACATTTTTAGGAGGCTTGTTCCAATTTTAATGGGACTGTTAGGAGGTCAAAGCTGATCGCAGGTTTGCAGAGAGAAGGGGCACCTTCTGTCCCTCCATCACCCCTCACACTGCGATGACAGAAGACCGATGATGGCATCGCAACCTTAACCAGCTCAATGTATTGTACTGCATTGAACCAGGGATCAGACCACCAAAAGTTGAAGTCCCATACTGGTATAAAAAGTGAAATAAAATTGCAAAAATTAAGGCCATAAAAATAAAAACTGTGCCACAACAGACAATTTTTTTTTCACCTTGCCTCACAAAAAGTGTAACCGAGCGACTCAAAAGTATTATGTACCCCAAAATGGTACTAATAAATACATCAACCAATCTCACAAAAAATGATGCGCACAAGACACTCGCCAGAAATTTTTTTAAATGTCTCAGAAAATGGCAACTCAAAAACATATTTGTTTATTTCAAAAATGCTTTTATTGTGTGAAACTGAAACGAAGCAAAAAAAAAAAATTCACCTATTTGGTATTGTCCCATCCGTAATGACCTGCTCTATAAAAATCACACAATATAACAGATAAAACGTCATAAAAAAATAAACTGCTCCAGTTTTTTGGTCACCTGCCTCACAAAAAGCATAATATTGAACGATCAAACAAATGACTTGTGCCCCAAAAGATTACTAATGTAACTGTCCAATCAGATTTCTCCTTTCATTTTCCAAAAAAAATGAAAGGTGGAATATGATTAGTTGCTATAGTCATCTAAGCCAGTTAGATAAATGACCTCAAAACTGTGCTTTCATTTTCCAATTTTACTCTACAACATAGTATGCAACATTAAATAATTAGAAAGAAAACACCACTTGTTCTGCAAAAAACAAGCCCTAATATGGCTATGTGAACGTAAAATAAAAGTTGTCGCTCTGGAACAGGCAGGGAGTAGAAAATGAAAACGGAAAATTGCAGGGTCTTAAGGGGGTTATGTAACATCCACTATATCTCTATATTATGTTACCATAATTTTTTTCAATGTCAGTTTATTTTTCTAGAATGTTAGAAGGCTTAAAATTTTAGAAGCATTTCTTCAACAAAATTTCAAAAAACAAAATTCTAAAGGACAAATTCAAGTTTAATGTGACTTTGATTGGCTTACATAATAGAAACCACCCATAAATGACTCCATTTTTAAACTGCACCCCTCAAATTATTCAAAACTGATTTTGTAAACTGTTAAATGGAGGTGACATTTATTTTTTTATTTTTTGCATGATTTCAATTTTAATCAAATTTTCCTCTTAACAGCAGGGGTTAAGAGCAAAACAAACCTCAATATGGATTACCCTGATTCTGCTGTTTACAGAAACAACCCATATTTGGTTGTAAACTGCTGTATGGGCACCCATTATTAGCAGAACAGAATGACCCCCCATTATTCCAGGTGAAAAGGCGGCTGCATCCAAACCACTTCAAGAAACTTAGCAACCAAATATTTTTTGCAATTAGTCTTGATTACAGAATTCTTACCAGTTTGGATTTGAAGCTTCTATTGTCTCCATGGTTACAGACTACGAACAACCCATGTGGATTAGATTTTTAAAAAACTCATCCACTGGATTTTCCACACACAACTCTGCTGCAGACAATCCAAAGCGTTAACGTGTGGCTTTAACCTAAGTAAGCCAAAATCAAGGGCAAGGAGTTCCCGCATTGTGCTGCTGTGAGGGATGAGAATCCATTTTGTATGAGTATTTCCTCCATCTTATGCATATGTGGAAAATTAATGAGCCAGCTGGCAGGATGTAGGGAGTCTCTGTGTATATAGATCAAATTTTCCTAGCTGCAAGGCCAAGATAGCAGTTCCCTCGCTTCCTTATCTGAGTTTTGGGATGTACTGCTGGAGAAGAAAGTTATGTTCCTTTTGAGTTTAGGGATGTGCTGCTGGAGAATGCTAACATTGAGATAAGATGCTGCAGAAACGTTTTAATTATTAGAATTCTGTGGAGCAAAGTAAAGAGAGAATCTGATTCAGCAGTGTGTCTGTGTCCGCTCTCTGAGCACTCATAAGGACACTTTAATTGGGACCCCGACAATCATAGAGAAGGGGGTTTTGCCCCAACAAAACTTGGTGCCCAACATGGGGCTCGACTAAAGGACATTTCATTCATCTCCCGACAACTTGGATAAACCGAACCGGGGCGGACAGATATAAAAGACAGCGCTGTAAGGTACATTATATCTGTGCCTCCCTGACCGGTTGTCTGGTTCGTGGGATCGTTGAAGGAACTTACGTATAAAGTCCTTTTACAGTCGAGTCCATATTGATAAAGAACCTTGAAAGTTGAAAATACCTATGATTGTTGGGTTTAGTTTCTGATCATGAGTAACTTTGATGTTTTTGGTCTGGCTTCAGGAGTCACGGTATACATTTTGTTTGTTCTTACTGTGTTTGGAAAATTTCTGAACATTATAGAAAGGGAGATCTCAGTAACAGAGTACACCAGGTGATATAGTGAGGAAGCTATGAGTGGAAATAGACGTCTGAATTTTGTTACTTTCTATAGTTGTTCTGGTCTGAAGGTTATATTGGTGGAGGTAAGGAAGGTCTGAAGAATGTGGACAGAGTGTTGGAGAAATTGTGGTAGAAAAGGGAGAGGCGCTCATAGGGTAATAGTTTTGAGGTAGATGGTTGACACAGAAAATATAAACAGTTATGCTCACCTTTTCGTGTTGTGCATGCATAGGCACAACACTAGTGTAGGCTTGTGGTTAAAAGGTGGTTGGTGCTGCCAGTACCGTTCGCTTCTCATTTGACGGGTTACCAGTCCTCTGTAGGAGCGATGATGTAGGGGTGTGGAGTGGTTATGGTCCACTGTTTTCTGGTACTTCTTGGCGCAGGAGGTTATAAATAAATCCTTTATTGTCCGTATATAGAGGTGACAATGCGTTTCGGAGTTGAAGACACTCTTTTTTCAAGTCTAAAAGGTAGTCAATTTCCATGAAATAAAGTGTATGGGTGGGTAAAAGAGTGGGAATATATTTGACAGGCCAGGGATAGTATATAATATATAGTAATAGTATATAATATATAGTATGTAAATAAATAATCTAAATAAATATCCATATATGTATATACATGCACATTAATAGCGATAACATTCATGTTAATATTTGGTAATATAATGGAATAAAACATGATGCGATTGGATAAAATGTATTTATGGTTCAATTACTTTATTAAGCATTTAAGTACAAAACTGTACCAGTAGGTGAACAATGTAACGGTGTATAAGGTCAAGGTGTCCAAAAGTCATTGGGCATAAAAATACACCAATAACAGCGGTACAAAAGTAAACCTGTTAGACATTAGCATGGTATGGTGCAGGGCATAATCAGAGCAGGAATAGATAAAGAGCAAGAAAACCAGAAAAAAGAAGCCATATGAGTTCTGGCTAATCATGGACAGACTTTGATAACGAGGTAAAAGAGGAACAAAAAGGACTCTAGGCACAAAGGAAGCGCCCCGCCGACATCCGGAGATGGGGCTATATAGCGAGACCAAGAGGTGACAGCAAGACATAGCACTGGTTTGAACTGGGAGAGAGTGCACCCCAAAGTCTTGTTACAGGGAGCCATGGTCTGCAGCAGGAAGTAGGGCTTCCAAATTTGCAGCATGTATACCTAATACGCAGGCACCAAACCTCAGTGTCTGTACCAATGAGTGAGGATTTTGTAGATCAATTCCTGGAAGCGGCAGGAGACAGTAGATTTGTGCGTGAATGAGAGACCTACCCCATTGTTTTGGGGATATGGAAACGTCTAGTTCTTTCTCCCAATTGGGCAAATCTGACCGCATTCAACTGATCCCTCAAGGTACCATCCCCGATTTCCCCAGCACCCAACAGACCGTAAACCATAGATATAGCGTGACAAGGGCCCGAGCTGGCGACAGAGTTTCTCGAAGTCCATAAGAGAAGCGGCTAGCTGCGATCCAGGAGCCAGGGACCTAAGGAAATTACGGAGCTCGAAGTAGTGAAACCATCGACTGGGGGCATGAGGCAGTATATGACTAAGATCAGAGAGAGGGACAAGGCCAGAGGATTTGTAGACATCCCGGACTGTGAGCGGGTTAGGCTGCGGTGCCGCGAAAGGAGGGAGATGTTTGAGGGCAGGGTGGCAGGAAAGAGCCAATAGTGGACCAGGTATGGTGATGTGTTTAATTTTGGAGGCAAATTTGCTCCACGATTTTGCCAACATAGGGATAACAGAGGAGCGTTAGTCTTGTGGAAGTTGTCTCTGGAAGGTGAAGGAGAGTCAGAATATTCCTGTAGCAAGGTTAGGTTCCAGGGTACACTCAATCTCCACCCATAGCTTTGTTTCTCAGTGATGGAAAAGGTCCAATATACAATTAGCTATAGCAGCTCTATAATATGAGAGGAAGTTAGGTAAGCCCACACCTCCCAGATTCTTAGGCCGAGTCAAGGTGGTATAACTGATCCGCACCCTGGGGCCGGACCATATAAAACGTGAAGCTAGTGTTCGAACCCGAGCAAAAATCTTACATCGCAGGGAACAGTCTGAAATAGGTATAAGAGCTTGGGCAATATGTCCATTTTAAGGGAATTATTTTTGCCAAACCAGGAAATGCGCAAGGGAGACCATTTCTGGAGGCTGGATTCAATGGTTCTAAGCAACGGGGGGAAATTGAGCGTGTAAAGATGGGCTGGATTAGCAGGTAAATGGATTCCCAAATGTTTAATTGAGATTGTGGCTAGTTTAAAGTTCTGAATATGTGAAATCTCACTACGGGGTAAGGTTTACCTTAAAGTTACTAAGGCGTCCAAATCTTTCAAATTCCTTAAGCACAAAGGGGAGTCCGAGCCTCGGGTTCAAAAGATACATCAGGAGGTAATCGGCAAAAAGAGAGAATTTATGTTAAGCTGCCCCAAGCACTAAGTCTTTAATAGTAGGATTCTTCCTCAGGGCATTGGCAAGCGACTCCATCGTTAAGATGTATAGGAAAGGGGAAAGTCCCATTTCTAATGTTAAAGGGGGGCGATAGTAAACCATTGGCACATACCTGGGCTGAGGGCGAAGAATAAAGCGCCATAATCCAGATAATCTTTTTCGTCCCCAAGCCTAGATGCTTTAAGGTGAGGGAGAGGAAGCGCCAATTGACCCTATCAAAGTCCTTCTCTGCATCCACAGAAAGCAGACACGGGGGAGAACCCGTGAGTTTACACCTAGCTATGAGGCCAATGGACTTTAGGGGGTTGTCCCTGGCTTCCCTGCCTGGGACGAAACCAACCTGCTCTTTATGAATACAGCCAGTGATATGTGGCGACAATCTGAGGAATAGTAATTTCGCATAAATCTTCAAGCCCACATTAAGTAAAGAGATCGGCCTATAGTTGACACGCCCAAGGGAGGCGCCTGCCTGGTATAAATGTGCTACTTACGCCCCTCCCACAAATACAGGCCAATAAACTGGCCTTCTAACTTGTGGTCGGGGCTACATGACACGTAACCGTCTACCTGCCTAACTAACTAGGCTAAGCGGCTTGAGTTGTGCCATAACCGCTGCGTAGGAGGAATGCCTGAAGGGGGCCAAAAAGCCAACAACTAAATGATACACAATAGTACGTAACACTAACATGACCAATCTCTGGAATGCAAGAACATCTCTCAACTAGGCTGAGGTATGAACCTATTAAACATGCAGAGCGCCTAAATTCCGGATAACATGGAGCCAGAACTATTGTTCCCAGAGGCAGCACATGCTGCACCTGACCTCAAGGAAAGGCCGGATAGCTGTTGGTTTGGACCCTAAAATGGGACACCGGGATAGGACATGCCGCAAAACTGAGAAGTGGTGAGGGGTGCCGTGAGGACCGCGACAGAGTACTCTTAGGTCTTGGTCTGTTACTGCTGCCAGTAATTACTAAAAGACACGAAGTCGGGCACTCTGAAAGGAATGTTGGAAAGAGAATGATTATATTGGGGCCAAAATGGCAATGAAACCAGTGCCAGCAACAACACCAACATGACCAACCTCTGGAATGCAAGAACATCTCAACTAGATTGAGGTATGAACCTAATAAACATGCAGAGCGCCACTGACCTAGCTTCCGGATAAATGGGCCGGAACTATCGTACCTAGAGGCAGCATATGACGCACCTCACCTGAAGGAAAGGCTGATAGATGTAGGTTTCAACCCTAATTTGGACATAGGCATGCGGTCATGCCGCACGACAAAGGTGTAAGTAGAGATGAGCGCAAAGACCTACATTCGACCTTGCAACGTCAGACAAACAACCTGCATCACATTCGTTGCGCTTTCGCGATATAGCAATATTCGTTATTTCGCATGCAATATCATGACTAGCGACTAATTCGAGTAATATTTGCGTGCGCATAAATTATTCGTTATTAATAATGTTTAAACAGCTTTACACGTATAGAAAGCTTGAAATGGCGGGAGTCATTTGAGTGAATGGAAGGGGCGAAAAGGCATGTGGAAATCCGTACAATACACTCAGCGTACTGGAGTCTGACACGACCTGTTAACGCTAGGTAGGTAGTCGAATAGATTAATGCGATTATTCAAGTGACGAACATTATTAAATCTCTATCATTTAATCTCTACTCTGACAGGAATAGTGGGAACTGAGAAAGCAGTAACCAAGGTCGGGGAAATTATGTCTGAATATAATTTTTTTTTTTTTCCTTCCAGATACAGTTTCTTTATCACTCACTATCCATCTCAAGAGCGAATATACGTAATTGCGAATATGGGGTCAAGTATTTAACATATTCGCAAACCTCAAAATCACAATATTCAAGATCAAACTCGCCTTGCGAATACTCGCGCCCAACACCAGTGGCGAGTGGGCCATGGGAACCCCAACAGAGTACTTGCAAGGCATTGGTTTGTTACTGCTGCCAGTAATTGCTGATAGACTCGAACCGGGCACCGTGAATAGAAAGTCGGAAAGAAAAAGAGGGCTTGAAGAGTTTGGGAGGGAAAAGGGGTATCTCTCGAGATAGCATTAAAATCCTGGAGGAGGAACAGGGATAATTCCTCTTTCCACAACTTCTAAAAGCAAGGCATCACCCCATCAGGTCCCGGGCTCCAGGGGCAGATTAAGTGCACGATAGACCCGAGGCTGTCTACCCAACTTGGGCCACCCCCACCCCCTCCATTTTAAGTTTCAGGTTTTTTTTTCTGTATGAAGAGGCTGTGGTGCTTTGTGAGCGTCACAGTCTCTTCCTCGGCCATATGACGTCACATTCATCGTTCACATGGCCGAGGTGCAGCTCAGTCCCATCTGAGTGATTGGGGCTGAGCTGCAGTACCAAGCGCAGTGCTATCAAATGGACAGCGCTGTGCTTGGTAAGGAGCAAAAAGGCTGCGGCGCTAACTAGAACAACGCGGTCTCCTCAAACAGCGGATTGGTGGGGTCCAGGAGTCTGACCCCCACCATCTCATAACTCTCTGAGATGTCATAGATGTTACCTGCAGTCCTATGTAACACCCCGCATAACACAGTGAATTATTATGTTATGTGGGCTGTTACATAGGACTGCAGGGAACATGTATAACATTATCTGCACACAGAAAGTTATCACTGGTATCTGGGCTGTTACATAGGACTGCAGATGACAAATTTAAATTTTAGCTGGCAAATTTAAAATACATATGATTATGATAAAGACTTGGAGGAGGAGATGAGACGCAGCTCACAGTAGTGAGAATACAGCACCACATACCTCTTAAATCCAGGGACATCTCCTGTCATGTAGATCTTCTCTTTCCTCTTCTCCTCCGTTTGACCCAGACCGCCATGACTAATTCCTTCAGCTGCATCTTGTCTCTACAGAGTTTGTTACACAGACACGTTAGATTTCTCATAATTGGGGTCATTTATCAAACTGGTATAAATTAGAACTGGCTTAGTTGCCCATAGCAACCAATCAGATTCCCCCTTTCCTTTTCTAGAGGAGCTGTCAAAAATGAAAGGTGGAATCTGTTGCTATGGGCAACTAAGCCAGTTCTACTACAACAGTTTGATAAATAACCCCAAAGATCACTATAGTGTCTACAGCAGTTATAATGTCCCCTAGAGTGCCCCCAGTAATAACACTGTATATTGTGCTCCAGGTAATAATACCTGTATAGTGTCCCCAAAAATAATGACCCCCTATAGCAATGTCCCCACACTAGCCCCATATAGTATTTTCCCTTCACACTGCCCCCATATAGTAATTTCCCCTACACTGCCCCATATAGTAATTTCCCCCACACTGCCCCATATAGTATTTTCCCTTCACACTGCCCCATATAGTAATTTCCCCCACACTGCCTCCATATAAAAATTTCCCCCACATTGCCCCCATATAGTAATTTCCCTTCACACTACCCCCCATGTACTAATTTCCCTTCACACTGCCCCATATAGTAATTTCCCCTCACACTGCCACCATATAGTAATTTCCCCCACACTGCCCCCATATAGTAATTTCTCCCACACTGCTCCATATAGTAATTTCCCCCACACTGCCCCATATAGTAATTTCTCCCACACTGCCCCATATAGTAATTTCTCCAACACTGCTCCATATAGTAATTTCCCCCACACTGCCCCCATATAGTAATTTCCCCCACACTGCCCCCATATGGTATTTTCTCCCACACTGCCGCATATAGTAATTTCCCCTACACTGCCCCATATAGTAATTTCTCCCACACTTCCCCATATAGTAATTTCTCTCACACTGCTCCATATAGTAATTTCCCCCACACTGCCCCCATATAGTAATTTATCCCACACTGCCGCATATAGTAATTTCCCCCACACTGCCCCCATATAGTAATTTCCCCCACACTGCCCCATATAGTAATTTCCCCACACTGCCCCCATATAGTAATTTCCCCACACTGCCCCCATATAGTAATTTCCCCACACTGCCCCCATATAGTAATTTCCACTACACTGTCCCCATATAATAATTTCCCCCACACTGCCCCATATAGTAATTTCCCCTACACTGTCCCCATATAGTAATTTCCCCTACACTGTCCCCATATAGTAATTTCCCCCACACTGTCCCCATATAGTAATCTCCCCCACACTGTCATACATTAATTTGCCCCCACACTGCCATCCATTAATTAATTTGACCCCATACTGCCATCCATTAATTTGCCCCCACAACTGCCATCCATTAATTAATTTGCCCCACAACTGCCATCCATTAATTAATTTGCCCCCACACTGTCATCGATAAATTTGCCCCCACACTGCCATCCATTAATTAATTTGCCCTCACACTGCCATCGATTAATTAATTTGCTCCCATACTGCCATCCATTAAATTGCCCCCACACTGCCATCCATTAATTAATTTTCCCCCACAACTGCCATCCATTAATTTCCCCCCACAACTGCCATCTATTAATTTTCCCCCACACTGCTATCCATTAATTAATTTGCCCCCACAACTGCCATCCATTAATTTGCCCCCACAACTGCCATCCATTAATTTGCCCCCACATTGCCATCCATTATTAATTTGCCCCCACACTGCCATCCATTAATTAATTTGCCCCCATACTGCCATCCATTAATTTGCCCCCACAACTGCCATCCATTAATTTGCCCCCACACTGCCATCCATTAATTTGCCCCCACACTGCCATCCATTAATTAATTTGTCCCCACACTGCCGTCCATTAATTAATTTGCCCCCACACTGCCATCTATTAATTAATTTGCCCCCACAACTGCCATCCATTAATTTGCCCCCACAACTGCCATCCATTAATTTGCCCCCACACTGCCATGCATTAATTTGCCCCCACACTGCCATCCATTAATTAATTTGTCCCCACACTGCCGTCCATTAATTAATTTGCCCACACACTGCCATCCATTAATTAATTTGCCCACACACTGCCATCTATTAATTAATTTGCCCCCACAACTGCCATCCATTAATTAATCCCCCACAACTGCCATCCATTAATTAATTTGCCCCCACACTGCCCTCCATTAATTAATTTGCCCCCACACTGCCATCTATTAATTAATTTGCCCCCACAACTGCTATCCATTAATTAATTTGCCCCCATACTGCCATCCATTAATTTGCCCCCACAACTGCCATCCATTAATTTGCCCCCACACTGCCATCCATTAATTAATTTGCCCCCACACTGCCATCTATTAATTAATTTGCCCCCACAACTGCCATCCATTAATTAATTTGCCCCCATGGAAACAGGCCCCACTGTCCCAGAGGATTCTCCTTATATCCCCCCCGCAAGTTAGCACACACAAAAAAAAATAAGCTAATACACTGAAAGCTAATACCTGTATGCTAAATGGTGTGGCAGGCGCATCGCGCACGCTGGGCTTCTACCACCAAATAGGCCTCAGGCCTACGCCAGTAAGTTCCGAGAGTGGGAAGTCGTCCTCGAGGTGTAGTGCATCTTCAGGCGAAACACTAGAGGGGCTGAACTGACGTAAATAATTATGGGCATCCGTAAGGTAAGAGTCCGAGTCAGGATCTCTCCCCGTGTTAAGATCATATAGTTTCCCATAATATGTCCTAAACTCTGATGTAATGTCCGAAGGGGCGTGGACGGTGCCGCCAGATGGGGTAGTTAGGGACGATACATGGGTCTGAGGCAAGCGAGGGTGTAGGGCCCTGGCTAACCACTTCCTGCATTTGTCGCCATACTCAAAGAATCCATATTTAACCCGGTCCCGAATACAAACAGTTTTTTGGTCTAAGATCTGGCGAATATGGGATATATCAGCTTTGAGTGAGTCAGAGGGGGATGTTTTGTTTAGAGTTTCCTTGTCGTTAAGGTCCGCGAGCAGGGCGGAGAGTTTATGGGCACGTTCCCTTTTGAGTCGAGCCCCGTGAAAGATAAACACACCCCGAAGGACGCATTTCAATGCCTCCCACTTGATCAGAGGAGGGGTAAGGTCAGAGCGGTGTGTCTGGGAAAAGTCGGATATGGCAGAGCGAATATCCGACAAACATACCAAATCTTTTAACAGGTTATCTATCGTTCAACCTCCAAGTGAATGACAGAGGAGCGTGAGTCCGCAGTCCTAACAGTCCATAGACTGGGGCATGGTCTGACCAAAGAAACCCATCCATCGAACAGTGGGGATCTGCGTCAAGCAGATCTTGTGAAATGAAAAGATGATCTAATCTACCATAGGTATTATGAGCCTGTGAGTGGAAATACATCCAAGAGTTTAGGGAGATCCTCCAGTGACTTTCTCTATTGGCGTCTTCCCTTCTCTATTGGCGTCTTCCCTTCTCTATTGGCGATAAGTTGAAAGGGAAATCCCCACCGGTATACAATGGCATTGTCTCTAAGGACGGAAAGGAAGGGTTTTAAGGCTTTTCTCAGCAGCAGCGTACGTCTTGCTAAATCCGGTAAGACGATGACTCCAGGAGGACCAGAGGCGGATTTTTCCGCATTCCGAGCGGCTCTGAGAATAGACTCCTTCTCTTTGAAGAAATGAACCCGACATATAATGTCTCTGGGCCTAGCCGGGTCAGACGGTTTAGGACCCAGCGCACGATGTATCCGATCAATTTCTATGGGTTGAGGAGAGTCACAGTTCAGTAGCTTACAAAAATAATCCTGGGGCCAGGAGGCAAGATCTGGGGCGGTTATGGTTTCAGGGACTCCCCTGATGCGAAGATTGTTTCTTCAGTTGCGATTTTCTATGTCGTCCAAATGCGCCAGGATGCTTTGGAGCTGTATGGCGTGCTCATTAATGACCTATTGGTGTGTGTCCAGTACGGTGAGCAAGTGGTCTTGTACATTTTCAATGTCCTCCACTCTCAGGCCTACATGTTGGATGTCCTGGCGAAGCACCACCAGATCTTCCTTATGAGATGACCTTCTGAGGAGGGCATCAACTTCAGCTTTGGTGTGGAGTGCCTTAAGATGTTGCTGCCAATCCCAGTCTCCAGACTGGTTACAAGATGCAGGAGACCCGTCTATACAGGGGGACCGAGCCAGGGAGTCAAGCTGGGAGGTGAAGGCACCAGGTGAGGCCTCTGCACTGCTGGCGGGGACAGGAAAAAGTGCAGGGCCTGGGGGAGGACTCACCACTGCCGCGTAGGAGGTAAGTGACCTGCCGTTTCGACCGTCTCCGGGACCAGAGAAAGGCTCCCATTAGATGCAGGTGCGGGGCTCCTGGACGTACACGCCGGCTGCGCCTTCTTGGATCTCACTGGTCCCGCGCTGGAATCACTATGCTGGCTCAGCGACCTGAAGAAGCGGGAGATGTCGCCCGGGTCGCGGTCCGGTGGTGCAGGGGTGGTATCGGGAGCTTTTCTGCGTCTCATCCCGGTGGTTATGCCTTCTAGGGAGTTCTGCAAGCGAGGGTGAGACCGGAGGCATTCAGGAGCTCAGGAGGCACGCTGCTCACTCTGCCATCGGCAAGCTCCGCCCCTGGATAAAATGTATTTAATGGTGTCGAGAAATATATCAATGAAAAAATCAATAAAGGAAAATTATGTTTGTAAAACATTTATGTTCTCGTCTGGTTTGTTTGGGATAGTTATAAATCACATATATAGTAGTATTAATAGTGATGAGTTAATGTTCGGTAGTAAAAGGGATGGAGTGTGATAGAATAAAATGTGTACCATGTTGTCGAAAATTGTTAAAGTAATATCAATAATAATAATAAAAAATCATGAATGATAAGTATATACACTGGTGTGTGTGTATGTATATATATATATATATATATATATATATATAAAATACAGACTTGGTGGTGTGAGCTGCCCTCAGTGCCTGCAATTGCATGTGCTCACATAGACCAGCGTTTACAAAGGAAGGCAATATAGGCAGAAAGGTGTCCGGAAGTGTATATGGATAGTTGCATAATGACCCCAAAATTTGTCCTTTTCCAATTGCTAATGTTCGATCATGAGAGGGAGTGCTAGTGGGCTTCTAATTATGACCATGTATACCCTTGTGGTGGGACAAACAGTATTAAATAAGGATGATTTACCTGAAGTAATAAAACGATGTCCTCTGTGCAGACAGCACGTCTTTTCTCAGCTTGCTTGAGAGAAAAAGGCGCGCTGCATAAGAGGTTAGGGGGAGGAGGTGGATTTGATTGACATACTGGGTGTTGAGCGCTGTGTGTGGGTGGCAAAGGGGATGTACAGCGGCTGAATGCTGAGTCGGCGCTGCGCGTGTTTGCGAGGTAAAAAACACACACAGCGCTGACAGGCAGTTGCCGTGTACTGGATCAGCGCTATGTGTATGTAGGGCTGGCAGGAGAGAAGATGAGAAGCGCAGTGTCGGGGTGCCTGAACACATTGCGCTGGTCGGGAAGTATTGGGTGATGGAGCGCTGTGTCTAAGTATAAGAGCATATATCGCTGGCAGGGATGAAGTATGGGAATCTTAACCCTAGGAGTACTAGTGTGGTGGCACCCTGATTTAGGAAGGAAGCTCTGAGGAAGCTACGCTGGGAAAGATTCAGTAGGACACATTGTGGTTGGATAAATGATTATGGATGTGAAGAAGTGGTTGATATATGGATAAAAGTAGCTTGCGAGGGATGGAGAGAAGTTGTGCGAGGTAGATTGTTGTATACTCAGAAACAAAAAGACAGTACCATTCCTGGTTGACACAGGGACAGCCAAAACAGTAGTAGACAAGAGTTTCTTGCAGCCTCATCAGTTAATCCCTTTTTATGTACCAGCTGTGGGATTTACAGGAGAAACAGTTTTTGTCCGTGAATCTCAGCCAGTTAAACTAAAGATAAAAGACAGTACGGTTGTTACCCAATTGTTAGTTAAAGAAAACCTGCCAGAACCTCTTTTAGGGACTGATGTTTTGCAAGCTCTGGGAGACCACATACACTTTTACCCCGACGGCACTACCCGTGTAGGTTTTGGGGCCCCAGAGGAAATATTATGTCCCTCAATAGTGATATTGGCGCTGCCAGAGACAGAACCGTCAGAATTAACCCTTGTAGAACAGGCTGTTCTTGAGCTGGTACGGAAGGATTTGTGAGCAACATCAAAAACAGACACAGGGAAACTCCCCGTGTCTATGGTCACTGTGCATCTTAAGTCAGGATGTCAGCCCCCTTAAGTGAAGCAGTACCTCCTCAGTCATGCCCAGGACATAGCAGTGGCCAGTCAAATTGATGCTTTTGTCCAGTCCGGTGTATTGATAAAAACAGTATCTCCCGCTAATACCCCACTGTTCCCAATAAAGAAGAAACCAGGTAAGAGACAGCCTGTCAGTTACAGGATGGTTCATTATCTTAGAGAAGTTAACAAGGTGACAATTTTACAAACTCCAATATTGCCCAACCAACATACCTTACAGTCACAGGTTCCATCCACTGCTACTTGTTTCACAGTGACAGATCTGGCAAATGCTTTCTTATGTGTCCCATTGCACCAAGACTGTCAGTATCTGTTTGCCTTTACATTTAAGGGTAACCAGTATACTTGGACCATCCTGTCTCAGGGAGCTCAGAACTCCTGACCATGTATACACAGGCTCTGCAATCTATCCTTACAAACTGGGCACCGCACGGCTCAGTGGTCCTGTTACAATACGTGGATGATTTGGTCCTGTGTGCTGAAGACAATGAGACTTGCTGTGAAGCAACTATATCTCTTAATTTTCCTACATCAGAACGGGTGTAAAGCCTCAAAACAAAAACAGAAGCTGCAGTTTTGTAAAAACAAGGTTGCATTTCTAGGACGCTGCCCCTCCCATGGAGAACGCCACCTAACCCCAGAAATAGAGGAGGCTGCTGAAAGGATACAAGCCCAAAGGAGCACAAAGCCTAACGGTGTTTTTGGGGCTGGTGTCATACTGTCGCCCCTGGATTAGACATACCTCCATGTTAATGCAGCCTCTGTATGATTGTCTGTCATCTGAGGCCGTTATCGCACCAAAAATGATAAAAAGCAGAGTGGACCCAGCATGCATGAGAAACCTGCACTCCCTGAATTTTATGGTGGTCATTATGGCACATAACAGGTAGAATTTAGTGTTAGGTTCCCGTCTTATAGAAATCGCTTTGACAATTGGCAGACGGAACCAAATAATTGTACAAAATTTATTTGCCAAGAATCTATTTGCCACGTAGCATTAGCACCAGAATATTTTCTATTACTGTGGCATTATTGTACTTTATTTATGTCTGCAGAGTGCTGCTGCATTGTCCTTTTTTCCTGTATGTTTCTAGCCATGGTGGCATGCACCTGCACATTGGGATGTGCTGACTGACCCCCTATTTTTGCAGTTGTCTGCTATCTGACCCATTTCACCTGACAGAAGAGGCGGTGAATAATTTCCATACATTTACCCTCAGTTCACACTTGCAGGTTTTACAGCGCGTTCGAACGCGCTGTAAAACGCATAACCGATGCAAACCAATGCTTTCCTATGGGACTGGTTCACATTTTCACGTTTTACAGCGCGTTCGAACGCGCTGAAAAACGCCCAACGCATAAACAAGTACTTGAGCTTTTTTGGGGCGTTTGTCGCGCGTTTTGGCCCATAGACTTCAATGGGAACGCGCAACGCTTGTATTTTGCGCGTTTTTGACACTGAAAACGCGCGTTCAAACGCGCGTTTATGAGTTTGCAACATGCTGGAAAGACCAAACTTCATATAGACAGGGATATTTGGTCATTGGACAACACTGCAGTCAATCACACAAACGCGCGTAAAACGCGCGTTTACTATTGCCAAAAACGCACGACGAAAACGCGCGTCTCAGAAACGCTCAGGTCTGAACCCAGCGTTAAGCTGTGCATAACCCCGGCCCCAGCCCTGCGTATTCGAAAATGACAAGAAATTCCAGTTCTGTTCAGAAATGCAGGATTACAGCACGTCTGTACTGACTCAGAAACATGGTGACCGACAGAGGCCAGTGGCATACTTTTCAGCCAGATTAGATCCTGTCGCCAGAGGCGCTCCCTCCTGTGTCAGGGTGGTAGCGGCAGTGCAGGCAATGATAGAAAAAGCCTCTGAGATTGTATTAGACTACCCGGTGATTGTACAAACACCTCATGACATACAGGTCATATAACACAGGATCAACCTAAGCATATTCCCCCGTTTAGGAGCAGGAGAACAGAAAGGATGGATTCGGCACATAAGCTGAATGGAACCTAAGGACCCCATAGGTTTCTGCTCAGAAGAAGATTTTTGAAGCGGAGACTAAAGTTCTGTATGCACTATTTTTGTCTCCGCTCCAAAATCGGCTTCTGAGTGGAAACCTAACGGACCCCATTATAGTCTATAGGGGCAAGTGGGCTCCGTTCTGCTCAGTTATGTGCCGAATCCGTCCTTTCCGTTCTCCCACGGAGCAGGAGAACGGAAACACTGAACGGTGATGCGAAGGAACCCTTAACTGACTGAGGCTTCTCTCATCTCCAGTCAGTCACTAGAGCTGGCGGACATGGTTTTCTGTGGCTGATGGAAAAGAAGGGAAGCACCCTGGCTGCCTGCAGCTCACCTTTCCTTCTGAAAGTTCAACCCAGGCGTAGCTTAACAGAACCAGAGGCCTGATTTAGCTGTTCGGAGGCGTGGTCGGTGAGGTCCGCCTTTCTGGGGTGAAGCCTGTGGACACCCTAGTGTGAAGACAAGCAATGTGCTGTCTTTTATTGGGAGTGTCACTCACAGCACACAATGGAGACACATGGGCTTGTTCAGGAGGAACTCACCTGTATTTTGACAGGGTTTATATATAGTAGATTTATCATTTCTAATGAGTTATGATAAGCCTATGCTATCACAGTGACTTCTAAGAATGTTTGGTGACAACTCTTATCACTAACAGGACGTTCTCAAATGTCCCACTATTGAACAAGTATATAAGCCGGCGGGTGACCACCTAACCCCTTTGTCAGCCATGTTGGTTGTCAGTGTCACACAAAATTTAGCTATAGTTATGATACGACTGCATAGACTCCTTGAACATTATCGAGAGTAGAGCAATCATCTTTGTCATTAAGGCGCATGCGCAGGGCTCCTGTTTGGAGACATCGCGCGAGTAGCACTTTTCCCTCTAGTGGTAACCTGACGTCGTGCGTGCCCACGTTGATGACGCGAAAGGGTAAAGGGTAATGAGATTCAACGCAACATGGCGGCCACCAAGCGGGTGCTGTACGTGGGTTAGTGTCCATGAAAGTTACTAAATACGGTATTAGATTCAGTGTATGGCGGCATTCTGTAGTGAGAGCTCCGCTGACTGTTCTCTCTGTGTTACAGGCGGCCTGGCCGAGGAGGTGGATGAGAAGATCCTGCACGCGGCGTTCATCCCGTTTGGAGACATCACAGACATTCAGATACCGCTGGACTATGAAACCGGTGGGCGCCCCTTCAGTAACAGACCCTGGTTCCGTCCAGTGTGTTCCCTTGGTTTCACCCTGATAGGTTTAGCCAGCCTTGCCATCTGCTTGATGTAATTGAAGTGCCATTCGTGTCACAGATATTTATAGCATATCCATCTGATGATCTGTAAATGTCTGAGATGTGGGTCCCACATCTGTATCAAGAATGGGAGCGGAACGACTCCATAATAAACAAACACCCACCCACCTTGTCTGATGGGCTGACAGGGGCGCAGCTCTCTACAGTATAAAAAGTGGATTACAATCTCCTCTGGTCATGTGACCCCCCCCACAGGGGCATGGGCTGAGTTCATTTAGGGCATGTTCCCGTGTGACAAGGCCGCTTCCGTTTTTTTCTGCAGGGTAAAATCCACAGCGGCAAAATCTCCACCAAATTATGTGAATTTTGGGTTTGGAAATGCTATGGATTTGCAATACATTTCACCCTTTGCATTGCAAAGGGTGAAATCTGCATCAGTTATCCGTAAAACTAAGTTCACTTGGATGACATTTTCTACTCAGTGGAAAACGTGGACAGAACATGGATGCAGTCTGTCTGCCCCTTTTCTCTCTCAATAATTGCATAGAAAAATGAATACTAAGATTTAAACAGTTTGACCATGGTAAAAAAAACACTGACACGTGTTCTGAACTCAGACCCTTGCCGATGCAAAACTCAGATTAAAAAAAATGGCTGTGCCCTCTCAGTAACAGATCTGAGACTACACAGTCCTGCACCTGTGTAGATCAAATGACCAAGGCGAGATTTCAGAACGCAAAAAACAGAACGTAAACAAAAAAACTTTCATGTGCATGAGCCTTTATAGAAAGAGTTTGTCCACTTGGACAGCCGCTTTGATTATTACAGGATCAGACAGGTCTGTCTGTTTGCCGAGGCACCTGCATAGAGCCTTGGGCACTTTTACATGGATTTGGCTTATAAATACTAAAGCAATATACAGACTGCATTAAAGAGGCCTTATAGGGCATATGGACAGAGCCTTTAATGGCTATGTACACCTTTGGAGGCAGTTTTTGTTTGACTGCATTTTACTCATTTTTGGCTAAAAATCATACTTTCAGTTGGCCTTTATTAAAAATATTGAGCCATTCTGTCACAAAGGTTTAACTGTTTGTCTAGCTGCGTGCATCCTACTTTTACTTTGTGCCAGTCATCTAATAACTCTTATCTATAAAATACTAAGAGGTCATAAACACTTATATAAGCCACATTCTTATCAGTAAGATAAGAACTGAGCCTTGATGGGTTTTTATAGGGTCTGAGAGCAGAGATACGTACCCCATCAGCTCCTCAGATTACGGAAAAGACAGAAAATCCAAACGCTGCTACTACAGCATCTCAGCTATATTCACAAAAAAGGTTTCTATGTTTTTAATAAAAACACATTGAAAAATTTATTTTTAGTGCAAAATAAGTACAATTCAATAATAAAAAATGCCCCCAAAGGTGTACATAGCCTTTAACCTTTTTGCTGCTTGGAAAGTTTTCTCCCTTTTGACAAAGACTATGCACATTATACCCTCATACCCATAAAACTCAGATGTGCAGAGTTCATGCATGTACATATACACTAGAATGAAATATCCATGATAATTAAATCATAGAGGCAGGCAATGCTCTAATTAAGTGACGAGTAACTGCTCAGCTTCTCTCTCCCTTAGGGCCCTTGCACACGACCGTATGCCCTCCGAGACATACAGTCTGTGAGCAGGCCATATATCCCAGAGCGGCATCGATCATGCGCATGGGAGTGCACAGTATCATAGATTATAATGAAGCTGTGTGCGACAGGTCGCCCGCCGGTATATTGTGCGGGACAACAGTCCCACGGGTGGCCCAACGTGCACAGCATCATTATAATCTATGATGCTGTGCACTCCCATGCGCATGATCGATGCCGCTCTGGAATATATGGCCCGCTCACAGACTGTATGTCTCAGAGGGCATACAGTCGTATACCAGAGCCCTTAGTAGATATAAATGCACAACCCCCAAATATGACAATCAGGAGAGCAAAGGTCTTCTATGTTTTGTAAAGGGTGTGCTGTACCCCACCTTCCATGGTCACTGTACGGGGAGAGACAATAGTAACAGGCTGTAATCTTTCTTCTTGGTGTCACTTGAAGCTTCCTTCCTCTCATCCTTAAGAATACAAACAAGTTTTGCACTCCAAATACAACACCTAGAATCAGGATGGTGGTATTTGAAATCGAAGATTTTTTGTGTTGCTAGAGTACCAAGATCTAAATAAGAACATTTAATGAGCACATTTCACTGAACCTCTTTTGAAATAACATTTTACGTTTTCAAGTAGATCTTATGTACAGCAGTGCCTTAAAGGGTTTGATCATGGTAATTAAATAGTTCCCCAAAGTCACCCTACAGAGACACACATCCTGCATTATGCTCTGGCCACATGGGAAAATGGCTATGTTGCAGTCATGTAAACACAGAGCAGAGGGGCAGTGCATGATGTGGCAGTGGGTGAAAACAGGTTCTTTTATGATTTTAATTAGGGATGAGCAAATCGACTTCGGATAAAACATCCGAAGTCGATTCACATAAGACTTCTTCATTTCAATACTGGACGGAGCGAGCGCGCTGTACAGTATTAGAATGTATTGGCTCGCGAGACTTTGCATAATAACTTCAGAAATTGATTTATGCTGTAAAAAAAACATTTTCTGAACTTGGGTTTGGTTCCAAGGTACCACTTGGAACCGAACCAGAGTTCGGGAAATGTTTTTTTTACAGCATAAATCAATTTCTGAAGTTATTATGAAGTGATAACTTCGGCTGATCGGAGCCAATGCATTCTAATACTGTACAGCGCGCTCGCTCCGTCCAGTATTGAAAATAAGTTTTATGCAAATCAAAATGCTATTTGCTCATCCCTAATTTTAACACAAATCCTGGCTTTGGAGACTTTTTTTAAAAAATTATCTCAAATATCTCCTTTAACCTTCAGAGGACATCCATTTTGCTTTGTTTTTTTCACTGTGAGAACTCCTTGGATCACAGCAATTTTCTACCTTAATTGATTTTGTTTGTGTTTTATTTTCAGAGAAACACAGAGGATTTGCTTTTGTTGAGTTTGAGCTCCCAGAGGTTAGTTGAACCATTTCTTTCCTGCTACTCTTTATAGGGTCTGTTCACATCACACTGTAGCCCTCTGACATATGCATTGGTGAAAGCACTCAATATATACCTCTGATGAAAGGCTTACATTAGTATATGTGAACTACAGATTCTCGTAAAAAAAACTATACGTTAGTTTATATCTTCTATACTGACATGCCAATTATACTATTCCATCCTCTTTTTTTTTTTTGGCCTCTATTGTATGAATGGAGCTGCTTAGTGTGTACAACAGGAGCTTTCGTGAACAAGGCCTTTGCTGAATAATTTTGTCTGCATTTGTTTGCAGTTATGAAGTGCTGTATGTAAATTTAACCAACAATTTTTATATTTTTCAGGATGCGGCTGCAGCTATTGATAACATGGTACGGTCTGCTTCTCCTTCTTTGTACTATATATCTGGTCTTGGAACTGGGGCTTGATGATGTAGGTGGCGGGTATAGAGAATTTCCAGACATATTTTCTCCTATTTTTGTTCACAATGATGCTTGAGATGTTGAAAAATATAACAAAATCAATGATAAACAGACTTTGTACATCCTGTGAGTAAACCTGAGTAAACAATAAGGTCTGAGAGCAGAGATAAGAAGCCTGTCAGCTAGCTGCCTGACAGAGCAGAGAGAAAATTCAGATCCTCCTAGAGCTTCCCTGCACTGTACAGAGAAAGACTCCATATTTTTAATAAAGGCCAATTGAAAAAAATAATTTTTAGCTCATGAGTACAATGCACTAATAAAAAAATATATATAAATTTGACTCCAATGGTGTACATAGCCTTTAACCCGCCACAACAGTCTGCGTCTCGTGCCTCCTCCCTTACACATCAGCTGTGTCTGCACAAGCTCTGTTCCTTGATGGCATCATTAGGCAGAGTTAAAGATGTCACAGAAATGTCTTCTTTTCTGTCTCTCTTGCTGGTCCACTAACTTTAAATGGGTTGTCCCATTATGACAGCTTATCCCCTATCTACTGGAAGGGGGTAAGTATCTGGTTGGTAGGGGTCTGTTTGCTAGAGACCCTCACATAAATAGTGGTCCAATGCTGCCCATTTGAAAGGAAAGGCAGACACCATTCATCTTTGTGGTACTGCCGGATATAGCAGAGTACAAATGCTCGGCGATCTCTAGCAGCCGCTTACAGCTGAGTGGAGCGTCAGCGCACATGTGTGACCACTGCTCTATTCAAGTGAGAGAGCACAGGCCTCCGTTCTTGTGACTCTCATCCTCTATCCTATGGATAAGGGATAATTTGTTGTAATGGGTCAACCCCTGTAATTATTGGCAGGCAAAGCCTGAGGCAGATCTCAAGCGCTGAAGCAACCCATGTATTGTGTATACAGATATGACTGGGGCCTTTTTAATTTACACACTGATTGTCCCCTAGACAAAATGAGTATTAGAAATAGTTAAAGGTGTTTAGGAATTTTTCTATAGCAATGTCAATTTCAATATTTTGCTGAAGATAAATATAATAGCCCTGTACTCAGCTACCTGTGACAGGCCCATATAGGGTGAATGAATGGACTGGCAGGGCACATACTTGACCACACACATCTCCATACATTCGGAGAACTTGGGACCCTGACTATTGTGAATGTTGGACAGTTTTAATTAATTCTCCCCACTGTACTAAAATTAGTGTAGTGGTTTGTAGTGCCATATTCCCCTATAGCCTGTAGATGGTGCTGTGCACAGCTAGATTGATTCATTATTGAAACCTTCTAGTCATAAGGGTGAGGCTACACTAAGACATTTTCCAATGAGTAACTAAAACATTAACAAGGCTTAATAAAGATTTCTAAACAATTTTTTTCAGGTTGAGACATTTAAAGAGAATCTGTCAGCTTATTAAGGGCGGCATAGTGTAGTGATAGACCTGCCACAGTGCACATCAGCTTGTGAGGAAGATGAGTCCGATGAGGCTTGCTGTCCCGCGCTTCTGGACAATGAGTAAAAAGTGTCTTTACTGTTGTGCATTATCCGGAGGCAGGGCTGGCTTGACACAGTGAGACTCCTCTCCCTCTCTTTGCTGGCACGCACTGTGTGGTTCGGTTGGTCAGTACTAGAGATGAGCGAACTTCTATTTTTAGTTCAGAGTCCAAAGTTCGGGTTCAGGTTATCGTAGCATCCCGTTATGGATTCCATAACGGCATTTGTAATCCATAAGGGGCTGCTTCATTGAACCCGAACCTTGGACAACCCTACGGACCTGGGGTGACGTCACCGTCATGTGATCAGTGCAGGGGGCGTGGCTCAGCACTGGGTCACCTCTTATCCAATCCAGTGCTGAGCCCCCTGCACTGATCACATGATGGTGACATCACCCCAGGTCCTTAGGGTTGTCCAAGGTTCGGGTTCAATGAAGCAGCCCCTTATGGATTCCAAATGCCGTTATAGTCCACGGTAGCGGAATCCATAACGGGATGCTATGATAACCCGAACTTTGGACGCCGAACTAAAAATAGAAGTTCGCTCATCTCTAGTCAGTACTCTAAAAGTACTAATTGCCATCATAAAAGTGATAGATCGATGATATCAGCAGGTCTGTCGCTACGCTATGTTAACCTCAGTGAGAGCAGCATAGTGCAGCTGACAGGTTCTTTTTAAAATCACTCATAAATCCCATTAGGTTGTGAAATATAAATTACTAGCAAGTTGCTTGTCTGTAAAGGTGTTCATATGATTCAATATATTCCTATGAACTGTGATTTCTGAAAGAGGGTAGTGTGGCATATGTGTTTCCTTGACAACCAACTAAACGCAATTAGAATAATATGTGACTATTCATATATAACTAGCCATAGGTTGTAGACATGACTGGTATACTATAAATTCATTTTTAATCTTGTTCATCGTGCAGTTTTTCTTACTATTTCACCCTCAAATTGATAACTGCTGCTTCATCTCTAACCTCTAGAATGAATCAGAACTTTTTGGTAGGACAATACGTGTAAATCTTGCAAAGCCTATGAGACTAAAGGAAGGCTCTTCAAAGGCAGGTGGGTTCCACTAATGTCTATCATTTTACAGATGCTTTGTGCTTAATTTCCATGATCTAATCTTTATATATTTTTTTTAACTATAGTTTGGTCTGATGACGACTGGCTCAAAAGATTTTCTGGTAAAACACTGGAGGAGACTGAACAGGCTGAAGGAACAGCAGCTCCTAAACCCACAGCCCAAGAGGTAAGTCGTCTAGCATTCATAGCTCTGTGGTCTCATGCACATGACTTTATTTTTCATCCGTGCGTTATCCACGTTGTTTGCGGCTCGAATACTGACCCATTCATTTCTGTGGGGCCATGCACACATCTGTATTTTTTTTGCAGATCCACGTGGCCATTCTGCAAATTATAGAACAGGTCCTATCCTTATCCATATTTGTGGACGAGAATAGCCCTTTCTATTGATGGGAGTGAGAAAAATTTGGATTGCACACTGAAGCTATACATATTTTGCAAATCCGTCTTGAAATATGGACACAGTCATGTGCATGAGGCTTGTGGAAAAATAGAGATATCGGTTATATTAGGAACCTGCAGTGTTACTTTCACCCTGTGGTAACATTTTTAAAGTAGGTTGAGCTTAATAGAACATGCATGCTTGTGAATTTATTTACCGTTAGTCTTGTCATATGCATTTACCTCTATTTTATGCATTCAGGGAGAACCACCTCCTAAGAAAGTGCGAGCTAACCCCCAGGTGTACATGGATATCAAGATTGGGAACAAGCCCGCTGGACGTATTCGCTTTTTGCTACGAGCAGATGTTGTTCCCATGACAGTAGGTGAGTAGCTAAATCTGATGTCACAGTATATTGGATGTAAATAATAAGGGTTCTAGATCAGAGAAGAACAGAATACAGCATCTGTGGTAAGACAACGAATTAACCTTTTTGAGAAGGGAAATAAAGTTATCTTTGCAAGCTGACAATTACAGGTTATTTTGCGAAAATCTGGTTTTGTATGTTGTATTGCAGGGATGCCCAACCTGCGGCCCTCCAGCTGTTGTAAAACTACAGCTCCCATCATGCCCTGCTGTAAGCAGATAGCTGTACGCTGTCCAAGCATGTTGGGAGTTGTAGTTTTGCAACAGCTGGTGGGCCGCAGGTTGGGCATCCCTGTTTATTGGATTGTGTCCTTGAGGGTTCCTAAACACCCAGCTCTTTTTGGCATGTGGTTCAGAACCATACTATGCAGTTTTTGGCTGCACATAAAAACCCTTTCACCTATACTTGTCTTGTGGCTTAAAAACGCATTACAAAGCACAGCAATTAGCTGCAAATCTGATATTGCAGGCATCAATGAAAAATCACTGTACACAGATGACATGCTAGTTTACTTGATGTGGTTGACTATGGTTCTTACTCTGGATTGCAGGTTAACTGGGGGACGTTGACAAATTGACTACATTTTTGTGGCCCAACATGGTTCCTATATTGCCAATAGAGATACTTTAAAGGCACCATATATCCGTGGAGGTCTGGCTGTGCCGAATATTTACCTTTAACTTATGCTACTTGTTGGATTCAAGCAGACTCCAACAACCTAGCAATATTTCTGGAGGCTGCCCTATTGGGCTCCTATGAAGCACTCACTAACCTTGAGTACCTTACTTTATCTCCAATATGGCTGCAGTTATGGCATGGAACTCCTACACTGTGATATTTGGGGAGAGAGAAGGGACTGATGTTTTGGTCTCCAGTCATCCCTCTTTGTAAGCTCCCTAAACTATTACATTTACTTGATTATGAGCTCTGGCTCCTTAATCTGTTCTAAACGGATGGTTATTTTAGAACTTCTGCAGATCTGCGACAGGAATTTAGTTTGCTGCAGATCAATTTGGAAGGGGACCCATAAGCCTGCAATATGGAACAGTAGAATAAACCGCCTGTCAGAAAATAATATATAGACCAGTCTCTTCTTTCTGTGGGCTGCCTATGTTGCAGCAGCTTCACTGCTATCTTGCTCGCTTAGACAGTCGATATGCTCCACTGTGATCTTTGCCAAAGAACAATTAATCCAAATTAAATGGCTTCATAGAACTTATTTAACTCCAATCGGCACGCTGTGTATGCATAAACTTTACTAGTGACATCTGTACTCACTGTAATGAGAATAGAGGTACTCCAATGCACATGATATGGGACTGTCTAGTCATTGCCACCTCTTGGGCTGGGGTACATGAGTTTCTGAGGACTATGTTGGGCTTTCCTGCAGTATGCTCCCCCCAGAAATTGTCTGTTGGGTCTGGATAATGATCTTTTAAATGCTAAATGCTTTAGCAGCATCTTTTATAGACTTCTGATGTTTTATGCTAGGAAATCTATCCTTCTAAACTGGAAGCCACCAAGATACCCTGCTTTTCTCATTGGAGGCAGCTCATTAATTCAGCGCTGCCCATGTATAATTTGACATTCTCTGCTAGAGGAGTACCTGAGCGATTGGAAACAATTTGGGGTCCTCGGTTGGCTGCCAAAACAACCTAGAAGATTTTCATGGTGCTGGTGTGCGAATGGTTGTACCTTAGGGTTGAGCGAACTCGTGTTTAAAGTTCTGCGTTCAAAGTTCGGGTTCTTGAAGAATCCCGTTATGGATTCCGCTACCACGGACCATAACAGAATTTGTTATCCATAACGGGATTCTTCGATAAACCCGAAACTTGGGCGCCGAACTTAAAAAACAAGTTTGCTCAACACTAGTGTCAATTACTAGTTTAGGGCCTGATTGCTGTTGTGTTTCTATCACATCTGTTGATCATTTTAACTGTACTCTAGAGCCCCTACTCTGTGCCTTTCTTTTCCTTCTATGACTTTGAGTACTGAAAGTATGCACTATTGTTTCCATTTTCATTGTATTTACTATGCAGAAATAAATACTTAAGAAAACCTTTCTATAAACCTCGTGTGGTTCCCAGCTGTGCAGAGGGATCCGTGCATCTTTAACATGGGATATATAAAATATAATACTTTAGAACTAGATCCTTTAGGCAACATTCAGTTGCAGCAGAAAACGTTCTGCTGTCAATTAGCAGTGTGTTCCTGGTTTTGTATTGAACGTCTTAATTGGTAATTTTAACCAGCAAAAAAAAAAACACTGAATTATAAAAAAATAAAAAAAAGATCTTACTAAAACGGACAGCAATGTGATCTCTTTGTGTAACAGATTTATCTGTGGTCATAGATCAAATGGGGGGGGGGGGGGGGGGTTGGCCCATCAGTTTGAGTGCATTTAGCATTTAGTAATCATCCAGCATGTCACTAATTTTGTAGTACCTTATACAGATCTCCCTAGCAATCTGTGTGCGGAGTCGACAGTTATTAGTTTGGGTAGTGCTAGTTATTGTCTGGGAAACCTGGATTGAACGCGCTCTGACTGGAGAGTTTAAGGAGTTATTTCTGTATGTTTATAAAAAATCATAAAGCCTATACAAATTGTACTTAACCTCCGTACAGATATGAGCGCCTTCATGCAATTTTAGCATCAAAGTGAAACATGCATGAAAATTCATATTTGTGGCTAAAGGTTACATAACAGGCAGAACCCAAGACACATAAAATCTCTGATAGATAAAAGATCATAATGTGCAGAGTTCACATATGCGACTTAGTTCTATCGACAAATATCTTGATTATGGATATTGGGGCGATAAGATGTAAACCTAGACCGTCAACCCCCCTTCTAAATTTGAGAATCAGAAGGCATATTTGCTTCTAGAATGGCAAAGAGGTGATAACATGAAGAAATGTTCCTGACAGTAACAGGATCTGATTGGTAAAAGGGGTTATAACATGAAGTTCCTGCCCCAGCTTAAGGTCACTGGAATACAGTGGGAGAGATAACAGTAACAGGCAGTGATCTTTCTTCTTGCTGTCGCTTGCAGATTCTCACCCCTCCCTTACAGATGCCCAAAACCAGGAGTTCAATGTTTTGAGGCTGTTCTCGGACTTCAAACGAGTGTTGCATTTTTGTATCACTTGAAAGCTGAGATTCAGGGCTTCATTGTGATGATAGATCTAAGCTCTAGCCCTTATATTCTAGCTGCGGTAAGCATGTTGTCATGGCGCATTTCGTGTGGCAGTGAAAGGGTTAAGCTTTAGTTTAAACTGGAAACC